>OY992877.1:121905300-122567803 GCA_963921405.1 Cepaea hortensis | reverse complement strand
CTCAGAGAGAAGTGTCTATGTAGAAGACCATTTCCTGGACGTACGTATTTTGGGAGGGGGAGGAGGGAGGAGGAGGAAGAAGAAAAAAAAATATGACAGTTGGCTGCTCTGGAATGAAAGGAAGGCGTGTAGAAAATTTCATCTCAATCGGATGGGCCGTTCGCGAGCGCATAAAGGACATACGGACAGACAGACAGACAGACAGACAGACAGACGGACAGACAGACAGACAGACGGAGATTGCCTTTTATATATAAGATGATGAAAATTAATTGGACAGCCAAAAATTAGCAATCCTGGCATTTTAAGGGAAGCTGAGTTGCAAAGACAACTTATCACAAACATCAGAAAGAGGCAGTCATCATTTTTTGGCCACATTATAAGAAGACAAAAACTTAAAGATATGACAACCGGAAAGATTTGCAGAAAGAGAGACAGAGGAAGACAGTGTGAGATTATTCTTGACAGTCTTGTGTCATGGCACATAAAGGAGTCAACACACAAACTGATCCAAGACATCAGAGATCAAAGTTTGTGGAGAGGCATTGCATTTTGGACACATTTGGACAATCGTCCAAAGCACATGATGATGATGAAGTAAGCAAGCAAACAAAACAAAACAAAACAACCAAAATATGATGTTTCTGTAAGTTTATGGCATCTAACTTACCATGAAAGCAACCAGTGTTTCTGACACAGCCTGGCCTTTACTGGCACATTCTTGGGCTATTTCCCTGATTATATTTTTTATCACGCTTTCAGCTTGGGCTCTTGACATGATGAGACTAAACTAGTCTATCTTGAAATAAACAATATGCAATCACTCAGAAACTGAAATTTTGATATTAATTAATAAAAATGGCAGCAGTCTGTCATGTTAAGAATAATTCCATACAACAGCCATATATTAAATCAATCTCATAATAAATGTATACAAAAACCATGCATTAAATCAATTTCATCATCAAGTTAATATGCATCACTTAATGGTAAGTTTCTATTGCATATAACATTAACTGTTTTGAAGAATATATATTCTTTTTTCTGCTGTCCTTATTCTGTAAAATACAAGTAAAAGGGTCCTTTATGTTTACTTTGTTTAAATGTATTGAGGTCTATGAAAAATACATCAGCTGTGAAAATTTGGGGAGAAAATATAAATGTCTGCATAGTGTTGATGACATTGGTGTTTATAACATGAAATGAACACTTTAAAATAAATATATTTTTGACAATTTTTCCTCTTCTTCTTATAGTCCATGCTATGTGGCACTGGTTTCTGATCCTGCTATCAGGACTCCTCCATGTCCATAATCATCTAGGGTGTTGCTTAAACCAGGTGTTTCCTATAATCATTTCCTGTTCTTTTGCCCACTCCACGAGTCTGTATCCTCTTTCGTTCTCTCTCCTAAACCATAGTTTCCTACTGTGTATCTATCACCTTGATTTCCTACTTTTGCATTGAAGTCTCCTATTATGATGTTTATTTCTGAATTTTTACATTTCTTTAAGGCAGACTCTATGTCATTATAAAATTCCTCTTCTTTTGTATGGATGTGAAACTTAGACAATGTGCAGTCAAGCTGAAAAACATCTGATGGCTGCAGAAATGTGGTTTCTGAGGAAAATGCAAAGAATACCATGGACAGACAGAAAAACCAATGACCAAATACTTTTTTTTTTTTTTTTTTGGCATATCCTTTACAGGACATCGCTGTCAACAGCAGCATCTTTCAGCCGTCTGTTGATTTCTTGGCAAGATTAGGCTCAGTAGTTTGCCATTGCTTTCTGAGCGGCAGGCTCAGTATCCCGCAAGTCACCAGCGGGGGTCGAACCGCTCCCAGTTCTCTCCCGCTACGAGACTCTGCGTGATAAATGGGATTACAGAGAAAGTGTTGTAACCCCTCAGACAGAGAGACCGGCGACCAAATACTACAGGAGACAAATGAAAATCATAAATTGATTAAGAGAAATTAGACGTAGACAGTCAAAATTGTTTGGACATGTTATGAGAAGAAATGGATTGGAGAACTTAGTGACAACTGGCTAGATCGAGGGGAACAGACCAAGAGGAAGACCGAAAGGAAAATACCTGGATGGTTTGGCCACATGGCATGGACGAGACAGGAACACTGAGCTGATCCACCACGCTGGTGATTGAGTGAAATGGCGAGTCATGAACGTCCACGCTTTCCGGCATGGCACATGATTGATTGATTGATGTGGCACTGGTAACCATGTCTGTCTCTTGTGTTGCCAATCATTTCTGAAACTGACATTCCTCCTGGCCGTGGTGTCAAAATGTCCAGCATCTTCTCTCTTGGTCTTCCCCCTGCCTCTCTTCTCCTCCAAGCTTCCTGTTGTGATGACATTCTCCAGCTTTCCCCTTCTCTTGACATGCCCAAAGACTTCTGATGCAAATAACCAATACTCTTTGTGAGTTAATTTAATTCAATATATCTTTATTGCTGTTCCTGTCTGTTTATGTCTTCTTCGGTCATGTGATGAGAAGAGAGGCATTGGAGAACTTCGTAACAACTAGAAAGATTGAGGGGAAGAGAGGCAGAGGTAGACCAAGAGAAGTGATGCTGGATGGATTGAGATGGTGGCATGGAGGAATATCAGCAGCAGAGTTGATCCAGAAAACCAAAGACCGAGATCTATGGAGAGCCCTGAACGCCTACGCCAGCCGGCACGGCACTTGATGATGATGATGATCTGTTCATGGTGTTCTCATCATTCTTTTATAAAACTGCAGCTTCTAAATGATTTACTTGTCTGCTAACTGTCCATTATTCACCTCCATACATCAGGATGGGCTCAATATAGATCTTAAGAATTGTTTCCTCACCTTGATTGACAAAGATAAATTGCAGAGAATATTCTTCATCTTGTGAAATGCTGCCTTTGCTGTTGCTAAAGTACCCAAATACTTAAATTCATTGACTTATTTCATAATTGGTTCCATTCACTTTGATGTTGCATATGGCTATACACATTTTTTTTGTAATAACCATTCATCATCATCATCAAGTGCCCTGCCAGCTGGCGTAGGTGTTCATGGCTCTTCACAGATCTCGGTCTTTGGTTTTCTGGATCAACTCTGCTGCTGATATTCCTCCGTGCCAACGTCTCAATCCATCCAGCATCATTTCTCTTGGTCTGCCTCTGCCTCTCTTCCCCTCGATCTTTCCAGTTGTCACGATGTTCTCCAATGCCTCTCTTCTCATTACATGACCAAAGAAAGCTGTATGTCTCTTTCTTATTGTTGTATATAGTGTTCTAGTTTCATTAGCCTGTTTCAGGCAGTCGTCGTTAGTTACTCTGGCAGTCCAAGGAATTCTCAACATTCATCTCAGGAACCACATCTCTGTTGCTTCTAATTTCTTCTTAATTTGTTCATTTACATTCCAAGATTCACTGCCATACAGCAAAACTGGTTCTACATAGCATTTCAGCACTCTCTTTCTTACACTCAGTGATAGTGACTTATTGCACAAGATACTCTTCATTTTCTGAAATGCGGCCTTTGCCTGCCCTATTCTGCTCTTAATCTCTGTTGTACATCTTCCATCTGATGTTATAAATGTCACTAGGTATCTAAAATTATCAACTTGGTTAAGAATTTTTCCTTCTGTTTCTATGTCACATTTTGGTGTCACCATTTTCTTTGGTATCACCATTATTACTGTTTTCTTGATATTCAAGGAGAGTCCTTTTCTTGCACTCTCTGTTACTACAGTGTCCAACAATTGTTGTAGGTCTGTTGATTTATCTGCCACCAATACTGTGTCATCTGCATAGCGTATATTATTTATATTATAACCTCCAACTAGTATTCCTGGCATCTCTTTGATCTCTCTCATTATTACTTTGCTATATAGGGAGAAGAGATCTGGTGACAATACACATCCCTGTCGTACTCCTAGCCTTATGTGTTCGTAACTACCCTCTTTATTTCCAATTTTAATTGCTGCTACTTGGTTCCAGTAAATATTCTTTATTATTCTTAAATCTTTCCCATCAATGTTGATATCATCCAACATTTTAATAAGCTCATCATGTTTTACTTTATCAAATGCCTTAGTATAATCTATGAAGCATAAATATATGTCTTTCTGTTTCTCTATTGACCTTTCTATTAGTGTCCGTAATGTATATATTGCATTGTTTGTGTCCTTTCCCTCCACAAATCCATACTGTTCTTCACTAATTTCCATTTTTATTTTCTTTCTGGTTCTTCTCATTATGATTCTGAGTAGAAGCTTAGTGATATGGTTTATGAGGTTAATTGTGCGAAAATCTTCACATTCAATTGCTCCTGGTCTTTTTGTTATAGCTATAAATACAGATTTCAGCATATCACTGGGTAGATATCCACTGCTGTAAATATAATTTAACATTTTGGTTAATATATCTACTCCAAATTCTCCCAATTCTTGTGTTGTGATTTCATCTGGTCCAGCTGTTTTTCCTTTCTTCATATATTTCATAATGTCAGCGACTTCTTCTTTTAGAATAGGTGGACCTTCTAAGTTACTTTCTTCTGTTAATTCTTCCCTTTCCCCATCATATAATTCTTTTATATACTCATTCCACCTCTTCATTATATCATCTTCCTCCAATAATATCTTTCCTGTTTTTGATTTCAAACACACTGTATTTATTCTTATCTTTCTTCCCATGAGCTCACTGATTTGTCTGTGCATATGTTTTTGTATCTTTAATGGCATTTAATTCAATTTTTTTGCACTGCTCATTTAACCAACTTTCTTTTGCCTTCCAACATTTATCTTTTATTTCTTTATTTATCTTAGCATATTCTTGTTTGTCATTTTTACTCTGTTTTCTTTTGTCCATCAGCATTAAGATTTCTTCATTCATCCATTTTTTCTTAGATATTTGACTTCTCTCCGGTAATATTTCTTTGCTAGTTTGATTCTTTGCTAGTTTGATAATAACCATTACTTCTGTTTTTCTGTTATTCAGACTAAGTCCTTTCTTTTGACTTTCTGTCACAATTATATCTATCATTTCTTGTAAATGCGTTTAATTTTCAGTGACCAAAACAATGTCATCAGCATAACGCAGGCTGTTTACATTATGACCACCAATTGATATTCCTGGCATTTCTAATATAAGTCTTAGTATTATTTCGCTGAACAAATTGAACAGATTAGGTGATAGTACACAACACTGTTTAACACCTTGTTCAATGTGTTGAAAAGTTCCTAACTGGTTATCAATTCTTATGGCTGCTCTTTGTTGCTAATACATGTTCTTTATTATTCTCAGATGTTTACCATCAATGTTTAACATTTCCAACATTGTAATAATTTCTTTATGTTTCACCTTATCAAATGCCTTAGTGTAGTCAACAAAGAATAAAATATAAATCTATGTTCATTTCAGTCATTCTTTCTGTTAATGTTCTCAAGATATTGTTTATGCCGTTACCTTCACAAATCCACACTGCTATCTCTAATTTCTGGTTTCATTTTTAATTTCTTATTCTTCTCATTATAATTCTCATTAGTATTTCAGTCATGTGACTAATTAAATTAATTGTGTGATTTCTCCACAATCTGTTGCAACAGATTTCTTTGGTAATGCTATGACAATAGATTTCAAGAAATGATCAGGTATATATCCACTGTTATAGATATCATTCAACAAGTTTTGTTATCACGTCTATACCTAATTCACCAAGAGCTTAAATTTCTTCAACATTGATATTATCTGGCCCCGGGGATTTATCTTTCTTATTTTGTACAGTATTTTCAACTTTTGTTTTCAGTATTTGTGGTCCGTCACATTGATTGTCATTGTTTCTGATCTACTATCATCATCATAAAACTCTTTTATATATTCTGTCCATCTTTCAATGATCTGTTCTTTGCCAATTGATATTTTACCTCTTTTATTTTCAAACAATAGCTTGCTGCATGATTTCTAATGTTCGATAATTCCTGCCTCTTTTTGTACTTAGATTTTGTGTCTTCTCATTGTTCTTTACTATCCTTGCACTGACTATTTAGCCAGGTTTCTTTCACTGTTTAAGATGTTTATATTCATCTTTATTTTGCTTATTTATTTTCTTCTAATGTCCATCATCCTTGATTTTGCTTACTTTTTCTTCAATGTCCATCATGTGTAGAACTCCCTCTGTCATCAATTTCTTCTTTGCAGTCTTCTTTTTTCCTGATATTAATTCCTTTGTTTTTTTGTTGTGTAGACTCCTTTAGGATTCGCCTTTGTTTGTCTCTACTGTCTATTTTTTCTATTGAATTGAATAGGTACTATTGTGTACAGTAATGGCATATTTATCATCCACTTCTTGTTTTGATTCAAGTATTACCAAATCTAGCTTGATATTTATTGGAGCACTCTTTAATTTCTTCAGTTTTATTCTTATTTTTCCAATTACTGGTGCTTGGTAACTTTTGCAGTCTTCTCCTGGTCTTTTTACTGAGAGTAAGCTGTTTAGAAATTGATTGTTTATTGGTATGTAATTAATTTGATTATGAAAATTGTTCCCTGGACTTTTATACCTTTGCTGGAAACATTCTTATCTGCTTGTAACAAAATCGACTTGGACCTCAGATGGGTCAACGCATTCCCCACTAGGATTGACTCTATGTTGGTGGGTGTACCATACCGCCTATTAGAGAAGGTGGGTGTATTTTCGGTGTCAGAGTCAAGCTGTGACAATCTCGGTTCTTCTCAAGAAAGTTGTAGAAAAGGTTGAGTAACTTCCCTGTCTTGAAAAATATCACGCCAGATGTTAAAGGGGCATAGAAAATCCTATGAGAAAATCGGAATGTCTGAGTATCTCGGGAAATGTGAAAGGTCATGTCGGCATGGGCTAATGTCTGGAGAGTTCGGGAAGTCACGTGAGTCGATGGACCATACATCCAGAGGGGACTAGCACAGCATTCACATTTGATCTTGGAGACAGAGAGGTCGTCTCTACGTCCAGTGTATTTGATGCCTTGTTTGGGGATCCAGACAAGGAGCTATAAATAAGACGCTGTTGAATCTAGCGATAGTTCTTCCTGAGACACAGAGGCCATGGCGAATGCCAGCTGTATTATATGTTTCATCTTGGAACCCAGAGAATGACCTACAGTGGTGGACCTCTTAAAACTATTGTATCATAGTCTGTGGCTGACTAGTTCCGAAGTGAAAGGTAAATACTATTTAGAGTTATATAGATTGAATGCTTCTTGCGACATAGGTCAACTAGCGACCAGGTCAGTCTACTCACCAGCCTGTGTGTTGTGACCCAAATAAGCGGTGGCAGGGTCAAGTCAGAAAGGGAAATAACTAATATCATGAACCAGTTTGTGGTCAGTCTGGGTGAGGTGAGTTGGCAAAGGAGTTCGATACTTGCTCCAATGAAGGAATATTTATTTGACAGTATTGTTGGTAAATAGGTATTCCTCTTGTGAAGAGCTACAGTTTGATTACCTGCAAGGTTGGGTTTGAGACAAATACGTTTTTCATCATCATCATCATCAGGTGGCGTGCAAGAGCAATGACGGGTGATTCGTGTCTAATGGAAATATCAGACTTTAAGTTGTGAAGGGATATCGACACAGGTCGGGCATTATCTAACTAGACGTATGGAATGGAGTTATAAATAGCTTCACACCTATTAGGGTTACCTAACCTTGACGTATGTGCACGAACACACGGCGCACACACACACAATTCTTGCATTCTAAATTCTGTATTGTTTAATGGATTACCTCTTTTGTTAAGAGAGGGATAATATTGTCAGGCGTGTCTAATGAATATACAGCCTGTAATATAATCGGAACATTATCTAACTAGACGTATGGAATGGAGTTATAAATAGCTTCACACCTATTAGGGTTACCTAACCTTGACGTGTGTGCACGAACACACGGCGCACACACACACAATTCTTGCATTCTAAGTTCTGTATTGTTTAATGGATTACCTCTTTTGTTAAGAGAGGGATAATATTGTCAGGCGTGTCTAATGAATATACAGCCTGTAATATAATCGGAACAGAATGTTCTGCATGTTACTTTACACACGTTTGGGATGACGCGTGAAGCCAAACAGTAGTGGCTATTGTGTGTAGATATCAGACTATCCACATACCATAGGAGAGGAGTCGGAAAGCGACAAACACAAGAACAGATTCTTCCTCGATTTGTCTAGCTTTATTTAGAATCTCAGGAAAGGTTTACCAGCGCAACCTTAGTCAGTATGGGGAACGCTTATACCTGTTATTCTGATGCACACTTCCTCCTTCTGAAGTAATAGACTGTGGTGGGCAGAGGGGCTATCCTTGCCCTGAGTACACGTAACCGGAGGTATATGAATCTTTCATCTGGCTGGTATACAGGTCTATTAGAGATATGTCTGAAGTCAGGCCCATGGAAGTGGTCTGAGCCTCGAAAAGCTGACCACATGTTAATGTAAGTATGAGATTATGTTGTGATGTATTAATAACAGGTGAGCGGGAGTTGTACACCAGGTCTCTTCTTACTTTCAGGAACCCCTTTTCGTTTTCCTGTTTTGCCAGTCTTGATTGATGTGCCCGCTGAGGAGAAGAATCCCCTCCAGTCCATGTATAGAAGACTGAGCCATCAACCTGACGAATTCTGACGAAACTTAGATGACCAAGCTAGCTGAAGTGGCAGGGTACACTCGGGTCAGAGAAACAGCCATGCGGCCTAAAGAACATTTATCCTGACTAGGCTCGTGTCCAGAGGAGATCCAGGAGTTCGAGGAAGATCAGGTGACTGTATCCAACCACCTGCGTCTACATCACTTCCATGTCATATACTGATCAGACTGGTGGAATGAAGAAACTGTCCTCCATACTACCTCACCAGAATCAGTGTTTCTGTATGTTTATCTAGTCCTTGAACGTCTGTCCTGAATGTGAATCTTCATTAAAGATTTTTAATTTACTTGTCTTGAGACTGTTGTCATATAGTCAGTGCTCAGTGTGTGTCCTAGGTTAGTCTGATAGGAAATGAGTGTCCGGGCACCATCCCGGTGGCAATGGGAAAATAGGAGGCAGAAATAACTATGTAACCCCAAGATAAACAAATATCAACAACTGAGATCCGGACCAGTGTTGTTACACTGCTTTTGCTGCATTTAATAAAATGGTTATTAAATGAATAAATATAGTTAGTGATTATCAGTTAGCTATCAAGGTTTTAACATTTCTTCTTCTTGTGACTGCTATCTTTGATGAAGACAAGAGACTTATAGTACTTTATAGTACTGGGTTTTATCTAGCTCGATCACTTTCTGCAGGGCAGCCTGTCAAAAGCACCACACAGAGCTTGAATTATGTAGCACCAGTGATGACCCACTGGAATCTCTGAGAAAATTGCACTTATGAACCAAATGAAGGTATTTGAAATCTAACCCACAACCTTCGACATATGAGGCAGGTGGCTTAACCACTTTGCCACGGAGACCCCCTGTCTTTGATGATTACACCATCAGGTGAGTTCTTACAATGAATATGACCATTATTTGTAGTTCCTATTTAGTTCTATGCAGCTTGGAGTTCACATGTTGATTCAGTAGGCCAGTGTATCTTTGTTAGCTCACTGTGCAGATGACAATCCTGCAAAATATGTTCAAGTGTGTGCATGGTCTACTGTGCTTAGGGGTGAATAGCATGTATTTATTCCATCTGTTATGCTCCATTCTGAGATGAAAAATGGTGGTAGTCATCATTGAGCTAATCCAGTTCCTTTATGATAACCTGAGTAGCTCTTTTTTCCTCAAAGTTTGAGAATTTGTTTTCTTCTTCAAATTATCCTTCCTATTTACAAGTTTATCTGCACATGTTAATTTCCAGGTTCTCCACAGTGAAATGGTGCACACTGCATGCCGTATGGTTTGCTGTATGGTAGCAATCTTGCTTAATGCACTTCTTACTTGTGGGTACTTTTGAGAGCTTGTAGTACAGATAATGCTTCAGTAAAGATGACTACCTTCTGGCAGTCAATGTTGGTGTTGTCAATCATTTATGCTGCTTGTTATTTAACTTAAACCTCAGGTGTATAGTTGCAACAGATTTTGCCAGTGAGAATACACTTTGTCCCACAGTGGTTATAAGGACATAATATATAAGATGCTTACACCTCCATTCTTAAAAACATTTGTTCTGTGTAGGCATGTATCCACAAATATTCTGGATAGCTTTCTTCGATCATGTTCAATGCAACAGTTGCATTTGAACTTCATTATATGCCTTTACAACAAGATGGATTTACAGTAGGTAATTATGGACTATGGGAGCATAATGAAAGAGGAGCCAGACTTGTACAATGGGCAATGGAGCGTGACATGATTATTGGAAACACCTAGTATTAAAAACATCCAAGGAGATTGGGGATATGGAAGAGTCTTGGCGGTAAGATTAGAAATCAGACTGACTACATCCTTATCAATAGAAGATTTCAAAATGCTTTTAAAGTCGCAAAAATCTACATGCATAAAAAATAGAAAAGAAAAATCACAACAGATATGACATTCCTGACAAGAATACTCAATGTATCAAGAAGAGATAAGATCAGAAATGAAGAAATCAGGACTACAGTGGGGGTTATAGCTGCACTAGATTTTATTAGAAGGCAACAAGTCAAATGGTTTGGCCATACAAATAGCTTACCAACTAACAGTATACCACAACAAGCAATGATGTACAGACCAGAAGGAAGCAGATGAAGAGGCCGACCACGTAAACGATGAACACAGGGAATAATAGAGTCCATGGGAATATCGAGACATGAAGCCCACAAGCAGGCACTCTCCACACCGCAAGGTACAAGAGGAACATGAGATGAGATGAGATTTGATACATTGTCCAATCTAGAAATTCTATTTCACAAGGTCAATGTCCAGTGAGAAATATTAAAGTAGGATAGTAGGATAGGCTATAGAAACAGCCATACCAAAATTGAAATCGATAAGAAATGGATGACTGAAGACATCTTGAAACTAATGGAAATAAGAAAAAGGAAAAAGTTTTTTTTTCTAACCATTTTGCCAGGGAAAAATATGGGTCAGTGGACTTATGGCCTCATCTTTGCGATTTCAATTTATATTGTCATTTTAATGTGCACATCCTGTTTTCTGCCTATATCTAAGAATGCTAGGTATCTACTACTCAAGAGATCAGGCAAGATGTTTGATATTAATAGCTAATTCAATCGTGCCATGACCTGAACTCAAAACGGAAGTTATATACAGCGCCACACCGCAGTGATCCATTGTGTCGCTAAAAATCGCTATGTATAGACCATTCTTTTGATGTCATTCATTCATTCAAATATCACGTGACAATAACACACGTCATCTTGGCTTCAGCAGAAAAGGTCCCCCTAATATTCCAAGCACAGCGATTGGTTTAAATTATCATGGCTTTTAAATATATTTAATTATTCGCCACAAAGTAAGTAATTTTATTTTTTAGCTCATGTATTAAAAATTGTAGATTAATTTTAGATGCATTTTCGAATTATGCATCCATGTTTACATAAATTGGAGTTTCATCACAGACCGTTATGGACCGGTGGTAGACAAAAATTATCTCTTCCGACATGTGAATGGAAGCTCAAGATGGTGGCCAACACAAATATCGATCGCAATTGGCTCACATCGTGCAATTTGAACTACTAAAGTTAAAGAAAATACAAGTTTATTAATAATTTATTTGTATACTTGTACTATTTATTTATCATTTAACATGACAGAAGTCAGAAAGTATTATTGAAGTCAGTTTTCATATCTGTCTGTGACTCGTTTGAGACAATTGCGCATGGACCGGAAGTGGAGAAAAATTGACACACTTATTTCCCTGAAATTAGGGAAATCAACTCAATTTTTTATACAGAATTTTTTTTTTTTTTATTACTCTGCTCAAAATTGACCTATGGGCATCATTGAGGTACCATTAGGGCACTTTTCCGAATTCCGGTCCCAAATAGTTCTGCAGTGAATAATTTTATATAACTAACACTAACCCTAGATTTGGTTCTTCAAGGGCCATCGATCTGTGGTGGTCTCATTCATTAGTAAATAATCAATTGTAAAATCATGACTAAACCTGCTAAATTAATTAATATTATTTAGTATGAAAAATATAAACCCCTTTTCTGAGATCGAAGGCTGGCCCGTAACTAAGAAGCTACTACTCTTTTGAAACAATGAAGAATTACCATTTAAAAAATATATCCAATTCCAACCATGCTTTTAATTGACAATTAAAGTATTTAAAGTAATTTTACTACAACTTTTAATAAACATAAACGTTAAAAAAAAGGGCAAAAGTTATCACATAAATAATTTATAAAGTTTTAAAATTAAACATAAACAACCGCCGAACTGTGTGTGCTTTCATTACATTACATATAATATATAAAATGATGGGAAGGTTTGTTTTCAAGCGTCTTGTAATAGTAAGTTACTCCTAAGTGATTATCAGCGCCATGTTGTTTTCCTTGGCGACAGTCTGCGTGCACATTCAGTGGAAGTCAATTGATCACATGACCGTAATGGCAGCTCTCATCTGTTGGTTCAAAACATTGATCTAATGTGTTACTATAGTAAGATCAAAGCGTAGTGCATTTGCTTATATTTCTGCAATGACCATTTGGAAAAAAACTGACAGCCGAACAAAACTTGGCGTTGGTAAGATTGTGTTTACTCTGTGTCTTATTTTAAATTATTTATATTGTGGAATAACAAGTGGAAGGTAGAAAGTAACTAGTAAGAAACAAGGAAGTGAAGTGAGTGAGGAAGTTAGTTAGCCGTGTTCACGATAGCGGAGTAATTATTAATGGGAGTAACAATGTATGAGTGAGTCATCACTCGTCAGCTAATTAATCGGCACTCTTTCATTCTCTTATACAACGATACGTTGTTTGAATATAAATGAATAATGCTTAGTTTCTTTTCTTTTCTTTTTTTCCTTTAATAAAAAAAAAAAAAGGTTTGCGCTTGGAATTATTTTTTGAAACTCATATTAAAATTTATATCATTTCACGCCTGACACTACATAATCACATTTCACTAACATCTAAAAATTTTCAGCATAGAATTTCTTTCTGCCATTTTGAATTTCTTATGACTGTGAAACCAGTCACAAGTCTTAAAATGCAATAAAATCCTTAACACAAATTATGATTCAGTTATGCAAGGTGCAGTCCAGTGGGTGGTACCTTTTTTTTTTTTTTTTTTTTTGCATATCCTTTACAGGACATCGCTGTCAACACCAGCATCTTTCAGCTGTATGTTGATTTCTTGGCAAGATTACGCTCAGTAGTTTGCCATTGCTTTCTGAGCGGCCAGCTCACATAACCCCGTAAGTTACCGATGTGATTCGAACCACTGCTGATTCTCACCGTCATCACGTTACCGACGAGAGTATACCAGATTACGGAGAAAAGTCATAACCTCTAAGCCACGAAGCCGGCTGGTGGTACCTAATTATATGTATAACTAAATGCTGATGTTTATATGAATTTATTTCATAACTATGTGAAACAACATCAGTTGAGTTCAACTGCAATTGTTAAAATAAATCAGTAAAAATTAAGTGGTCACTTATGCACTAACAAACCATACCCATAACCACTTTCGAAAGGTCACTCAAAGTTAAAGGTGTGATCTAATTGGGACACAGGAACACCTACCATGTAATCTCTGACCCCTAGTTATTTACATAGTACCCATTATAGTTTACAACTTGTTCAATGTTCACATGAGCCCTTGAGTATGGTTTGGGGCTGCTGACAGTATCAAAGAGCCAGCTTGAAAGGTTTGAACACATACACAATGCGGCCATGCAGGTGATCCGGGGGTGCACAAAGGACACACTAATTGCATATCCTTGAACTGCCAACAACTGCGGACAGGAACAGGGCCCTTCTAGCCAAATGGTACCTGAGAGTAGCTGCAGACAGGGATCACCCCCTGCATGAAGTCATGGATATGGTCAAGGGTCATAGATTAAGACGAGACAGGTCCTGGTTGGCCCAGCAGAAATATCTATCAGCCACGTGTGTGACATAGAGAACATTAATCGTGAAAAAGAGTGGGTAAAAGTACCGGAAGACATGTCGGACTGGCCAAGGTAATAATAACACTGGATCGTGAGTACAGAGAATGGGCAGCAGGCCACACAGAGTTTGAGGTGCAATGACTGATCCAGGGCAACACACATCAAGGTGACATAGTGATCTACACTGATGGGTCGGTGGTGAGAAACAGACGTTGTGGCTGGGGTTTCATTGTGAAGGCTAATGGACAATGCTTGAAAAAGAAGAGTCTGGCAAATTAGACTATGACCTCCAGTATGAGAATGGAGGTAGAAGCAGCAACAGCAGCCCTCTGATGGTTGGAGGTGACCACTGCAACAAACATTGCATTCATTATGAACTCACAAAGTATGCTTAGTAAGGTGGCAAAAGAATGTTTCATGTGGAATGGCTCGTCTCGCTTCAGAGGTCAAAGATTGTGAGAATTGTAAGGATTTGCTGTCCTGGTCATGCAGGTATGCAGGGGAATGAACAGGCTAATAGTAGGCTCTTGGTGGTAGATTCTTATGGACAAAGGAGAGGTTGTCAGACGCCTGTGGGACCAGGTGTAGAAAGTGGTGCAACAGATTGAGAACCCGTATGTGGAGAGGATGATATGGTGGAGGATCGGCAGGGGTTCTAGGTGAATCTCAAAACTGAGTGGAAAGACCAAGAGAACTTTCAGTCAGATGGAGGTTGGAACGATTAGTAGTATGACTCTTCACTGGCTGCTGAATGAGGGGCTGAATGAGGGGACGCATCGTGTGTGGGAATGTCCTGAGTGCAGTGATGTCAGTTCTTAGCTCATAACTCACATGGGCCCTTACTGTTTTAAACATTACTGTTATAATTTTGGGAACATCGGGATTGTAGTGGCTAGTATGCTTGACTGCCAGCCCTTTTATGTGACTGAAACCCCACTAGAGTGAATTTAAACAAATTGAACTGGGTTCTCAAGTCACCCCAGCCTAAGTAAAGGTGGCTGGCATATATTGATCACATCACTCAAAGAGTGCTAGTTGGTCTATATGGGGCCAGCACTATGTATCTAGTATGTCTAAAGACATGTACAAGAATCTGTTTCCTTTTATAAAATTAATATTTGACAGTTGTATGTATAAATGAAAATATAATTGTGAGAAGTGCTAAATTAAATTAAATTGAGTGATAATATGATATACATAAATGTAGAAATTAACACTTAGCTTGCCATAATAACTAATACATTCTTCAAAACACATGCGCACACATCACACACACACACCCCACCCCTTCCACCCCCTTTCCCCCTCCATTTTCCTTCTCTCTCTATTGGGCGTGCTGTAGAGGTCATGATGCCATTTCACTGGCTGTTTTTGTACTACATATTTTCTTTAGGAGGGGTGCTGTTTTCCTGGAGCATACTATTTTTTTGGTTTTATGTCTGATACCATAAAAATTTGAATACTGTTTTCTTTTTTTTTTAAATGCCTACCAGAGTGCCCACTGAAGGCTGATGAGTAAAAGAATAAAAAATGATCCCAATCAATAGAGAGAGAAAATGTATGTTAGAAATGTGTAGAAAATATTGGGTGTTTTCAGTCTTGATGAAATCTTTGGAGCTTAATTATAGCCAGTGGAATAGTGAAGTCCTTCCTTAAGACCCTTGTTGCGAGTTATTATTGCTTGGTCTGCTATCAATGATCAGGAAGCTGTTTGTCAAGCCAAGAGCGGAAATAATTGATGATAATGGTCTGTTATCTATCTATTGTCTAATCTCATTTGGACAGTGACTTTTAGTCCACATCTGCTATTAAACTTAGTGAGGAGCTGCAGTCTTTTTGTCTTGATTTAAATGTGCCATTTTGTGTAGCCTACGCTTCGTAGAAATTTGGAACAAATTGCAGGAAAGACTCACATTCCATGTCATAGCAAATAAATATCTTAACAGGTAGGAAAGTAAAACGCAAACTACCAGGGATTTTTTAAAATAAAAGGTCAAAACAATATTAATGGGGTAACAAGTATAATCAGTAGATGGACAGAATACATAGAAGAGCTATTTGGTGATCAAAAGTCAGATACAAATATTCAAGGCAATATTCAAAGCCCATTATAATTTGCTGCAGAATTTGAAGATTCAGTACATTACATGAAGAGAAGAAATGCACCTGAACCAAATAACATTATATTAAAGAGATGTAGGCCTTGAAAGAGTTTGTGATCAACGTATCTGAATGACACCTAAAGCAGTGGGTACGCCTCTGACCTACTGTAATATACACATATTTAAAAAAATATAAGACCTACATGGTTGCAAAGGTCTTGAAAAATATATTTCCATTTGAGTCTCTATGCACTCTAAATGGAAATTTTAAAAGGCTTGTTCATGATTCATGAACGTTACTAAAAGGTGATTATAATAAAGTAGTGTTTTCATCAATTGCAAACTAGTTTTTTTTTTAAATTGTGCAGTCAGATTACTTTTTCATTAATTTGACTTTGAATGAAACCCAACTCCACTGTTCTTTATTACATAGGAAAACAATGAATAATGCTTGCATCAATAAGGCTATAACAACAATAATACTTTATGTAAGTGAAAACTGGTTTTAGTATTCATTATGACGTCAACGAAGAAGATGCTAATGATAAACAAGAAGGTGACGAAACAGATAATGATGGTAAAAATGACTGGAGAAACCAATAGAAACAATAGTATTTGATTATAACACAGAAATGATATTCAGTGGCACAGGGATGGAGGATTATGGGGTGACCATGAAGTTGGAACCACGACTAACTAACAGAAATGAGTGACAAATATGATGGTGGTGCTGAATAAAATTATGGTGAAGATGACGAGGGTACAGTAAATGCTGTGTATATGCTGCGAACAGTTCTTGAACGTGCTATAGAAGTAAACAAGGATATACATCTTTGCTTTATTGACTACACAAAGGCTTTTGATAGAGTTAGACATATCAACATGGTGGATATGCTTGCAGATCTACAAGTTTAGTTTAGTTTAGTCGTTGGATCAACATCACGGCACACGGTTTAACCCATAAGTGCTCCATTTTCCTCCTAACTCAAACCTGAGTCTGGAGAAACTCAGCTCAATGCACGAACTCCGTTGCATCGGCGAGGATCCTGAAATACTTTGGGTAGATTTTTAACTCGAAATTTTGCCCGGGCAGCGCCGTTAGGCTACTCTTTTTCGATTTTCAATTGCCAAGGGATTTTTTACGTGCGCAAAAATACACACGGGCGTCTGACCTCACTACCCAGAGACCAGGGGAAATTTTATCTACAAATGAAAGATCTACAAATTGATGGGAAAGACATTAGACTTATAAAAAAACATATTGGAAACAACAAGCTGCCATAAGGATTGATAATGAAGTGGGACATTATCAACCTGTTAAGAGAGATGTTAGGCAGGGATGTGTAATATCTCCAGATCTTTTTTCCCTATACAGTGAAAATATTTTCAGAAATGTAGAAGATATAAATGGAATCGGCATTGGAGGAAGAAACATCAATAACATTAGATAAGCAGATGATACAGTATTGATTGCAGACAATGCACGGGATCTGCAAAAATTAGTAGACCAGTTGTTGTACACAGTGAGCAGCTGGGGTTGGAATTAAATTGTAAGAAGACACAGGTTATGGTCGTCACTAGGAAGAACGAAGTACCTCAATGTAATATACAAGTAAATGGGAATATTCTTCAACAAGTGAATCGATACAATTATCTCGGAACAGTCATAACATCTGATGGAAGATGCCTTGAAGAGGTTAGAACAAGAATCGCCATTGCGAAAGTAGCCTTTAGCATGATGAAAAACATTCTGATCAATAAAAAGATATCAATTGAAATGAGAAAAAGAGTGTTGAGGGGGTACATAGAGCCTGTTCTGTATGGATGTGAAACTTGGACAATGTGCAGTCAAGCTGAAAAACATTTGATGGTTACAGAAATGTGGTGTCTGAGGAAAATGCAAAGAGTACCATGGACAGATAGAAAAACCAATGACCAAGTACTACAGGAGACAAATGAAAATCGTAAACTGATTAGAGAAATTAGACGAAGACAGTCAAAATTTTTTGGACATATTATGAGAAGAAATGGATTGGAGAACTTATTGACAACTGGCAAGTTCGAGGGGAAAGACCAAGAGGAAGACCGAGAGGAAAATACCTGGATGGCTTGGCCACGTGACATGGATGAGACAGGAACACTGAGCTGATCCACGACTCTGGTGATCGAGTGAAATGGCGATTCATGACCACCCATGCTTTCCGGCATGGCACATGGTTGATTGATTGATTGAAGATGATGACAAGGATGATAAATGTGAATGTAATGATGATAAAGATGATGATGCAAAAGATGATAATTATAGCAACCAGTCTGATAGTGATAAAAGGTGGCAATGAATAAGATAATAATGATTGATGAAAACAAATGACAGGAAACAAAAGGTGAATATTAAATGATGATGATGGTTGTAAATGAAATGACAATAAACAGGATGAATAAAAAGATGATGATGATAGTGATAGCGGTTAAGTGATGAACTGTATTTTCATGGACGGTGTGGGTGAACATCTAGGAGAAGACCGAGAGGAAAATAGGTGGGAGTCTCTGTGGCGAAGTGGTCAAGCTGTTTGACTCATGCTCTGAAGGTTGTGGGTTCGAATCCGGGCCGCACCCTTCGGTTTACGAGTTAAATGTTTCAGAGACTCCTGTGGGTCATCGCTAAAAGCTACGGAGTTCATGCTTTGTGCGACGCTTTCCGTGCTGCGGAAAGAGACCGAGCCATATGGGATAAACCCCGGTGCAATGAAGTCGACCCTGTCGACTTTTAAGCGACGTTTTAAGCGACATCTAGGAGACATTCAGATAGGAAAATGACAGCCGATTCCATCAGAGATGAACTGGGTGTTTCGTGGGGGACTGGTGTGTTGCCATTCTGGTGGTGGCATTATGCACAGTGTATTTGTGTGGGCTGTTGTTTGTTGAGACTCCTATCTTTTCCACTTTTCACATTGGGCAGTGGGGAGCGTTTTGTGTGATATTCACTGGCACAGGAACGGAGCATAATGGGGACGACTCGTTGCTGTGAAGTTGGAACTGCGACTAACTAACTAACTAACTAACTAACTAACTAACTAAGAGATGATAATCATGTATATGATTAAAAAGATGATGATGTTAACAGATAATGATTATGACAATATGGCTTTTATTGATAAACAAAATCATGATGAAAAAGATGACAGTGGTCAAGATGAACAAAGATGATGCTGATACTGGCATTGTCAAGAATGGCTAAGGAGTGAAGATCATGTCTGTGTTTTCTTGAGAATGAAAATAAATATGATGATGGTGAAACAGTGTAAGAGACCATAATGTAGATCAGGGTGAAGGAAACAATTTCATGATGATAACTGAAGAAGAAGAAAAGATGTTAAAAAACTACTTTGACTATCAGTCAAAGATTTTTCTCTTTAATATCACCACTATCTGGTAAAAATAAGGGCCGAACAAATAGCCAAACAGTGCTCTGATATATGCTTTCACTGCTCCTATGTCTTATATAAAGCCAACATTAAAAAAAGTTTGAAACTAAAAGCCTGCACCAAACATAGCCATGAAATACTTCAAAGACGTGGGAAAAGACACCTTGTAACCATAGTATCAAAGTGTCACTGACAAGAGACATTGATCAAAATGTGTCCCTTGCTAAAATATGGGGAAAGTGTAGTTTTCAGCTTCAAGTAACTGCATTGTTTTTTCTTCTTCCCACTTCATGGTCTCCAGCTTGGATGAAATATTGCTCACAAATGGATAAAATGATGCTAAATTTATATATCAAAGCATTTGCTTGTTTGAACAAGATTTAATTATGTGTATATATACATCCTACAGAAAAAATAGGCAAATTACACACATGTGTTTATAAGTTTTCTTTGTTATGAAATGATATCACACATCCATATTTTTGTGCAGAGTTATCACAGGATATATTTACATATTTACCATACAAAATGCACCCATGTTTGCCTCTTTTGCAATCATCTCAGCCAGGTTCCAGGAAGCATTTTGCATTTTTCTCAGAAACCACATTTCCACAGCCATCAGATGTTTTTCAGCTTGACTGCTCATTGTCCAAGCTTCACATCCATATACAAGTACAGGTTCTATGTAGCACCTCAACACTCTTTTTCTCGTTTCAATTGACATCTTTTTATTGGTCAGTATGTTTTTCATCTTGCTAAAGGCTACTTTTGCCATGGCGATTCTTGTTCTAATCTCTTCAAGGCATCTCCCATCATACTGTTCCGAGATAATTGTACCTATTCACTTGTTGAAGAATATTCCCATTTACTTGTATATTACATTGTGGTATTTCGTTCTTCCTAGTGACGACCATAATCTGTGTCTTTTTACAATTTAATTCTAACCCTCGTTGTTCACTGTGTGTAACAACCGCATCTACTAAATGTTGCAGATCCTGTTCATTGTCTGCAATCAAGACTGTGTCATCTGCACATCTAATGTTATTGATGCATTGTCCCCCAATGTTGATTCCTTCCATATCTTCAATATTTCTGAAAATACTTTCACTGTACAGGGAGAACAGATCTGGAGACATTACACCTCCCTGTCTCCCTACACCTCTCTTAATAGGCTGATATTGGCCTACTTCATTATCAACTCTTATGGCAGCTTGTTGTTTCCAATATATGGTTTTTACAAGTCTAAGGTCTTTCCGTCAATTTGTAGATAAAAAGTCTTCAAGCATCCTTATCGTGTCGACATGTCTCACTTTATCGAAAGCTTTTGTGTAGTCAATAAAGCAAAGGTGTAGATCTTTGTTTACTTCTATAGATCGTTCGATTACGGTTCTCAGTAAATACACAGTATTTACTGTACCCTTTCCTTCTACAAACCCACATTGGTCTTCTCCTATTTCAGGTTGTATTTTCCTCCTAATTCTTTGCATGATAATTCTTAGCAAAATCTTTGTGATGTGACTCATTATACTAATTGTTCGATGTTGATCACATTCCAAGGCACCTGATTTCTTTGGGATTGCAATAAATACAGAATTACATAATTCATGAGGTATATTTCCAGTATCATATATTGTATTAAGCAGACCCGGGAAGGTTAACCCGGTCAACACATGCCCGCAGAAGTCGGATGTGTCGGCCTGACGGCGCAAGAACGCAGCTCTGCTGTAAACGGGCACAACGCAGTCACATCCGGAAAAAAAATCTGGATGAACGCAGAAGAAGAAGTATTAAGCAGACTGGTAACTTTATCTATTCCATATTCTTCTAAAGCATTAATCATTTCTGTTGTGACGCTGTCTGAACCGGGGGTCTTGCCAGATTTCATATGGTTAAGAGCATTCTGAACCTCCATCTTCAAAATTGCTGGTCCTTCATTATTATTTTGAACATCGTAGTGTTCGTCTCTGTTGTCGTCATAAAGGTTTTTCACATAATCTGACCATACATGTAAGATCTGATCTTTTTCTATTATGACTCTTCCATCTTTTGTCTTTAGGCAGCCTGCTGATGTACGTGTTCTTTGATTAGTAAGCTCCTGGATTCTTTTGTGCATTAGTTTCGCATTTTTACTGTTGTGTTGTTTTTCAATTTCTCCGCAATTTTTCTCAAGCCATATTTCTTTTGCCTCCCTACATAAGGTTCTGACTTTTCTGTGAATTTCCTCATATTTGGCAGGATTATTTTTGTTCTGTCTTCTTGTTTCCATTAGTTGTAAAATTTCTTCAGTCATCCATGTCTTACGGCCCACTTTCTTTAATTTTGGAATAGTTTTTTCTGCTGCACAACTGATTTAATTCTTCAGCATTTCTCATTGATCATCTACATCTTGAAATAGGGTCTCTAGATCAGACAATAAATCAATTTTGTTCTTTACTTCTATGTTAAAATTATCTTGTATTTCTTTGTGTTTTCAATTTGCACAAGTCATATTTAGGGTTTCCTGCTATATACTTGACTTTCTTTAACTTTACCCTCAATGTGCCTGTAATTAATCTGTGATCACTGTAACAGTCTGCATTTGGAACTGTTTTTACGACTGTTAACGCATTTCGAAACCTTTTGCTAATCAGGATGTAATC
The DNA here is from genome assembly GCA_963921405.1 of Cepaea hortensis. Taxonomy (NCBI): domain Eukaryota; kingdom Metazoa; phylum Mollusca; class Gastropoda; order Stylommatophora; family Helicidae; genus Cepaea; species Cepaea hortensis. Next base: position 122,545,566 of record OY992877.1, on the reverse strand, counting down.
TATCTGGTTTTTAATCCTGCTGTCTGGACTCCTCCATGTCCATAATCTTCTAGGATGCTGTTTAAACCAGGTGTTTCCTACAACCATTTCTTGTTCTTTTGCCCATTCTACAAGTCTGTATCCTCTTTCATTTCTCTCTCCCAAACCATGGTTGCCTACACTGCATCCATCGCCTTGCTTTCCTATTTTTGCGTTGAAATCGCCCATTATGATATTTATTTCTGATTTTGCAGTTCTTCAAAGCAGACTCCATGTCATTATAAAATTCCTCTATACTTTCTTCACTGCATTCACTTGTTGGGGCATATACTTGAATGATATTTATTTTAAAAGGTCTTCCATTTAATTTTACTAACAGAACTCTGTCTTACACAGCTCGATATCCTTTGACAGAATTTGATGTTTGCTTATCTAATATAATGGCTACACCACTTTGCTGTTCTTCTCCCCCAGAGTAAATAATCTTATAATCCTCTCCTGTCCTTATCCCTGCCCCTTTCCATCTTGTTTCCGATATTCCTAATATGTTGATCGTCTCTCTCTCCATTTCTTGTTTGATATTTTCTAATTTTCCATCTGCATTCATTGTTCTAACATTCCAAGTCCCTACTTTCAACGATATTAATCTTTTGCACCTTGTAGCCTGTTGACGGTATTAACCCTTTACAGGGCAGACGCTTGTCCGATTTTTAGCCCTGGATGGGCAAGATTTTTTCAGGTTCTGTAAAATTTCGGGTCGCGTTAGTAAAAACATCATAAATAAGGTGTTAGTCAACCGATTTTAGTTAAATAAACAACACATTGAAGGGAAAAGCATGCAGAATATGTTACTCACGTGATTGTTGTCGGTAATCCATATATGAACACAAATATTTACTAAATACAGCATGTTGTTTGTGATTTTCCGTCATCTATACGGCAATTTACAAACACAGCATAATCATAATCACTTTCTTTAAAGTCCGACTCAGACTGCTAATGCAAAGTAACGCTTTGCACTGATATCTAGCTCCGATTAATAGTCAACTTTGTACCCTTTAATGTCACTTAAATTGAACCTAGCGAAATCTCAGCTATCACTTGAAGAATTGCTGAAATCCGTTTTGAAAAACTAAGCGTAAAAACCCTGAAAATTATCAAAAAAAGTCCGTAAAAGTCTGTTCAAATTCATAGTAGGCGCTTACAAATGGCGGCCACGTTGTCAAGCTATTGGCGAAAGCGAAAGTAGCCGTCGGAAGTATTGTAAGGCCGAGAAATCGCGTTTTTACAGTGCATAATAGTATCAGACGTAATCGGCCGATTTGCTCGTTAAAGCGATCAAACGGAAATGGACGTTCTGCCTTGTAAAGGGTTAATTGGACATAGACAGTCAAAATTGTTTGGACATGTTATGAGAAGAAATGGATTGGAGAACTTAGTGACAACTGGCAGGATCGAAGGGAAGAGACTAAGGGGAAGACCGAGAAGTAAATACCTGGATGGCTTGACCACATGGCATGGTCGAGACAGGAACACAGAGCTTATCCACGACTCTGGTGATCGAGAGACATGGCAGTACATGACCGCCCACGCTTATCAGCATGGCACATGATGGATGGATGGACTTATATGTATGTTAAGTGGGCTTGGTGACCTGTGTATTTTCATAGTTTCAATCCTGGGCGCATTTATCTTCATGTATATTTTTAATACTATAAATAATGCAATTATATGGTTTTGCAATTTCCCTTCATCATTATATGTTAGACTGATCAAAAGGAAGGGATAATCTTCATTTAGCGAAAATTGTATTGATCTTCTTCTGGTGGTCTTGACCAACTGATTTTGCTTGTTATTTTATCCACATATATTTTAATTAGTAAGGGTAAAAGCATAGAGGAACTGTAATTTCCAAGACGTGAGGGCTGGTCTGGTTCACAAGATCAGTCCTGCATCTAGTGTTCGTTGTCTCAGATGGCTGTGTGACGGTGCACCAAATTGGAATCTTCCCAGCCGGCGCAAGTTAGCGAGACAGGCTTTTCAAGAATGTAACTGCATCGTGAAGCCAGAGTCATAGTTTGAGCGGGCAAAGGAGCAAATTTGTACGGCCGTTTGACAGTCTCGATAAGCGCCCACTCTCTCTTGATGAGTAGTGGGCGTGCAGTCAGTAAGCTGGTATAGCTTTTTGGTCAGTCCTGCCAGCATAGCTTGGAAGCTCATCGGTAGGCGCCCAGTGGTTTTGCATGTATCACTGGGTACTTTGAGGGCACGCTTTAGCGATGCTACTCTTGGCCTGCGTGTATGTGAATAGTCCATCTATCCGATAGATATCTGGTTGATCCTGCCAGTAGTCATATGCTTGTCTTAAAGATTAAGCAATGCATGTCTAAGTTCACACTGTCTCACATTGAAAGCGCAAATGGCTCATTAAATCAGTTGAGGTTTCTTAGATAACACGATCCTACTGGATAACTGACAATTCTAGAGCTAATACATGCTTACCAAGCTCCGACCCTCGCGGAAAGAGCGCTTTTATTAGTTCAAAACCAATCATCATTGCCCTTCACGGGGCGCGGCGTTCCCAAACATCTCATTAACACAAAATGGAACGCTCGGCAAGTGAATTCATTATGTGGAAGTTCGAAGTGAAAAACTGCAGAGTGGATGACGTCTGCAGACTAAGGTAGAAAAACATTCCATTACCATGAAATGGAACGCTTGGCTAGGGAATCCATTATGTGGAAGTCTGAAGTGAAAGCTTGCTGAGTGGAGGTCGTCTCACTAACACGAAATGGAATGCTTGGCTAGCGAATCCATTACGTGGAAGTCCGAAGTGAAAAACTGCAGAGTGGATGTCATCTGCAGACTAAGGTAGAAAAACATCCCTTTTCTACGAAATGGAACGCTTGGTTAGGGAATCCATTATGTGGAAGTCCGAAGCGAAAGCTTGCTGAATGGATCTCGTCTGCAGACTGACCATTCCTGGTCTGTGCGGGGAACGGCCAGTTGTGAACAAAATACCCAATACATGGAAGTGAGGAATTAAAGCAGCCATGAGCAAGACGTGGCGATTCCTTGGGTGAGCCCAGTCTCAGAGCACTATGTGCCAGCTCTGCAATTATGGAAGCCTCCTTGGACAGCAGAAAATGCCCAAGGACTGCCCCTGCCTTCCATTGAGGGCTGACCATAAATTCCTTGGCGATTCCTTGGGCGAGCCCAGCACCAGAGTGCTATATGTCTGCTCTGCAATTATGGAAGCCTTGTAAGGCAGAAAATGCCATGGACTGCCCCTGCCTTCCCTTGAGGGCTGACTGTAGTCTTCAACCACTCTAACTTGACCAGCTGGGCTGTGGACGGCACAACAACAGTGAGAGTCCCCCAGGAATGCTAACCTGATGAAAAAACGCGCTAAAGTCGGATGTGTTGGCCTAAGGGTCTCAGCCCAAGGTGCCTAATCAGACACACCACAATTACGTCTAAAAATACTCCGGATGAATGCAGCAGAAGAAGACGATATCTAAGACAGAATCAGTCATTTAATTAAAGGTCTCCTATGCCTGAAACTATGGCATGTGTACGAGGGCGAGTCAATAAGTAAGTCACACAGTTCTGTGGGATGGCAAGTAAATGTAGTTGGTGTTTTCTACAGGTGGCGCTGGATGTCTCATGTACATGCGCAGTACATAAACAAAATGGCGACTGTACTTACGGAGTGTACAACCAAAGAGCACTGTGCTGTTGTGCATTTTTTGTGGGCAAAATGACTGTCTGCAAAGGACATTCATAAGGAAATGCTTCCTGTTCATGCTGACAAATGTTTGTCCCGTAAAGCGGTGCATAGCTGGGTAGAAACATTTTCTCAAGGGTGCTCTAAAATTGTTGATGAAATCTGATCTGGTTGTTCTGTTGATTGCAACAGAAGCATCCATGCAGCAGGTGGAGAAGATGATTAGAGGTGACAGGCGATTAACGATAGACTCTGTAGCATCTGCAATAGAGTGCTCACATGGTTCAGCATACAGCATAATGTATGATCAATTGAAATTTAAGAAAGTGTGCTCAAGGTGGGTACCCAGACAATTGAAGGAGGAACACAAAATGAACCAATTTGGCCTGTCCTTGCATCATCTCTGTCGATACGAACATGAAGGAGAAGTCATGCTGAACAGGATTGTTACTGGAGATGAAACCATGGGTGCATCACTACCAGCCTGAATCAAAGCGTGCTTCAATGCAATGGAAACGTCCTTCTTTGCCTTGTATCAAAAAATTCAAGGTTACGCTGTCAGCAGGGAAGGTTATGCTGAAAGTGTTCTGGGATTGTCAATAAGTACTTTTAACCAATTTCAAGAGAAAAGGTGACAATGTGAATTCTGAATCGTACTGTGAAGTTCTGTCGATGCTTCATGATGCAATTCGGAGAAAACGTCTAGGACTGTTGACTAGAGGAGTGCTGCTTCTTCATGACAATGCTAGACTACATATGGCTCAATTAACTCAGGAGAATATTAATTAACTAAGGTGGGAAGCTCTGGAACATCCACCTTACAGCCTCGACTTAGCCCCTAGCGATTTCCGCCTTTTTGGTCCACTGAAAACCCACCTTGGCGGGAGACATTTCACGAATGATGCTGAAGTTAAATGTGAAGTGAAAACGTGGTTTAGAAAACAGAGCACGCAGTGGTTGTTGTTGTTGTTGTTGTTGTTGTTGTTCTTCTTCTTCTTCTTCTTCTTCTTCTTCTTCTTCTTCTTCTTCTTCTTCTTCTTCTTCTTCTTCTTCTTCTTCTACGTTCATCCGGAGTTTTTTTCCCCGAACGTGATTGCGCTGTGCCTGTTTACAGCAGAGCTGCATTCTTGCACCGTTAGGCCGACACATCTAACTTCTGCGAGCATTTTTTGACCGGGTTAACCTTCCCGGACTCACGCAGTTCTATGCAGCCGGTTTGGGAGGACTGATAAAATGATGGGATAAGTCAATGTTGGTGGAAATTATGTTGAGAAATAAAGGGACAATGTGTATAAAAATAAACTAGTTTCAAGTAGTTATCATATTTAGTTATTTTTCTACAGCCATTTGTGATTTACTTATTGACTTCCCCTCGTAATTAGTGATTTGAAATGACATAATAATAGCACTATGAAGTAACAAGGCCTTTTATAAGTCTTTTACGTGTATTGGATATGTGGTGCTGGCCCCATATATTTATAGATGAAATAACGCTCGATGTGGTCAATATCACACTGGCTGCCTTTACTTCCCTTGACATTTGCTGATAACCAAATTAGACTAGGTCAACCTGTGAGCCCAGGTCAGTTTCAAACATCCGTCTCAATGCCAATTAAAACCCAACACATAACAGTGCTGACAGATATTTGTCACTTATGCTTTTTATATTTTCTTGAAAATAGTGCACTACTTAAACTCCAGTCATTCAGTGAAGTATGTTCTATTCACCATTTCATAGTGTGAGGGCAGGACCGCCAGTGTGGTGAACTCATGCACCACTTGACACAGCTATTTTTGGATAAGTGTGACTATTTTAGTCGCATTGTTTTCTCTATCAAAGTGTCTGCTTCTATGGCTCATGTAATTGGCTTACAAAGTTTCCTGAAGTGTCATTAGGCTATACTCACACCAACTGATCATGTAACTGATACTAAGTACTGTTAGATGGCTTGTTGCAATATGATTAGCACTGATAACAGATTCATGTTATATATGTCATTCTTCATTTGTAGCACCTTTATTATATTTTGATGGCTTTTTAAGTCTGTGCTAAATGATTATGAATGATTAATTGCTTGAAGAATTTTGGTAACAAAAACTTATTAAAATATGTGAACATCCTTAATTTCAATACACCAGTGGCCCCAAAATGACCCAAAGACACAAGAAGGTATCAGACACACTCTCTCTCTCTCTCTCTCTCTCCTCTCTCTCTCTCTCTCTCTCTCTCTCTCTCTCTCTCTCTCTCTCTCTTCTCTCTCTCTCTCTCTCTCTCTCTCTCTCTCTCTCTCAATGTCTCACCCCTCCTCCCAATCCCCTCTCTTTCTCTCTCAAAGTTTCTCTGTCAATCTCTGCAAGCTCTCTGTTCCTCTGTACATACACTATGTGTGTGTACACATGCACGTGCGCATGCGCGCGCGCGCACACACACACACACACACAGAGATGCTCCATTGTGTAGCCAGTATGATAGGAGTCTTATGATCATCAGAAGATTTGGCCCTTCACCAAATATTTCTGCCATTTAACTTCCTAACATTCTCTAGGGGTCAGTCCCACCCAGGTTTTGACTCCAGTCCTCTTTCTCCTACCTTCGCACTTCCAGTTTTGACATTTTTTAATAGTTTTTGCACTTATCCCATACTTCACTTTCTGAGACGGTAAAGGTTTCCAGATCTTAAATGAGAGATTGTTCATTTCTGCTTCAGTGAGAGACATCTTAGACTTGCCTTGCAGCAAGGCACATGGACCATCTTAACTGCTTCGATTTGTCCTATAAATCGTTCTGATTGTTCCATAGCCAGCATGAGACTTCCTCGGCAGCCTAGCCCAATTGTTTTATGCTCAGGGTCTCGCTTGTCCCTGTATGCCTAGCTGTTTGAGCTAATCATACATGGAGTACCAGACTTCTTGCTCCTACCTCTACAATGAAAAGTCTGATGTCCTGTCTCAGACTTGTGACCATGACACTGTACTTTTCCATCTTGAAGGTTTGTGCTCCTGGATTCTCAATATGCTGTTCCTCTCTGATCATAAACACACATGCTGATGTATAGAGTTGTGACATCTGTTCAGTAAGAGCCAAGGTGGTTAGTGCACCTGCCTGCCCAGACAGTGGACCGGGTTCAATCTCTAGCACAGGCAGGATGTTTTTCTGACCAGTAGTGCTTTGGGATTAACCAAGCCTCACACAATGGGTACTAGACAAATGTAAGCATTTTCTGTTCATTGTCTGGGAAGGGAAGGCAACAAGGAAGGGAATTAGCCACTCCACCTCATATGTTATAGCCTAGAATATGTGAAGGCCTAAAACTGTGCACCCCAACAGCAGTATATGTCATGGGACTACTCTTACTTGTAGCATCTGCTCATCTAAAAGTCTCTCTCAACTCCAGATAACATTTACCTTTTGGCTTGTGGGAAATACAGTTGTGTGTGTCAGATGTTACATTGTTTCAATATTCCATAGCATTTTTCCACTTACAAGTGAGCAGCTAAACATGCTTTAGTATGTAAATACTGGTTTTAATTTGTTTCCTTGAACCAAAGCCATAATATTTAGTACATTTGCTAAAAATAGCCACTGCATACTGCATATCTTCAGGTTTCATCCATCATGTGCCGATAATCATGGGCGGTCATATTTTGCCTTCTCACTCGATCACCAGAGTCGTGGATCAGCTCCGTGTTTCTGTCTTTACCATGTCATGTGGTCAAGCATCCAGGTATTTAATTCTTGGTCTTCCCCTTGGTCCGTTCCCTTCGATCTTGCCAGTTGTCACCAAGTTCTCCAATTCATTTCTTTTCATAACATGCCCAACAAATTTTGACTGTCTGCGTCTAATGGCTATAATCAGTTTACGATCTCCGTTTGTTTCTTGAAGGACTTGTTCATTGGTTTTTCTGTCTGTCCATGGTATTCTTTGCATTTTCCTCAGAAACCATATTTCCACAGCCATCAGATGTTTTTCAGCTTGTCTGCTCATTGTCCACCCTTCACATCCATATAAAAGTACAGGTTCTGTGTAGCACTTCAACACTCTTTTTCTCATTTCAATTGCTATCTTTTTATTAGTCAGTATGATTATGTGGTTGTTTCGGGATTTGAAATTTAAATATTGAGCACAACCCACCACTGGCAACGCCGATCACATTCTGGTATGAACCTAAGGCCCATCCACGTCAACATGGAAGCACTATACTCGAGTTTCGCCCTCGTTTGAGCTCGTCAGTTCTACGATGGGTAGCGTTGTGATGTTCTGTTGTGATAATTTGGTGTGTCCAGTGTGTGCCGCGTGGTTACACACCCGCTTCACACGCGTGATCCGGGACTGTTTCCGGATCCGGTCAGGGATATGCACTACTGACGAGCTCAAACGAGGGCGAAACTCGAGTATAGTGCTTCCATATTGACGTGGATGGGCCTTAGGTTCATACCAGAATGTGATCGGCGTTGCCAGTGGTGGGTTGTGCTCAATATTTAAATTAGTCAGTATGTTTTCATCTTGCAAAAGGCTACCTTCACCATGGCAATTCTTGTTCTAATTTCTTCAAGGCAACTCCCATCAGATGTTATGACTGTTCCGAGATAGTTGTACCGATTCACGTATTTAAGAATATGCCCATTTAATTGTATATTATGTTGTGGTATTTCTTCCTTCCTAGTGACGACCATAATCTGTGTCTTCTTACAATTCAGTTCTAACCCTAGTTGTTCACTGTGTGCGACAACCGCATCTACTAAACTTTGCAGGACCTGTTCATTGTCTGCAATCGAGACTGTATCATCTGCATATCTAATGTTATTGATGTATCGTCCCCCAGTGTTGATTCCTTCCATATCTTCTATATTTCTGAAAATATATTCACTGTACAGGGAAAAAAGATCTGGAGATATTACACATCCCTGTCTCACATCTCTCTTAATAAGCTGATATTAACCTACTTCATTATCAATTCTTATGGCAGCTTGTTGTTTCCTATATATGTTTTTTACAAGTCTAAGGTCTTTCCCATCAATTTGTAGATCTTCAAGCATCCTTATCATGTCGACATGTCTCACTTTATCGAAAGCCTTTGTGTAGTCAATAAAGCCTTCTGTCTTCTCATTTCCATTAGCTGTAAAATTTCTTCAGTCATCCATGTCTGATGACCCACTTTCTTTAATTTTGGAATAGTTTTTTTCTGGAAGCTAAACTGATTGAATTCTTCAACATTTCCCATTGATCATCCACATCTTTAAATAGGATCTCTAGATCAGACAATATATCTAATTTGTTCTTTACTTCTATGTTAAAATTATCTTGTATTTCTTTGTTAGTTTTCAATTTGCACAAATCATATTTAGGGTTTCCTGCTATATACTTGACTTTCTTTAACTTTACCCTCAATGTGCCTGTAATTAATCTGTGATCACTGTAACAGTCTGCATTGGGAACTGTTTTTACGACTGTTAGCACTTTTCGAAACTTTCTGCTAATCAGGATGTAATCTATCTGGTTTTTAATCCTGCTGTCTGGACTCCTCCATGTCCATAATCTTCGAGGATGCTGTTTAACACTTTACCGGGCAGACGTTTGTCCATTTTGTAGCAAGAAGAATTTTAAAGTTCAGTAAAATTTTGGGTTACGTTAGTAAAATCATCACATAAAAGGTGTTAGTCAACCGATTTTACTTAAATAAAAAACAAAATGAAGTAAAAAGCAAGCAGAGTATTTTACTCACGTGAATAATCCTGGTAATCCACACATGAACACAAATATTTACGAAATACAGCATATTGTTTGTGATTGTCAGTCATCTATATGGCAATTTACAAACACATTTTCAGAATCAGAATCACTTTCTTTAAAGTCCGACTCATGACTGCTAACGCAAAGTAACGCTGATCACTGATATCTAGCTCTGATTCAGTCAAATTTGTGCACTTAAATGTTACTTAAATTGAACCCAGCGAAATCTCCACTATCACTTGAAGAATCGTCGAAATCCGTTTTGAAAAAGTAAGCGTAAAAAACCCGAAAACTATTTTAAAGATCCGTTCAAATTCATAGTACAGGCTTGCAAATGTCGGCCACGTTGTCAAGCTATCGCGAAACTGAAACTAGACAATCGGAAGTCTCGGAAATCCGAGAGATCGCGTTTTTACAATGCATAATAGTCATGGGCGCTTTGGGACGGTTTGCCCGTTTGGTGGTAAGGACACAATCAGATGATTTGCCCCCTAAAGGGTTAAACCAGGTGTTTCCTATAACCATTTCTTCTTTCGTTTCGCTCTCCTAAACCATGGTTGCCTATACTGCATCCATCGCCTTGATTTCCCACTTTTGCATTGAAATCACCCATTATAATATTTATTTCTTAATTTTTACATTTCTTCAAAGCAAGCTCCATGTCATTATAAAATTCATCTATACTTTCTTCACTGCATTCACTTGTTGGAGCATATATTTGAATGGCATTTATTGTAAAAGGTCTTCCATTTAATTTTACTAATAGAACTCTGACGCAGCCCAACAACCTTTAATAGAATTTGATGTTTGCCGATCCAACATAATGGCTACACCTCTTTGCTGTTCTTCTCCTCCAGAATAAATAACCTTACAATCCTCTTCTGTCTTGATCCCTGCTTCTCTCCATCTGGTTTCACACATTCCTAATATATTAATATTCTCTCTTCCCATTTCTTGTTTGATGTTATCCAATTTTCACCTGCATTCATTGTTCTGATATTCCAGGTTCCTACCTTTAATGATAATAATCTTTTGCACCTAGTAGCCTGCTGACGGTCTGGAGTCACTGGTGCAATTGACTATCCCTACCGGGCGAGGCTGCTCCTATGGAGCACCCATTTAAGTCGTTTCTCTGAATGTCGATGATATCGCAAGACATAATGTTCTTGGCATCTGTGAAGAATGTAGTTTGCCATTGCTTTCCTTCTTAGCAGTGACCATACTGGTCAATAACCGTAGCCATTGTCTCCTCAAAAAAAAAGAGATCCTCTGCCTACTGTCGTGAAGCTGGAGAACATAACCCACAACTATCTGTCAGCTGCTCTTCAACCTCATCCACCACCTGCACTCATGGCTTTACGTAACCCTGATCAGGAGGCTAAACGGGTATTCCACCTTGCCCAAGGGTGTCCCTAGGCTAGCTGAGGGAAGGAGGCACCTTACTTCTCCTTTGATAAGGGATACCCCTACCCCGCCACCCGCGGTTTCATAGAAGGATAAACATCACCATATATATTTAGTTCACCCATGTGTTAACGGGGACCCGTAAGGGACATAAAGAATAGTCACACTGTTACCTATCGTGTATGTCATTTTAAGGCCATGTTGAACAATTCTGCCACAAAATCCAACCAACCACGAACAAGTGAATTAGGAAAGACACACAGATGGTAGAAGAAATTAAATGTAAGATTAACGTGTTGGGATTGTGCGAAACAATGTCAAATGGACCAGTCGAAAACTTCTAAGTCCTGGTGAAACAGTGCCGTTCTCAGACCATACATAGGAATATCCCTCCCCCTTCCCCCACAGTGAAGGAGTGTCCTTAATTTTATCTAAAGGGGTAGAGAAAGCATTAAGAGGGTGGGAAGCAGTGAGTTCTAGCAATGTTTAAAACCTCAACTGCCTGCAAAAAAAACAAAAAAAACTTTAATCTACCACCTATAGTAACTTGCAGTTTAGGATAAAGTCTTGAGCCAGAGAAATTAAAGCCGCCTGGCTAGTGCAGTCACCACGAACTGTGCAGGTTAGGGTTTTCTATTTTCCCCCAACAGAAAAAAATCCACACCTTACCAAGGATTCAAACCCAGGTCTCCCAAGAGAGAACCCAACATTCTAGCCTCTCGGCCAGCCGCTCATCTATCTTTTATGGAGCAATTGACAAAATTTGGCTGTTTCTGATTTTCAAGGCGAGTTTACTTTCAGTAGTTTGCCATTGCTTACTGAATGACATTATGAGCTTCTCATAACATTGTGAACATCTATGCAAAGTGACCTGCTTCCAAATCACATACGAATAACTTCAGTATGTTGGGATTGTGACTACCCATAAGACACAAACACTGAGAAATGATTTAGGAGTGGGAAATAATACAGATCAGAAAAATAAATCAGATGAGGCATTTTGAGTTTTTCTTTTTTATTTTACACTTTGGTTAATTTTTTTTTTTTTTTTTTAATTTTTGAGTGAATTTTGTGTTCTCTGAATTTAGTCTTGTCATTTTGTTAATCTGCTGGATTATTGGCAGTAACTGCTGAGGTTATCTTCTAGTTCTAGTTCTTTGGAGAATCAAAATGTTCTTGTCACTTGTCACAGATGCCACAGTCTGGATGTCGAGGCACTGTGCTTTGTAAATTATGACTAATGTGGTTATGGTATGAATAGTTAAGTTATATAGATTTGATCTGTTGAAGATGTTAGGTTGATCTTCTGTCCATGCCATGCCGGAGTCTGATGTAATGACCCAGCCGGCCTCTAGGGCATCAGTAGTGGGAGAACTGAAAATGAACAATGGACATATAATAAATATTGATTGTTACAGGTTGCAACATACGCATATGTTGGTGACATGAATTCTTGGTGGCAGATCAAGTGTGTGGAACATTCACAAATGTTTGTGTTGAATGCTGTCAAATTCATGTGTGCCTACTATGCTGATGAGTGGGCGGTCATGGTTGGCCATCTCATGTGAGCATCAGTCTTGGATCTCATCTGTGTCAGGGATACAGTATCAACTACTTAAGTTGACAGTTGCTGGCTCAGTCACAAGCTTTTGTTTATATGTCATTTTGTATCTTGATCCATCAGTGATGCCCTTAAAATATGTGTTTGATTATTTGTATCAACTATCCAGCAGCTCATGCATACATTAACACATATTTATATTTATTATATATTCAGCTATATATAACTTCAACGACAATGGCAAACACAGAATACCACTGGACATTGGAGACACTGTCCAGATTCTGGAGGAAACAGATGGTATGAATATTTGTGTAATAAATAATATTTTGCACAATGATTGCATTCTTATTAATAATACAAATCTTTCACAGTAGTTTTTGTGTATACTTAATACTTGCAAGACAGATATGTAAATATTTGAACCAATCAATGAAGGAACAGAGTTTATTTACAAAGCGTTAAGAATTGAGTGCACAGAAGGGAGTCAGCACACAAATTATCCATGCTGTCAGAGATCGTTATTTGTTGAGATGCATGATCGCCCACACCAGCCAGCAAGCACTGAATGATGATGATGAAGAATTGGATATGCAGATGTCAGTTAAGTTTATTGTAGCTACAAGTATGATCTGTTTATTTTCATCACTGTTATTTGCATCTTTCAGTCTACATGACAAAAGCAGTTATATATTTGTTACTAGTTATCAGGTGGGGCATCTTCATTGCACTCCGGACTGGTCCATAGGTGCTCAGATCCTCCCCCAGCATATGCATCAGCGTCCGGTGGCTAATAGTGTTACTAGTGTTACTGTTACTAGTAATGTTTATTCTTAATGTTAGTTAATGTAATATTATACCACATCACTATCATTGAGGTAGTGAACATGTTTGAACTTGTTTGTACAGTGCCTGTTCTTTTTGAACAATTCATTCTCTTTATCTTTTGTTTTAACTGTTTTCCAAATGTGTCCCTTGTTTTATATTGTGTTGTCACAACTGGGTGTAAACAGTGCAATGAATGTCTCTTGTCTCACCTACCAGTTGGTGGACTCTATTAGTTTAAGAAATCTAGTTGCGTAAACCCCACTCACAGGTCATATGACAGAGCAAACAAGATAGAGCAAAATTATTACTTCCTGTTTGCAGGAAGCAGTTCTCATTGAAGTTAGAGAAATGTCAACTGTAGGATTCTTATCTAAGCATGACTGGATGCACAGTTTGAAAATATCAGCAAATGGATTTACCCACAGCCTCTTGATGGATCAAAACTCTGCGATATCAACATAGTGTTGTCCTCATGGAGCAATGACAAATGGGGAAAGTGTTGATTATCCGGTGTCAAAGAGTCTCACCGTGACAACTGTTAGTGCTGCGCACCTGGGTACTAAAGTTATGCAGAGCGGTGCAATTTATCACACCAAAATCACTACCTCAGAATCAGGGTAATGCAGTAGTATGCCAGGGAAATTCAAACAAAGAAGCCTGGATTCCAGATACTCCTACATAAAAACAAAATCTTGGTCTGATTTCAAGAATCTCATCGGAATAGTGACCACTTGCTTAGATGTAATTGTGTTCTTCTGAAGCTGATTTCTTCCTACTTTCTGTTCTTCTTTGTACTCTTTGCAGTCTTTCTCTATCATCTCTCTCTATCTATTGTCCTGTTGAGTTCCTTTTCTTCAGTATTTTAGCTCTGATAGAATAAAAGAAAAAGCAGCGGCTGCAGTAGGATATACCAATATGAATTGGAAACAAATAGGTCTATTTAGCTCCTGCGAGAAGAAACGTACTAAACACAAACACGTTGCACATACCTTACAAGGAGATCCATCGTATATCTCCTTGTAAGGTATGTGCAACGTGTTAGTGTTTAGTACATTTCTTCTCGCAGGAGCTAAATATACCTATTTGTTTCCAATTCATAGCTCTGATAGAATAATTCTTCTTTTCTTCTTTTGCCCTATATTTCCCCACTGAGATATAAACCCTCAGCCTACTCACCCTACGCCGCCTTATTGTTTGCTATATCATGCAGCTTCGTCCATGTCCTACACACATTCATCTGTCTTTAATTCTCTTCTCTGTGTATTTCTTTTGTTATAAATTCTCTGGTTTTCTCAATGTATATCCTAGAACAGTGACTGGAGAGTCATTGTTGTAGCCTTAATTACACAGGAACCATCATGAACATATGGTGAAAGTGGTGATGATGATCCTGAATGTCAGCACTTATAGTGCAAATATTATATTTTAAAAGTGTTTATGTTTTATATTATCATATAGATTTCCATTACATGCTGTGTTTGGGTAAGATCATGTTTTCTTGTTTGTGTAGTACTTCACTATACTAGGAAACATATATAAGGAAAGTTCTTCCACATTTACCACACAACAACTTATAAGATGCTTTCTCTTTTCAGACTGGTTTCGAGGATTTGCTGTTAAAAATAAGACAAGAAAAGGCATTTTCCCACGTAACTACATTGCTCTGAAAGAGGCCTCTGTACATGTCAGTGGGTATGTTTATAACAGTCAAGCAGTTCTATACAAATCACAATGTCAGTGGGTATGTTTATAACAGTCAAGCAGTTCTATACAAATCACACTTGTAGGAAACTGCATTCATCACAAAACATCACATTTTCACTAAACAGTAATGTACTATAATAGATACAAAATGAAAATAGGTATATGTGACTCCTGAACAAAAGTGAGAGATGATAAACACAGAGATAGTGTACATACATTCAACAAACACAAATCTGGCAAATGAAAATCGCAGTGTAAAAATAACTGATAATAATAAAGTAAAAATACGATCACACCACAACACGAGTCAACATTTTTATCTTACTTATCTTCATCAATAACAACACAGACAGATCTAAAAAAAGAACATGAAATTAGAACATTTAATTAACAATTAAAACGTTAAAAAAAGTATTTGTATTCAACATTGTTAGACCAATCCACAGCTGAGTCTCGATATTATGTTTGCAATAATTTGAAGCAATGCACACACATGTTTGCAAAATTTAAAAAAAAGCATTCATCAGCAGTAAAATGTTGTTAAGATGTGTGTTTTCTTATCACTGCTGTTGAAACTTGTCTTCTTCAGAGCACACGAAACAGTGACGAGCACAGAGCATCCTTTAGTAACAGAGCTCACAAATGTCCTCAGGGAATGGCATGCCATATGGAGGCAGATGTTTGTGGTATGTCCTGTTTTATTTTAAGCGTTTTATTTTCACTCACAGCTGCGCGCGATTTGGTAGCAGACTGCGCTGCGCTGGTTTTTTACGAAAAACGAAAAAAATGCTGGGGTTGACTGCAAACGTCCTTTAAAAGATATACAACTAACTTTTTAAAAAAATTTTTAGGGGTGTGCCGCATATTGTAGAAGCTGTATTAATGGGCATGTTGGTGTAACGGTTAGGAAGTTATGTTGACAATGACATGAGCATGGTGGAATTTGTATTCAATGTCAGTTCTTGCTGTTGACTATGGGAGAAGAATACTGGCCACATATCCCTGCATGCACTCAAACATGTTGTAGCCCTAACACTTACAGACCCACACTAGGTTCCTGCTTTCAAATGTGTTTCTTTGTTGTTTTTTTTAACTTAAAATAAAGGCATCCATATCAGTGTCAAGGTGAAAGGAACTTCTTTTTCTTCTTGCTTCCCATTCTAGGTTTATTTATGAATAATGTATTCACTTTTTAGGAGCGAAACCCACTGTTAGACCAGGTCCAGGAGATGATTGGGGAGTTGTTAGACAGGAGGAAAAAAATACTGGCTCGAATCTTCACAGTAGTAAGTACTTCTCAATTATTTTCATATTTTCATATTCATTTTTGTATTTTGCATAGGTTATCTTCGCCGGCTTCGCAGTGAAGGAGTTACACATGCAGTTCGTAATCCCACGCACTGCTTTCAAAACACAGCTGTGGGCGATTTGGCAGCAGACTGCCTTGCTTTGGTTTTATTTATAAATTGGTATGGGTGCCGGTCGTTCAGAAAGCAGTGGCAAACTACTGAATATAAATTTGCCAAGAGATCACAAAGAACCAAAAAAATGCTGGTGTTGATGTTGACGTCCTGTAAAGGATTTGCAACTAACTTTTTTACCTCAGCATATTAGTGTATTTACTCTAATGTAGAATAATAAGCACTGAAAATTCATTTAGTGAGCAGCCTGCAAATTATCACAGGTATATTCAAATTTTAGCCACAGCTGCATAATGGCTGGGACCTTTGCATACTGATACAATGGTCTGGGTTCAATAATCCGTAGCAGGGTTCTGTCCTGATCCTGTCAGTGCAAGTCTGGGGTTGGCCCAGCCTCATCACGTAAATACTTGATACTTACAGAATGTTCTGGCAAAGAAAGGTGGTGAGGAAATTAACTGCCCACCTCACCTCATAGCACGGCCTATAATATGTGTGTGTCCTAGCACTTCACACCCTGATTGCAGTATCTGCCATGTCATTTGTGCTTGTTTTCTTCTGCCTTGTATTCTCCAAGAGAGCTTAGGTCCTCAGCCAACCCTGATCACGTCCTGTCTTTGACATCGCCTGCAGCTCCCTTCGTGTTCTCCTCCAAGTTCATCTGTGCCGCTGATTCTCTTCTCCATTTATGTAAAAGTTTTGAGAGCATCATTTCTGTGACAGTGTTCAAATGTTGGGCATCATCCACTTCAAAATCATAAGAAGAAAATGAAGGCTTTTGAACTTAATGTTGCAGAAAAATTCTGAGAATATCGTGGACCAAGAAGAAGTCAAATACTGACATTCTGCATGATCTGAACTGTGAAGAAGACTGGCTCATAAACAGCTTTATTTCTCAGAATTGAATACTTTGGCCTTATTACACATGACAGTGGTTCGGGAAGAACAGTAATGGAAGGCATGGTTCCTGGAAGACAAGACAGATCGACCAGCATGAAACTAGATGCAGGACATTGAAGACACCTTGGCATTAAAATGCATGAGACATTAAAATGCACGAGGAAAGGTGTCAAGAATTGATTCGGCAGGCCATGATCAGAGCAACATTTTGCAAAGGACCTGCTTCATGGTGATTATGTATAATTTGATCTCCCACAATTGCTTGTGCCCTGTGGGAAAAGAGACAGAGTTTTCTAGTTACAGTGTTAACAGTTCTTCTGAGTACTTGTATTATCCACCGCCAGCATGTTTTCCTCATCTCTTGATTTGCTAGAATGTATGTAGTTCACTCTGTAAGTGCCATATTAATGATTGTGTGACACCATTTGAGTCTTTCTGTTCTTGATGTTTTGTTTTGTTCATGATGGGTTGGATTTTGCAGCTAAAGTTTTCTAAGGGATGGGGAAGCTCATCCAGCGCCAACCCTCCTTAGTTGCCTCTTTTGACATGCATGACAGCTTAAACTGTGACTATTCTTTCTTTCTTTTGTGGGCCCTAGTAACACAGGTTTGCGCTTGCTTGCTTTCAACTCAAGTGTAGTCCATACATGTGCAACTGCCTCTAGCGCACTGGACTGATTTTTGCGTGTGGGTTTGCTTTCCCTATTACCAGTATCGCTTGCTATCAGGTTAACTCACTCCGACTTCAGAGGTACTTAGAATTTACATCGCCAAGTCAAGGACGAGTTGTCAACATTTTAGTCCAGCTGACCGGTGTCAGGGTTGAACCCGCTACCTCGGCAACAGCACACTGGATGTTTAAGAACGTGCTCTCTTATCCATTCAGCCGTGCTGACCTCGGTTATTTTTGTAGATCTTTCTCATCAATCTGTTTTCATTGTTAGCTTGATGTATCATCATGTCTCCTTGATTGTTGGTGATGAATACTGTATTATTGTTCGAACATTGTGCTCATGTTTTGAATTTGATCTTTAATTCTTTTAGGATGAACTGAAAGAAGTTCAACAGAAAGTCACATCACTCATTGATCAGGGTAATGCATTGCTGAAGCTTGATCTGGTGGTTAGAGATGAACAAGGCAATATCCTGAATCCAGATCAAACTAGTATTATTGAAATTTACAAAAGTGTAAGTTTCATATTTATTTTGCTTTTAAATTGTAAGTGTGCAAAATAACTCAAGTGTTTTATGCATGCTGGACTTTGTAAATATACTTTTGAAATGTAGAAGGCATCCTGATTGTTTTTAGGCTAATTAAACATGGCACCATTACTGCAGTTGATTCATGTTAGCACTTTGGTACAGGCTATACCAGATTACTTAAGACAATGTTAAATAACTATTCTGAAAATTAAAACAAATTCTGCTGCAATTTCTTCCTATGTGTGCAGTTGGTCTTCTGTATGACTGCATACTCTGTGATGTGAAGCGTGTTTGAATAGTAGACCTCTGCAGTTTGTATGCATTGTTTGTACTTTGCATTTTTATGAATACAAAGAGAGAACAAAATAATGTAAATTTACTATGAAAATGTGTTGATCTGTGTGAGCATGCATAATTTTCTTGTGTGCAAGTGTTCTTTTGCATGTGTGTGTGCATGCATACTCGAGTTCATGCGCATGTTTTATCCATACAGTGGAGTGTGAAATAAGTAATTATCATTCACTATGTATGTGTGTTGATCTGTATCTGCATTTGTGTGTCTGTGTGTGTGTCATATTCTACTTATATTATTTGTGTAATAAGCATCATGTATCTTTACACTGAAATTACTTAGGATTATTAATTCATTCATTAGGCCAGTTAGTCTGAAGACTGTTGTTGCAGTTGTTAGATTATGTCTGTCCATTGTCTCATTCTGTATGTCCCAGTGTTCTCGCATACTTGTGTGATGTTGTTTTCCTAGCACATCCTTTATCTCTTGTCTTGTTGGAAATGCTTCAGTAATAAACCTCCATGATTCATATTGTGACCAGGCCAAGGTAACATTTTTGCATTCTACTTCTTTTGTTCGCTTGAAATTTGTCTATAAATGCAATGTTGTCTCTTGTATGAATTTAACTGTTTTTCATGGAGTTTATCTTCCACTGTTGTCTCTCTAGGCCAGAAGGCTTGCCTAGATATGTTGTATTTTGGGCAATCTTGGAGTACGTGATCTGCTGTCTGCGGCGCCAATCCATATGTGCACATGGCTGATTCACCAATCTTGAATTTTGTATACATGTGGTTGCGTAATCTATTGTGTCCTGTTCTGAGGTGCAGAATAATTACTTGTTCTGGTCTGTCCATAATGTGGTAGTCATCTTGAGCAGATTTTGGTGGCTTTCTGACTGACTTGATCATTCTTTTCTTTTGGTGGTATTAACGAGCACATCAGGCTGTTCTTCTTTTTTTCCTTCCTTAGCCAATCGATCAGCTCTGTCATTTCTGGGTACTCCACAGTGGTATGGTATCCACTGTGTGGTGACCTTATGCTGACTGCTAAGTTCAGAAATTAGTGTCCTTAGTACTGGCAATTTCCCAGACAGGAGCGCCTCGAGTACTGATTTTGCATCTGCCAGGAGCACCACAGGTTGTGTACCATGGTTGGTATTTAGTAATTTCTCTGTTGCTATCTTGATTGCCTCAATTTCAGCATCATAGTTATGGCAGTACTTTCCATGTCCATAGTATTATTTGCGTATTCTGTGTACACTCCCGCTCCTCCTTTTCGAACAGCATTTTGTGCTGATCCATCTGTGTAGACTTGGATCCAGAGGTCCCGTGGGTATTTTTCATCAAGGAAGCTGAGGGTGGCTGTTCTGCGTTGTATTGCTGCTGTTAACTTGTTTCTATCTTGAGTTGATAAGTTTTTGTTCTTGTTTCATCAGCATCTTTCAGTTGTATATTGATTCCTAGGCTAGATTACGCTCATCAGCATGCCACAACTTTCTGAGCGACCGGCTCCATACTCTCATAAGTCACTGGCGCGACTCGAACCGCTTCGAATTCTCGTGCGCTCACATCTACCACGTGAGTATTCGGGGTTACGGAGAAAACTGCTAACCCATAGACCAGGGATACCGGCAAAACATGATACTCTTATAAAAACCATACTGTAAGGCAAGTTTGAGGGCAAGCGAGCAAGAGGTAGACAATGATACAAGTGGGAAGATAACATCAAGAGATGGACAAACATCAGCCTGACAGAATGTACAGTCAAGGCGAGAGACAGACAGTGTTGGAGATCCATTGCAGCCAACCTTCACTATGGAGACAGCACCTGATTGATTGATTGTTATTCCAGTCATGAGGAGAAAACTTCTTAGCTGTTATATAAAGGTAAAGTTAATCCTGTGATATATGCTGCAGTTGGTGTGAAGTATTTGGCAGTTAAACAGTGCTGCCCAGGGAAAAATTTTGAGTTAAAAATCTACCCAAAGTATTTCAGGATCTTTGCCGGTGCTACGGAGTTCGTGCACTGAGCTGAGATTCTCCAGACTCAAGCTTGAGTTAGGAATAGAACGGAGCACTTATGGGTTACACCCGTGTGCTGTGATGTTGATCCGTCGACTAAACTAAACTTGGAAGTCAAACAGACTAAGGTCACACATAATCCTGTGATATCTGCTGCGGTTGGTGTGAAGTATCTGGCAGTCAAACAGACAAGGTCATACATAATGTTACATAAAGGTAAAGTTAATCCTGTGATATATGCTGCGGTTGGTGTGAAATATTAGGCAGTCAAACACTAGGTCATACGTAATCCTGTGATATCTGCTGCGGTTGGTGTGAAGTATCTGGCAGTCAAATAGACAAGGTCATACATAATCCTGTGATATATGCTGCGGTTGGTGTGAAATATTAGGCAGTCAAACACTAGGTTATACATAATCCTGTGATATCTACTGCGGTTGGTGTGAAGTATCTGGCAGTCAAACACACTAGGTCATACATAATCTAATACAGATAATTTCCCTAAAATTCTCAATTGTGCCCAGTACCACTTTTATAAAGCTAGGTCAACACCAGACACATGTTGGTGGTGGGTGGGAGTAATCCAGCCACTCTTAGGGATTGAACCTGGGTCAGTCATGGTAAGCCAAGCATGCTAGCTAGTAGGCCTGTTGTTTTATTTTCATAGATCTGATTTATTGTTTCTCATGACCCTTGTTTTGTGTATCTTCTTCAAGCATGTGGACGCTGCTGAAAGGATTCACAGAGAAACGGTATGTTATTTATTGTAGTGACTGTTGTGTTAGTTCACTTTATATGAATTAATTCTAAGAATGCTGTCTTTTAAAGCTATTTCAGCTTATTTATAATGATTTTGTTAAGATAATGAATTATAACTATCATTTATTTGTTTATCCTCTTTCTCTCTCACTATCCCAATCTACTTATTACTGCATAATTAGTGCAAGAGTTATTTTTACATGGGGATAAATATGGGTTTTTTAAATAGCATTTTGTTGTTTTGTTTTTTCTTTTATATTAATGGATAGTATGTGGTTATCCATACTGCTACTTTTATTTTGAAAAGTTGGTGCTGGCCGAGTGGCTAAAATGCTGGACTCTCCTTCGGGAGACCCGGGTTTGATCCCTCGGTAAGGTGCGGGATTTTTTTTTGTCAGGGGCAAAAAAGAAAATCCTAATCTGCACAGTTTGCGGCGACTGCACTAGCCAGGTGGCCTTAATTCCTCAGGTTCAAAGACCCCTCTGCCATACACCACAAGGTACTATATTGGCTGTAAATGACAGTGACAGGAATTGATTTCTTAAATTGAATTGTTCATTTGAGAGTATGTTGTGTCCATACTTACACCGTTGCTCTTGCAGCTTATTATTTTGATTTCTCTGAATGTGTCAGCTTTGATGATTGTAAGGAAACAAAGTGTAACTGGCAAGAAATAAAAGTGGTACTAAGTAAATATAAAGTGAAAGATAAAGAGGGCATCCAGTAAGGGCATGGAAAGGCAGTGTGGAACTAGATCTGAGGACTCTCAACAATGTGCTCTTCACCAAGATGATTGGAGATGGGGATAGAAACAGATTGTACATGTGAAAAATAAAGGTATATTTATGTAAAACCTCATGATTCTCAATATTTGTAAATTAATTATTATGAACTAATATCAACATATTTCAGCATAAGAGGGACAGTGACATTGAAGCAAGACCCAACTGGCCATCTTCCTTTAATCTGTATGTCATGCTGAGAAACTTTGTCTGTAAAATTGGGGAAGATTCCGATATCATCATGAATTTGTTTGATGCTAGAGAGGAAAAGTTTATCAGGTATTTACACCTAGGTCTATTTCATTTGTCGTGGTTCTGAGGCACTTTTACGAACAGTACAAGTTGAATTGTATGCTTGCATGCTTTCAAATAGGTTACTCGCATCTCAACATACATAATTTGTCTAGTTTTACTATTGTTGGCAAAGCAGATAGTATGCATATACAAGCTTATTAATATTTCATCAATTGATGTTCTGGACATACTATCATATCCACTGGCTTGGTCTCTGGGCCCCCCCCTCTCTCTCTCTCTCTCTCTCTCTCTCTCTCTCTCTCTCTCTCTTGGGATATGTGTGTTGGTGGGGGATGTGTGCATGGTGTGTGGGGGGGGGGGTATTTTTGTGGTGGTATGGGTGAGGATATGTGTGTGGATGGGGGATAGTGGGGGATGTGTGTGATGGATGCGGGGAATTTGTGTGTGTGAGTAGGGGATGTGTGGTGGTTGGGGAAAGTATGTGGGGGTGTGTGGGTGGGGGATGTGTGTGTGGGTGGAGGTGTGTGAGTGGCTTAGGGATGTTTTCAACGTCTCATAAATACAGGTAACCTTAGCTCGTCAACTTAATTATGACAGTGAGTCTTTCTACATGCACTCAGTGAAATATTAACCCGTCGCATGTAGGATAACCTTATTTATTCAGGCAAACAATAATATCGGGACATGAATACATATTATCAAATTATGCACAAATGGTATTACAATTTGTATCATAACATTGTATCTAAAATAATGGCAAATCACACTCAGCCCTCGCAGTCATCCAATGCGCTCATAATACAGTTCACTCTCATTTCCTGAATAACTCGCTACTATATTCGCTCAGCAAGGCTAGCTTTCACGCCGTCATTTAATACACTCTCCCGCCCAATCGCACACGTCTTTCCTCTATCACGTTCAGTCCCAGTCTGAGCCTTCTGGTCTCCGGTCTAATAGTCATGTGGCGCTTGACCGCGTGTCCCCTGTGATCGTCGTGCTGCGTTGGTTGTCTCGCCGTACAGATGTCCGGTCTTGTTGACTTAGGTCCTTCAGTGCAGGGTTGTACTGTCAGTCAAGGACGTAGTCCTGTTTATGTCCCTGTGTCCTGTTTATACCATTGTGTCCTGTTTATAGCTGGGTCTTGTTGTCCTGTCTATGACATCTCTATTGTCCTGTCTATGACATCTCTATTGTCCTGTCTATGTCCTCATCTGCACTCCCCAACACGCTGACATTCTCCACTTCTCCCCCCTTTTTGTGTCACTTATCTCCTTATCAGAAGTGACACAATGTGTTTTATATATATCTAATTAGTTTGAACTAATTTGTCAGTGGGTTATGGGAGTTCGTCAGTCGTACTGTTAGGTTGGGTACAACTGTAGTTTGTAAGGGTCTGATATACCGTTGAAACACACACCTACTGGTGTATAGTCAGTCTACCACTCTTGATATGTTGCTAGAGAGTCTCATATCCTCCCACATTTTACTACTGGGGACTGTTAAACGGCCCAAGGTAACGTTGACTCACATTTATGGTTTCCCATTAAATTGCAACCCTCTCATACACCCAATATGGTGTCCCGAAACAATTGTCTCTTTTTAAGGAGACTAATCATGGGTATAATACCCATGGCTCCCGTAAAACGTTAATTCAACATGTTTCTTCAAGATATGTGTCTACTGATTTACCCCTATCTCACTTCCCTTGTTGGCAGTTGTTCTCTTGTATTATCACCTGTTTCCCCTTATTAACCACTTATGTATAAGTTTAATTTCCCCTTCTTCTCATAATGGTGTCTGTACATTATGTGGTAATATGGTGTTGGTATAAGCTGTTTCTTTATAATAAAGTATCTGTTAATTAAGTGTGGTAGTGTGCATGCATGGGTTTGTGGTATGTATGTGTGTGTTTCCCTCCCTCTCCCTCTTTCTCTTCTCCTCTTTCTCTTCTCCCTCTCTCACTCACTCACCCACCCACCCACCCACTCATCCATCCACTCACTCACTCATTTTGAGACTAGGCCCATGCTTGCCTCTATGCCCTCCCAGCTTTAATTTTACCCGCTGTAATTGTGTGCTGATAGAGCTGATTCATTATATTGCCCTTTGTTCTTCTTATTCCCCCTCAATGAGAATGTCACCCCTATTTATGCAGCTGTCTAATTCAGAGTTCAGTGCATCCAATTTTGGCATGAATTTGTGTCAGGTTTATTTTCATTTATTCATTGTATTTTGTGAATGTGTTTATATCATGTGATTGAAAGATAAAATTATGCATTATTTTTTTCTTTCATGCCTTAAACAAATTCAGTGTCACACATTTTCATTGTACATGTAACACAGTTGTCCTATTTTCCATTCAACAGTGAGAACTATGTGGTCAAATGGGGAAAACAGGGTGTGCCAAAGGATATTGAAATGTTAAATAATTTCCGAGTGGTTTTCACGGTAAGTTTCACATCTTCATGATTAGTTTCAGTGTTCTTAACTATAACGCACAGAGATGATTTTGGAAAAAGGAGAGAAGAAAGTATATTTTAAACTATATTGTTGGTAATAGTTGTGTAGTTAAAATAAAATTAAATAAAAACATACATTTTGCTAGTGTCTCACTGATAGTCATTAAGCTAATTTGCATATCAACCATGTATCTCCCCAGGATCTAGGAACAAAAGACAGGATGAGAGAAAAGGTGTATCTTGTCTTCCAGATTGTCAGAATAGGTATTTATGTTTTACTAACATTAACTATGAAAGATACTGTTAATGTTGTGAAATTATATGTAGTTTGTCTGATTTTTATTCCTGGAAACTGAAATATGCAACCACATCACTTTGAATATTCACACATGTATTACATTCACGTCCTGGGGAATTCTGTACTAACTGCACAGGCAGAGAAGTGTCTTGGTAAGCAAGTGCACTGACTGCTATGCCACACAACTCCTCTATAGTGTATATAGTTCCTTTCATCCACTGCTTATGAAAGTGCCTTTGTCATCCCTACCTATGCCATTCACTGTCACAAAGTGTTGAGAATGTCTTGGTCAGTCTGATACCCAACAGCTGTGTTAGTTTGCAGCAGCCTGCTTGTCTCCATCATCAGCACGTGCCATGCTGTCTTGGTTTGCCATCTTACACAATCACCAGTCTCAATTCAGGTCTGTGTTCTTGTCCCAGGTTATGCCGTGTGGCCAAGCTATCCAGGAATTATCTTTTTGTCTTTCCCATTCTCTTCTCCCATCAAGTTTGCCAGTTATCACTAAGTTTTCAAGCTTATTTCTCCTCATAACAAGCTTAAAGAATCTAACTTCTCTAATCAGTTTGCTGTTTTCATTTGTGTCTTGAAGGACAGCCTCATTCATTTTTCCATCCATCCAGGATATTCTTTGCATTTTCCTCAAACCTGATTTGTTTGCCTGCTTCTTGTCCGTGATCCACGTGCACACAACAGCATAGGTTCTATATAGCACTTAAACATTTGTTTCCTCACTGTAATTCTTCACTGAAATTGATAGCTTTTTATTGGTGAGTATGTTTTCCTTTTTGCAAAAGGCTGCTTTTGCCATGATGATTCTTGTTCTAATCTTTGTATGGCATCTTCAGTCAGATATGTCTTTTCCAGGATAGTTGTGTTGATTGACCTGTTTTTTAGTTTTCTCATTTATTTGGATGTTTCTTTGTGGTATTTATTTTTATTCTGGATGATTACCATAATTTTTGTTTTCTTACAATGTAATTCTGACATAGTTGTTCATTGTGTACAATAATAGCATCCATGAAATGTTGTAGGTCCTGTTCATTGTTTGCAATCAATTCTGTTCAAAAAAGTTGCATATCCTTTACAGGACGTTGCAATAAACACCAGCATTTTTTGCTGCTGTGATCTCTTGGCAAGGTTACATTTGGTAATTTGCCATTGCTTTCTGAATGACCAGCACCCATACCATTTTCATAAAAAACCAACGCAACGCGGTTTGCTGCCAAATCGCATGCAGCTGTGTTTCGAATGCGGGTATGCAGGATCACGAACCGTGTCCGTAACCTCTTCGCCACAAAGCTGGCTTAATCAATACTGTATCATCTGCATATCTTATATTGTTGATGTTATGTCCTGTAATGGTAATTTCTCTCCTGTCTTTTACATTGTTTAGAATATTTTCACTATATAGAATCAAAGAAAGAACTGGAGGCATTACTCATCCCTGTCAAACACATCTCCTGACTGGCTGGTATTATACATTTTTATGACAGCAAATGTTTTTCAATATATGTTCTTTACAAATATAATTGTTTTCCTGTTGATTTGGAGATTTGCAACCATCTTTACATGTTGACATGTCTTACTCTATTGCCTTTGTAGAGTCACTGAAGCAAAAATGTAGGTCTGTGTTTAATTCTATTTAATTCTCTATTAATGCTTACAGCAAATACACAGCATTTGTTGTAACCTTGCTTTTTACAAACCCACATTGTTCATTCCCTAGTTTGGATTTTAGTTTCTTCCTAACCCTTTGCATGATGATTCTTAGCAAAACACTGGTCCGGATCTCAGTAGATGTCACTATATTTTCATTGGGTTCAAAATCAACTTCTTTCTACCTTTCCACTAATTGTCCCCGGGACGGTGCCAGGACGACACTACCCCATCATGAGGATGGTAAAGTTCCATACCTCCTATGGAGATCATCTAGTGTTATGGCCTGGATCATCTTCCTTAATCACAATCTGTCTCATCAGAAAAGTAGATAAGCATATCAGGATGCCTCAGGTAAGTCCTCTATGACACCTCCAAAGTTCCTGGAAGATGCTCAGACTGCAATGGTAACTAACCTGAAATACTGAATTAAAGACCAGATAAACAACAGAAGAGTTTTGTGTTCTGGTGTTTGTCGCTTTTCATCTTTCTTCCTCGGATACCTGGATTTCTGTTGTGTGTGGGTGTATGTATATATCGACAATCATCACATAAATATATTCCTTTGGCTGCCTAGGAATTGTGTAGAGTCAACCACCCCAAACAATCTGGTTCCGATGAAAGTATAGAGATAATAGAAAGTTAGACCAACTAGACACAATGTTCTTTGGTTAAAGAAAGTGTGGAGTCAGATAACATTAAATAAACATGCGTTACATGAGTGGGTATCTTCCCATCGCTTATACTGGCCTAAGGTGAATTAGCCCATAGTAGGTGTGAAGGTATCTTGTCCCCTTGGACTACACCCAGTTAAATAACACCAGCCTGGGTGTCACTAATCATTTCACCGCTTATAGCCTTCCTACATGGTCGGGTGTTCACCTTGACGCGAACCACACGTGGTTCTCTTGCGCCACAGGATGCTGACTGACAAGTACTTGTTTCGAACCGCCACCTGATGATGATTGAAATGCACTAATTTCAAACCTATCCATTAGGGTAATCAAATTAAAGCTCTAGTCACACAGAAATCCTCTGTCAGAACAATAATTCCCTAATGTACCCCATTATTGAGATAGGGCGTCGAATGTATTGGTAATTCGCCTCAACCAGACTGCTCCACTGAGCTGGCTCTCGAAATACATTCCGTCTTGTCTGTTGACCTTAGCTCACGCTTAAATCTAAGTTAAAGTACAAACACAGGCTTGCCCCACTGGCTGGCCTGCATGGTCGATAATTGACCCACAACGTGTCCGCTGACCCTGGGTCAATGCGTACATCTTAGGTCAGAGCACAGGCTTGCAGCACAACCGCCCGGCCTAACCAAGAATTGACCCACAACTTAAAAACAAACTTAGTTAAGCGATGCCAAGTATAAATGTGTGTCGCCTTTAAACTTAGGAACACTTAGGCAACAGACATCGACCCGGTAGCTTCATCAAGCCCTTGGCTGTAGGTCCACCTCTGGGTCCCCAGAAGGTCCAACATGATACAGCTAGTCCAGGACACGGCCTCTCAAAGACAAACTTTACTTCCACTGTAGATCAGTCTATAATTTCACAAGAGTTGCATGTGAATACAGCAGGAAGAAGCGGCCATGACAGGCTGGCTTCAACAACCTCCGCTGTAGAGCATTCTCCGAGATACCTAGTATACAGCTGGCTATAGAAGCAGCCTCCCTTCTCGATGACCGGCTACCGAATGACTTCTCTTCAGATCGGGTCCGGAAGTACACACTCACGGAGCCCGCCAAAGATCTCCTAGAATCACCTCACGAAAGTGAAGGCAACTCACTATTCTCAGAGGTTTATCAGAATGTGCGATTTACGACAGCAAATATCTTCGCACGTTCAAAGAGTTGAGTTATGTTTCTCAGGACCTGTGAAGTTCATGACAACCCTGATACATAACTGCGTATGAACCCAGAAGACGGTCCTAGCTCTTTTTACTCGGAAATCCCCACTTACCCGCCTTAAAATGTGGCCTAGCCGCATGAACGAGGTGGGACAAAAGTGGGTAATGCGCTGTCCCGTCTGAGGCCCACTCCCATTTCGTGACATGTGGTGTTGCTCATTATGCTATTTGTTCATTGTTTCACATATTGTGACCATGTATCTAATATCTGATCCTTGGCCATTATGATTTTGCCTTCTTTGGTTTTCAAGCAACCCGTTTACGTGTGTTCTTTTGTTAGTGAGGTCATTAATTATTTTTTGCATCCATTTGGTATTTTAGCTGTTATGTTGTTTTCAGTTTTCATGCAGTTGTTATCAAGCCATGGTGGCCATGGCACTGCAGGGGCTGGCATGCTTGCTTGTTGGCTCAGTGGTCATAGGTTCGAATACACATTGAGGCAGATTTTTAAATATTTCTTTGGTTCCCAGGTCGACCTTAAATGGGTACCAGGAAATGTCTTGGAAAGTGAAGGCAGCCATGTTGTTTGTCCATCAAGAATGATGACGACCATGCATTTCATCCAGTGGGGTTGAAAGTATGGAGCCGTGAGAAATGTTCTTTGACAATGTGGACAAAGAATGCTTGACGTTCCAGTAGAAGGATTTCCTGCAGTGGTTTTTCTGCCCAGCCTCTTCTTCACAGCTCTTGCAGTCCTGGTTGCTTCACAAGTGACTGCACCCTTGTGTAATGATGTACAAAACGAATTTCAGTCTTTGGCAGCAGTCTCCCAGGTGTCAAGATGAATTACAAAAGCTTTCAGTGAGATTTTCAGAGTGTCTTTAGAGCGTTTCCTCTGGCCACCTTGGGACCGTTTACCACAATGCAGCTCGCCGTAAAATATTCATTTAGGGAACCTGTGATATGGCATGCGAGTTAAGTGACCAGCCCAGCAAATCTGATCTTCATTAGTAGAGTGTGGATACTGGGTATGGACGCTCTTTCTCGAACTTCAGTGTCTAGGATCTTGTCTTGCCATTTATTCTTCCTAAGGCAGACTGTGTGGAAGTGGTTTAATTTCCTAGCATTTTGCTGATAAACTGTTCAGGTTTCATAAGCATAAAGCAGTGTGGATAATACAACTGCTTTATAGACTTTCAGCTTTGTTTGCAGGCTTATTCCATTTCTGTCCCATACATTCTTGCACAGTCTGCCAAAGGCCACGCTGGCCTTGGAGATTCTTGCACTCTCTTCGTCATCAATTGTGGCAGCTTGTGACACAGTGCTGCCAAGATAGGTGAATTTGTCCACAATACTTAGTCTGTGACCATTCACTTTGATATTTGGGGCAGTGTGATTATTCCCTGGAGCTGGCTGGTACATAACTACAGTCTTCTCCAAGTTGATATTGAGCCCAAAGTTGGCACAGGCGTATGAGAAAACTGAAACATTATGTTGCATGTCCGCCTCTGAGTTGGCATATAGAGCGCAATCATCAGCTCACTTACGGTGTTGCTGTTAGTTTGTTAGTTTTGGTTTTAGCTTTCAGCCTTCTGAGATTGAGTAACTTTCCATCCATGCGGTAGTTGATATCTATTCCAAAGTCGTTGTTCTCGAAGGCATTCGTCAGCATAGCTGAAAACATGAAGGCAGCCAGAATGATATTGACCACATTACTCCTTGAGTGCTGATTGGCCTATACAAATATTGGGACAACATCATGTGCCCATATAGCCTAAAGTGTGCAGTAAGGGTCCTTAACATTTTACTTGTACATGCTTCTTTTGCCTCTTTACATAATTTTCTAATTTTTCTTTACATCTCTTCATATTTTCATGTTTTCTTTTTTTTTTTCCCCATAAGTTTTAAGATGTCATCAGTCATCCATTTCCTTGGCCTTTCACTTTCAGTTTTGGGATAGTTGTTTGTGCAGCCTGAAGGACTGAGTTCTTCATTATTTCCCATTGATCATTATCATCTTGAAACAGAATTTATTGATCAGTCAATGTATCATATCTGTTCATATGTTGAATTTTTCTTTGATCTTCTTAATCTTCTGTGCACACAGTTCTAATTTAATGTTTCTTGGTTTATATTTTCTCTTTTGTAACGTTATATCCCGCACATATGGCACATTTTATTTATTCTGTGCCAGTGCCAGTGTCCCCACAATTATTGATGTGAAAATACTGTATCTGATATTGAATCTAATAGCTTCTCATATTTGGTCACAGGTGTCATGGATCCAAAGTATGTCGACAATAAAAAACAAACACAAGGAATAAGAAGGCCATACGGAGTTGCAGGTAATTTATTTATTACAGTAGGTGAAATTGCTCTACATGTCAGATTGCCTTCTGCTTGGGGTAAAGCAGCTTATTAAGTGTTTTACACATATGTATGCTTCAGCGAAGTCATGATACAATCTTTAATTACACTTGTTATTGCCTGACCAGACCATCTGCCATATTCCTGATGATTTCACCAACCACCCAACGTATAGATATCTTTATGGTCACAGGTAACATTCTCAGTATTTACACTTAGATTTCATCATAACATTGTCATGATTGTTCTTGTAGGCCATTTGTGAAATCACTAACATGTTTGTAAAAACATAAATGGATGCTGAGAAGGGGGAAGAAAGTCATGCTACTTGCAGAGTGGCATTCTTTAATTTAAAAATTAAAGATATGAAACATTCATTGGATCTTTTCCCCAGGACATGCTGGTGACTTTAGGAAATGAGCAAGTGGACCAATTAGCAGGTCTGCCCTGCTGTGTGGAGTATTGCTGCACGATAAGACAGAAGTGGTCAGTGCTCTTTGGGATCATGCATATAGTGTGGAAGAACAGATAAAATATCATGGCCCTGAGAGGTGGTTGAAGATGAGAACAGAACACTTTGGGAATAATGTATACAGTGTAAAAGAACAGATAAATTATCATGGCCTTGAGAGGTAGTTGAAGATGAAAACAGAACACTTTGGGATCATGCATATAGGGTGGAAGAATAGATAAATTATCATGGCCCTGAGAGGTAGTTGAAGATGAGAACAGAACACTTTGGGAATGTCCCGAGTGTTGTGATGTTGGTTCTCTAATATGTGCCTTTCACAGATATTCTGTAATAAGTGTATAATTTGTCAAAGAAAATTATGCTTGTTATAAAATGTGCCCATGACAGCTTTTGTTTGCTAGATAAAATATAATTTTAAAAATTATGATGGCGACACTGCCATCAGCACTAGTTCCCGAATAGCATCCTTGGTTGGCTA
Organism: Cepaea hortensis; assembly: GCA_963921405.1. NCBI lineage: Eukaryota > Metazoa > Mollusca > Gastropoda > Stylommatophora > Helicidae > Cepaea > Cepaea hortensis. The sequence goes on along the minus strand of OY992877.1, from coordinate 122,513,411 downwards.
AGCCAATCCCTGTCGCCCATTGACCCGTTTAAACCATACATCCGGTTCTTTCCATTCACATCAAACGGTAAGCGCTTAAGGTGCATTCCATGAAACCAGGATTCAGATAAGTGACCTTTGTATTTTCTTGTAGTGTTTTTTTGTGTAGTTGTGTGTCTGTTTGTGTTTGTTTCTTCTGTGCTGACGAAGGCTTTAGCCACAATGTCCATTTTGTTGTAATCGTGTTCTAGTAAAGCTCACAATATACTTCTTGTTGTTTGGTGATTCATTCATTTGGTTTTTATATGCACGTTAAAATTAAAATTATAGCTACATAAGCAATTATTCTGTACTCATTAGTTATGACCATTTGTACCGCTTAAAGCCAAGTCTGTTTTGAAAGAAGTTCCTTCATCTAAACTCAATTGCTGCTAGTAGGAGAACATAATATTGCAATCTTGGAGACAACCAAGTCAGCATTGACCTCATTTTGTAAAGTTGATCTGCTTATCTAGAGCAGTAATCTCCTCATCAACAAGATGAGAAATATCCTCACGGCAAGAACATTATCATATTCCATTATAACACAATATCCTAGAGTTTGGTTATTGGGGTATATGGGCAAACTAAATACCTGGATAGCTTTGCCACATGGCATAGTCGAGACAGGAACATTGAGCTGATCCACGATGCTGGTGATCGAATGAAATGGTGAGTCATGACCGCCCACGCTTTCCGGCATGGCACATGATGGATGGATGGGCAGACTAAATCAGTAATGTTCCTAATGGATTTTACTCACACTGTACTCCATTGAAGGTACAACCCAAAATATGCTTTTATTTGTGCTATTGTTTTGCTATTTAATCTTAAGCGTTGTTGCTGTTTGATGTTTTACTAGCTGAGCCTGTCTGTTTGTCTTCTTACTCAGATTGGGCCAGAAACATAAAGTTATTGTTACCAATTTAGTATTCAGATTGTAAATTATTTTATTTGTTATGGACTGTTGTTCCTTTATCCTATATCCATTTGTTCTTCCTTCAGTAATGGACATTACAGATTTCATGCAAGGAATCAAGACAAGCTCAGAAGATTTTCAGCACTTTATACCATTCCAACAGTGAGTGGAAATAGCAGTCTATACATATTTTTTGTTAATAGCAGTCAAGGGAACAAATAAGACAGGTTTTATTGGCAATTTTCACTATTAGACATCCGCATAATTTCTTATTGATGGATTTAAAACATATATCTTGACACCTTGCTATCAACATTTGGACAAGACATATGTCATTGCTAGTGTGAGCTAGCAGAAGTATCAAAGAGAATATTGAGGCAACTTGGATGATTGAAGCTGTTAGAGAGGGCTATTGTTCCAGATAGATTGAGACGTTGCACAGGGGATGCTCAACAACTGAACTTAAAAGAACACCGGAAGCAAAGGATTGTGGAGGGTCAGTGATTTTGGAGGGACATTATCACCAGTGCCACCATGAACGGAGCATAATGGGGACGACCCGTTGCTGTGAGGTTGGAACTACGACTAACTAACTAACTAACTAATCTCTTAATAACTCTTTTTCTCACCTCGATGTACAAAGACAAATTGCAGAGAATATTCTTCATCTTAACTACAAATACTTGTTTCAGACTGGTTCCATTCACTTTGATGTTTCCTTTGGGTATCTGTTTTTTAATTACTCAAATACTTAAATACATTGACTTGTAATACAAATATTTCACCTTATCAAATGCTTTAGTGTAGTCAATTTAGCACCAATATAGATCTCTGCTCATGTTTTCCATTATTGTTGAGTTGAGTTGAGCTAAGAACTGACATCACTGCATCAGGACATTCCCATATGTGCCCCATCCCCTTGTTCAACAGCCAGAGAAGAATCACACTACTAATCAATCCCACCGCTATTTGACTGAAAGTTATTCTGGTCTTCCCTCTCAGTTTTGAGATTCTACCAGAACCCCTGCCAATCCCTCACAATCTCATCCTTTCCACATATGGTTCTCAATCTGTTCCTCCACCTTCTCCACCTGGTCCCACAGGCTCATGACAAATGGACAAGGGAGATGTTAATGTTCTTAAAATGTAAATGGTGTTTGTGTTTTTACTGTCCACAAATTCATAGGCTCATCTTTAAATATTTTATTTTAATTCTTATTCTTCTCATGATAATTCTCATCAGTATATTAGTCACATGCCTCGTTAAATTAATTAATTGTGCAATGTTCTTCACAACCTCTCCACAATAACATGAGTATTTCAGTATAGTTAGAGACTGGGTAAGTGCCTTGTTGAGGGGCCATGACTGGAAACACACACACAAATTGGCTAAGAAAAAGAGTTAATAGCATGTTACTAACAAGCCCTTCACTCATGAGTATCTTCCTTTCCCAAAACATAATTTTACTTACATTTCCATAAATACTACATGAGAAAGATAGATAATCCATGCACATCCCTTAGTGAATGTAGTATTCAGAACAGTTAACATTGTTCTTTCACATTCAGTTGCGGTGAAGAATTCATGTACACTGTTATCAAAAAAGTGATTGCTGCAAAGGATATCAACCACAGAGGGCAGGGTCTGTGGGTGTCCCTGAAAATACTACACGGAGATATGAAACAAGTAAGTGTATTTTGTTGCAACAATTCTGCCACACTAGGTACTCATGTGTGTCTTCAGAAGCAGGATGAATGTGAAACCTGAGTTCTGTTGCCAGTTGTGTTTTTCTAAAATTCTAATGTAGGGAACTGTGTACGGTATGAAGGCTACACCTTTATGATGGATAGGTTTTACTGTTTGCTAAGTAAAATTGTACTTTTTGACGGTATTGAGATAATTAAATCCCGTCCGCATGGCCGATGGGCAAGAACGCGTGTTCTTAAACATCCGGTGTGCTGATGCCTAGGTAAGCGGTTCAGCCCCTACACCAGACAGCTGGTCTAAAATGTTGACCTGTCGTCCTTGACTTGGGGACATAAATTACAAGTATCTCTGAAGTCAGAGTGGGTTCGCCTGATAGCAAGGGACACTGTTAATGGGGAAAGCTAACCCACATGCAAAATTCAGTCCATCACTACTTTAAATAGGGTGTATGGACTACGCTTGAGTTCAAAGCGAGTGTTAGCAAAAAAAAAAAATCCCATCCCATGTGGAATTACATGATTTGATTGTAATTAACCAGCTGTTCTGCAACTTTTTCAGCGCTAATAGATAACATATTTGTCTCATATAGAGTAAATATTATAGAGTCTTGTGTCATTGTTAGTGCAAATCAGTGACTGTTGCCATGTGTGTTGTTCATTGTCACCAAATGGGGTCAAAATTCCCCAAAATAGTTTTTAAATTTTTTTTTAGAAGTTTTTAAAATATTAAATCCTGATTTGTTTTTGTGCACCTGGAATAAATAACCTTTTGCTGATATATACCAACTTTACAATCCAGATAACACAAGCAGCCTGTTGGACAAATGTTGTCTGTCATATTTGATAAGCATAGTTTAGAAGCAAACTAACTCACCTAGATCACTAGTGAAACTCTAGAAATCATGAGAGCAGGATGTAGCATAAATACAGATTTCAGCACTTAATAGACTAAGTATCATGTGTAATTCATAGAGAAAAGGAGGACCACAATAAATAGTTGATTAGGGATCAAACAAATAATACAGACTTGGAAGATTGTTAATATGGCAACCAAGATTAAACTTTCTTCAAATTCATTAACATAAAATATGACATGATCATTGACATTGTTTCTTTCAGACAGACATGTTAATTTGAAGTCCACAGTATCCAAACTAAGTCGCTAAAACTGTAATGAAATGGAACATTCTTTACAACAAATGTTACTTTGAATAAATAAAGTAATCAGTTATCAGTTGAATAAATAAAGTAATGAGAACTGCATGCATGTAATCTCAGTAAAGCCAAATTTGCATTATTAAAAACCAGACAAATAAGTTTCATCAAAGACATCTTGAGATCTTCATAAGGACATTGCCTTCACAATTTAAAAATGGGAGTCTTCGTGGCGAAGTGGTCAAGCTATTTAACTCAGGCTCCAAAGGTTGTGGGTTCTGTTCCGGGCTGCGTTCTTTGGTTCACAAGTTAAATTTTTCGGAGACTCCTGTGAGTTGTCGCTAGAGCTATGGAGTTCGTGCTTTGTGCGACGCTTTCCGCGCTGCAGAAAGAGACAGGGCCATATGGGATAAAACCCGGTGCAATGAAGTCAACCCTGTTGACTTTTAAGCGACTTTTTAATTTATGCAAATTAATCTAAAATATGAGGGGCACATCGCTGTCCAGGATGAAAAACTTGGGAGTAAGAATCGGCACGGCCAGACATGAGAGAACATCAGGAAAACGAAGTGCCTTGTCAACCAACACAGAACTGGCACTATTAGCCACCGAACGCTGATGCATATGCTAGGGGGAGGATCTGAGCACCTATGGACCTGTCCGGAGTGCAATGAAGATACCCCAACTGATAACTGATGTTTGAAATGTTTTGCGTATCTTTTACAGGACATCGCTGTCAACATCAGCATCTTTCAGCTGATTGTTGATTTCTTAGCAAGATTACGCTCAGTAGTTTGCCATTGCTTTCTTAGCGGCCAGCTCACATACCCCGTAAGTTACCGATGTGATTCGAACTACTGCTGATTCTCACCGCTGTCACGTTACTTAATGAGAGTATACAAGATTGCGGAGAAAAGTTGCTAACCTCTAGGCCAGGAAGCCAGCTGATAACTGATGAGGGGTACAATTAACTAGGAATTCATATACTCATAGACTGACCAAGAAGAGAACACAGTAAGTTTATCACTTTGTTAAACAGATGAAAACACAAGGCAGATATTCTACATTTGCATATACAATGCAGCTTATCTAATGTTCTACCATATATATATATATATGCTGGCCTATGCAGTCACAATTAAAACAGTAAATACAGTGACATTTCGAGAATGTTCCTATTGTTTTCTTTGACATGAAATAAGAAACAGAAAACAATTTAGAACATAATACGCCTCACTCAATCATCTATTTTGAATGTGAATGCTTCTGGCGATGTCATGCCTCGTGATTGTTTGTGCAGGGGAAAGTGTGTCGTCATTATATCACATGAAGTGTTCAAATTCAAAATGGATGGTTGGGTGAGATGTGTTTCAAATGTGTTGTTTTTTTTCAGTATCAATTCATATTTTGCGTTGGAGCCTGGTGACAGGGGGAAAATTATCTACATGTAACAATATGTATTCTTGTCTTATGATTGCATAAGTGTCATCTTTACATACATAATGGCATATTCACAGAACTTTCATAAACAATGATTGTTCTACCAACTTTGCTTGAAATTTTCAAATATTTCTGTCTGCCTTTACGCCATTTGTGGAGATTTTCTATGTTCACTTTGATTTTATTTTAAATAGATTGTACTCAAGCTCAGTTTCTTGTAAATATGTCTGTATTCATATATTATTATCCTGTTTCATCATTAACCATGTTTAAGATATCATGCACATAAGAGTATGATACTGATCTTTGCCTGCTGCGTCAGATGTACATTTCCTTGGTTTTACTTGTATTATTTCCCCTGTAAAAAGGTGAAAGAAACCTATCCTCACCTGGTATTGCCAGGTACAGCTATAGCACGCAAGATGGGCTTTCCAGATGTTATCATGCCAGGTATGGTATTCTTTTGTTCTTACATGTGAACTGTGGCATGCATGGTGTATCTTGATTGAAATCTTCACATCATGTTTTGGTGTTTTTAAGTGTGCACAATCTGGAACAGTCTTTAAAGAACGGAGCAGTATATCCTGTAAGGTTAAAACTCAAATCAGAACATGGATGAGATTCAGGCTTTCATTACTGCTGTAGTAGGGGCCTGGAGTAAAGTGGTGTAAAACAGAATACAAGAAACAGTAGGAAGTGTCACCCCATATTGAAGAAAAATATTAAATACAAAAGAGTTGTAGCAAGATATAAGGAAAAGCAGTGGCCAGTTCAAAGATACTGAATGGGAGATCCCGTACTAAATTCCTAAACCTAGTGATGGTAGACACATTTGGAAATTGGCACAAGCTATGATTAATGTAATTTGGCCAACCTCAGTAGCCGTTGTTGATTCTACTACAGACAAGGTAGTGACTGGGGACAACAACTGTCAATGTATCCATCAGCATGTTTCACACAAACAGCTTCAACAAATTCTCCAACAAAGCTCACTCAACACTCTGATCTGGACATATTGGCCCCTCCATCACGACAAAATGCCAACATATCTTGGAATGAAATTTGATCAGAGATTGACCTGGAATTAGCAAAGTCAATGCCGTTAAATGAGACGAAGAAGGGAATTGAATTCATGAACAATTTAGCTGGCACAACATGAGGAGCATAGTTCATTATGTGTTAAGTCTGAGCAATGGCATCCAGGTCCCCTGAGTTAGAAAAGGGCTTGCATCTATTAGAGTGAGGTTGATATAAAGACTTTCCTCCTGACTCAACACCACAGCATCATCTCAGTGGGGACTGTTGCAGAGCTCTCTTTCCCCTTGCCATGCTCAGAAACCAGTAGGGTGTGCCAGACTGGTACTGAAACTTCACACCTTCATCTAAGCACTAGCTGGCATTAGACCTAGGTTGCTGATGTTTCCTTCACAGGATTTAGGCATTTCCTTGTCAGGACTCCAACCCAAATGCCAGAGGTCAAATGAACATAAATTCAAGCAGAAAAATAACAACAGGAGCCATGAGAAGTTCTCCCATCAATACCTTGACAAAACAACTGGGTGCAGTCAGTGCAAGAAAGGAAAGATGTCAAAACAGTATTACAATTTCTTTAATATCAAAGATGCCAATCAGTGGTGTGAGGCCACACTGACTGACACGCTTTGTGCATCACATCACTTGTACCGTTCATGAAGAATGGAGAGTACTAGTACCTATATTTGCATATGTAGCTGTTGACTATTTTACTGCATCTGTAAATACTGTTACATGCAGTTCCTGGCTGAACATCTGTAAATACTGTTACATGCAGTTCCTGGGTGAACATCTGTAAATACTGTTACATGCAGTTCCTGGGTGAACATCTGTAAATACTGTTACATGCAGTTCCTGGCTGAACATCTGTAAATACTGTTACATGCAGTTCCTGGGTGAACATCTGTAAATACTGTTACATGCAGTTCCTGGGTGAACATCTGTAAATACTGTTACATGCAGTTCGTGGGTGAACATCTGTAAATACTGTTACATGCAGTTCCTGGCTGAACATCTGTAAATACTGTTACATGCAGTTCCTGGGTGAACATCTGTAAATACTGTTACATGCAGTTCCTGGCTGAACATCTGTAGATACTGTTACATGCAGTTCCTGGCTGAACATCTGTAAATACTGTTACATGCAGTTCCTGGGTGAACATCTGTAAATACTGTTACATGCAGTTCCTGGCTGAACATCTGTAAATACTGTTACATGCAGTTCCTGGCTGAACATCTGTAAATACTGTTACATGCAGTTCCTGGCTGAACATCTGTAAATACTGTTACATGCAGTTCCTGGCTGAACATCTGTAAATACTGTTACATGCAGTTCCTGGCTGAACATCTGTAAATACTGTTACATGCAGTTCCTGGCTGAACATCTGTAGATACTGTTACATGCAGTTCCTGGGTGAACATCTGTAAATACTGTTACATGCAGTTCCTGGCTGAACATCTGTAAATACTGTTACATGCAGTTCCTGGCTGAACATCCACCAGTTGCATATTATTTCTGCAACATAAGCTTATTATAATGTGGACAGTCTGGGTGCATTTGTTATTGTTAAGTAATATTCATGTTTTAATGTACATGAAACTTACCTTGGTGGCAGTAATCTCATTCTGTTGTCATGTATGCTCATGTCAGTCTGCTCCAGACTATTACAGTAGTTTACTGTCAGATTGTCTTTGTCCAGTGTAGATACATTTTCATCTGTAAAGTTATGCACCCACTGCCTCTGATGTTCAGCTTTCTTATTCTTTCATTAATAGTACAAGATCATTATTAAATCTCTAAGACACTAAATCCTGTTTTTTTTCCATGTACATAAACATCATGTTATTTCTGTTTGTAGTGTTCTGTCTTTGCTATCTTGACTGCCATAATACAGTGACATGTTTTACATCTGTGCAGTTCCTTGGTTGTGTTAGGTTTCTGAATTAATATTGTCTACCAAGGTGACTTTCGTTACAATCAAGTTTTCTTTGTTATCTCTACCAAAAATCTCTAACTGTGAAAATGGATATTGCCAGAATGTATAGATGTGAATGCATAGAGTGAGTAATCTTCCAGTAGATTGTTAGGTTACTAATGTGTCATTCCTATAGATGTAAATGCTTAGAGTGAGTAATCTTCCAGTATATTGTTTGGTTACTAATGTGTTGTTTCTATAGATGTGAATGCATAGAGTGGGTCATCTTCTGGTAGATTTTTTTTTACTAATGTGTTGTTTCTATAGATGTAAATCATCTTCTGGTAGATTGTTTGGTTATTAATGTGTTGTTTCTATTGTTAGGTTACTAATGTCATTTCTATAGATGTGAATGCATAGAGTGAGTCATCTTCTGGTAGACTTTTTTTTTTTTTACTAATGTGTTGTTTCTATAGATGTGAATGCATAGAGTGAGTCATCATCTGGTAGATTGTTTGGTTATTAATGTGTTGTTTCTATTGTTAGGTTACTAATGTCATTTCTATAGATGTTATTGCATAGAGTGGGTCATCTTCTGGTAGATTGTTTTCTTTTACTAATGTGTTGTTTCTATAGATGTAAATGCATAGAGTGGGTCATCTTCTGGTAGATTGTTTGGTTACTAATGTATTGTTTCTATAGATGTGAATGCATAGAGTGAATCATCTTCTGGTAGATTGTTTGGTTATTAATGTGTTGTTTGTATTGTTAGGTTACTAATGTCATTTCTATAGATGTTAATGCATAGAGTGAGTCATCTTCTGGTAGATTGTTTGGTTACTAATATGTTGTTTCTTTAGATGTGAATGCATAGAGTGAATCATCTTCTGGTAGATTGTTTGGTTACTAATGTGTTGTTTCTATTGTTAGGTTACTAATGTCATTTCTGTAGATGTGAATGCATAGAGTGAGTCATCTTCTGGTAGATTAATTCATTATGTGCCATGCCGATAAGCGTGGGCGGTCATGTTCTGCCATCTCACTCCGTCACCAGAGTCGTGGATCAGCTCTGTGTTTCTGTCTCAACCATGCCACGAGGCCAAGCCATCCAGGTACTTGCTTCTAGGTCTTCCTCTTGGTCTGTTCCATTCGATCTTGCCAGGTGTCACCAAGTTCTCCAATTCATTTCTTCTCATAACATGCCCAAAAAATTTTCAGTCTACATCTAATGTGTCTAATCAGTTTACGACCTTCATTTGTTTCTTGAAGGACTTGTTCACTGGTTTTTCTATCTGTCCTTGGTATTTTTTGCATTTTCCTCAGAAACCACATTTCCACAGCCATCAGATGTTTTTCAGCTTGTCTGCTCATTGTCCACGCCTCACATCCATATAAAAGTACAGGTTCTATGTAACACTTCAACACTCTTTTTCTATTTTCAGTTGATATCTTTTTATTGGTCAGTATGTTTTTCATCTTGCAAAAGGCTACCTTCGCCATGGCAATTCTTGTTCTAATCTCTTCAAGGCATCTCCCATCAGATGTTATGACTGTTCCGAGATAATTGTATCGATTCACTTGTTGAAGAATATGCCCATTTACTTGTATACTACATTGTGGTATTTCTTCCTTCCTAGTGACGACCATAATCTGTGTCTTCTTACAATTCAATTCTAACCCTAGTTGTTCACTGTGTGCAACAACTGCATCTACTAAATTTTGCAGATCCTGTTCATTGCCTGCAATCAAGACTGTATCATCTGCATATCTAATGTTATTGATGTATCATCCCCCAATGTTGATTCCTTCCATATTTTCTATATTTCTGAAAATATGTTCACTGTGCAGGGAAAAAAAATCTGGAGACATTACACATCCCTGTCTCACACCTCTCTTAATAGGCTGATATTGACCTACTTCATTATCAATTCTTATGGCAGCTTGTTGTTTCCAATATATGTTTTTTACAAGTCTAAGGTATTTTCCATCAATTTGTAGATCTTCAAGCATCCTTATCATGTCGACATGTCTCACTTTATCGAAAGCCTTTGTGTAGTCAATAAAGCAGAGGTGTAGATCTTTGTTTACTTCTATTGAAAGTTTAATTACTGTTCTCAGTATGTACACAGCATTTACTGTACCCTTTCCTTCTACAAACCCACATTGTTCCTCTCATGTTTCAGGTTGTATTTTCTTCCTAACTCTTTGCATGATAATTCTTAGCAAAATCTTCGTGATGTGACTCATTATACTAATTGTTCGATGTTGATCACATTCCAAGGCTTTTGATTTCTTTGGGATTGCAATAAATACAGAATTACATAATTCATGAGGTATATCTCCAGTATCATATATGGTATTCAGGAGTCTGGTAACTTTATCTATTCCGTATTCTTCTAAAGCATTAATCATTTCTTTTGTGATGCTGTCTGAACCTGGGGTCTTGCCAGATTTCATATGGTTAAGAGCATTCTGAACCTCCATCTTCAAAATTGATGGTCCTTCATTATTATTTTGAATATCATACTGTTCTTCTCTGTTATCATCATAAAGGTTTTTCACATAATCTGACCATACATGCACAATCTGATCTTTTTCTATTATGATTTTTCCATCTTTTGTCTTTAGAGAGCCTGCTAATGTATGTGTTCTTTAGTAAGCCCCTGAATTCTTTTGTGCATTATTTTGGTATTTTTACTGTTGTGTTGTGTTTCAATTTCTATGCAATTTTTCTCAAGCTATGCTTCTTTTGCCTCCTTACATAATGTTCTGACTTTTCTGTGAATTTCTTTATATTTTGCAGGATTATTTTTGTTCTGTCTTCTTGTTTCCATTAGCTGTAAAATTTCTTCATTCATCCATGTCGGATGACCCACTTTCTTTAATTTTGGAATAGTTTTTTCTGCAGCTAAACTGATTGAATTCTTCAACATTTCCCATTTATCATCCACATCTTGAAATAGGATCTCTAGATCAGACAGTATATCAAATTTGTTCTTTACTTCTATGTTAAAATTATCTTGTATTTCTTTGTCAGTTTTCAGTTTGCACAAATCATATTTAGTGTTTCAGGTTGTATACTTGACTTTCTTTAACTTTGCTCTCGGTCTGCCTGTAATTAATCTGTGATCACTGTAATAGTCTGCACTGGGAACTGTTTTTACGATTTTTATCGCATTTTGAAACCTTCTGCTAATCGGGATGTAATCTATATTATTTTTAATCCTGCTGTCTGGACTCTTCCGTGTCCATAATCTTCTAGGACGTTGTTTAAACCAGGTGTTTCCTACAACCATTTCTTGTTCTTTTGCCCATTCTACAAGTCTGTATCCTCATTCGTTTTGCTCTCCCAAATCATGGTTGCCCACACTGCATCCATCACCTTGATTTCCCACTTTTGCATTGAAATCACCCATTATAATATTTATTTCTGATTTTTTACATTTCTTCAAAGCAAGTTCCATGTCATTATAAAATTCATCTATACTTTCTTCACTGCATTCACTTGTTGGAGCATGTATTTGAATGGCATTTATTGTAAAAGGTCTTCCGTTTAATTTTACTAATAAAAATCTGTCTGACACAGCCCAATAACGTTTAATAGAATTTGATGTTTGCCGATCCAACATAATGGCTACACCTCTTTGCCGTTCTTCTCCTCCAGAATAAATAATCTTACAATTCTCTCCTGTCTTGATCCCTGCCCTTCTCCTTCTGGTTTCACACATTCCTAATATATTAATATTCTCTCCTCCCATTTCTTGTCTGTTGTTATTCAATTTTCATCTGCATTCATTGTTCTGACATTCCAGGTTCCTCCTTTAATGATAATAATCTTTTGCTCCTATGGAGCACCCATTTACGTCGTTTCTCTGAATGTCGATGATATCGCAAAACATAATGTTCTTGGCATCTGTGAAGAAGGTAGTTTGCCATTGCTTTCCTTCTTAGCAGTGACCATACTGGTCAATGACCGTAGCCATTGTCTCCTCAAAAAAAAAAAAACTAGAGATCTTCTGCCTACTGTCGTGAAGCTGGAGAATAACCCACAACTATCTGTCAGCTGCTCTTCAACCTCATCCATCACCTGCACTCATGGCTTTACGTAACCCTGATCAGGAGGCTAAACGGGTACTCCACCTTGCCCAATGGTGTCCCGTAGGCTAGCGGAGGGAAGAAGGCACCTTACTTCTCCTTTGATAGGGGATACCCCTACCCAAACAACCCAGGGATACCCTGGTAGATTGTTTGGTTACTAATGTGTTGTTTCTATAGATGTGAATGCATAGAGTGAGTAATCTTCCAGTAGATTGGTTGGTTACTAATGTTTTCTTTCTATAGATGTGAATACATAGAGTGAGTCATCTTCTGGTAGATAGTTTGGTTACTAATGTGTTGTTTCTATTGTTTGGTTACTAATTTGTTGTTTCTATAGATGTGAATGCATAGAGTGAGTAATCTTCCAGTAGATAGTTAAGTTACTAATGTGTCATTTCTATGAATGTGAATGTATAGAGTGAGTAATCTTTTGGTAGATTGTTTGGTTACTAATGTGTTGTTTCTATAGATGTGAATGCAAAGAGTGAGTAATCTTTTGGTAGATTGTTTGGTTACTAATTTGTTGTTTTTATTGTTTGGTTACTAATGTGTTGTTTTTATAGATTTGAATGCAAAGAGTGAGTAATCTTCTGGTAGATTGTTTGGTTACTAATGTGTTGTTTCTATAGATGTGAATGCATAGAGTAAGTAATCTTCCAGCAGATTGTTTGGTTACTAATGTGTTGTTTCTCTCTCACCTGGAAACCAAACAATATCTACCATGAACACTGTAGGCATAGATCAGGGTAAGGATACATGTTTACCACAGGAAGCAGTTTCACATTCACAAGTGCTTTCATTATTGCTTACTTATACATGCGTCAGATGTCATTTTGTGACCAGAAGTTGGTCGTTACTGGATAAAGCAATATGCTGCTGTACATCTTTTGTTGTATATGTGTATTCTATTTCTTACAGCTTCTTTAAGCACCCTTATTTAATGAAGAAGTGTACGTTAAGTGTGTACAGTTTCTAACATCTGTTTCGCTGTTGTGCATGCATGCTGAACATCTTGCTTGTATTGTGATTTTGATATGACATAGTTTTGTGCAATTGATCAAACTGTTTTGGGCAGGAAAATGTTACGATAGAATTCGTCTACAATTCCTTCACATGTGTGTGTGCAAACATCCCAGAAGGGGTTCTAGGCAAGGGGATTGACTCCATTGTACCAGGTTCTATCCCCTATGGCTCAGTCTTCTTTCTGCAGAGCAGTCTGCCAAAGGCATCACGTAGGGCACAAACTCTCTAGCTCCAGCAATGACCCCCAGGGCTCTCCAAAACAGTTGCTGCCATAAACCGAATGATCGAGTCCAGAAACAAACCCATGACCATTGTAGCATCAGGCAGGCGGCTTGACCACTTCACCATGACAACATGCACCCCCCCCCCCCCCCCCCAAACTCCCAGCTTTCACTGCCCTTCTGTCTGATTGAATTATTGTTGTTGCAAGATTACAATTATAAGAGATATGTTGGAAAACTGGCAGAAGATACAGAGCACAGTAACATGAAAACTAGGAGAAATTATAAAGGACTAGCAAAAGTACAATACATTTGATTTACTTAACCCTTTACCGGACAAATCGTCCGAATGCATCTTTACCCCTGAACGAGCAAACCTTCTGAATGTGTCCGAGCTACTACTAGCATTGTAAAAACGCGATCTCTCGGCTTTCGGAGATTTCCGATTGTCTACTTTTGGTTTCACCGATAGCTTGACAATGTGGCCGCCATTTGCAAGCGTGTACTATGAATTTGAACGGATTTTTAAAATAATTTTCGGGGTTTTTGCGCTTAGTTTTTCAAAATGGATTTTGATGATTCTTCAAGTGATAGTGGAGATTTTGTTGGGTTCAATTTAAGTGCACAAATTTGACTGAATCAGAGTTAGATTTGAGTGATCAGCGTTACTTTGTGTTAGCAGTTGCGAGTCGGACTTTAAAGAAAGTGATTCTGATCCTGAAAATGTGTTTGTAAATTGCCGTATAAATGACTGACAATCACAAAAAATATGTTGTATTTTGTAAATATTTGTGTTCATGTGTGGATTACCGGGAACATTCACGTGAGTAAAATACTCTGCATGCTTTTTACTTCATTTTGTTTTTTATTTAAGTAAAATCGGTTGACTAACACCTTTTATGTGATGATTTTACTAACGTAACCCGAAATTCTACAGAACCTCAAAATTCTTCTTGCCCGTTCAGGACTACAAAACAGACAAACGTCTGCCCTGTAAAGGGTTAATTGAAACATTGTATCATAACAAGTAGTTGTCAGAGTAGCTGATTAAACAATAAAATAATTTGAGGTGCACTGTGGAGTAAGACAGGGTTACATTCTCTCCCCATACCTATTTAATATTTGCACGGAAAATATGAGAAATGTCCAAAATTATGAAACCTGTTACTATTTTAATTCATTCACAATTGGTTGTGTGTGAATCCCCGTTGAGGTGGATCTTAAAAACTGAATTAGTCCCAGATCGATCCAGCCTAAAATGGGCACATGAAAAGTCTTGGCAAAGCACAGGTAACCAGCTTGATACTGAGCACATCACCCACTGGGTGCCGATCTCTGTACACATATGGATGTAGCAACATATACCCAGTGCACTTTAAAGGGTATACACAGGTCCTTGACTTGACTTGTATGTTGCATTGGCTATTTAGTTAGTGTGTTGTTGATGGTTTAATTATTTACTCAGGCGGGAGGAAATACAAAAGAGAGAGTTGACAAGATTTTATATCAACAGAGTGCGAAATTTAGTTATAGGAATCTCAGATACAGTGTGATTAGTGAAACTCCATGGCAGACCTCTGGGTATCACTACAACACAGACATATGCACCAAGAGCAGATAGGGCAGAAGAATATGTAGATGCTAGACATGGCTGTGGAACAATGCAAAACAATTGAAATAACAGTTATACTCTAGGACTTCAATGTAAAAGTCAGCAGTGAAAAGGTGAGCTGCATGACTGTTGGCTATGGGGTAGGTGAAAATGAATGAGGGAGGTGACAGATTAATAACATGTGCAGCATCTCATATTATGATAACACCAGGTTCTAGTACCACCCTTGAAGATTAAGGAGTTGGAAAAACCCTGGAGACATTGTTCACAAACTGACATGTTGATTTTAAAGAGATTCAGTTGTAGTTTAGTAGGAGCGAAAACTAGGCCAGTAGCAGACTGCCATAGTGATCAAGTTCCAGTTACAGGAAAGATTAGATTAAAACTATACAGAAGACCCCACAGTACATCAAGTTAGATGTAGTACCATTTAAAACAGAAATTAGGTAAGTGTACAATATTAAGTGTTATAGCCACAGTATCTCATAAGATCTATTGTGTTATGGCCACCAGGCTGTCTACATGGGCATCTAAATGGTAGCATGTGAGCTTTAACTCATATATTGTCAGCCAGTCCAGTACTGGTAGATATAGTAGTATTAGTTACAGCATAAATATCTAGTTTTGTTAACATTTGTTGTGGCTGTTGTATTTGTAACATTGAAGATGTGTTTCATTATTAATGTGTTTAAATTAGTCATTTTTATTTTTATTGTTGTGAATGTTGTATTTATAGATATATTAAAGTTGCATATCATTACTAATGCTTGTGTGTTTATAGCAATTGTTTTAAGTTGCAGTTGTATATGTAATAATCATGATATTAATATTTGAAGTAGTCCCACTCCTTGTATGAGGTGCTAAAGCAAAAAAAGCAAATCGGCATTAAAGGGCAAGCGAGAACTCATGCACAAAAACAACTGGGTGAGGCAGCAGAAAAGGCCTCGTGCTGACTATCGAATTGTCATAACCTGGTTTCAGACATGTCTCGAAACTAGTATGGTTGAAGTGGTAACTGCAGTGCGACTAACAATTTCTCAACTAAGAGCAAGAACTTGCACTATCTCTTGTCGACTCTGTAGCCTTCCCTCCGAGCTAGGGTTGCCAGATACGTGGGCACCAAAAGGAGGACATAATAAGACAAAAAGGAGGACATAATAAGACATAAAGGAGGACATATTGAATGTTTTATTTAAATCGTTCAAGATTAAACCCACAATCAGTACAATTTTATTACAATAGTTGCCAATAAGTGTATCTTGCTGTTAGTGAAACGATTAAGAAACAATCATGTTAAAAAATAAATATAAATTCAATGGAGACCTTTTTCAAAATGCTAAAAAACATTATTTAAACAGCTGATTGTAAATTATTACCTTATAATCTTTATTAATTACGCAACATATTTCTTGGAGCAGCCAACTTTTCGTAGAAGATCCTCGTTAGCAATCACATATACATAAAACTGTTCACAGGTAAGATTCTTCAAATTGCACTCCGTGAGAATGATGCCCTTTACAGAGTCGAGTAAGAGTATGTTCCTTTCCTTTGTCCATTGAGCATAAATCAAGGAGAACACTCTTTCCACATTGCCATTGTGTTCAGAGATACAGAAGAATACTTCACAAATTTTAAGTAACTCTGAAAAGCAACATGCATTTGGGCAACTTTGGAAAAATAAACTCCACTGTTCATGCAAGAGTCTTTAAAAAAACTGTTCATTCTTTTCTTGCACAAATGATTTAAGATTGCAGTATTGGTCAAATAAATAAATATGCTTGTCAAAAGGTCATCAAATGTAGTCTTTGATTTTATTTAAGTACATCCAACCAAAGCATTGAAATTCATCAAAAGGTTTCAACCACTTTTCTAAGTAACTAATGCATGCTTCATACACCAGCCTGACGTCTGACATAAAACTATTACACTCTTCTTCTCGACCACTTTTCTTAAGTCTTCTCAACATCTCCCTGACATTCAGTGAAATAAACATCTCCTTCAATCTGCCTTTCAAAACTTTCAAGGTTGCGTGAAGAAGGCTCATAACCTCTAACACCGATGTTTCTTCTTTTTCAATGGCCGAAATATTGACTTGGAAGACAGACATCAAAGAATGCACACACAAAATGTAAACTTCTGAAAAATTATTCTAAAATTATTTTTTTTTAATCATAGCAGGTGATTGATTGGTTTACAGAAAGAAAATATTCTTTCAAAACAGTCAACAGCCTCTCAACAGCTGGAAACAAACTGAGTCATCTAGTTTTAGAGTGATAGAGTAGTTGCTGATAGTTAATGTTGACATAGTCACAAAAATCCTTTAAAGTTTCTGTTCTGTCAGTGTATATAGAAAAGTAATTGAATATCATAAAGACAATAGATTCAACGTCAGTCTGCATTAAATCTGCACCATGTTGGATGCAGTTGTGCAGAACATGAGCAGAACATCCAACGCCTACTAATGGCTTGCTCAAGGCTTCCTTCAAATGTGAGAACACATTTCTACCTTCTCTTCTTTTAATGCCTCTAAAATTCACATTGGCATTGTTACCAGCAAAAGCAACACATTTGGAGTACAAATCATGTTTTTGAGTGTTCTCAAAATATACTGATATATAGTTTCTGAGGTTTCATTTGGTGTGTTGTCTAACTCGAGAATCTTAGTTTGGATTCCACCTGCTTTCCAGTCAAAGTACTGAACAACGATCAAAAATGTTTTCTGCGAACCGTGCTTGCTAGCATCTGTCGAAAGACTGAAACATGACATACTACTTAAAGATTTATCCAATTCATCAAGAGTGTGGGGGTCAATTACCTGGTTTATTATTGCTTCAGTCTTTGTTTTTGCACAAGCAATATTTTTAGCAATTTCTAAATCTTCAAATAGTGTGTGCATCAAACCATCTGTGCAGGTCATCGAGTTGTAAGACTGATGATGACAAACTGTATGAAATGCCAAAGTTGCTTCAGCCGCATGCGCTTTCAAGCAACACATTTGAGTACTCAGGCTGGAAAAAAAAAGACGCCAATGTGCTAGATGACGCGGACACTTTGATTAGGTTTCTATGTCTCTCACTGTCAACATGGCGCTCCGAGTCAGTAGTTTCTTTGTTGGCAATGGACAAGTAACTATCGCAAATCGTACACTTTGACTCATTCTTGTTGCATCCTTCAACAAAGCATGGAAACTTATTTTTCATAGTGTTCAAGAATTTGCATTTTCTCTTTGTAGAAGCTATTTTCATAAACATAGACGGCAAAAATTACAAATTTAAAAAACAGTTTTAAGTGGTATCTCTGCTACCGGAACCGGAAATAACATTAACATTTTAACCACAGAGACTATAGCATTGTTAGTGTTGCTGAATAGAGTAACAGTTAGATTCAAATTATACAAATAATTGGTGTTTCACATTTGGTATAAATAGGAAAATTAAATAAATATTATTAAGCAATGGGTTTCAATAAAGAATGTAAACACACGGTAGAGTGTAGATATATTGTAAGTTGTAACAACAATACATAAAAAAATGATAACATAAAATATTAACAAAGCCGGACATTTTAAAGGTGTTTAGCTTTGCCTGCTGAACGGATGTCACGAGGTTAAAAAGGAGGACATGACCTCTCCTTGCCGGACGTCTGGCAACCCTACTCCGAGCAAGGATAGTGCATCTAAGTACATGACTGATTGGTGGGGCAATCGTCGCATGGCAACAGTCATCAAATCATGCAAATGTCGGCCGAAGTCCAACCTTCATACCAGGGTGGTAGTCATCGTCCGTTAACCGCAGTCAGCTGCAGAGACCAAGAGGTGGGTCAAAATCAAGAGCAAGAATTGACTTCCTAGTAGAGTGCGGCGCCATGAATGGGTCACGAAGAATGGACATGGCAGCGGAGACGAATAGAGGCTGTGGCTGGGGAGGAAGCTGGCTCCCCACGACCACAGGTGCTAAGGTAGTGTGAGGGCACAAGCACTGGCTGCACAGGCTCTCCTCACTGAGGGAGGGGGGGGGGGGGGGGGTTGAGAGTTTACATCTTCACAGCTAAGAGACAAACACAAACAACAAGGACAACAACATTGACCAACCGTCTCACACGGCAGTCATGACCCGGACGGGCCCATCCCTAGAAAATGTTAAGTAGGTAAATGGGTCGAAACATTCGGGGGAGGGGGACTAGTTCTGATGTTCACACACACACACACACACCAACTTTCAACAAAGAAGACACAAACAATAGGTTGCACATTGTATTGCCTGGAATATTTCACACATAGTCACTGATACTACTCAAATGTATATCAGTATGTGTTCTACTCCATTTGTATTTGCAGATTACTTTTCCATTCTGCCTATGTAGGTTGCTTGCACCAATATGGGTGGACATGAAAGTGAACAAATATTTCATACCCCATGCAGCTGACTAGCCATGCAAATTATGCTTCGTCCATCAAGCAGCCCCTGTTAAATTTTGGCTATGTGATTAAAAAATAACAGGCATTTTGCATACTGTTTTCAACTAACACCAAATCCATGCTAAAAGTTTCTGAAGCCATTAGATGTTTGAAACCCCCAGTGAGTAAACAGAAAGACTTGGTAGTAAATCAGTAATTACCATGGCAACGCATTAGTTACATTTTAGTAGTATCAGAGACTGTGTTATGTATGTCAACTAAAAAAGGATTTGTCTCGTTCCATACTATATCTAACACTGCAATATGCACTTGATGAGATAACAGTGAAATATACCAGGTGATAACATTGTACAACCTACTTTTTGTTCAAATTTATAATAGGAAAACATTGCTTTGAATTTCCAATTTATGTATTGTTGATTGTGATGTTTGGATGACATATAGTTTTGTCTGTGGACATTATTTTTTATTTTTTTATTTTTTTTTATTTTTGTAAACAAGCTAGTGAATGTACTACTTTATTTGCCACTTTCAGCAGTTGCTCTTAAGTGTATGTGTGTATGTTTGTGCGAGCATGTTTGCATGCACTAGCAGGTTTTAATCGATTTTGTGGGTCCAAATAAGAGAATCATTTACAGACCAATAATATTTTAGAGAATTGTTTTAGTGCTTGAAGTGTGTTGTATTTTTCTTATTTTTACTTATACTTACAATTTATGAGCACAGGAAAAAATAAAAGTGATAATAAACCAGGTTACATAGTGAATGTGTATGTGTTCACATGGAAATAATTGTATTCATCAAGTTGTTTTTTCTTACTCTAAATACATAGAATGACTTTATATTTAGGTGATGTCCGCAATGACATCTACTTGACGGTGATGCAAGGTGAATTTACCAAAGGGCCAGGGAAAACTACAGATAAGAATGTTGAGGTCACCATGTTTGTCTGTGACAGTAAAGGAGAAAGTATGCAGGTATTCACTCTGGAACATATTAGACTATCTTGTCCTATAGATCTTCTATAGATATTACTGAATATTTATTCAGCGTATTGCTAAAACCAGTGTACATTCATGAATGTTTTTTTTTTTAATAATATGTAACCAGCTGAAGGATTATGTCATCTAAATTTGTAAACCTTCATTGAATCCCCCTTGCCTTAGTTTCTAAACTCAACTATTAACAATTGTGCATTGCATGAATAGAGATACACTTGAAAACTAAATTGCATCTGGCAAACTTGAAAGAGCAATAGGAAAATGAAGAGATAAATACTAGAATGGCCAAGTGCCAAAGTATGAAAAAAAACATAGAGATTTGATGTAAGAATGGTGATTATATGAGAAAGTAAACCCCCTCAATTTATTGGCATGGCACATGATGATAATGTTTAAAAATGATACTCAAAAATGTTTTTTGTAAAAAAAACTATCATCACTTGTGCTGCTGTATATTTATTACTTTAAAAAAAACATTATATTGTGCATAACAAATAAAAATACACATATTTTGTGTACATTAGTTCTCATGTGTTTCCCCAGGATGTCATTAGCTATGGCTGCATTGACCTACCAAGTTCTGAGTACCGATCTATTGTCTATTATCACGAGGATAAACCTAAATGGTTTGAAACAGTGAAAGTGAGTAAACAGCATGTTTATCGTTATGAGAGTTGAATTCTCTCATCTCTTACGGATAAGCCTACCTATTTCCTGCTTTCCAAGCTTGTTCATTTTGTACAATTAAATATTTCATGCTGTTGTAAACTATGCTGAATATGAACAGCAAGCAACAGGTTGTTGAATAATATAGGAATAGAAACTAACATGATCAAGAATGAAAAGGTAACTATTCATACACAGTGTTAAAAGACCACAGAGGAAGTATTAAGGTACTGCATATACCTTGTGTCCACCTTTTGAGATGACAGCTTACAGCAGTATGGTTTTGTGATGGAAGAATCTTTCTGTGTAAAATGTCTGCAATGACACTGTGGAGATACTTATTGCTGGCATGTAGCGTAAATGAGTCTGATCAAAAGTAGGCATCACTTTTCTAAGAGGAATGTATTTAGCTGTTAAAGGGATATTTTCATGGCAAACTGGGGAGGTGGTGTTAGACCTGTATTTTTGTGACCAAAATATGATGTGATTGGTATTATGCCAGACACTTTACCTCCCAAAAACTTGTTTAATACCAACTTTATAAGGCTAAGTTGTCCCCAGGTGTGTTCCTTCTGTGAGGATTTGAACCTAGAACCACCAGTCCAGCAGATGAGTACACTAACACTTTAGTTTACAAAATGTCACTATTTAATACACGTTAGCTGTACTCAAGCTGTGAACTCGGTGAAAGCACAAAACAGTGTGTCATATTAGTAAAGCATTCTTCTTTGGGCTATTTGTACCATGCATGCTTTAAAACAAGAATCATCTTTTCTGCAATTTAGCATGGTGTGCCTCTAGATGCCATGTAGAGCATTGTCTCATCCACTTTGAGGTGATATTTTAGGCGGAAGTCAGCAGTTGTGAATATTTCATAATGCTGGCATTTCTAAATCTGACTTGGACATTTCTTTTTCATAAAGTTAAATATTTGTTGTTATCAGTGTTGGGAAAAAATGCACACTGTTGAGATTTTGTTAGCAGCTACTTTCAACTATAAACAACAGTTAATGAGTAGACATTCATAACATTCAAAGGCATATTTGTCAGAATACACAATATGGAATCTGAGATGTAAAATGGCATTATCAACAAACAAATAATATTCTGATATTTATTATGTAAAAGAAATGTGTGTAATTCTACAACTCAGCTGGGATTGAATGATATACACATACTAAGAAAGACACATTCTAGTCATTAGTTTTGTGGAAGACATTTGGTCATTTATGGGTTTGTAGTTGTTGAATTCATTTTCTTACAGAAATTTGTAATTACACTAAGGTGTGAAGTCTTTTGAATTAATAATAATTACTTCTGAAGTAAAATGTATTTTAAAAGTGATTGCTCTTGTTTGATTCAGGTTGCTATCTCTACTGATGTGGAATTCAAGGGACTGCATTTGAAATTCTTGTTCCGGCACAGGTCTTCAGCAGAAGGTAACTTTCTGTATGCTTTTTATATAAATCCTGGTCATATTTTAACCTCTTTCTTTCTGTAAAGTAGTGGTGTTGTGTGCTTCATATATTATAGGGTCCATTCTAAGCAAATGTAAACCATGCGGTCTGCAGAACTTCCAATGCTGGTCTCTCTCATCTCATGCTTTGGTAGACTAGGCAAGAGAATAGTAAATAAAACTACCAGTAGGTCAGTGTATACAACAAGCACCAGACAGCAAGTGTTGGAGGTCCATAGCAGCCAACCTTTATTATATTGGTATTTCTTGATTAATTGACAACCCTCCACCATCCATTCTAAGGTAAACAGCAGTACCGTCTCATATGTGGACTGCTAAATTAAACACCACCAGAAATACCAGCACTGTCTCATATGTGGACTGCTAAAGTAGAAACCACCAGAAACACCAGCACCGTCTCATATGTGGACTGCTAAAGTAGGAAACACCAGTACCGTCTCATATGTGGACTGCTAAAGTAGAAACCGCCAGAAACACCAGTACCGTCTCATATGTGGACTGCTAAAGTAGAAACCGCCAGAAACACCAGCACTGCCTTATATGTGGAATGCTAAAGTAGAAACCGCCAGAAACACCAGCACTGTCATATGTGGACTGCTAAAGTAGAAACCACCAGAAACACCAGCACTATCTCATATGTGGACTGCTAAAGTAGAAACCACCAGAAACACCAGCACTGCCTTATATGTGGACTGCTAAAGTAGAAACCGCCAGAAACACCAGCACTGTCATATGTGGACTGCTAAAGTAGAAACCGCCAGAAACACCAGCTCTGTCATATGTGGACTGCTAAAGTAGAAACCACCAGAAACACCAGTACCGTCTCATATGTGGACTGCTAAAGTAGAAACCGCCAGAAACACCAGCACTGCCTTATATGTGGACTGCTAAAGTAGAAACCACCAGAAACACCAGCTCTGTCATATGTGGACTGCTAAAGTAGAAACCACCAGAAACACCAGTACCGTCTCATATGTGGACTGCTAAAGTAGAAACCGCCAGAAACACCAGCACTGCCTTATATGTGGACTGCTAAAGTAGAAACCGCCAGAAACACCAGCACTGTCATATGTGGACTGCTAAAGTAGCAACCACCAGAAACACTAGTACCGTCTCATATGTGGACTGATTGATTGATTGATTGATTTAAGAACCAACATCACAGCATTCGGGGCATTCCCATAAGCGCTCTGTCCCCATCCTCAGAAGCCAGCGAAGAGTTCCAACCCCAATAGTACCAGTAGCAATCTGATTACATGTGCGTCTCACCTTTCCTCTAAGCTTCGAGCATCTGCCAGATCCCCTCGTCACTCCATGCTGTCCCATTCTTGCTAGACCATGGTGATCCATTTGCTCCTCCTTGGTGTACGCATGCTCCCACAAGGCCGCAACCACGTCTGCCTCATTATGCATCAATACTCCACCAAGTTTTGCAGACCCAGCCAATCTGTCTGCCTGTTCATTCCCCAGCACACCAGCATGCCCTGAAGAAAAGATCCAGACGATGCTTGCCACCCGTGACTTCCGAAGCGAAGCAAGTCATTCGGCACGAAGCTTGCCTGTCCTCACCCTACTCAGCATGCTTTCTGAGTCAGTTACAATCACGATGTGTGTGTGTATCGTATTCTCCATCCAGCGGAAAGCTGCACTGATGCCTCCACCTCCATTCATAAGCTAGATGTGGTATCATATGCCAAGCTCTCCTGTACCAAACGTCGACCATTAGCCTTTGCCAAGAAACCCCAGGCACTTCTACTACCTCTCAACACCGAACCATCTGTGTAGATAATCACATCACCCGGGCGAGCATTATCCTGAATTAGTTGCTGGATTTCCACTTCTGTGGCCCCTGCTGGCCACTCCCTACACTCCCGGCTCAATGTGATTATAACTCTGCACAAGTCTGACTGCTCCGCTGGCACTCTGACCCACTCCTCTCCTCACATAATGCTCTCCAAGGGGCACACCTGTCTGATCGTCAAAGTTACTGGGCCACACACTTTGGAACTTTCACCATCCAAGGTCAGAGCAAAGCTATATGACACAGCTGTCCACAAAACCTCAGTCCCAGCAGTATTTCCTGTGCCAGGGAGAGCATACACAGGCACCCAGCATCAGCAATCACAGTTCAGATTTGTGGTTTAGCTTTCAAGTACATGTTTGGCAGGGTTGGCATCTGCATGAAATACCCAGATTGAGTCTCCAGTGAGTTGTGGTCCCCGCAGTGAAAACTGTTGAAATTATGAAACAGAGGTTGTTGACATTAATTTGTTATATAGCAATTCATTCAACCTTCAAAGTTATGTGATGTTTAGTGACTCATTCCCTGTCACAAAAGCACTGAAAAAAAACACATCATTTGCAAGCAAAGATATCTCTCTAGTAGTCAGGACAATCTACAGTTATATCGTTTACTACTTCATCAGTATAATTTTACAATGGATTCCTGATCAGTGTGATTACTAGAGAATGGGCAGATAAACTTGCAGACGTGCTAGACGGTTATTTGCAATAAACAATGAGAACATCGGTAACTTGCAATAAAGAATGCGAACATCGTCAAAACGTTCAACGGTCTAGGGATTGCACCAATCCAACAGTGTCCAGAAGTAGAATATAAAAGGTGATCAAGGACTCGAAACCGGTATTCAAAATGCTGAGGCAATATTTATTTGCCCAAGTCCAAACTTGTTACACATTTACAATCCAAATCATCAATTCCGATTTATTGTTACCGTGCCTGTTATGGCCAGGCGGTACTGTAGAGAAGCATTATTAAATATGAATTGTAAACGGTTGAACATATTAAATATTTATAACTATCATGTCCCGGTTCTTCTGTCCTTCACCAGTTTGCCTATGTGTCAGCTTGCAGTAACTTACTGAGTCCCATTCTAATATTGTCGCATCTGTCCGTGGCTTTCAGGCTGATATACATCATGCATTAATAGTCTCGTCCTTCTTTCCAATATTTGTTAGCCATCATAATAAGTGTCCAGCCAGTACATAAGTTCTCTTCTTGCTGAGAATCGAAACGTGCTGCCTCCTCTTTCAAGCTCTAAGATCTCACTGTTTGTTGTTGTTGACAATCTCTCTGATGTTTTCTCCTTTTTACGTCACCTCTTTGGTTTCTCGTACAAGTTGGTTCGCGACTTTCTCCCCACCTCTCCTTTACGTCATTTCTCCTGTACTGCTACTTGGCAAGGAGTCAAACAACAAACATCCAGGCTTTGTAGCAGGAAGCAGTCAAACAGATTTTTAACCCAGGACGGCTAACCCGGTCAACAAACGCCCGCCAAATTTGGATGTGTTGGCCTAAGGGCACATGACCGGACACATGACAATTACGTCTGAAAAAATACTGCGGATGAATGCAGAAGAAGAAGAAACACATTTTTATAACCAACATATTCAAACTGACAAGCACTGGGAACAAGCTAAACTCTTTATTTAAATGCCCCAATGAAAAGCCAATGACAACATCGATGGCCTTAGCAGAGCACACATACAAAAAACGTACATTTAAACTCTACAGTTTTTAATGGGGCCAGATTTAGTAGACATTTAAACTGCATCAGTCTCCAGTATGCACTTACTTTGTCTTTGAGTGCCTGTACATTCAGACACCAGTTAAAGGCTATCATGGTTGGCTCTGACTGTGTGCTCTATGTGTCGTAAGAATGGGTACAAGTGAACAACACCTACATAAGAAAGTCATTAAGCTCTCAATAGAAGACAATTCTGAAGCTTTGGGATAAAAGAATAGTAATACCATTGTTTACCTTAGAAATATGATTGACTTCTATCATATACAGGGTGTTTGTAAAGTCTTCATTGATTTCTATCATAAGCAGGGTGTTTGTAAAATCTTCATTACACTTTGTAGAACAATTTTGAAACATTAAGTACATGCCATCATAAGAAAATGTGCTAAATATTTCATTAAATTAGTTACAATAGTCACTGTTATGGTCTAACGCTGTTTTGGAGAAGCTGGAAAGTACCAATGAAGTATTCATTATAACTTATTTAACAAATTTCTAACCGCAATGCGATGAGGAGGTTGTTTATCAGGAAATCTTGCTATAAATCTTTGAACAACCATCCGTGTGTATCGACCGCCATCTTGAAACACTTGTTCAACCAAAACATATCTTTCTTCCGTTGATAACACCATTCTGTTTGGAGTGCAAAGAATTACTCCAGCAGATGGCAGCCAATCGCTGCATTTTGCTTCACGATGGACTGTAGAGCACATTGTTTTATGACATCATGTATTTCATTTTTCAAAATTGTTCTACATACAAAGTGTAGTGAGACTTTACAAACACCCTGCATATGCTTCTTAATAACAGTTACGTTATTATTGAAGTACTAATGGTCTGTAAGTCTGCATATGTAGACACTGGAATATTAAAATTCATTGGCTTTTGAACACTATTTCCTTAGAGAAATGATTGACTTCTGTCATATACATGCTTGTTTCTAACAGTTATTATTGAAGTATTAAAGGTCTGAGAGTCTACATATGTAGACACAGGAATAATAAAATGTAGTGGCTTTTGTACACTCTTTCCTTTCGATGATAGTATCTCTTGTATGTCAAACAGCAAAAGATCGCTCAGAAAAACCCTTTGCTATGTCGTTTGTGAGAATTATGAATGATAACGGCACAACACTAGAGGATCAAGTCCATGATCTTCTAGTCTACAAGGTAATTTATATTTACTTTAAATCACCATACAAATGTTCCTTTTCGCCTGTAAAGCATTTAGATTTTATGCATGTGACATCCTAAGGGTCATACTATACTTGATAGTTCTCACTTTCTCATACTCTGTCTATCTGAGCTATTACATTGAGATAATTGTGACCCTTGTTTCCACTATGTGACATCTGTTCTTAGTGTGTCCAGTCACTGCTTTGAGAGTTTCAGACCATCATCATCATCACCACCATTGCTGACTGGTGTTGGCGATCATTCTTCTCCAAATCTTGTGATCTCCAACTGCATGTATATAATTATGTGCTGACACCTTTCTGTACCATGAAAAAGGGCTGTCAAGAATCTTCTCTTGCTGTTCTCCTTTATCTTTCTTTCCACAAATCTTTCCAGTTGTCACAACTTGTTCTAGTTTATCTCTTCTCATAATGTGTGTGTGTATGTGAATGTTTGTGTGCTATATATATATATAAGTATTAAAAGGTAGACCCATAGCAGATACTGCTGTTGGAGTGTGAAGTATTAAGCCATCACATATCCTATCTAGGCCATGACATGATGTCAGGTGACCAGTCCCCTTCCCTTTATACATATTTCACTATTATAAGTACTGTTAAACTAGGAATGCCTCTACTTTTTTGTTTGTTTTTTTAAATATTTTCTTGCGATTGTTCACTTTGAACACTACTTATAGTGCACTCGACTGAATTTTGAGTGTGGATTAGCTTTCTATGTTACTAGTGTCCCTCATCTGTTTGAGATATTCTATGGTAATCTTTTTTATTTATTTTTCTGCAGAATCTCAACTTATTCTAATTTTTATATTCAGTGAATATAATTGATATATAATTGAACTGAGAAGTACATAGTTATTGAAGGTTGTTTGTTTTTTCTTTGAATCATAGAATGAAAATATCATGGCCTGAAAGTTATCACTTCTGTTGGTGATATTATACGGTCTTTGTACTTTTTCTAATTTATTTCAAGTTTTTCTCCATATCTTTCATTTAGTGAGCTATTTCTCCTCATCATTATTAAATAATTGTTTTTACTAAAACTGTTGAGGTCATAAAAATTACAGACCTTATATTTTTGGGGGTATTGTAACTGTTTAAACATCTTCAGGACAAATGGCCTCAAATGTCTTACTCTTTGATGTGATTTCAGAGTCAAATCATCAAGCTACACAAGCTATTGAAAATATGCATTTTTTGAAAACTTGTCCTGAAGCAGGAACTTGCTATAGCCATCACATGTTGTAGGCCTAAATGCATGGAGGAATAGTTGGCCAGTCTTTTCCTCAGTTAGGTTGCAGGGAACGCCGATGTTGAACCCTCATCTAACCGAGTGCATGACGTTAGCTTACTATCATTGACAATAATGCACCCACATTAAAAATACACACAAGTTGGTGGCAAATCAGAGGATCAGTCTCTCTACCAACCTGACTCTGAGGTATGGGAACCTTTTTGAGGTCTTTGATGACCAGAATGTCAGTCATCACCATGATCATGTAGCATGGCAGTCAGCCTGCAGTCATGGTTGGCCACCTCACACCATCACCAATCTTAGATCAGGTCTGTGTTCTTGTCCCATGTATGGTTGGCCACCTCACACCATCACCAATCTTAGATCAGGTCTGTGTTCTTGTCCCATGTATGGTTGGCCACCTCACACCATCACCAATCTGAGATCAGGTCTGTGTTCTTGTCCCATGTATGGCTGGCCACCTCACACCATCACCAATCTTAGATCAGGTCTGTGTTCTTGTCCCATGTATGGTTGGCCACCTCACACCATCACCAATCTTACATCAGGTCTGTGTTCTTGTCCCATGTATGGTTGGCCACCTCACACCATCACCAATCTGAGATCAGGTCTGTGTTCTTGTCCCATGTATGGTTGGCCACCTCACACCATCACCAATCTTAGATCAGGTCTGTGTTCTTGTCCCATGTATGGTTGGCCACCTCACACCATCACCAATCTGAGATCAGGTCTGTGTTCTTGTCCCATGTATGGCTGGCCACCTCACACCATCACCAATCTTAGATCAGGTCTGTGTTCTTGTCCCATGTATGGTTGGCCACCTCACACCATCACCAATCTTAGATCAGGTCTGTGTTGTCCCATGTATGGCTGGCCACCTCACACCATCACCAATCTTAGATCAGATCTGTGTTCTTGTCCCATGTATGGTTGGCCACCTCACACCATCACCAATCTTAGATCAGGTCTGTGTTCTTGTCCCATGTATGGTTGGCCACCTCACACCATCACCAATCTTAGATCAGGTCTGTGTTCTTGTCCCATGTATGGTTGGCCACCTCACACCATCACCAATCTTAGATCAGGTCTGTGTTCTTGTCCCATGTATGGTTGGCCACCTCACACCATCACCAATCTGAGATCAGGTCTGTGTTCTTGTCCCATGTATGGCTGGCCACCTCACACCATCACCAATCTTAGATCAGGTCTGTGTTCTTGTCCCATGTATGGTTGGCCACCTCACACCATCACCAATCTTAGATCAGGTCTGTGTTCTTGTCCCATGTATGGTTGGCCACCTCACACCATCACCAATCTTAGATCAGGTCTGTGTTCTTGTCCCATGTATGGCTGGCCACCTCACACCATCACCAATCTTAGATCAGGTCTGTGTTCTTGTCCCATGTATGGTTGGCCACCTCACACCATCACCAATCTTAGATCAGGTCTGTGTTGTCCCATGTATGGCTGGCCACCTCACACCATCACCAATCTTAGATCAGATCTGTGTTCTTGTCCCATGTATGGTTGGCCACCTCACACCATCACCAATCTTAGATCAGGTCTGTGTTCTTGTCCCATGTATGGTTGGCCACCTCACACCATCACCAATCTGAGATCAGGTCTGTGTTCTTGTCCCATGTATGGTTGGCCACCTCACACCATCACCAATCTTAGATCAGGTCTGTGTTCTTGTCCCATGTATGGTTGGCCACCTCACACCATCACCAATCTGAGATCAGGTCTGTGTTCTTGTCCCATGTATGGCTGGCCACCTCACACCATCACCAATCTTAGATCAGGTCTGTGTTCTTGTCCCATGTATGGTTGGCCACCTCACACCATCACCAATCTTAGATCAGGTCTGTGTTCTTGTCCCATGTATGGTTGGCCACCTCACACCATCACCAATCTTAGATCAGGTCTGTGTTCTTGTCCCATGTATGGTTGGCCACCTCATACCATCACCAATCTTAGATCAGGTCTGTGTTCTTGTCCCATGTATGGCTGGCCACCTCACACCATCACCAATCTTAGATCAGGTCTGTGTTCTTGTCCTATGTATGGTTGGCCACCTCACACCATCACCAATCTTAGATCAGGTCTGTGTTCTTGTCCCATGTATGGTTGGCCGCCTCACACCATCACCAATCTTAGATCAGGTCTGTGTTCTTGTCCCATGTATGGTTGGCCACCTCACACCATCACCAATCTTAGATCAGGTCTGTGTTCTTGTCCCAGTTATTACATGTAGCCAAGCCATCTAAGTATTTAACTCATTGCCTTCCTCTTGTTTTCAGGTTTGTTGTTCCTCATAATGTGCCAGACAAATATTGGTTGTCTATGTCTAATTTCTCTAATCAGTTTATGATTTTCCTTTGTTTCTTGAAGGACTGTTTCATTCATTTATCAGTCTGTCTGTGATATTCTTTGCAATTTCCTCAGAAACCATATTTCCATTGCCTTTAGATGTTTCTCAGCGTGTTTGCTTATTGTGACAACAGGTAGAGAGCAAGAAACATGATGATGCTGCCACTTATCTGAAACTACCATGTAGCAGACATGAGCTGGAACAGTTTGGCAACTCAAACCATAAACAGACAGGAGGGCTAACTCTCAGCACAAAGGATTCATTCTCAGTTTACTCATATGTCTGCTCAACAAAGCTTACTCACAATGGTATGTCATGCTTTACAATTCTAAACTACATCTTGCTTATTTGTATCTGTCTTCCTCTCCCATTGTCTATTGTTGTTTTACCCTTCCAGTTTATTGAAGTAATTTGTCTCAGATTAGCAGCTAATTTGTCTCAGATTAGCAGCTGTAACAGATACACATACACACATACACAACCTCCATCCCTTTCCTTCCCCTTCCTTCCTTCCCTTTCTTTCTTTCTTTCTTTCTTTCTTTCTTTCTTTCTTTCTTTCTTTCTTTCTTTCTTTCTGCAATACAAACTGCACTATAAAACTCTGCATCTATGTGTGTTGAGATCATTTCATATGAGAGTTGTCTAATATTAGCTGCCAGTTTCAAGAAATATTGTAAGCTGATCATTTAAGTTCCTAAGTAAACTGTATGTTATTTTCAAAGACACTGGTGCTTGAACTAAGCAGGATGAGATGTTCAACAGATATCTTATTTTGGACACATAGAAGGACGCAGTATTCTACTGAAAACCTTGCTGGAGAGAAAGGTGGAAGGCAAGCATGCAAGCAGAGGACAGGCATAAATTAAATGGGAAGGTAACATCAATAGGAGGCTGGGAAAAAGAATGTTACACTACCAGCATGGCAAGAGGCAGAAATGATGGAGATCTGTTGCATCTGACCCTCGGTGTGAAAGTGATGACTTTTGTGATTTCATCTGATGCTTGATGTTCCCTGTCCTGACTCACATTAATTGGTTGTAAAGTACAGCACAAGATTCCATGGACAAAAATCACAACTGGAGAGGGAAATATTTAAAATAAGTTATGAACATCCATTGCGTGGGTATGAACTCTTGTTTTGTATGTGTGAGAATTTTGTTTTCATTTGGATACCCAGAGTCACAGGTTTTAACTCTATTCGCCTTAGTGTTAAGTAGAGGCTTTGTCTTTTAGTTGTATCTCCATACAGTGTGTTGGTGATGGAGGGATCTAAAGAAAGTAGTTGTTTCCTTAAGGCGATGCTAACCCTAAAAAATTAAATTCTATAATACTTAATTTCTGTGTTCGGTTATGGTATAGGGTTTCTTCTTCTTCGTTCATCCGGATTTTTTTTTCGGATGTGACTGCGTTGTGCCTGTTTACAGCAGAGCTGCGTTCTTGCGCCGTTAGACCGACACATCCGACTTCTGCGGGCATTTGTTGACCGGGTTAACCTTCCCGGGGTGGTATAGGGTTTGATACTGAAGACTGCTGATCGATAAAATACTATCAAACTGACTGTGCACTTAACGGTTGCTATGAAAACCAAGATAAACAGTGGCCATATTGAATTTCTTAATGTACCTCTAAAACATTAATTTTTTTAATGTACAGGCTAAATTCTTTGTTTTATGTGTAAATAAATAGACCCTTTACAAGTTTAGTAGAAAATTTCAATGATATCTCTTTGCATTTTTTTTTCTCATAATTTGAAAATTTTAACAATATTTTTCATGACATTTTTTTGTTTTTTTACTGCTGCACAAAAACTAAAACTTAATCTCCAAGATTGCTCTACTCACAATGTAAGTAATATATAGAAGTACATCTTTGCACATTTTCATTAAAATATAACGAATAGTTTTTAAAAAACATTGTACTTATGTAAAGAAAACTGGCGAAATTAGAAAACGGAGGAAAAAATTATTTTTTAGTTTTTTTAATACTATTAAAGTTATTTTCATGTTTTAATGACTTTTTTATACAGAAAAACAGTTTACAACTGTAACATTTAGAATAGTCCTGCTGAATATGCAGGACCTCCCTCCAGGGCATGCAGCTCACCTTGTCTCTTCAGTTTGCCCACTCGTACAGTGTCGCGTCTTTTAGTTTGTTTGTCCTTCTTGTACTTCAGACTATTTCTTGCTTCTGCATCCTAAATGTTCCTAGTCTCTGCATATTCAGGCCTGTAGAAGGTCCATAAAACTGGGCCGTGTCTTGGGCAGCAGCAGCTCCAAAGTTGAATTCTCTTGCTGCAGTTACAACTGCAAACTGAACGCGCTTGTGTGAGGCAAAGTTGTCTTTAGTACATCGAGCCCATATCAAGCTGTGTAAACACTCATTTGAATTCTGAGTTTGTCCTGACACACATCTACTAAGTACTTTAATGTCAGACAGCTTTTCATAAATTGGCAACAGATATTTCTCAAGCTTGTCACGGTTGAGCCATGTGTGTAACATCTTGTCATGAGGACCCGGGACCTGATGCTTAGCCAGGGCAGATTGAAAAAAAAACACCAAGATTGCTCTCCGCTTGGGCAAATATCATGACGTGGACTTTTGTCTGTTGAAAAGCAGTGAAGCCATAACACTTTTCCTCATGGACTCTACACTTGTGTTGTTTCTTATGGCTCTGATGTAATAAATTGTCAGCCTACGGATGGCATTTTGAGTAAGCTGACCTTTACCGCGTCCTCCTAGGGTCACGCCTTGCTTTCGGCAGTCAGCAACAACATTGCGGAGTGCTGTTCTAAGGCATTTACTGACATGGTTGATACACTCTTCTTTGTCTATCTGAATGTCATCCCCATATGGTTTGATCTTGGTAAGCTCCGCAAATGTTTTGGTGTCACAAGCAGAAAGTACTGACATGTAGCGAAGTTCATGACGGGCCACAGACCGTTGCCACTGTACCCTTGCAGCCTCCACCTCCATCATTCCAGCAGATCCTGTGAAATTGTTATCACAGATTAGAAGATGTTCTGCCTTCCATGCTGCAAATTCATCTGGTTTGTCCGTGGAAAGTGACTTACCAGTGGTTTCACACACCTGGCAATATGTGGACATAACATGGGCATCTATGCAAAGTCCTGTAAGAACATCCACTGCACAGCCAACTCCAATGTGGGATGTGTGGCCTCTAGTCAGCCAAGTGCCATCAAAGCTGACACTAATATCTAGCACATCATTGTCATGTAGAGATATGATTGTGACTATTGTGCATGAGCCTGTCAAACATACTTTACGGTTTGAGAGAAAACAGTGGCCTCCAGATCTTCTATCTTTGAATATAGTTTATTCGCTTTGCTGTGAAATGTTTTGTGATGAAGACCTTGCAGATTATTGTTTTAATAATAGTAATAATATAGGGTAATAAAAGAATCACTTCCACAACTTTGAGAAGAACACGAAAGCACTGATTCATTCAGATTCACTGTCAAAACACTTGGATTTGGAAGATGTGGCATGTGCACTTTAGCTGGGTCGCTTTCAGTAGTTTCAGAAATGTCTGTACCGTTTACGACGTTCTGGTAGGCTTTTCGCTGCTTACGAGTATTTGTGAGGTGTAGTCTGAGAGATGTCTTACGTTGACTAGATGACTGGATGTTAAATTTCTTAGAACGAGGCATATTTCAATGCGTGTCAATCTGTCATCAACAATGAACGTTCGGCATGCCGCGAAGTGTAAACAACACAAAGCCGCCATTTTGGAAACCCACGTGATCAGTTTCAGCCATCGGCGAACGCGGATTGCTTACGGTGTTCCATATATGGAAGTTTCCTGAAGATTAGAAATACGAAACAAACAGTTGTATACAGAAAAGTTTCCAATTAGATGAACTCGGAGTTTCACGAACAGTTATGGAAGATCGTGACATTTCCAATGTTATCTGACACGTGCTTTTAGCATGTTCCCGAGATATCATTGCTAGGGTTCGAAAACCGTCAATTTCGCAACAATTTTCAATAAGTAGACAATTTGACACCTAGGGGGGTTCAGTAAAATATGAATATTGCGTTAAAATAACAGTTTTTAAACAAAAACAAGTACCGAATCTGATAGAAGACATAATAAGGTGTCTAAAAATGAACTATTCCAAAAATAGCCAAATTGACCAAACATTGATGTTTTTACTGCCGCACATCGCCTTAAATCACCAAGTGCAAGGCACTTTAAAGATAATTATTTATTGTTTCTTGTTCCTGCCATTGCAGTTGTTGCAGTATGCTTATAATCTGTAGTTTGTGTAATTAGTCAGGTCTTAGTCAGATATGACAGAGCTACCTTGCGACAGTAAACAGTACTACCTGCTTTCTGTTAGTGCCAAATGTTGGCATGGCACTCACCAAACACAACACCCCATAATGTGCCAATGACTTCAAGTGGAGGAGCACAATTGGGAGGGTGCAAGCCTTATCCTGGAGCGAGGAAATGCAGAAGAGACCAGGCCCTAAACCTTGATCGGCAACTGGTCTAGGATGGAAACTCTTGACAGGTGGACAGTTAGAGCATTGCTTTGTTGATCCGGCAGCTTCTGCAGCTATTGTGTTCCAGTTGTATTGGTGTTACCTTTTCTCTGAAGTAAACTAGGCAGGCCAAGAGCACCATAATTCTGTATTGGGCAAAACATGGTCTCTATAATTCAGCCCAGGCTTTGTGCTATGGAGAGATTATTATGCCTGTATTTGAAGTATGATGTAACAAACTATCGTCTGTCAAGACGGCAAGGTACCACTAGTAGTAGTAGTAGTAGCCTGGGTAAATGTTTGGTGTTTCAAGGAGTGCATGCTATTTTCCTAGTACACAGCTTGTACTCTGATGGTCCTTGTGGTGTAGGTTTGCAATACTGTCTTTAGGTTTAGGCTGTGACATGTTTGCATAGATCTCTTGCATTTGTGTCTGTAGTCCAACGATTCATTTATTGTTATTTACAGTTGTTAATAATCACATTAGGTTTTTTAAGTGTTTGGATATGTTTAACTATGGGATACTGGCTTCTTTTTTTCACCATTCTGTCAGCACTTTCATATATAACTACAATGATTCTTTTAATTTCATATTCCAAATAGAGACTAAACAATGTTGCATTCTGTTACTCTGCTGCACGAATGTGTACATATTTTCAAATTACACTAGCCATTTCTTCACATATGATTTGTCTTTGAGGATTTTATTAACTAATTTAAATAATTAGCCTTATCATATGTACATATTTCTGATGGTCACAGATTATAATCAGAGGACAATACAAACATCAACAAAAGATTATGTGTACACTCACACTGATACACACATATGCCTACATGCTGTCAATTTTATCTTCCCCACACGCCCACCCACCCCCACCTCTCTCTCTCTCTCTCTCTCTCTCTCTCTCTCTGTCTCTTTGTCTCTGTCTCTCTCTTTGTCTCTCTCTCTTTCTGTCTCTCTCTCTGTCTCTCTCTCTCTCTGTCTCTCTCTCTGTCTCTCTCTCTGTATGTCTCTCTCTCTGTATGTCTCTCTCTCTCTGTCTCTCTCTCTCTTTCTGTCTCTCTCTCTTTCTGTCTCTCTGTCTCTCTCTCTTTCTGTCTCTCTCTCTGTCTCTCTCTCTGTCTCTCTCTCTCTCACTGTCTCTCTCTGTCTCTCTCTCTTTCTGTATTGTCTCTCTCTCTGTCTCTCTCTCTCTGTGTCTCTCTCTCTCTCTCTCTCTCTCTCTTACTCTCTCTCTCTCCCTCTCTCTCTCTCTCTCTCCCTCTCTCTCTCTCTCTCTCTCTCTCTCTCTCTCTCTCTCTCTCTCTCTCTCTCTCTCTCTCTCTCTCTCTCTCTCTCTGTCACTCACTGACTGACTAGGTAACTCTGTAAAGCACTTGTTTACACATGTTGAATGTATAACTTTTATCTATTTCTTCTAGTTGATCTGCTTGGTTTGCTCAAGTGGCATGAAGTTCTGGATGACACAAAAGCACTGAAAACATACTTAGAACATCTCATGAAAGAGGAGGGTGAAGAAATTGTCAAGGTATCTAGTCATGTTCTGTAATGATCTCAAAGCCATATACACTTCATAGTTATTTGTTTGTGTACCGGCAAGTGATTTTTAAAAAATATGAGATCATAAGAAAAGTCAGCATTTTCCAGCTGAATATTTGGTTGCTGCTCTCAGTTTATATATGTCCCTTCTACTAGTCATATATACAAATAGTCACATTGTAGAATTTGCCATATCAAACTTGTATAAGCAACTTGTAAACATAATACACTCAGCTAATTTTCCATTATTTGCTTCCTAGTTCTTACAAGACCTTCTGGACTCGCTGTTCAATATTCTGATGCAGCATAACAATAATGAACTTTGTGATAACCTGGTGTTTGATGCACTGGTAAGTTGGACAGATCTGTGACAACGCTGGTCTTTAATGTACATGTATTGTGATAACCTGGTGTTTGATGCACTGGTAAGTTGGACAGATCTGTGACAACGCTGGTCTTTAATGTACAGGTATTGTGAAATCCCAGTGTTTGTTTTAGTGGTAAGATGTAAGAGTCTGTGACAACCTTGTGTACTGGTAAGTTGTTAGTTTGTGATAACCTGGTGTTTGTTTTACTGGGTGTACTGGTAACTTGTTATTGGCATAAGTTGTTTGGGATGTCGGGCATTGGTATACCTTTGGTAAGAATGGCTGTGATGCCCTTTTCAAGGACCATTCCCTACTGATCCAATCTTGACATCCAGCTCACGTCTGTGGCTCCTAGTAGCTGTAAGCATGCGACAGCGGCTGTCGCCACCATCCCCGCCCCCTCCCCAGGAACAGCTGTGACAGGCTGGCTAAACCAGAAGTGGGTAACCGATTTGGCCTCAAACCAATCGGTAAACTAGGGTATGCTTACCCAGCATATGAAGACAGGATTCAGCAGACTGCACAAAATATACACACAAGAAGAAGAAAGTAAACACAAATTCTCGATGTTTTGTTGTTGTCAAGAAGTGCTTATTCTTGCATTAAATATTGAAAAAACATGAATAATTCTTCCTGTAGAGGATAGCCTTATGTCTAATTATCTCATCATCTCATCTCATCATG
Source organism: Cepaea hortensis (assembly GCA_963921405.1). NCBI lineage: Eukaryota > Metazoa > Mollusca > Gastropoda > Stylommatophora > Helicidae > Cepaea > Cepaea hortensis. Next base: position 122,475,245 of record OY992877.1, on the reverse strand, counting down.
TTCCTCTTGTACCTTGCGGTGTCGAGGTGAAGTATAAACATTGTGAGAGTGCCCGATTATAGCACTCTCACGATGTTTATACTGCTCGTAGAAAAACTAAGAAGTCTAATTATGCCATCCTTTATTTTAACTGTAATCTATGTTGTTGACTATTTCAGGTCTACATAATAGTACTCATCTCTGACCGCAAGTATCACCAGTTCCGCCCTGTGCTGGACGCATATATTGATTCAGCATTCATTGCAATGGCATATAAGTATGTTAACTTCAAGTATATTCAAGTCACCATCTGTAAATAGGAAGTGACAGTAATCAAGGTGTAGCTCAGATGTGTCATTAAATACATTTCTTGCTGTTATTCACAAAGAAGTGAAAAGTATGTTCCAAAGAGTTTGTGTACTTGCTCCCACCCTCTTCAGAATATACTTTTTACTTCTATTGAAATATGCCTTTTGTGATCAGGGTGATGGTATATACATTTACTCATGCTCAGATGGTGGCCTCTATAGTGCTCAAAGATTGACGGCCAAGACCAAAATTAGGAGGGTACTGATCAGAGAGTTGATTTATGCAGATACTGCTGCAATTACGGCCACACTCTGAGGAAGAATTACGTCTGCTATCTGCATTCTCCAATGCTTGATATGAATTTGGTTTAACAGTTAGCAAAAAGAAGACAGATTATGTCACATGGGGTAACATCAATCTTTATTGACGATCCTAATTGGAGATAGTACACCATTTTACATATCTAGGATCAGAATTCAACAGCAAATTATCCCTGGATCAGGAAATCAACTCAGGATTGGTAAGGCAGCAACAACAAAGAACAAGTTAACAAATAGAGTCTGGGAGAACAGGAAGCTTAATGTCAAAACAAAAGTCCTGGCCTATCAAGCCAGTGTCCTTAGTAACCTTCTTTATGGCAGTGAAACCTGGCCAACTTAATAACATCAAGAGAAATGTTTAAACAGCTTTCATATACGGTGTCTGCGAAGAATACTTGGTATTAAGTGGCAAGACATAATCACAAATACTGAAGTTATGAAAGATCGGGTTGTGTGACGGTTTGTTCCATAATCAATCTTCATAGACTTAAATGGATAGGACACATTAGGAGGGTGGAAGATGGTAGAATACCAAAGGACATCTTTTTTGATGAATTACAAATGTGTAAAAGATCTCGGGGTCAGCCTCTACTACGATACAAAGATGTGTGTAATCGGGACATGATTGATACAGGCATTGATATTGCACCTTGGGAGCAAGTCACCGATGATTATGTTGCATGGAGGGAAAAGATCAGAAATGGAATAAAGACAAAGAAAATGATTGCAGATAAGTCACACTCTGAGCGTATGAGATATAAAGTAGTGTGTGATGACCATGTGTTCACAAGTCTCCATTGTGGGCAAACATTTACAATGCAGATTGGTCTGATCAGTCACATTCTCTACCACCATGGGTTGTAGTTATACCTATTTTGAAACACAATGTAACAAACTATTGTCTGCCAAGATGGCAAGGTGCCAGTGTGTGATTACATACAGCTGAAATTATAAATAACATAATTTATTAGCTCAGCTCTTAAGGGGCTGGTTTTTCATGGCCATGTGAACTAAATAGTTAGTTGATGCAAGGTTTTGAAATTTTTCTGATAAGCAGTCTTTAAATAAGATCCAGCCTTTATCTAACATTTTGAAAGGAAAACTGGTCAATCCACATCATAACATGTAACCTAATGCATGAGATGCATTCAGCATGATGTTCAACAACCCTAGGAGTCTGTGAGAAATTTGCTTTTGTAAAACAATAACGGAGTTCATTCATGAACACATGACCCTTGAAGCATGAGACATGAGACAAGCAGCTTAACAACTTTGTCATGGTGACCCTCTTTCAAAGAGCTCTTCCAGTCCATCTGTTGATGTTATAAACCCAGAAGTAAGAGCTCTTCCAGTCCATCTGTTGATGTTATACACCCAGAAGTAAGAGCTCTTCCAGTCCATCTGTTGAACCCAGAAGTAAGAGCTCTTCCAGTCCATCTGTTGAACCCAGAAGTAAGAGCTCTTCCAGTCCATCTGTTGATGTTATACACCCAGAAGTAAGAGCTCTTCCAGTCCATCTGTTGATGTTATACACCCAGAAGTAAGAGCTCTTTCAGTCCATCTGTTGAACCCAGAAGTAAGAGCTCTTCCAGTTCATCTGTTGATGTTATACACCCAGAAGTAAGAGCTCTTCCAGTCCATCTGTTGAACCCAGAAGTAAGAGCTCTTCCAGTCCATCTGTTGATGTTATACACCCAGAAGTAAGAGCTCTTCCAGTTCATCTGTTGATGTTATACACCCAGAAGTAAGAGCTCTTCCAGTCCATCTGTTGAACCCAGAAGTAAGAGCTCTTCCAGTCCATCTGTTGATGTTATACACCCAGAAGTAAGAGCTCTTCCAGTCCATCTGTTGAACCCAGAAGTAAGAGCTCTTCCAGTCCATCTGTTGATGTTATACACCCAGAAGTAAGAGCTCTTCCAGTCCATCTGTTGATGTTATACACCCAGATGTAAGAGCTCTTCCAGTCCCTCTGTTGATGTTAAACACCCAGAAATAAGAGCTCTTCCAGTCCATCTGTTGAACCCAGAAGTAAGAGCTCTTCCAGTCCATCTGTTTATGTTATACACCCAGAAGTAAGGGCTCTTCCAGTCCATCTGTTGATATGCACCCAGGCGTAACAACTTCCTCTTGCACACATCTCCTCAGCGTTTCCCTCAAGCGCATCTTTTAACAGGAAGCTGTCTTACTTTACATTGCCACAGTACGTTAATTGTATGACATTGATCTCATTCATTAATGTTTTCCTCTGTCCAAATTTTTTTTAATGTTTTTTTTTTAAATTTTCTTCTCCTTGCCTTTTCATCATTTATGTAATCGCATTTCAAAAGCATCACTTGTATCTTCACATCACTTATTCATTGTTTATATGTCTGTGACATACAGTAATGATCACCTTTAATTTTCATTTGTAACTTAGCTGTCAAGATGTGAGAAGCTGTTTCATGTTATTTTGGCCATTGCTATACTCTTTCTTATTTCTTTCTCATGCTTGCCATCACATGTATTGTCTTAGGTAAGAAAGGTTATTGATTTGTTCAATAATTTTTGTACCTGTAAATAAACAGATTGATATCTCAGTCACAGTGATCTTATTTCCTTATCAAATTATATAACTAATATCCAGGATTAATACATCATTAATCATTGTTTATACCTTGGCGCGACTTAGGTGGGCGTAGTAATCTAGGGGTTGAAATGTATTTTTAATTATATATATATATATATATATATATATATATATATATATATATATATATATATATATATATATATGTGTGTATGTATATATATATATATATATATATATATATATATATATATATATATGTCGATCACTGTGGTTATTTCTCTCTGTTTCTTCATCCTTACCGAGAGGACTCTCTTAGTTGGCTATGTGTCCTCACATCTTTGACTACCTCGGACTTTACCTAAGAGACTCTCAGATTACCTATTAATATTCAGTGTTCATTCTCTTCACTATCATCCGAAGAATCACAAAGCGAAATGTACAAACTTAACATAACGCTTAAGCAGTTTTCATTTACTCTATTACACTGACGTAATCACAAATCAACAGATGTTCACAATTATACAACATCTTTATTATCACATATCTAAAATCTTAAGCAGCACTTTATAAGGCCAATGTTATCGTTCATAACGTGATGTCCACACTCAACAACAACCACAGCTTGACTGCCTTGTCACCTTCGCGAATCTTGCTTATTCGCTCTGGTGACGACTCGGTGTGCCTTTTGTGGCTCAAAATCCACACTTGTCACATTGTCACATACTTCAATGTGACTATACTTTACCATGCCATGAGCTATAAACTGGATCATAGCAGTTGACAACTTATGTTATGCCATGACACTTTAACTTGATGACCATTCTCATTAACTAGATCACATAACGTAGCTCTGCAGTATATCATACCCCGACTGATGTGTTTGTCCTTCAGCAAACTGATGGTCATCTTGAAAGATTATGTAGACAAGGCAGGTGAGAAGTGCCCACAAAGTGAAACATCATTGCTGCCAGCCATCAAATCTCTGGAATACATCTTTAAGTTCATCATTAGATCCAGATGCCTTTTTGCAATGTAAGTCCCCTGTATTCACTTCCTTTATTTTATTATTTCATGTTTTGGCTGTTGTTATTTCATTGACACTCATCTATATAATTTTAAAAGTCCAAGGATTAGCATGCATCTGTGTGAAATTACTACACCAGTTTATATTCATATAATATTTGCTGCATCTTATTTTATTTTTAGAAAATGCAAATGCACTTCTTTAGTTATAAATAATGTTGAGGGGTCATTCTTCTTCATAATCATTCCTTGGTTAAGGAGGGTCTGTCACATGTAGTTATGCACCTAACTCAAAGTTTAGTGTGTCAGACTTCAGCATGCATTTGTTTAAGTGTCCTACCTCATCCAAGGTCACAGGCTGTGTCTTTCTGTAGGTAGAGTTTTCCTGTATATTTGCCAGCACAGTGGCCTTACAGTCTATCCTTTGTGATTTCAAAATGCCAATGGCTTTTTAACGTGGCCATTTTGCACACTGGATCTCCTGTTTTATTCCTTTATCTTAGAAGATTAGGTATCTGAACTCGCAACCCAAGAGATCAAGGCCACATGTGATATTCTTATCAACCAATGAATTTTTAAAAAATCCTCAGCCTTACGTTGGGTATTGAACCGGTTACTTCTAAGGCAGCGGTGGATACCTCATGGCCATGTCACCCCATAAAGAATCACATTGTTAGACTACTTAATTAATCATGGTTTCAGTGCTCATTAGTGTCATAAAATCAGGTTACTGACTACAGTCATGCATCACTGTTGAGCGGTGCCCTGTTGGTTATCTCGCTAGTTATCACATTTTCCAAGACATTTCTCCCTGTAAAAGTCACCTCTCGATTTAACCAAGCCCCTCCACCTCTCCTCTTTGTTTTGGGTGGTATAAACAGGAAATGACCTTTTCAAGATATGACATTCTTTTGAAAGATTAATATAGTTTAAATATATAAAATAAGTTGCCAAGTCATATAGAATAATTTAACAGGTTATGCTTATATTTTCACTTTGGAAATCTGTTGCCAGTGTATATAGAATCACTTAACTTGGTAACCAATGGTTGGTTCACAAAATAATGGTAAATATGTGATGGCTGAATGAGTTATGAAACTGTTCAAGAGATGTGTCATAAAAGCCTGTCAGTCTCCAAGGCAGCACAGACAGTGACAAGAGATGTGTCACCAGCCTGCCAGTGTTCAAGAGATGTGTCACCAGCCTGCCAGTGTCCAAGGCAGCACAGACAGTGACAAGAGATGTGTCACCAGCCTGCCAGTGTCCAAGGCAGCAGACAGGGACAAGAGATGTGTCAAAGCCTGCCATTGTCCAAGGTAGCACAGGCAGTGACAAGAGATGTGTCAACAGCCTGCCAATGTCCAAGGCAGCACAGACAGTGACAAGAGATGTGTCAACAGCCTGCCAGTGTCCAAGGCAGCACAGACAGTGACAAGAGATGTGTCACCAGCCTGCCAGTGTTCAAGAGATGTGTCACCAGCCTGCCAGTGTTCAAGAGATGTGTCACCAGCCTGCCAGTGTCCAAGGCAGCACAGACAGTGACAAGAGATGTGTCAACAGCCTGCCAGTATCCAAGGCAGCACAGACAGTGACAAGAGATGTGTCAACAGCCTGCCAGTATCCAAGGCAACACAGACAGTGACAAGAGATGTGTCACCAGCCTGCCAGTGTCCAAGGCAGCACAGACAGTGACAAGAGATGTGTCAACAGCCTGCCAGTATCCAAGGCAACACAGACAGTGACAAGAGATGTGTCACCAGCCTGCCAGTGTCCAAGGCAGCACAGACAGTGACAAGAGATGTGTCACCAGCCTGCCAGTGTTCAAGAGATGTGTCACCAGCCTGCCAGTGTCCAAGGCAGCACAGACAGTGACAAGAGATGTGTCACCAGCCTGCCAGTGTCCAAGGCAGCACAGACAGTGACAAGAGATGTGTCAACAGCCTGCCAGTATTCAAGGCAGCACAGACAGTGACAAGAGATATGTCACCAGCCTGCCAGTGTCCAAGGCAGCACAGACAGTGACAAGAGATGTTTCACCAGCCTGCCAGTGTTCAAGAGATGTGTCACCAGCCTGCCAGTGTCCAAGGCAGCACAGACAGTGACAAGAGATGTGTCACCAGCCTGCCAGTGTCCAAGGCAGCACAGACAGTGACAAGAGATGTGTCACCAGCCTGCCAGTGTTCAAGAGATGTGTCACCAGCCTGCCAGTGTCCAAGGCAGCACAGACAGTGACAAGAGATGTGTCACCAGCCTGCCAGTGCTCAAGAGATGTGTCACCAGCCTGCCAATGTCCAAGGCAGCACAGACAGTGACAAGAGATGTGTCAACAGCCTGCCAGTGTTCAAGAGATGTGTCACCAGCCTGCCAGTGTCCAAGGCAGCACAGACAGTGACAAGAGATGTGTCAACAGCCTGCCAGTATCCAAGGCAGCACAGACAGTGACAAGAGATGTGTCAACAGCCTGCCAGTATCCAAGGCAACACAGACAGTGACAAGAGATGTGTCACCAGCCTGCCAGTGTCCAAGGCAGCACAGACAGTGACAAGAGATGTGTCAACAGCCTGCCAGTATCCAAGGCAACACAGACAGTGACAAGAGATGTGTCACCAGCCTGCCAGTGTCCAAGGCAGCACAGACAGTGACAAGAGATGTGTCACCAGCCTGCCAGTGTTCAAGAGATGTGTCACCAGCCTGCCAGTGTCCAAGGCAGCACAGACAGTGATAAGAGATGTGTCACCAGCCTGCCAGTGTCCAAGGCAGCACAGACAGTGACAAGAGATGTGTCAACAGCCTGCCAGTATTCAAGGCAGCACAGACAGTGACAAGAGATGTGTCACCAGCCTGCCAGTGTCCAAGGCAGCACAGACAGTGACAAGAGATGTTTCACCAGCCTGCCAGTGTTCAAGAGATGTGTCACCAGCCTGCCAGTGTCCAAGGCAGCACAGACAGTGACAAGAGATGTGTCACCAGCCTGCCAGTGTCCAAGGCAGCACAGACAGTGACAAGAGATGTGTCACCAGCCTGCCAGTGTTCAAGAGATGTGTCACCAGCCTGCCAGTGTCCAAGGCAGCACAGACAGTGACAAGAGATGTGTCACCAGCCTGCCAGTGCTCAAGAGATGTGTCACCAGCCTGCCAATGTCCAAGGCAGCACAGACAGTGACAAGAGATGTGTCAACAGCCTGCCAGTGTCCAAGGCAGCACAGACAATGACAAGAGATGTTTCACCAGCCTGCCAGTGTTCAAGAGATGTGTCAGCAGCCTGCCAGTGTCCAAGGCAGCACAGACAGTGACAAGAGATGTGTCACCAGCCTGCCAGTGTCCAAGGCAGCACAGACAGGGACTAGAGATGTGTCAACAGCCTGCCAGTGTCCAAGGCAGCACAGACAATGACAAGAGATGTTTCACCAGCCTGCCAGTGTTCAAGAGATGTGTCAGCAGCCTGCGAGTGTCCAAGGCAGCACAGACAGTGACAAGAGATGTGTCAACAGCCTGCCAGTGTCCAAGGCAGCACAGACAGGGACTAGAGATGTGTCACCAGTCTGCCAGTGTCCAAGGCAACACAGACAGTGACAAGAGATGTGTCAACTGTGGTTCTGAATTGAGAAACTGTTCAAAAGATGTGTCAACAGCCTGCCAGTGTCGAAGGCAACACAGACAGTGACAAGAGATATGTCACAAGCCTGTTATATATAGTAGTTTTTCCTTTGTAACTAACTTTAATGTTGATACATAATACAACATGTCGGCTACCATATGAACAACTTGTAAGCAGACCCCAACTTCCCATTTTCTGCCATCCATTTGTATTTGGTGCAAACCTACTTGTTATTCAGCACTGAATCTGTTACAGAAGTGCACTTGTACTAGTATGATGGTGATGGTCAAGCTAAACTTCAACAAATCCTGTTGATAAGGACAACTAATAGTCATGCATGTATGTTAGATGTTTAATTGAGGGTCTCCATGATGAAGTGGTGAAGCTGCCTGCCTTGCCTTCTGAAGGTTGTAGGTTCAATTTTGCACTCGATCTTCGGGCTCACAAGTGCAATTTTCTCAGAGACTCCTAGGTGTCGTCACTGGAGCAGCAGAGTTCATGCACTGTGTGGTGCTTTTGATATATCGCTCTATGGGAAAAGACCAACATTTCCCTCATCTTTAAACCCTTTAAACGAATTGAAAATTATCCAGGAAATGGCATACAAGCCTTAGAATATCAGGCTTTGGCTCTAAGTTGTCAGCTTTATATTATTTTTGCACACTTTTAGTCAGTTTGTAATAATGATATTTTTAAAATGATGTTGAACAATTTATCCTTAATACTTTTATTTTTATTTGCATTCTTAATTTGTAACAATCTGAAAAACTGAGTCATAGCTGAAATGATAGAAACACTTGAGGTTGAGCAATGTAAGCATAAGTTTACTCTACAATCCTTTTTGTTATTTAAATTCTAGTAGTTCTTCAGTTACAATAAATTTAATATTTTTTACATCACTTCTTAATAGAGACGTTAAGCAAATTCTTAGGCTACTCTCAGTGAATCACATTAAAATATTTTAAAATATTCTTGAGTGAAATAAAAATGGACACATTAATTACAAATGAAATACAAATGTATTTAGCTAGTTTTAAAAAAGACCAATTATTTTAGCTACATTTTTATTATAGCATTCTCTTTAATAAATAATCAGTATATTAGTGATATCATTCTTTTATGGTTAATTATTTGCTAAGTTAATCATTCATAACTAGTTAGCTAAACTGTCATAGTTACATTTTGTTGTTGTGAAGATTAGTCTTTACTGAAAAACAGTACTTGGTACAAAGTTAAATGTGTGTTTAACATAAACTAAAAACTGCATTTAAGTGATCTGAGTAATTACTTATAACTACCAATTGACTTGTTGATTTCCCTGTTCAATTTCTAGGTTGAATGAGGGTCGTGGTAAGCAGCAGTTTGAGATCTCATTAAAACAGCTGATCACTGCTATCTGCAACATGATGGTCTACAAGACAGACCAGACTCTCCTGGTACAGGTATGCATACACAACCATCTTTCAGTTTCCTCTCTTGTCGTTGATGTTGTATATGTTCAAGTGATGGACAGATTCATTTGAAAAACATTTGCCATGTTACTTTGCTTGAGTTATTTATCATTAACCAATTGATTCCATACGTCCTTTTTTATGATGAGCAGCATTTCTCTATACACTGTACATCCACTTTTAGAATCTGTGGCAATCACATCTTATACTGTTGATGGGCTTGAAATAGTGACCATTCACAGCCTTCCTATTAATAGAATGAATGTCTACATCTGGCTGTGAAGTGTAAGTAGATTTTTTGCTAGATTTGTGTGTGTGGTGTGTGTGTAAATTTTGCAGTAAATGAGACAAGCAAAAAACCCTGTCTGCATGTAAACATAGATGTAATGCTTTTATGTCCCCTATAAGATATATGAGGAGCAGTTGTAGAACCAAGTGGAAATCACAGCATCCAGGTCACCAGAAAGATGATGCATATTTTCAAATCAAGCAAATAGAGCAAGCTATAATCTTCAGACTAGGGACGTGCCATAACAGGCTGTAATACCACATATTTAATAAACTAAAGATAGGAGATACTGATGAATGTAACTGTGGAACTGGTAAAATGACAGCTGAGCATTTGTTGCAGGAGCATCCAACATATGCTGAACAGAGAAAAGTATTTTGGCTACACCTGCTCCATTTGAGGGCAAACTCTATGGGGTTATCAACAAGCTTAAGTTGACTGCTGCTTTCTTTACATTTATTCATACTGACATCAGAAGGTGAACGAAGAAAAAGAACATTCTATGAGAAGTGTTGTAGACACTGGTATACATTAATACAGAAGACTGTTTTTAGTATGATGTTTCATTAGACAAGCTCACAGATGATAATGAATATAAGAATGACAGGAAGAATGCTGAAACAGATCTCTCTCTAGAATAATTTCTGCCTCTCACACCCTCTCACAACTGTTAGAAAATAAACAGAAACAGGGACAGTTGTGCAGATTTGTTGAGAAACACAGATGAGGTAGGGAACATTCCTGTTTGCTATATGACATATGTCATTTGTTTTCTGATAGGGCTTCAAAGATGAAGGGAAATTTGAGCTTGTTTTCTCTGGAGGTCAGGTACAAAGTAAACGGGATGAAAGGGTTACAGATGGATGATACTAAAACAAAAAACATAATGTTTGAACATTGTTTTACCATTCAGGGTGCTGCCTTGAAATACATGAGTACTATTATTGGAGATGTCATGAAAGTATTTGACCCTACTGATCTTAGGTAAGTTAGATTGTGTGTATTGTTATTTTAATCCTGTTTTCAAGTTGTCTGTTTTTTTCTGTAAACATAGTTTAATAAGAGTTATAATGGCTCTAATGTATAACCAGGGTCACATGTAGTCATGTTTTATTGTATGTGGGAGGTCAGTCTCTCTCTCTCTCTCTCTCTCTCTCTCTCTCTCTCTCTCTCTCTCTCTCTCTCTCTCTCTCTCTCTCTCTCTCTCTCTCTCTCTCTCCTCCCTCTCTCTCTTTCCCTCCCTCCCTCTCCCTCCTTCCCACTCTCAAATCTCTCCTTCCTTTCTACTATCATGCAGGCAGGCAGACAGACAGATGGACTTAAAGATAGATAAGGCAGACAAGAAAGAGTTTGACATTGATACCAGTGGGAAGAAAGCAAGAGATTTATGTCGATGAACTGTAACCTGACAGTGTACAAAGAGAGCAAGAGACATCAAGTGTTAAATTTGTTGCAGCGTTTGTTATGGCACATGATTGTTTGTGTAGAGAATTGTCAGAACTTTGTGAATTATTTGTATGTAATTTTAACCATAATGCCATTCTCCTTGACTCCTAAGACTTGTCTTTCAACAGACTAGCATAAGTTGTACTTAATTAACTGACATAACAAATTGTTTCCTAGCCATTTTCCAATTTTTTGTTTGGTCTTTAACAGTATTTTGTGGTAGTGATATACTGATTCATGCTAATTTACATTTTCATTTTTCTTCCCAGTCATCTGCTCGTTCAGTTCATTGGCAATGTTCCACCAGAACGACTGACAAAACAAAAGATGAAATGCATTGATCAGATCATCCAGACTGACCTCTTCAGCTTACCTCGTAAGTTACCAGATCTGACATCTTGACACACTCCATGTTCAGACTCTTAGCTGATACAATGCTTTTAAATTATGGCAATACTCCTAATAGGAATCATTTTCTGCAGTAGTTTGACCACTTGCCTACCAATACAATGGTCATAAAGTGTTGATGTATTTTCCAAGCAGTATGGCCTTGGGCTCAAACCAGCCCCTAAAATGGACACCAGAGCGATTACCTTTTGTGTATCATTCATGCAGCAAACATAGAGCCTTGACACCATATGCATGATATCTAAATGCTCATGTCATTGCTATACCTCCATTTGTCAACTGCTGCCTTGCTAATATGTTGGTTTAGCCATAATGACAATCAAATGTTTCCACCTGCATTATTATATTTGCATGTCACTGATGTAAATAAGAAATAAAGCAAATGTGGACAAAATGAATACTCTAGGGATGTGTTTCCTCCAATAGTCTGAAGTGATTATGAACCTGTTCTACTGTATGGCAGTGACTCTTGGAATGGGAACAAACTATTTGGAAAAGTCTGGTGAAAACCAAGTATAATGGCTGAGAAGCATGTTGCAAAAACCTTGGATCACCACAGTAACCAAGACTGCAGGGTAACTATCAACGACTGGATGCAAGAGTCTCATCAATGTAGAACATTATATGCAATAATAACAATGGAGCAAACAGTATTCTTTAGTCATACAATGAGAAGAGCGGCATTGGAGGACATCATGATGGCTGGAATATCAGCAGTAGAAGAGGCAGAGACATGATGCGGGATTGTTTAAGATGGTGACAGGGAGGAATATCATTGACAGGATTTACCAGAACACCTAAAAGTGAGATCTGTGGAGAGACATCAGCGCCTACACTATTTGGCAGTAGTGTATGTGTATATATATATATATATGAGCACCTACACTATACATGATGATGATGATGACAAGATAGGATCACATAACACCCCTATGAAGAAATCATGGGGAAACAGACTTGGGATAAGGTAAGCACAGTGAATACCGGTAAGTGTTACAGGGGAAATTGTTTTTCCACGTTACTGCAAACATGAAGGAAAGTGGATATTACCAGACCACAAGAGAGAACATCAAACTGATCATATCTGTATTAACAGGAAATTGAGATCCACTCTACAAGACGTCAATATTTTCCAAGGTACAGATGTAGACTCAGATCACCATCTGTTGATAAATGAAATTAATTGAAACTCAAAGAGATACAAGGTGGGCGCGCTGGCAAAGTTTATAGTGAACTGTGCTGGTAATGTCAAGGGCACAGTTGGATGTTGGCTTGATGATCATCACCCGCCAAAGTGAGGGAAAGATTGGCCACCTATTCCTATACATATCACAGACCCAAAGCAGCAAATAGCTTCTGGACAATTGTTTTATCAAGAGAAACATAACATCTTATACACATGGAAGTTAATATAAAATATGATATCTCAGGAATTGTCTTTTCAAGAGAAACATAACATCTTATACACATAGAAGTTAATATAATATATGATATCTCAGAAATGGTTTTTTCAAGAGATACGTAGCATCTTATAAACATAGAAGTTAATATAATATATGATATCTCAGAAATGGTTTTTTCAAGAGATACGTAGCATCTTATAAACATAGAAGTTAATATAATATATGATATCTCAGAAATGGTTTTTTCAAGAGATACATAACATCTTATACACATAGAAGTTAATATAAAATATGATATCTCAGAAATGGTTTTTTCAAGAGATACGTAGCATCTTATAAACATAGAAGTTAATATAATATATGATATCTCAGAAATGGTTTTTTCAAGAGATACATAACATCTTATAAACATAGAAGTTAATATAAAATATGATATCTCAGAAATGGTGTTTTCAAGAGATACATAACATCTTATAAACATTTTTTTTTTTTTTTTGCATATCCTTTACAGGACATCGCTGTCAACAGCAGCATCTTTCAGCTGTCTGTTGATTTCTTGGCAAGATTACGCTCAGTAGTTTGCCATTGCTTTCTGAGCGGCCTGCTCAGTATCAAGCAAGTCACCAGCGGGGGTCGAACCGCTCCCAGTTCTCTCCCGCTACGAGACTCTGCGTGATAAACGGGATTACGGAGAAAGTGTTGTAACCCCTCAGCCAGAGAGTCCGGCATCTTATAAACATAGAAGTTAATATAATATATGATATCTCAGAAATCATGAAGCTTCACAACAATTTAAGGTCACAGTCTCTATTATGTACCAGTTCCTGCAACAGTTAGTAAACAAAATAGGTACAGAAGACTGCTGGCAGCGTTAGAATGAATCATGTATAAAAGCCTTTGGAAAAAGAAAACATAAGCATGGATAATGCCTGAAACCTTTAAAAACGAAGCAAGGGAAAATACAAAAGCAGATTTAAACAATAGCAAAACCAGAGTCATGACAAATACACAGAAACTAATAAAGAAGTTAGCATGCAGATAAGGATGGATAAAAGATAAGTTATAGATGGCCTAGCAGGAAAGGCAGTAGTAGCAGCAGTGAAAGGAAGCCTTAGAGACATTTACAGCACTACAAGAAAGGTCATCATCATCTTCTTCCACTTGTGCCATTAAGCATTATGGGGAGGAATAATTGGCACCTCCAGCACCTTATGGGTGGGACTGGATAATGTCATATGTCTTTGATGTCGTAAATCCATTTTCTTCTCAGACGTCCTCTTGCTCTCGTAGTAGATGTTTTTTTATGTAGGGCCAGTGTTGGTAATTGATGGTGTTGTATTTTAACTAGATGACCAAACCATTTGATCTTCTGTCTTTCAATATATGTGGCACACAGTGTTGATCCCACTGTCTGTCTGATAACATCATTTCTTATTCAGTCTTGGATAATTAAGTTGCCAGCTCTCCTCAAGCAACTCATCTCTCAGGTGTTGATTTTGCATAAGTGTGGTTTGGATAATGTCCAAGTTTGACACTTGTAGCCTAAAGTTGGTGTGAAAATGCTATTTATGTTTAGATGTTTCAGTATGGGTGATAGGGCATTTGATTTTGATTTCTCTGTCTATTCTGCCATGTTATGTGATCATACTTCCAAGATATTTGAGTTTTTAGCTTATTTCAAAGATATTTTATTTATCGGTATACTTAGTTGACCAGGAGATCTGCTAACTTATATTTGTTTCAGTTTTGGCTGTATTTATATTCATATTGCATCTGCTGATGTTAAACTCAGCTTATTAATATGATTTTGCAGTCTGCCCTCATCGCTGTACAACGGGCAATGATTGTCTGCAAATAAAAGCTAAGTTATTGCAGGTGAATCTATTGTTTCATCTAAACTAAAGAATTTTCTAAATCTGTTCTGTCAAGGCTTGCTTCTTTGGATATTCTATGTAGATATTAAATATCAGGGAAAAAGAGTACACATCTCTGTCTCATTCCTGTATTGACTGTGAACACACATGCAAACAACACACAAAGAAAAGTTTAACATTCCCAGAATTGACTAGTTAGTTACCAGCTGGCTGTCATCATTTTGGCTTAGACTGTTATATGTTTCTTTTTGTTTTTTTAAACATGCACGTACACACATGAGTGCAAATACAAGTCCACAAATGTGATTGTAATGAGAGTAGAAAGAAACTGGAGGTTCAGAGAGATGGTTTCTTTGTAGAGTGTTTTGAGTCCTTTGAACAGCTAAGAAAACAAACATCAAAGTACTGCAAGAGCCCAATTCACATAGACTGATATTTACCAACATCAGCAAAAAACAGTCATCATTGTTTGGTCAGATTATGAGAATGACAACCATTAAATTTGCTTTTAAATCACATGAAGAGCTGCCATCATCATTTTGTTGAGTGTTGTCATATTCTTTCTTTATATATATTATTCCAGTGTACCGATCCGTATCAGATACTTGTTAAATGCATCTATTAATATTTCAACATTGTAATGGTGTCCTTCTCTAGCTTTTTGTATAATGTATATTGCAGTAAAGATTGAGTGTTTTCTTCTCTTTTAGACTGTCGAGTGATTTTGCTGCCTCCCTTCCTGCAGCATACTCATGATTTAATGGAAAACTCAGAAGAAATGGAAGATTGCATATCAATCCTCAGTCATATTTTGGACAGACTCTGGCAATACAGTGTAATGATTCTGTTTGTTGTTGTCAGTCTGTTAACTTTTTCTGTTTTTTATAACGCATAGATGTTTATAACATACATATTAATCATATCAAAATAAAACTTCAATCCCTGTCTTTTTTTTTCAATGGCAAGATTAGACCAATGTAAACAGTGCTCAGTTATTATCCAAACGGGGGTAGATGTTACAGAGAAAGATTGTTGTGGTCACCCAATTCTATTCCTGGAAGTCGCAAAAACCTCAGCCCATCCATCACTGTTACTGTTGTTGACTGCATTTTATTACCATCTTCTGTTAGCCAAAGTACAGTGACTGAGTGATTTTATTAAACATTACCAAAACAACAATATTTAAATGAATGATGTCAGAAGATATGTAAATTAGGATAAATAAAGGTGTTTCTTAACAATAGTCGAATTGTTTAGAGCCAGTATTAAAGGTAGCAACTGAAACTTAAATATTTCCTCTGGGTATTTGCCATGGCCTTGCAGGTCAGCTGTCAGCAGACCATTTTCTGTTGTCTCACGTATGTGTTGTACTGCGTTCTTGTCCGTCAGCAAGGAATCATACACTCAACCGAGACTCTTGACGGGTTCCTCCATTACAATGGGGATCACCTGATTGGCCACTTTGAATGCAGTTGCCACCACCTTGCCCTTCACAATTGACAGGTTTCTCTACTTCTTGGCTTGAAGCTCATCCTGCACCAGTTGATCAGTTGATCAAGCCTTTGGAGCATGTTGTGTGCATAACTCTCATCTGGTGTCAGGATTGTCATGTTGTCCATATAGGCCTTGAGTGGCAGCATTCTACATTATTCCTTGAGTCTCTGTCCTTGTGCGTAGCCGGATGCCGCATCCAGAATGACCTGCGTGGCCATGACAAATAGTATCGACAAAATCACATATCTCATTGCTATACCCACTTGGAGGTCAATCCATCTGGTCGTGAAAGTCGAGGTAGAGAAACGGAGAGTGAACCCAGAGAAATACTGCTTAAGCATCGATGTGATCTCCTCGGGTACGTGGTACATCCTAAGGGCCTGCCACAGCATCCGGTGAGGCACTGATCCGTAGGCGTTAGTCAGGTCCAACCATACCATGTGAAGGTTTGACTTTTTGCTCTTCGCTCTCTGGATAGCTTCCCATATCATGGTAGCATGTTCCACACATCCGATGACTCCTGGTATGCTCCCTTTTTGAACCGCTTTGTCGACATACCTTTAAAAAAAAGTAATCGCTTAAAGTCGACAGGGTAGACTTCATTGCACCAGCATTTTTCCCGTATGGCTCAGTCTCTTTCCGCAGCGTGGAAAGCATCGCACAAAGCATGAATTCCGTTGCTCTAGCGACGACCCACTGGAGTCTCCAAAAAATTTCACTCATGAACCGAAGGACGTGGCCCAGAATCGAACCCACACCTTCGGAGCCTGAATCAGCCGTCTTGACATACCTGTTCGCAATTAGGTATGTCGTGATTCTGCTAGCCATGACTGAGAAGTCAATTTGTTTATCTGGGAGTGTTCAAAGAATAGTACAACATTACACACTGCAGACAAGTAGCATCTCCAATTTACTCTAGCATTAGTTTTAAATGGAAATTTTACACTTTTCTAGGATTCCAGAGATCTGGATATATCTATTCTCATGGAAAAGATTTTACGAACTGTTATTCAGGCAGTCATTAAAATGGACCAGTCATCAAAACTAGTGGTGAGTTGTGTTCTTTTTGACATTTATACTTATTTTAAAGATGTGTATTGTTTTATTATTCACATTTATTTTGATTACATGCAGATTCACTTTTCAGAATGAATTGTTTCTGGTCTCTTATGTCTTTTTATTCTTTGTTTGCATTTGAATTGTGTTGAAACAGTTTCTATGATGTCAGTATTGAAACAAATCACTTGTGCTAGCAGATACAACTGAAGGATATTTGTTCAGTGAGAAACAAGAACACTTTGTGTTGGTGTTATCTGCAGGCATGTTTGTTCATACTAGGTATCTCTTTTGGGTTATGCTACGACACAACAAATGATTGTGCTGTGATATTGCAATTTTTGTAAGACATTAATGTCCATATTCTCTCTTGGATTTTTATGCATATGAGGGTTGTCCAAACAGAAACTGGACTTTTCAGAGTTACAAGTAAGTAGGGCAGCAAGGTAGATACAAACATGTTTTTTTTTGCCAGGGACATTTTCCTCTAGTCTAAAAGGCCTGGCAGTTAGTCATTGATGTACTGCTGTTCATGTGAAGACACTCATAGTGCATGTGTTTATTATTTTAATCTGCGCGAATGAAGGATCTTGAAGAACAATGAATTTGCATAAAGTTATGTTTCTTTGGCACTGAAAATTACATTGTCCAAGTTTTCATTTGGTAAATCAGAAAAGCAGGATTTGAAGTCATTATAGAAAACTTGAATTTGTTTGTCAAAATCTGTCTTAACACATTTTGTCCATTTTCATTTCACCTTTAAACCATCTACTGGTTCAGTGGACATGCAGTTGTGTAAACCAGGTGGATGAGGATATGTGGAGATCTTCTGCCCATGTTTTCCCAACACTTGCTCTATGTTTGGATGAGATCAATATTACTAATAAGTTATCATTTGAGCTGAAATATGGTGTATTGTATCAGTTGAAAGTTATATTGTACATTGTGTGTAAATACGATTTACATAATGAACTTTGTATGTATTAAGAAATAAATCCTTGGAAAACAGTTTTTTTTTTTTCCCAAGTGTAAAAAAATATGAGTAAACAGCATAATTTATATGTTTGTGAGAGGCAAATTACTTTACTTGGAAAACTGAGAATGTAAATAATATGTATATTATTTATATTGTCAGTTTTGCAAGTAAATAATGTCTATTGGTGGTGGTAGTAGCTTCATTGGTTGACTGTAGTGGTTTATGTAAAGCCAGGCCAACTCGACGTGTCTGTATGACTACAATTGTCTGGTATGCTATTAGTATTTGCCACTGTGCATGTTTGAACATCTCCCATGGGACAATGATCCCACCTTGATACTGTTGACAACCTCATTCTTTGTCAATGTGGATCACAACCCCATTGTTTGTCAGTGCGGATCTAATGTCCCCTACATGAAGTTATCACATCAAGATGCTACCTGCTATATAATGGCACCTTGCCGTCTTGACAGATGATAGTTTGTGCTTTAAAAAGGCATAATAATTTTTACAAGTTAAGACCAGGGATGGAGTTATTGCTTCTCCATAGCACAAAGCCTGGGCTAAAATATAGAGATCATGTGTTGCCCATGCAGCATGATCCCTCTCTCGGCCTGCCTGGTTCACTTCAGAGGAAAGGTAACACCTCTACATCTGGAACAAGACAAGCTGCAGAAGCTGCCGGATCAGCAAAGCAATGCTCTAACTGTCCGCCTGTCGGAGCTTTGATCCTAGACCAGCCACCAACCAAGGCTTAGGGCCTGGTCTGCCCTGCCATGACATTTTGTCTTTAGCTTGCATTTCCTCGCACCAGGAAACCTCCCAATTGCGCTCTTCCGCCCGAAGCCGTTGGTACAATGTGGGGTATCGGGTTTGGTAAGCGCCACCCAACGTTCGGCGCTAACAGAAAGCAGGTAGTACCGTCTACTGTTATATGGTAGCTCAGTCATATCTGACTAAGACCTGCTACCTGCTAGATATTACAATACTGCAGTTGTTTATACCTTTGGTGCTAATTCAATTATCTGTTAAGAGATCACTCCTCTTTTCAGCTGCCAGGTTATATTTTGTTGTACTGAACACAAAATAATGAATGATTTGTGTAGTTAATAGACACTAATTCAGTTTCCAGCTGCACACTTAATCAACTATGGACTGTATGTTACTATTGCATTTGAACAAGTTATTTACTTTTATGTTTAATAACATTTTTACCCACCTTAACAGCAAACCATCATTAAAAAAAGCCGTAGACTTGAGGTAAAACAAGGGTCGCACACAGCACTGGAAATATTATCTCATACTTTCTACTGAAATCACATGCAGACTTTCATAGTCCTGATTCTCTGTGCCTATTGTGCATTGATCTGCTTGCTTGGTTTTACTGAAGTTGCAAGTTTGTTCACCACTGAAGACAATTCAGTTATGTCACATTAATAATGCATGTTAAGGCAAAAAGATTACTGTGGAGAGTTCTTAGTTGTTGCAAAATAGGAACCTGTATTTGAGACAACTGTTCAGACCACAATCAGAATCAACTGTCTGCAGTTATTACGTTATTCGGCTGAGTCTATCAAACAAATGTCTGTAAAAGACATGTTTGTTAAATGAAATTATTGTTGTTAGTAAATGATGTTTACATACACTTTGTTGTCATCAACTTTGTGTATTAGATGTCCTTTACTATCAGACATTTTTGTATATTCTTAAAATTACTTGTTGAAGGGGAATCTAAAATGTATTTTATTTCACAATTGTTGCATCAAAAGATACTGATGCATGCAATCAGTTTGAGTGTTGGCATGTTCATCATGTCACTTGTTATTGTGAATGCACCAGTTATATATTGATTCATTGCCAAGTGTGCATGTCATAGAGAATGATTACCTTTGTGTGTGTGTGTGTGTGTGTGTGTGTCATAGGGATTGATTGCCTGTGCATGTTATACATTGTATTATGTGTCATTGTAGATGAATGCCTGTACATAGCAATGTGAATGAAACATGATTGTAACACAGTAGGTCTATTCACATTCTACAGACAGTTTCATAGTAGTCTAATATTTCACATTAGCCTTCAGTATAGCTGAGTATTTTCATAAAATTTTTTTTTTTTTTTTAATGTGTCATTATATGTTGGCTAGAGGTGGCAAAATAAAATATAAGTATACCTTATATGCTTCTACACCAGTTATAAGTGGAGGCACTAATTGTCTTGTGGATTAAATACCAGTAAATGACATAGAGCCGGTCTCTCTGGCTGTGGAGTTACAACACTTTCTCTCTGTAATCCCATTTATCACGCAGAGTCTCGCAGCGGAGCGAGAGCTGAGGCGGTTCGACCCCCGCTCGTGACTTGCGGGATACTGAGCCGGCCGCTCAGAAAGCAATGGCAAACTACTGAGCGTAATCTTGCCAAGAGATCAACATACAGCTGAAAGATGCTGGTGTTGACAGCTAAGTCCTGTAAAGGGATATGCTTAAAAAAAAAAAAAAAAAAAATGACATAGAGAACTAACAAACAACATGCCAGATTGGAACTGTGACACAACCTGTACTCATGTGCCCCCGAGGACAGCAACACATAGCAACTCCCACCATGTAAACTCGGGTAGGATTCATTATACCAAAGAGAGAAGTTCGTAAAGAGAGAATGCATGCAAAGATTTGTTCCAAACTAGAATTAATAGGCCACAAAAGACAAAGTCTGAATTAGTGATGGTGTATAGGGAATAGAAAGTAAATGTTAGCATAGGAAAGTAAGTAAAGAACGTCTTTATACACCATATTGGGTATGTGGTGCTAGATCCATATTTTTAGACAAGCTGTCACTAAATGGATGGTGTGATCAGTAACACATTGGCTGCTTTGTCAGGAAATTTCTGGTGCCCATTTTAGACTGGACTAACCTGAGAGCCAGAAAAAACAAACATCAAAGGGAATTCAAACACAAGACCAACAGGCCCAGGAGGGATGAAAAGTGCGGATGACCTGCAGACTACTCAAGTCAACCCCACCTCCCGTGGTGTAGACAGGAAAACCATGACCGTGAGGTCATGGGCGGTCATGGTGCCATTGGGGCTCTGGCTTGCCAGGGGTGATACACTCTTCTTGGTAAGATTTTTATGTCCAAAACCTGTGACTGGCCTAGCAAGCCAGCAGGGGATTTTCATATTGCTCGTAGAAAAACTAAGAAGTATAATTGAACTGACCCAAATGGATATAGACCCGGCAATGTTAAAGGACTACGAGGAAGACAAATAACACCAATACTAAAGAACAAACATGTATCAGTAGTTACTAAGAAAGCACTTTACAACACAATCTTCCTACCAACTCTATACTACCAATGTTAAACCTGTACAATGACAGAAAAAGAGAAAAGAAAAATCACAACAACAGAAATGAGATTCCTGAGAAAAATACTCAATGTATCAAGAAGAGAGAAAATCAGAAATGAAGAAATCAGGACTAAAGTGGGGGTTATAATAGCGCTAGATTTTATCAGAAGGCAGTAAGTTAAATGGTTTGACCATGTAACTAGATTACCAACTAACAGTATACCACAACAAGCAATGATGTATAGACTAATTGGAAGCAGAAGAATAGGCTGGCCACGTAAACAATGAACAGAAGGAATAGCAGAGTCCATAGAAATCTCGATACATGATACATGAAGCCCATAAACAGGCACTCACCCGCTGTTTATACTTCACCTCGACACCGCAAGTTACAAGATGAGATGAGATATAAGACTGACAGGCTAGCTGGCAAGCCAGTTCCATGTTAGCTAATGATAAATATTTATTTCCTAAATTTAAAAGAATAAGTGATATTGTAAACTGCCAGGTTCCAATACTGAAGACATAAGAGAACTCCAGCAATTATTATTTCGAGTAGTAACAATCCACAAGACTCCATTTAGTTAATAAATAAATATACTTGCATATGGATGATAACACGGCTGCTAAATTAAAGAAATAAACAAACGTGATGAACTGTCACATATTTGGAAGGGGGGGGGGGCAAATTTGACAATTGATAATAATTTTAAATTCCAAGTTAACCATAGTAAATGTGTTTACACAAATAATCTTCAAATCTACTTGCAACAATTTGGTCTCACCATCCTTGCCTACTAACCGCCAACCATGTCTGGACTGCATGATAGATGTCCTCCTCTGCCTTTCGTCTTTCAATGGAGCATAGACCTCAGCTGAATCATGCTAAGCCCTCTGTAGACTTGTTCATGATTGGATGAATGTTGTTTACTCCGAGACGAGGTGGCCAACCCTCCATAGTCACCTGCCTAGATATGTGTGGTAGGTTACAGTGCTTCCCTCATGAGTCCCAGCATCACTGGACGGGGTGTGTGTCTGGCTGCTTGTAAATTATCTCATTGTATCATGGGTTGTTGTAGATGGTGATGGTTGATAACAGTGGTGTTGATGATGGTATTTGTGATGCTGCAGTGACACTGGCAGAATGTTTCCTTTAGTTTCCAAAATTAATTAGTCCCATTAAAATAATCTAACCTTAACTGACTCACAGTAATTGAGGTCTGTTCTTCCTTCTTGGCCATGATGCTTTGCTATTTGTCTGTGTGTGTACAACCTATTGGGATTACTTACATTCAGAAATGTGTAGAGATGTGTGGCTGAGTGTAGTATAATGCTTCCCTCTGGGCATCAAGTTGCATTCAGTGAAATACCTCAAATATGTGGAGGAAACACCCACCCGAGTCTTGATCCTCAAATATGTGGAGGAAACAACCACCCGAGTCTTGATCCTCAAATATGTGGAGGAAACAACCACCCGAGTCATGATCCTCAAATATGTGGAGGAAACAACCACCCGAGTCTTGATCCTCAAATATGTGGAGGAAACAACCACCCGAGTCTTGATCCTCAAATATGTGGAGGAAACAACCACCCCAGTCTTGATCCTCAAATATGTGGAGGAAACAACCACCCGAGTCTTGATCCCAGCCAGGTCATGTATCGTGTGCTGAATCATGACCTGGTGACATCCTAATGTGCAGATGTGAAGCTCCAGCAGCAGTCTTGCACATGGCACTGGTTTCTGAGCTGGGAGAAGTGGAGGGGCCCCTGCAGCACAGCCCACGTGGAAATGATACTTTAGTACTGGGGGGGGGGGGGGGGGGATTAACACGAGTCTCACTGTGATAGATGCAAGCCCATCTTGGGGCTTGGGTGAAATGAATCCCAATACAACATGTAGCTAAACATACTTATTTCATTGTGACTGATTACACCAGCATAATTCTGTACATAATTTCCACCAACATTGATGCACTTATCCAATCATTTTATCAGTCCTCCCAAACCGGCTGCATAGAACTGTGTGCTCTGTTTTCTAAACCACGTTTTCTCTTCACATTCAACTTCAGTGTCATTCGCGTCCTTGAGAAAATTTTTCTACCAAGCTGTGCACCGCTTTATGGGACAAACATTTGTCAGCATAAACAGGAAGCATTTCCTTATGAATGGCCTTTGCAGGCAGTCCTTTTGCCCACAAAAACACACAACAGCATCTTGCTCTTTGGTTGTACACTCCGTAAGTACAGTCGCCATTTTGTTTATGCGCTGCGCATGCGCATAAGACACCTAGCGCTACCTGACAAATGGGAATATAAAATTTGATGTTGCTGTCACCTAATGACACCTGAAGAAAACACCAACTACATTTACCTGCCATCCCACAAAACTGTGTGACTTACTTATTGACTCGCCCTCGTAATTAAACAGTTACCGTACGTTCATAATCAACTGTGTGTGGCTAAGATGGTAGATCTTAATTGGTATACACAACTCTATAGATCTAGTGCTGAGTTATCAGTGTATTTTGAGTGAGTATTACCTGCTGATCATATTGATATTGTCTGATCATTCATTCATTTATTTAGTAGCATGTCCTTTGCAGAACCTCGCTCCTTTAACAACCTTCTGGTAAACTTCTCGATCATAAGCAAGATGTCCTGCGTCCAACACACCCATCTGGAGATCATCCGCCACATCCTGCACCCATCTTCTCTTTGGCCTTCCTCTTCCTTTCTTTCTGGGCATATACCCCTCCATTATTGTTCTCCCCAAACTATCATGACATTTCAGGTGACCAAAATATTTAAATTTTCTTTGTCTTATTGTCTTTGGTAGCCAACCTTCTTCAATATTCAGATCTTGTTGTATGGATGCATTTGTTCTTTTTCTGTATCCAAGATATTCTTAGAACCCGTCTATAACATTTATATTCAAAGGCATTCATGCGGTGTTCAGCTTGTTTAGTAAGTGTCCAGGTCTCACAGGCGTTTGTTGCAATGGGAAAGATGCATGCTCTTTAAAAGCTAATTTTTGTAGGTCTGTCCCACACCACAATTTATTCAGTTTTAGATTGTCTGATCAAATGTATATATTAAAACCGGTTAAAGAAATCATGAAAACCTGTGTGTGAAAACTCCTAATTTTGACAAATAATTTAGTTGTTAGAAGTTGTGAATGTCCTTTAATGACTTAACATATTATTTGTGTGAATAAGTCATATATAATGTTATTCGGCCATTTAATTTAAAAAATAGCTATTTTTCTCTAATACTCTCTGATATTGTCAATGTACTCAGATATGATGTGAATTGAGGATTTTCAAAAATTAAGAAAAGTATGGTATACTACCACTTGATCCTGGAGTTGAATTGGACACCTAGCATTTGGACATGGGCAAACAACCTTTGAGGCTAATGAGCACGCTGCACAAGTTAAACAACCCTTGGTATGTGAACATCTACAAGAGGCTGCTGTCCCAGCCAACTTTCACATGGTCACATGGTCACATGACTTGAAGCATTTTGGGCATATGATGCTGGTCCCATGTTTGTACAGATCAATCCACTTGAGAATCATGTGGTCAGGATCACTGGAGAGAAAAACTACCAGCCAAAGAACATTTATAGCCAGCGTTATTCTCCTATAGCACAGTGGGATCCATGACAGTGCTGCTGACTTCATGGGCTGAGATTCCCCTTGTATTATTTAGGGGAGGAGACTGGAGCACCATTAAGATATCCGTGTGCATTGAAAGTGATTCATCACCAAAAACTGTGGAGGACGGACGCGCTATGGATCAGGCTGACATTCTGAATGCTCTACGAGAAGTAAGACTTTTGCGAGAACCAAGTGATGACTGTGAATCTACAACCATGGCCAGACTGCGAGAACAGCAAATTAAAAGAGGGGTGGCCAAACAAGAACACTACGCAGGAAGCCAAAGAAGACTGATAAACCAACACAGAACTGATGTCGTTAGCCGCTGCACGCTGCGGGATTTGCTGAGGAGGGGATCCGAGCACTTATGGACTGAATGGTTCGATGTGCAATGAGGATGATCTGTCGACTAACTAACTAACATCACCAAAAACCAACAGTGCACTTCTGCAGTGAGCGTCATGGTCTGAAGATGCAGATATAAAGGATATGGGAGGCATGTTAGTTTTCAGGATGTGTGAAAACATGTCAATAGATAGAGATACATGCACAAAATTTCCATTTCATAATCAGTATAAATGCAGGTCCGCATGGCTGAATGGATAAGAACATGTGTTCTTAAATATCCGGTGTGCTGATGCCGAGGTAAGCGGTTCAACCCCTACACTGGACAGCCGGACTAAAATGTTGACCTGTCGTCCTTGACTTGGGGATGTTAATTATAAGTACCTCTGAAGTCGGAGTGGGTTCACCTGATGGGACACTGTTAATAGAGAAAGCTAACCCACACGCAAAATTCAGTCCATCACTACTATAAACAGTGTATAGACTACACTTTAGTTCAAAGCGAACGAGCGCAAAAAAGAAAAAACAATCGGTATAAATAAGGTTCAATAACAGACAGCCTGAAAATCTGTCCAGGAACAGAAGGATATTGTATATAGAACGTCATTCGTGCTGACATTATTTAAACTTGTAAAGTAGTGAAACACTTTTCACTGAAATATTTCACCTATTTCTGATCATTTCCTTTTGTATTGTAATGTGAATCAAGGACAAGCCACATTTGAAGGTAAAAGCATAAATTTGTGCTTTTATTGTATACCTTATATTTGTAGCCATAGCCTAGTGTTATATCCCTGTTTTGGGTTGTCAAACTACGACCTAGAATTTTGGTGACAGATTTCACCTTTTAGTTATTGTCAACTAAACACATGTAATTCTTTTTTATAAGCCAATAGATTTTAGTAGCCAATGTTTTATTTACTTTGCCTGTATGCTCATGTATTGTGTGTTCATGTGTGCGTGTGTATATACACAGACACACCAGTTATAAAGTTCATATGTAAAAGTGTCTTACATTTTTAGATAAGTCACAGTATCTGTTTCAGGTCAAGAAGTTAACAAATTCAAATCCCAGCATAGGGTTAGAAATGTTTACAAAATCATTGGTTTTTGCTTCTCCCTAATCTACTTGTTAGTGAATTTGAGTTTTTAACTTCTCAGATAAGGATAAAAAGATAGATCCTTTGTACCAGTTGTGAATTTTAAAACCCTCATGGCAGTTGGAAATGGCAAAGAGTAGGCTGTAATGCAAAATTGTTAGCAGAGAAAAGCCACATATGGGTAGTTACAGCCTGTTATCTCATATGGAATATAAGTAAGCCTGACACAAATGCATGCTGAAGTAAGACACACTTATCTCTGAGTTAACAGAGGACATAACTAAGTGTGACATACTCACCACAACAGAGGAACACAGAGAAAGACACATATTTTCTAGTGAAATACTACTGTGACATATATGACATTTATTGAATGGCACATGGCACTGCATTGAAATTACAAACATTGTATATTCACTTTGGTTTTTTTTTTTTTTTTTTGTCACTCACAATACTTCCCACTTGCATGTTTAACAAGTATTGAAATATAACAGTTGCATAGTTGTCTTGTAGGATCTTCCATCTTGATTGTCATAGAACAGTTTAATGAAAATGTCAGAAAGTTCAATTTATGGATTTATTTTTGGTGTCTTGAAATAGCTGTCATTTCAACATATTTTGTCTGTATTTTACCCTTATGGCCTTCAATATTTGGTGCTTGATTAGCTGAACTGCAGCCAAATAATTTGAGTGGCCTTAAAATTAGCATCTGGTCATTCACTTCCAGAAAAATCTACCAACCCAGGTGGATGAGTCCCACCTACCCAAAGCAGCTGGGTATTTAAGTGTCAGTAACTCATCTTTCATCCTTTCTTTCGTTAGTTTAAATAGTTCCTCCGGGTTAAAAAAGAACCCTGTTTGAAGTCCAAGAGATGGACTTGGCTATCAGAGGCATGCCTTAGTAGTATCTACTAATAATGGAAGCATATCCAGGCTAAAACTTGGCTATGACAGCTTCTTGGAACTGAAGTCTCTTTAATCACTAAATATCACTTGCCTATCTGTGGACAAGCAAATAAACATAAACTAATAAGCATAACTTGTTCATAATTCATTAGTTTTAGAAGCTCCAGTTTCCTTGATCAATTACAGTCTTATGGGCCCTTTTAACTGTATCACCAGAGGCATAATGAATAATAGGCACTGAGAAGCACATGAGCAAATGTTTATGCAGTGCACAAAGCACAAATACACATGAGCAGTTTCTAAGCAGCGCATGACATATTACTTGAATATTTATCTATATTGATAGTGCTGAGTTGTAGGAGAACAGTGATACATTCAGCTAGATTTGTAACTTACTTATATAGACTCATAGGTTGGGGTTCCAATTAAAATAGTTGGACTTGTGAATAGTCGGATGCAGGGGTCTTTTGTAGACATGGATGTTAAAATAAAAATACCACCAGCCAGCTGTAATGCCGCTAAACTCCTGTTAACATCTCTAGCACGTGTCTCACATGAATATTTGTTGCAAGTTATGCCAGATACATTTGTATAAGTACATGTGTATAAGAGAATTATGGTCTACACAGTCATAAAAAGGCAACATAAATACAGGGAGGCCAAAATCTCATGGAGTAGAGAATTAGGAACACAGATGACTAGAGTCGGTTGAGGGCCTGTTCTCCGTTGGGAGATAAAAGGCATACCAAAGAAGAAATCACAATAAAACAAAGTTCTAACAACATTTTGTTTTGGATAAGTACCTTTCCCCCATTATCGGGCACAACACACACTTAAGCGCGCGCACACACACACACACACAATATATATATATATATAAGAAATAGTATTTTTCACAGGCTGCAATGAAACAGCTGAAGAAATCTTTGTTTCCATAGTCCAGAATTTTCCTGTGCACATAAAATGGGACAATCACTGAGCTTTTGTAGTCAACTATTACAAATGAACTGGACAGTGAAGTGTTGTCCATAGTTTCTGCTTTCAAAGACTGTTGAGTGCTTTCTAGATCTCTGTCTCTAGGCCATCACTGATTGTTCATTGCTAACAAGGGTTCCACTACCATAGCTGAAAGCAACTACTAAAACATGTCTTTGTCTCGCCTCCAACTTGCTTTACAAAGTACCATAAAGAATTCAATAAATGGTTTTGGCAAAGCAGTATTTTTTGTTGTTGGAAATAACGAGTGCTAAAATTGTCTAAAATAGTTGGTTAGTTGAGTAATATTCTTTACTTTACAGTAATATTAATTGTAAATAAAGATTGTAACAGCAGTGTAAAGAAAGCATCTTGCATATTTCTTGCACGTTTATTTTTCCTCAAGATTTCTAGTCTTATAATAAATTTGCAAATGTACTCATGCTTATTATAGTAGTTAGACTAAACAGCTATACTTAATATTTGTTTTGCTAAATTAGTTTAGGACAATATCATTGTTTATAGCAGAATTGTTTTTATTGGAGACTTTTGCTAGAACTATTATAGTTCAAAGAACATTAGCCATATAGTGTAGTCAAATAGCAAAAGTTGTCAATTAAAAACTTATTATAATTACCTAAATACAAATCTACAAATAGATTGAGATTTTCTTTAATGAGAATATGTTGCATACAAATTAATCTCTGTGCCTGAGATTTTGTTTAATTCTAAAACTTGAGCATGTATATAAATGAGTAGGCTACAATGTTGTATGATGTGCAGAAATAGTGCTGTGTTGTGCCTTGGTCTTGCAGCAATTCTTTGGTCATCAGCCTCCAGCAAGTGTTTCAGTTTCTTTTGAAACAATGAATGTAAGTACCACTAAATTGTTGAAGAATTCTCACAGACAAGAAACACATGACACTCTTCTTATATTGGCAAATTGCTAAAGATGTCATACAATTAAATCATTTACTCATTATGTCATCTTTGCATGACTTTGAGATAGAACTAAATGAATAGTTCAAAGGTTGAACTTGGTGCTAGGGAATAATTCACTTGTTAGAACCAAACATAAAGTAAAAGTGTACTTGAAATGTACATACTATAATTTATAGAGTATTGTATTTCTTCTTCTTCTTTATTTACAAGCTGTCTTGCACTTTTGATTTTTCATATTTATATACTGTGGTACCTCAGGTTACGAATGCCGCAGGCCATGAACAATTGGGCTATGAACAACAACTTCGACAATTGTTTGTCTCGGGTAACGAACAGTGCCTCTAGTTACAAATGAAGGCGAGAGAGAGAGCAGGGTTTAGCGTTGGAGACAAACAATCGCGTACAGTACAAACGAAGGCCACACAGTACTAACATCACTTAGCACTAGCCTAGTAGCCTAGTTTTGCACGTGTGTGCAGCCTCGCTTTCATTGGCCTTATTACACAGCAGTAAAAGTTTCTTAGCAGTGGCACTGTGTTCAGTTTATCTCTTTTATTATTTTCCTTGTTAACCCCATCAGTTATGAGTTCGAAGAATGGTAGCTGTGCTGCTAGGAAGCAGAAACATATAACAGTGGAGGAAAAGAAGGAAATAATTATGAAACATGAAAATGGCGTTCATGTGTGTGACATCGCTAATGAGTGCAGCATGGCAAAATCAACTATCTTCACCATCATAAAGAACAAAGAGTTGCTCAAATCAGTCGATGTGGCTAAAGGCGTAACTAAGCTGCAGAAGCAAAGACCTCAAATTTTAGAGAAAGTTGAAAATTTTCTCTTGATCTGGATCAATAAAAAGAAACTTGCAGGGAGACAGTGTTAATGAGGCAATAATATGTGAAAAGGCAAAACTGTTGTACAGTGATTTGTTGTCGAAATTGCTTTGTACAAGTGCTGAGACTGACGATTTTAAAGCCAGCAGAGGCTGGTTTGAAAAGTTCAAAAAAGAAGTGGCATTCATAGTGTAATTAGGCACGGAGAGGCTGCAAGTTCTAATGAGAAAGAAGCAGAAGCGTTCAAAGTGGAATTTGATGCGATCATCAAAGAGGAAGACCACGTTCCACAACATGTTTTTAATTGCGATGAAACGGGCCTCTTCTGGAAGAAAATGCCAAAGAGGACCTTTATCACCCAGGAGGAGAAAGCACTTCCAGGGCATAAACCAATGAAGGACAGGCTAACACTGCTGTTCTGTGCCAATGTAGTGGATGAGATTGGGTCCTTGGGCAAAAATATGGGCCTGGAAGTCGATGGCTATGACTTGGGGTAGCTGAATGAGGACCACAGTGGAGAGCTCACTACAGTTGAGCTTGTGGATCTTCAGGATGAACAGCTAAAGACATTAAAGGAGGAGCAGTCGTTCGATGATGAAGAGCCAGTGACCGTTTCTGCTGCCAGGATTAAATAAATTTGCAGCAAGTGGGCAGACGTTGAAGACTTCATTGTGAACCATCATCCAAACAAACTTCAGAAAGATTCTCCAGCAAAGGAATTGACAAATTTCCCTTGATAGTTTCTTGGTGCAGAAAAATTCCCAGTTGGCTGCCAAGAAAAAGCGACAAGAAACTCCTGAAACTAATGATTCAGAATAGCAAAGAAAGGGACAAATTTCCCATGATCTTTTTCTTGGTAAGAAAGATGACTAAATCTTTTTTTATTTTACATTTAATTTGTTTGGTTGTTTTCTGTCTCTTTATTTGTAATACGTGAAATACACATATTCTTTGCATTTTGTCAGGTAAACAACCTGATGTTAATAAAAAAAGAACGGTTCTTTAATCTTGAAATAGATTGTCACTATTTCATTGATTTCAATGTTTCGGATTATGACCGAGTTCTGGAGCGAATTAAGTTCGCAACCCAAGGTACCACTGTATATTTCCCTTGCTATCACTTTTCCAAACTCTTGGATGCTCAGTTGTTTTAATTCATTATCATATCAGTTTATTCTTCACTGTTCAGAAATTCTAGTTTTCTTTGCAGTGTGAATGAGTGATGTCTGTGATCAATTGCTGTTAACTGTCAGTGAATTTAATGCTATTTTCTTCAATTGAAGACAATATAGAAGCCTCACAAATATAATTCTTTAATAGAATAACATTTGAGCTTATAAGTTTAGATTTAAACCATTTCATTCATGATCTACTAACATATTTATTGTCATAAATTAAACATTTTAAATGTACTCATGTATTCATGTTTTTAAATCATCATGATGATTTTTATGACACATGTATATGATCACTTTATAACATATCCATAAAGCGATTGTCTGATGAAATAAGCTTTGATAGTCATGGTTACACAATACAATTGTGTATTTGCATTTACATAACTGAAAGATTGTTAACAACAATAATAGTTTTATTTTTTAATCATTTACGTCATGTCTAATAGACAGGATTCAGACATTTTGCAAGTCACATCTGATACTACTTTCTTTCTGTCTTATTCCCAAATCAGATCTTCCAGTGGCCATTAATATTTCCATTCAGCACTTTCAGAGCAATTTACTATATTGGATATATAGTATATTTCCTTTCATATTTTCAACATCTTTGCATCATTTACTTCTTATCATCCTCCTCGTCATCATCATTCTACATTTTTCCCAATGTGCACATCATATCTGAGTCAACCTGCTTGCCTTCATTTCTGTTTGACCAAGTCGTTTTTATTTTGCCCTTGTTCTTTTGTTACTAACTCAGGTCATGTTTAAGTGTGTACTATTAACTGACATATGTTTGCAGGTTTTGTTTTATTTCTGTTTTGGTACACTGATTTTGGTAAACCATAACAAGTCATTACATATATGTTTGAGTCTAGATGTCGTTATACTTAATTAGCCGTATAGTCTCATTTGTGAGAGGACATTGAGGACATGTTTGATTTGACATCTTCAGCTCTTTCATTTATGCTGCTTCCCAGACACCTTTTTCCTTAATTATTGTTTCTACACATTCATGTCTTTTTTAAATCTTCTTCTTCTTCTTCAGCATTCCGAGCCATTGAGATTCTTTGCTGCAGATACAATCCGTCTCCATTCGTCTCTCTGGTTGACCTTCTCTTGCCAGTCGTTGATTCCAAGTGCTTGTAGGTCTGTATATATATTATCTCTCCACCGTCTTCTTGGTCTACCTCGGGGTCTACGGTCATTTATTTCCTGAGTGTAAGCGAGTTTTGTTTCCTTATTATCTTCCATTCTTTCTATATGCCCCAGCCATTGTAGTCTATTAGCCTTCATGATACCAGTGATTAGCTGGGACTTAAACAGATCATAAATGTCTTTGTTACTTCTTCTTTTCCGCTCTCCACTTTGTGTATCCCTAATGGGTCCAAAGATGCGTCTTAAAACTTTGTTCTCAAAGGTTTGTAACAAGGCTTCGTCTTTTCTAAATGCCCGAAACATTTCA
This sequence comes from Cepaea hortensis, assembly GCA_963921405.1. Classification (NCBI taxonomy): domain Eukaryota; kingdom Metazoa; phylum Mollusca; class Gastropoda; order Stylommatophora; family Helicidae; genus Cepaea; species Cepaea hortensis. Next base: position 122,442,314 of record OY992877.1, on the reverse strand, counting down.
TTTTTCTCAATTTTAGTGATCATAACAACCAGTCTTCTTCCATATTGAGTTTAAAAACTCATGAAAACGTAACATGATTTACTAACTATTTCAGTTACTAATCAGTTTGGATTTAGTAAACAGCTTCATTGAAACATGCCCTATGCTAATAGTTCATAATCTCATTTGATTTTACCTGTTAAAGCATGTTAAAATAGCTTGAAGCAAATATATATGCAACATGCTCTCAAACTTTACCACACTTAACCAGTGTCCTGGGAGACTAGGCCAGGTCAGAGAGGTATACTGTGGGTGAATACACATTTATTAGGTCATAGCAATGGCCAGAATGTGAAAACTGAGATTTCGAATTGGAATGTGGCCAGAAAGTGTGCCATTCAAAAATATGGAAAAAAAAAACAGTCAATTAGCGCAGAACAAATCCGGTCAGCTGCTCAACACTGACTTCTTAAGACACAAATCATAATGTCTTTGTCCAGAGTGCAGAGAGGATAATGCTTTGAGAACTGATAACTGAAAGTCAAGTGTTTGCTGGTGTGGTTACTCGTTTGATGTTTTTTTTTTTTTTTGCGCTCGCTCACTTTGAGCTCAAGCGTAGTCCAAACACATTATTTATAGTAGTGATGGACTGAATTTTTTTTGTGTGGATTAGCTTTTCCCTATTAACAGTGCCCCTCGCCATCAGGCGAACCCACTCTGACTTCAGAGGTACTTGTAATTAATGTCCCCAAGTCAAGGATGATAGGTCAACATTTTAGTCCAGCTGTCTGGTGTAGGGGTTGAACCGCTAACCTCGGCATCAGCACAATGGATGTTTAAGAACATGCGTTCTTACTCATTCGGCCTACAGACCTGCACTAGTTTGATTTCAGTCAGATGATTTCATGGCTGCAACCAAGTTTATGATCTTAACTACGTCAAGAGAACCACCATTGACAGTTAAAGTCAACACATTTTCTTACAGTGTGTTTGTGTGAACTTTTTTATACATTTCCAAATAATATCTTAAGCTAGGTAATGATGGTTGCAAACTTTCTGGCTTTGGTTGTCTTGATGTAGTAGAAACAAGTAAACAGTTTCAAGTACCTAGGAAGTATAATATCATCAAATGGCAGATCAGAAGACGAGATCGAAAATAGGTGCAATAAGGCAAACCAACTGATTGGACAAATGGCACCGATACTAAAGAGCAAACATGTATCAATAACTACTAAGAAAGCACTTTACAACACAATCTTCCTGCCAACTCTATGCTACCAATGCCAAACCTGGACAGTGACAGAAAAAGAGAAAAGAAAAATCACAACAACAGAAATGAGGTTCCTGAGAAGAATACTCAACGTATCAAGCAGAGATAAGATCAGAAATGAAGAAATCAGGACTAAAGTGGGGGTTAAAGCAGCACTAGATTTTATCAGAAAGCAGCAAGTCAAATGGTTTGGCCATGCAAGTAGGTTACCAGTCAACAGCATACCACAACAAGCAATGATGTACAGACCAGATGGAATCAGAGGAAGAGGCCGACCACGTAAACGTTGGACGGAGGGAATAGCAGAGTCCATGGCAATATCGATATATGAAGCCCATAATCGGGCACTCTCATGAAGTTTATACTTCACCTCGACACCGCAAGGTACAAGAGGAACATGATGAGATGAGATGAGATGTAGTATTTGTGAATACTCTCAATAGACATCATCATCATCATCATGTACCCGACTGGATGACATAGGCCTTCATCAATCTCCACATATTTTGACCCTTCATGTTCTGTATCAGTTCTGTTGATGCTATTCCTCCATGCTACTGTCTTAGGCTATCCAGCACAATGTACTGCTCACTTTATTTCCTATTTTAATTTGCTGCTACTTGTTGCCAGTAAGTGTCTTTTTTTATTATTGTTCCCCCATCAATTTTAATCTCTTTAAGCTGAAGCAAACTAGGAAGGATGTGCAAAAGGCTGCCAGGCAATGTGCAAATGACTTTTCGATCAAGTTATGTGAGTCCATTCAAAATGCAAGTGATAAGGGAAACAACAGAAGCATGTATATGAGAGGAATATTTTACAAGGAAGAACAGAACAGTGTGCAGCGCAGAACAGCCACTCTCAGCTTCCTTTATGAAGAATACCCACAGGACCTCTGGATCCAAGTCTACACAGATGGGTCAGCACAAAATGCTGTTCGAAATGGAGGAGCAGGAGTGTACATAGAATACCCAAACAGTATAACCATAAGGGAAGCAAAGAATAGCAACACTGTAGCCTACCACGCATGTCGTAAGAGGCGACTAAGGAGGCTTGATGGTTCCGTCGCCCTGCTACTGAGTGAGTGCGTGGCGCGACACTGTGAGCTGTGGGTTTCGTGTAAAATGCTTTTGAAACTGCCCCAGGTTTTTTGGAAGGTGACTGCATGTTCAGAACGATGGCTAATGGCTATGTCCCAGAGTTGACCGGTTTTTGCCTTATGCAGAAATGCGTGGCTGCTGGGCTTCTGGTTGAGTGCCACTGCCATCGACGATAAACTGTATTTTGTAGACTGTGTGGGTGAACATCTAGGAAACATCCAGATGGGAAAATGACTGCCGATTCAATCAGAGATGAACTGGGTGTTCCGTGGGGGAACTATTGTGTTGACATTCTGGCGGCGGCATTATGCACAGTGTATCTGTGCGGGCTGTTGTTTGTCGAGACTCCTGTCTTTTCCACTTTTCACATTGGGCAGTGGGGGGAGCGTTTTGTGTGATATTCACTGGCACAGGAACAGAGCATAATGGGGACGACCCATTGCTGTGAAGTTGGAACTGCGACTAACTAACTAACTAACTAACCCAAACAGTACTAGGGACACAGCTAGAGTACCGACAGGAAAGTACTGCCATAACTACGATGCTGAAATTGAGGCAATCAAGATAGCAACAGAGAAATTACTAAATACCAGCAATGATACACAACCTGTGGTGCTATTGACAGATGCAAAATCAGTACTCGAGGCGCTCCTGTCTGGGAAATTGCCAGTACTAAGGACGCTACTTTCTGAACTTAGCAGTCAGCATAAGGTCACCATACAGTGGATACCATCCCACTGTGGAGTACCCGGAAACGACAGAGCTGATCAATTGGCTAAGGAAAGAGCCAAAGAAGAACAGCCTGATGTGCCCGTTACATACCAAGAAAAAAAAAGAATGATCAAATCAGTCAGAAAGCCACCAAAACCTGCTCAAGATGACTACCACGTTATGGATAGACCAGAACAAGTCATTATTCTGCGCCTCAGAACAGGGCACAATAGATTACGCAACCATATGTATACAACATTCAAGATTGGTGAAACAGCCATGTGCACATGTGGATTGGCGTCGCAGACAGCAGAGCACATACTCCAAGACTGCCCAAAATATAACATATCTATGCAAACCTTCTGGCTTAGAGAGATGACAGTGGAAGATAAACTCTATGGACCGCTGTGTGAACTGAAAAAGACAGTTCAATTCATACAAGAGACAGCATTGCAGTTATAGACATATTTCAAGCGAACAAAAGAAGAAGAAGCATGTATGAAGGGATAAAGAAAGCCTGTGGTCCAATGGTCAAAAGAAGTGCATCACTGAAAACCTTGACTGGAGAAATCATCACTGATAAGAAACAGCAGATGGATAGATGGGTAGAGCACTATATGGAGCTTTACTCAAGCGAGACCAAATTAGCGGATGATGCCCTCAACGCCATAGAGGCCCTGCCAACTCTTGACCACCTGGACACGCTTCCCACCATAACAGAAGTTAAGTGTGCCATAAATGAACTTGCATCTGGCAAGGCTCCAGGTAAGAATGGGATTCCAATAGAGGTTATCAGGAGTGGGCAAGACGCACTCACTCTACAGATCCACCAGCTAATAGAGCTATGTTGGTGAGAAGGACAAGTCCCACGGGATTTCAAAGACATCATAACATTGTACAAGAACAAGGGCGATCGGAGCGACTGTAACAACTATAGGGGTATCATTCTTCTGTGTATTGTTGGGAAAGTATTTGCCAGAATTTTTCTGCGCAGACTTCAAGTCCTGGCAGATCAAGTCTACCCCGAATCACAGTGTTTCTTTCGACAGAACCAGTCTACCATTGATATGATATTCTCATTGCGACAAATGCAAGAAAAATGCCGTGAACAGAATCAGCCACAGTTGCCTTCATCGACCTCACAAAGGAATTTGATTTGGTCAGTCGAGAGGGTCTGTTCAAGGCACTAAAGAAGATTGGCTGCCCACCAACTCTTCTGTCCATTGTGAAATCATTCCACACAGGCATGAAGGGTATAATCAAGTTTGATGGTGCAACTTCAGAAGAGTTTGAAATTAAGAGTGGAGTTAAGCAAGGTTGTGTACTAGCTCCAAGGCTCTTTGGAATATACTTTTCACTTCTACTGAAATATGCCTTTCATGATCAAGATGGTGGTATATACATTCACTCACACTTAGATGTCGGCCTTTTTTAAGCACAATGTAACAAACTATCGTCTGTCAAGACGGCAAGGTGCCAATGTAATGTAAGCTTTTTAAAAACTGATTTCATCATGTTTCACTTTGTCAAATGCTCTGGTGCAATCTATAAAGCACTAGTATAGATATCTCTGTGTCTTAGTTGGTCTCTGTTAATGTATGTACTGTATGCATTGCAACATCTAATTTTCCCATCTACAAATCTTTCTGTTCTTCATTAATTTCCATCTTTATGTTCCTAATTGTTCTTCTCATTTCATTTCTAAGTATGAGTTTGATGACATGGGATATGGTGTTGCTTGTATGAAATTCATTACATTTAGATGCTCCTGGTTTCATTGATAAAGCTGTAACTACAGATTTCAACATATCACTGGGCATATATCCAGTGTTGTATAAGATATTAGACACACTTTATTGCTTTCCACAGAAGTCTGCGCATATTTAGAAAGCTGAGGAGGATTTTTTGTAAGAAACATAAGAATGTTGTTCATGATGTATGGAAGTGGATTCATGGACAATTAGCAGACTAGTACGGAATTATGGGAGAGCTGCGGTCACATGGTTTTATAGAAGAATGACGAGGACACCATGGATGAATGAAAAGAGTAATGAAGATATCATGACAAAAGGTAACTCACAAATGTAACTGGTTGCTCACATAAAAAAGTGTGTCCACATTCTTTGGGCATGTAGAAGGGGAAAACTGCATCATGTCATGACAATGAGATAGCTTGGGGGGGAATGCAAGGTCGAGAGAGAAGATGCTAGACAGTTTGGCATCATGACAAAGAGGAATGTCAGTATAAAAATTATTGGCAGTACACGAGACAGAAGGTTGTGGACATGCATGATCACCAACGCCACACATGGACACAACGCATGGGCTATACGACAATTTTTTTTTTTTAAAGTCGATTGCTGGATTAAATGTTTTAGTTAAATCAGAATAAACTCAATATCTTAATGGGTCTTGGATTATTTTGAACATGCTTTACTCCTTTGTTAACAAAGTGTCTGTTTGTTGAATCTAACTCAGGGCAACTGTGTTAGTGTCATGATCAGTCTCCTGCGGCAGATGACAGACACCCACTACCGGACATACATCCAGAGCTTTCCCACCAGCTTCGATCTGATGGATTTCCTGATGGAGATTCTATGTGTGTTTCGAGATATGGTCCACAGAAATGTCTACCCCTCAGACTGGCTGGAGATGATCATGGTCCAAAACTGGTTAGAAAACTTAACTAACATTACAAATTGTATCAAATTTTTACTACAGCTTAGTTTTATGGTAAATTCCTTGTAATAGTTCCAAATATGAATTAAATTCCTGTTGAAATATGAACTTATTATGTATGTGCTGAGTGTCTGTATTGACTGAACCATCCACTGAGTGGAAGTACAAACAAAACTATTCATGCAGGTTATTGTGTCTCTTTGTGTGTGTGTGTGTGAGGCTACAGGGGACGGAGAGAGAGAGGGGCATAAATATTTGTAAATGTAAACATCCTATAGCCTAAATAGCTTTGTTTTCATTTAATTCAAAGTTTTTTTCAGAATTCACATTCATTAGGTGAACACTTTATGAAATGGTGAGTCATCCCATCTTACAACTTCATCCCATCTTGAGTTGACTCAGAGAAGTAGAAATAGCTAAGGATCACATAACATCTGTTATAACTACAGTTTGATCATGTGTAATAGTGTGCATGTACTTTATGTATGTAGTTTTGTTTTAATGTTTTATGACTGTTTCGCCAAATCCAGGATTTATATTGTGAATGTTATTATATCTGCCAATGTTTCTGTTTCTACAGTATTATCTTGAGAGCATTAAGATTCTTTGCAACAACCATTCATGAATGCTTCTCCTCACCATTTGAACAGCAGGTAAGATGGAATGCTTATCAATAAACAGTTACATCAGAGAGAGTTTAGACAATCTGCTAATCAATAAACAGTTACATCAGAGAGAGTTTAGACAATCTGAATGCTTCTTTGATACAGTTACTGATTGATTAATTGATTTATTCACTAGAATAAACTTTATTATAATGTAGAAATGCCTCCATGTGCTCTTTTCAGCAAATATCTGTGTGTAGGGATACTGATTGTTCACGTAGCACACTGAGTATTAATGTGAAATCTAAATGTAGGTATATTGATTGTTCGCGTAGCACACTGATTATTAACGTGAAATCTAAATGTAGGAATACTGATTATTCACATAGCACACTGATTGTGAATGTGATATCTGAGTGTAAGGATACTGATTGCTCACTTAACTCACTGATTGTGAATGTGATATCTGAGTGTAGGGATACTAATTGTTCACATATCACACTGATTATGAATGTGATATCTGAATGTAGGGATTCTGATTGTTCACATAGCACACTGATTGTGAATGTGATATCTGAGTGTAGGGATAATGATTGTTCACATAGCACACTGGTTATGAATGTGATATCTGAGTGTAGTTATCTATCTTGGAATAGTTATAACGTCTGATGGAAGCTGCCATATGATTAGAATAAGAATGATAAATCAAAAAGTCTTTTGCAACATGAAAAACTCACCATTTTAAAAATAAATGTCAACTGCAATGAAAAAAAAAGTGGGTTAAAGTGCTTATTGTTAAAGAGTCTATAATATATGCATGTGAAACACGAACAATAAGCAGAGAAGCTGAGAAACAATATATATCTGCAGAAATGTGGTTTCTGAGCAAAATGCACAGAATTCCATGCATGGACAGTAAAATAAATGAGACAGTCCTTTGAGAAGTAAATGAATACCAAACATTGATTGGAGAAATTAGACATGGTGAACATTTCTGGGGGAAACTGTATGACTTGAAAACTTTATGTTAACTGGCAAATGGTAACAGGCAAACTTTATGGAAAGAGCAAGAGAAAGACAAAGTGGAAAGTTTGATCACATGGCATAATCAGGACAAGAATACAAACATGATCTGAGACTGCTGATCATGTGAGATGCTGAACCATGATTGCCCATACGTGTTGACGTGGGTGGGAGACTGCCGACCGTGTGAGGTGATGAACCATGATTGCCCATACGTGTTGACATGGGAGACTGCCGACCGTGTGAGGTGATGAACCATGGTTGCCCATATGTGTTGACATGGGAGACTGCCGACCGTGTGAGGTGATGAACCATGATTGCCCATATGTATTGGCATGGGAGATTGCTAACCGTGTGAGATGGTGAAGACTGCTGACCGTGTGAGATGGTGAACCATGGTTGCCCATATGTGTTGGCATGGGAGATTGCTAACCGTGTGAGATGGTGAAGACTGCTGACCGTGTGAGGTGATGAACCATGATTGCCCATATGTGTTGACATGGGAGACTGCCGACCGTGTGAGGTGGTGAACCATGATTGCCCATACGTGTTGACATGGGAGACTGCCGACCATGTGAGGTGGTGAAGACTGCTGACCGTGTGAGATGGTGAACCATGATTGCCCATATGTGTTGACATGGGAGACTGCTGGCCATGAGAGGTAATGAACCATGATTGCCTATATGTGTTGACATGGGAGACTGCTGACCATGAGAGGTAATGAACCATGATTGCCTATATGTATTGACATGGGAGACTGCTGATCGTGTGAGATGCTGAACCATGATTGCCCATATGTGTTGGCATGGGAGACAGCTGCCAAAGACCACAATTTATGGCGTATGTTATTACGCAAGGGTGTAGTCACTTGCGAAGCAAACAGGACTGCAAGAGCTGTGAAAAAAGACTGGACAAAATAAAACCACCGCAAGAGATCCTCCTCCTGGAAGGTCAAGCATTCTTTGCCCACATTGTCAAAGAAGATTTTGAGCTAAAATAGGCCTTACTAGCATCTTAGAACTGATGGCTCCAAACTTTCAAACCCACTGGATGAAATGAATTGTTGTCACCAACTGGCTTGAGTTAGATCCCAGATGGGCAACCACTCAGCCAAAATCATTTTCTTCTACTGGTGTTTATTTCTGGATGCAGTTTAAGATCCCCTAATTCTGTCAGAAGGGACTAATTACCACCCCAGATCCCAGAGAGAAAACGTGGACCAAATGTCTTTTATGCTGATTAAGACACTGTCCCTGATACTCAAGAAAACAGCCAAGAAGTGGCTCGTTGAAGATAGAATATATCTATATAGTTTTGGCTGTACTTGGTATCACCAGAAGTGAGAAAGGAGGAGTTAAGACATGCAACGTAATCTGGTTACTTATGACTGCATAGGCAAGATACCTCCCGGACATAGATTCCCACTTCTGGACAATATGTGTGAACCCCCACTAAATGATACAAAATGTGTGTACTTGATTACGCTACACAAACATTTATAAACATTTAGAATTATACGGACAAATTGAGTTTTAAAATACAACAACTGTGTTTATTATTTCTAGTATTGATGATCATATGATGATGATGATGATTATGGTATACGTAACTTAAGAGGTCACATAGGTCATGCTTCCCCCAGTGAGATGCAGTTCACTGTCAGATTGAAGGGGTCCAAAGTGGTCCCTTCACAAGGCTAAGTCACTTCCTGATCTGGGTTGTTGACTGTCCATTGCTCCTAAGAGATCTGGAATGAAACGAACGGAGATGGGTAGTATCTACGTCTACACATCTCAAACACATATGTCTATATATTCATATAAACATGCATTCAAGTCATAATATATGATGGTATGATGATAGATGATGGCATGTTACGTAAACATATATCAGTTCTAAATAAATAAATATATATGTATATATTCATAAAACCATTTAGAACATCTATAGCTCAAAACATACATCATCACATACATTTATGTAATGGGGTGTTTCCCATATAAGTTCACCTCACTTACTCTTTCCCTTTCTGATTCATTCATACTGTCTTGTCGGAAGGGCTAGTCGCACAGTCCTGTCGAACATTAAATGCCTTCCCTGAATCTGTCTGGGATATTGAATGTCCTAAGTCATGTCTGTCCTCATGCAGACATCATGCAGACAAGGTGAACTGGTGCCATTCCTCAAACCAAGTGGTTTCACCACAATCTTGGTAGGCACTCAAAGTGTTGGTCCAAATAATCAATGTTAATTGGACGCTATCAAGAGACTGGTAGCTCTCAGGAATTTCTCCTAAGTAGTCAGTCTCCCCAATGTTTAACATCATACAGGATGAATCTAAATGTATTTCCTGTACATGCATAAGCCACACGCTCATGTAGCTTGGATAATGGATTTCTCTAAATTATCACATACAACAAATCAGACAACCATGTGGTGAATGAAAGAAGAAAATAGTTCTCAGTGAAATCGTAAAGCTAGAACTGGAACATTAAGTACAAAGAAAATCCACGAGTGTAAAGTTTTGGAGAATATGCAGAACAAGAAACTACACAAGCCTTCAGACTAGCAGACAAACTAATCAGAGTAATGGTATTACCTGGGTTATAGCTAGGAAATCCTGTCATAATACTTCGTACAGAAGTCCAACAGAACGAAATGTTAATATTTCTCCAGTAGGTATCCTAAGAATGCTATTGTAAATGCGTCTGAGGATTGCTGGCCATGCATGTAGTTTTATTCTATTCAATTCCTGGCTAGTTTCCAGGTTGGTTAATTAATATGTCCCATTTTCATTAACTCCGCCTATTTTTCCATGTAAGATGACGGGATGGATTAAGTCCCAAACTCTTCTCACCCCTCCTTTCCTGTGGGCGGTAGTTCCATTTGTCATTCAAATTGACCGAGTTGCGTCATACCTACATTCCAATCTGCTGGTGCCTCCTCACTTTCCCAGGAATTAACAAGCTTTATCTCCTTGGGTTACGACGAGGTGTAAGGCCTGCATTATATTGCCGTCTTACAATCACCCGTCTGTCCGCTGAACTCGCTTGTTGCGGCAACTACAAACGTTTTCTATCTCGGCAAAGTCTGGCTCTTATCTCCCATTCTGCCGTGGCTGGTTCACACGTTAGGTCCTGTTGAACTAAGGTGTTAGGTGTCTGTCCCTATTTTAACCACAGGATTGTAAACTAACACGTCAATCTCAACTGACTGGCTCCGCGATTTATCAACGTCGTCCCCAGCCCAGATCACACTTTGCCGTCTTTCTCTTCCCTTGTACTGAAAACAGCGAGTTTTCAACCTTTGATAGCACCCGCCGACTGGTGCCGTGGTGTCTGGGTTTTACGTTTGATCTGTACATCAAAGCTTTCTCAGACCTAGCATTACAGAAATGATGGGGCGTACGTGGTCAAAATGTATTTTTCTCTTGTTTTCAATCTTATTTGCATTTCTATCAGGTTCTGGTGGACATTTATTCTTTTAGAGAATGATAGAAAAATATTGTGGGCTCTTTAATTCCTTTTTAACTTGTGTCATTCGGATGCTGCCGGGGCTGTCCCGTCACAATTGTATTCATCATTCTTGATGGACAAGCACCGATGGCATGGTGCATAATGATGATTATTATATAGCATGTCCTGTTTCCTTTGCTTATACAAGTGCCAATCAATACTTGTGGGTATTTTTCTAATGTTACATATTTCCAGTATATGACACTGGTGGTGTCTCCAGACAAGGAATATTTGACAGAAACATTTAGAGAAAACACACTAACAATATGAGCTCGTATCTAGGCACAAATTAGTGCAGAACTGTAGGATTACCAAGATCAAGGTTAACAAGCACGGCTAAACCTTTTTAGGTAGATTTTATGTCTGCTGGTTTATAATTTTAATGTATCATTTCTTCTGTTACTGTTATTCATTATCTTGTTAGGAGATCATAAAACATGCAGTTGTTTTGTTCATCTTGTTAACATACTTGAATAGTCAGATCTACCAGTAGTAGATGTACACATCAGAGAGAGCTAGTTCAAAACATCTACAATAACCTATTCTCAAAGTGTATTGTTCAGTATTACTGGAAACATGTCGGTTGAACATGCTGTTATAACAGTTATTTCAATTTTACCCTTTAATACTCTGTCAGAAACAATGAATGTTTTTGTTTGTTTCCTGCAGCTGTGGAACAATTTTTTCCACTGTGCTATTGCCTTCCTGACACAAGACAGTCTTCAGCTGGACAATTTCTCACAGTCTAAGAGAAATAAAATTATTAGCAGGTGAGGGCATCACTTTCAGTATTATTGACTTTCAATTCATTTATTATTGTGGCAGACATGTTAGTGTACTTACAGAGAGCTACACTGATTTTGTCCTGAGTGTGGTCGGACCAGGGTTCGATCCCTGCGCTCGTCATCCACCAACACAGGAAAACACTGGTCATTCATCCTCCGTGCATTCAGGCCCACAAAATGTGACAGCCCTATCACATGACAGACCACAGCTGGTTCCTGCTTCTGGACATTTAAAAAAAAAATTAAGTCAAGGTGAAAATGTATTACTGCAACAGGATTGGTGTCATGCAGTGATCATATTGAAGTGAACGGCCATAATAATGAAAGTTTTCCTTTCTTTTCTACAGATACAAGGATATGAGGAGAGAAACTGGCTTTGAAATTCGCTCAATGTGGTTCAAACTAGGTCAGATATTTTTATATATTTCATTAAATGCATTTTGGCAGTCTGATTTCTGTATTTGAGATCTCTGTAAGAAAATGAAACAACGCACATGCAGGGCCATACATTATAGAAAAGTCATTGGGAATGTTTTGTAGCAAGGGATAAATGAGCAGTTGCCACTCAGGCATTTTACAGTGTTTCTGCTGAAGAAAGCCATTTACCAGTGGAAAGCCAATTTTGTTGGTCATGTTTTATCTAACAGTGCTGAATTTTGTTTGATAGCAAACTAAACACATTGCACTTGTTAGACAGCATTTACCATCTTTGCAAAATATTGTATCAGAAAAGAAACACATTTGGGTAATCTTCACTTTGTAGTGACAAATTCTGAAGGAAATTTCATAGATAAAGAAAACACAGACAGTTGACTGTTTGTACTGTCATATAACATTTCTGTGCAATCAACATCATCACCATTATCATCATGAAATAGCAAGTCCTTTGTGGAAGATCACCCTTTCACAGCCTGCTGAACACACCTGATCCCTTGCCTGGTCTCCTGCTCCATGCATTTTCATACACTGTATGTTTTAATAGCCTGTGTCCACCATCGTGTTGTTCAGCCCCTGCTCATATTCCATCAACCAATGCTTCCATTATTGTTCTCTCTAAACCACTGTGTCATGTAGTGTGGCCAGAGTATTTTATTGTTTTAACCAATGCTTCCATTGTTGTTCTCTCTAAACCACTGTGACATATAGTGTGGCCAGAGTATTTTATTGTTTTAACCAATGCTTCCATTATTGTTCTCTCTAAACCACTGTGACATGTAGTGTGGCCAGAGTATTTAATTGTTTCAACCAATGCTTCCATTATTGTTCTCTCTAAACCACTGTGACATGTAGTGTGGCCAGAGTATTTTATTGTTTCAACCAATGCTTCCATTATTGTTCTCTCTAAACCACTGTGACATGTAGTGTGGCCAGAGTATTTTATTGTTTTAACCAATGCTTCCATTATTGTTCTCTCTAAACCACTGTGTCATGTAGTGTGGCCAGAGTATTTTATTGTTTTAACCAATGCTTCCATTATTGTTCTCTCTAAACCACTGTGTCATGTAGTGTGGCCAGAGTATTTAATTGTTTTAACCAATGTTTCCATTGTTGTTCTCTCTAAACCACTGTGACATGTAGTGTGGCCAGAGTATTTTATTGTTTTAACCAATGCTTCCATTATTGTTCTCTCTGAACCACTGTGACATGTAGTGTGGCCAGAGTATTTTATTGTTTTAACCAATGCTTCCATTATTGTTCTCTCTGAACCACTGTGACATGTAGTGTGGCCAGAGTATTTTATTGTTTTAACCAATGCTTCCATTATTGTTCTCTCTAAACCACTGTGACATGTAGTGTGGCCAGAGTATTTTATTGTTTTAACCAATGCTTCCATTATTGTTCTCTCTAAACCACTGTGTCATGTAGTGTGGCCAGAGTATTTTATTGTTTTAACCAATGCTTCCATTATTGTTCTCTCTAAACCACTGTGTCATGTAGTGTGGCCAGAGTATTTAATTGTTTTAACCAATGTTTCCATTGTTGTTCTCTCTAAACCACTGTGACATGTAGTGTGGCCAGAGTATTTTATTGTTTTAACCAATGCTTCCATTATTGTTCTCTCTGAACCACTGTGACATGTAGTGTGGCCAGAGTATTTTATTGTTTTAACCAATGCTTCCATTATTGTTCTCTCTGAACCACTGTGACATGTAGTGTGGCCAGAGTATTTTATTGTTTTAACCAATGCTTCCATTATTGTTCTCTCTAAACCACTGTGACATGTAGTGTGGCCAGAGTATTTTATTGTTTTAACCAATGCTTCCATTATTGTTCTCTCTAAACCACTGTGTCATGTAGTGTGGCCAGAGTATTTAATTGTTTTAACCAATGCTTCCATTGTTGTTCTCTCTAAACCACTGTGACATGTAGTGTGGCCAGAGTATTTTATTGTTTTAACCAATGCTTCCATTATTGTTCTCTCTAAACCACTGTGTCATGTAGTGTGGCCAGAGTATTTTATTGTTTTAATCAATGCTTCCATTATTGTTCTATCTTCTTCTTCTTTGCGTTCATCCGGAGTGATTTTTTCAGATGTGATTGCGGTGTGTCTGGTTAGGCACCCTCGGGTCGAAACCCTCAGGCCAACACATCCGACTTTTAGCGTGCATTTTTGACCAGGTTAGCAATCCTGGGAGACTCTCACTTTTGTGGCGCCATCTGCAACCATGCTGGCCAAGGTGGAACGGTCGAAGACAACGGTCATCCCTCAAAGGAAGGCAGGGACAGTCCATAGCATTTTCCGCCATCCAAGGTTGCTTCCATAGTTGCAGGGCCGACACATAACGCCCTGGATCTGGGCTCACCGAGGGAGATCGTCACGTCCTGCTCATGGCTGCTTTAAATCCTCACTTCAATATATTGGTCATTTTGTTTCCCCGGGTCATTCCCGCACAAACCAGACAGGTTTGCAGACGGCATCCACTCAGCGAGTTTTCGGACATGTGCTTGTCGTTGCGCCCATCAGAGCTTTTCCAGGCTCAACAGACATTCGGAAAACTACCCAGTCAGAGCTGTTCCGAACAAGAGCGGCATTCGGAAACTAGGTAGTCAGAGCTGTTCCTAGCACGGGAGACATTCGGACGAGACATTTCACTCGGACGTAAATGCGTAGTGTCAATTTTTAGTTTGCCACCCGTAGGACGACACTTCCGACTTCCGGCGGGCATTTTTTAGTGAGGTTAGCCTTCCTCTGGTTTCGAGACACGTTAGACTGTTGTAATGTCACCCACATCTCAGCTGGTCAAGATAGAACGATCAACGATATCGTGGTCTGCCCTCAAGGGAAGGCAGGGGCAGACCATGGGCATTATCTCGCTATCCAAGGAGGCTTCCATAATTGCAGAGCCGGCACATATTGCTCTGAGACTGGGCTCACCCAAGGAGTTTCCACGTCCTGCTCATGGCTGCTTTAGTTCCTCACTTCCATGTGTTGGGCATCCCACTTGCCACTGATCGCTCAGTCACACACCAGGAGCGGTCAGACTGCGAGTGACATCCACTCGGTAAGCTTTTGCTTGTGACTTCAGGCCACGCAATAGGTTCGCTCGCCGTGCGTTCCATTTTGCGTTGATGAGACATTATTCCACTTTTGTCTACACTCTCTATGAGTTAATACAGACAGTTTCCGTAACCCTTCGACTGGGGCACTTTTCTGACTTTTTTGTATTCGCTCACGAGGTAGGCTACATGTGCTGCCGGCTCAGCACCTTACCTTCGTGCAGCAGTGAACGGGAAACGGCCAGGCCCCTTCATCCGGGAAACTCTCATATCCCGCAGCTGGGAGCCTTCGAATATGTATCAGACCTGGGCATGTAGCTTGCTCAGTATCATGTTTCTATTTTCCGGTAGACGGGTATCAGCCTGGCTCTAAGATCCGAGGGTTTGTGGCTTAGAGGCGTTCAGCCACAGCCCTCGACAGGGAGCCTTGAGAGTTTTGTCCGGACCAAGAAATTCTGCCTTTGTGCACCTCATTTAAATTTTGACTGCTATCCTCAGTCTATGCCTGCAGAGCAGCAGGTTGTGTCTCTCTTAGTCTGGTCCCTATCCCATAAACTGTCCGATATGTAATTTTTCACCCATCGGCAAGCAAATGGGGTCTATGGGACACGCAAGCTCCCCCACCACGTCAAGGTGGAGACACATCGGGGGACACATATCTAAACCACTGTGTCATGTAGTGTGGCCAGAGTATTTTATTGTTTTAACCAATGCTTCCATTATTGTTCTCTCTAAACCACTGTGACATGTAGTGTGGCCAGAGTATTTTATTGTTTCAACCAATGCTTCCATTATTGTTCTCTCTGAACCACTGTGACATGTAGTGTGGCCAGAGTATTTTATTGTTTCAACCAATGCTTCCATTATTGTTCTGTCTAAACCACTGTGACATGTAGTGTGGCCAGAGTATTTTATTGTTTCAACCAAAGCTTCCATTATTGTTCTGTCTAAACCACTGTGACATGTAGTGTGGCCAGAGTATTTTATTGTTTCAACCAATGCTTCCATTATTGTTCTCTCTAAACCACTGTGACATGTAGTTTGGCCAATACTTTTATTGTTTCAACCAATGCTTCCATTATTGTTCTGTCTAAACCACTGTGACATGTAGTGTGGCCAGAGTATTTGATTGTTTCAACCAATGCTTCCATTATTGTTCTGTCTAAACCACTGTAACATTTAGTGTGGCCAATGTATTTTACTGTTTGAATCATGACACTGTATATGAGTCAGTTTTGTATGGTGTTCAGATCTTGTAAAATGGTATGTTTTTTCCTTCTTGATCTTGGTATTAAAAAATTGTTGCTGTAACATTTAAGTTCAATTTTCTTTAATGTTTGTAAATTGGACCATAACTGACATCCATATGTTGTCACAGAAATGTTGCATGTTCTCAAATTGTGACTTCTATTTCTTACATCTGTTTAAACTTCTGCATTGTCACGGCCAGTTTCCTGACTTCTTTGGACCAGTTGCCATTGTTGTCAGTTATGTAGCCCAGGTATTCAGAGTGTGTCACATTTTCAATTGTCCTGTGCAGTGTATATCTAGAATTAGATATTTGACAGAGATCTTTCAGATTTGCATTCAGGCTACTGTGAACCCCACAAATTACATGGAAGTAGTGACTGTCCATATGTGCACACAAAACTATTCAATCACCAGGAATAGAAGGAAATATAAACATGCTAAACTAAAAAAAGTTTGTTACTAAGAAGAGTATTACTACGCCTACTCAGCACATGAAAATATACAGTGTAACATTTAGCAGTTGAATGTCTCCAATCAATCGCAATTCTTCTGTTATTCAAGAATTCATACACACCTCGTTTTGTGTGTGTGTATGTGTGCTTCTGACAGCAACAAGCTTTGCTTGTTTGCTGAAATGAATACGTGAATGTGCCTTTAATCAAATTTTAAATGTTATTATCCATTGAAGGTTTTTTATTTAATACAGTAGGTGCAGAAAATAATTTCACTTTGAGTTAGTACTGCACATTTATTATATGTGAATTCATTTATCACAGTCTGTGTTCGTATTCTTGATTTTACTCAACTTCAAATTTATTCTCTTTAGGGCCAAACAAAATCAAATTCATCCCTCAGCTCGTTGGTCCAGTGTTAGAGATGACTCTTATACCTGAGATAGGTAAGTGGGTGTTGTTGATGAAGTGAGATGGGCACTGAATGGTCAGGAGAAACCAAACTAGTTAATAACTAAGATAATATTACAAACTATTTGATCAATATATATTCACCACCTATAATTGTATTTTGTTTCATAGTCATTTGTGCAGTATATGTAAAGAAACCAGTCAAACAGGGTCCACAACAACACCTCATGAAGAACACAGAAGAAGAACCAGTAGCAAATTACGCCATTAAAGAACTCCTATTTTCAGACGATCAAGCACTAATTGCAAAATCAGAAGCAGAACTATAAGTCTTCATTAATAGTCTAAACGAAGTGTGTAAGGAACATATCATAAAAATTAGCATCAGTAAAACAGAGGAATTGACCATAACCAAAGAAGAAAAACATAACAAAGATGCATCTTAAAGAACACCCCCTGAAACGAATAAAGAGCTTCAAGTACTTAGGAAATGACAAATCAAAAGATGAGATTGGGAAACCAGCTCATTGGACAAATGACACCAATACTAAAGAACAAAAATGTATCAGTAAATACTAAAAAAGCACTCTACAACACAATCGTCCTACCAACTCTATGTTACTAATGCCAAACCTGGACAATGACAGAAAAAGAAAAATTATAACCTCAGAAATGAACTTCCTGGGAAGAATACTCAATATATCAAGAAGAAAGAAAATTAGAAATGATGAAATCAAGACTAAAGTGGAAGGTAATAGCAGCAATAGGTTTCATTAGAAAATGGTTCAGCCACATAACTAGGCTACCAACTAACAGTATACCACAACAAGCAATGATGTACAGACCAAATGAACCAGAAGAAGAGGCCGATCATGTAAATGTTGAACAGGGGGAATAACAGAAAATATGGGAACCTCGATATAGGAAGCCTGTAAATGGGCATTATCCCATTTTATGCTTCACTTCGACACTGCAAGTTACAAGAGGAACAAGATGGGATGATGAGTGATTTGTGCTTTTTGTAACTGGTGGGTAAATGTGATCCTTATTTTATCTGATAACAACACTATTTACTGCTGTCCTCCTAGGCTTATTTGTGTCTGACTTTTAACAGTCAGCTATTTGCTACTTCCTTCCTCTCCACCCTTCCTTTCTACCCCTGCCCTTTGTGCTTTAATGTGTTAAAATCCTTAATCAGTGACCTTGTTTTGTCAATATTCTTATAATGTATGTAGATATTGAATTGCTCTGACACCGTGATAAATACAAGGAAAAAAAATCATGTGCACTTGCCGGTGTCAATCTGCCTTTATCAGTTGTTGAAATTATTTATTTCAGAGTTGAGAAAAGCCACCATTCCCATCTTCTTTGACATGATGGTCCATGAGTTCAATCAGCCTATTCCAAACTCAAATCACATTCAAGGAAATTTCCATGAGGTCTGTTATGAGTTCCTTGCATGATGTCATTAAATATTTTACATTTCCTGCATTATATACGCTAGTTTTCTTCTGTGAGAAGCTGTTGCATACAATGTGAAACATCTAGAAGCTGTTGCATACAATGTGAAACATCTAGAAGCTGTTGCATACATTGTGAAACATCTAGAAGCTGTTGCATACATTGTGAAACATCTAGAAGCTGTTGCATACATTGTGAAACATCTGTCTACAAGGCATATTTAGTGTGTCTTCAGTAGCATAAGAAATCTCTGTAACAGAGAGGTTAGCACACTTGCTTGCCATCACAGTTCTCCAGGTTTCTTCCCCAGTGGCAGCAAAATGATGATTTTCCAACCAGTGCAGTTGTGGGGTCAACCAGTGCCTTATACCAGATTCTGTTATGAATATTCTGGAAAAGAGAGGCTGTGTGGAAGGACACTTATCACCCCATTTCTTTGTGCAGTGGCCTAGAGTATGTGAAGGTCTAACACTTCACACTCCAGCAGTGACCTATAGTATTTGAAGGCCTAACACTTCACACTCCAGCAGTGACCTAGAGTATGTGAAGATCTAACACTTCACACTCCAGCAGTGACCTAGAGTATGTGAAGGTCTAACACTTCACACTCCAGCAGTGACCTAGAGTATGTGAAGGTCTAACACTTCACACTCCAGCAGTGACCTATAGTATTTGAAGGCCTAACACTTCACACTCCAGCAGTGACCTAGAGTATGTGAAGGTCTAACACTTCACACTCCAGCAGTGACCTAGAGTATGTGAAGGCCTAACACTTCACACTCCAGCAGTGACCTAGAGTATGTGAAGGTCTAACACTTCACACTCCAGCAGTGACCTATAGTATTTGAAGGCCTAACACTTCACACTCCAGCAGTGACCTAGAGTATGTGAAGGTCTAACACTTCACACTCCAGCAGTGACCTAGAGTATGTGAAGGTCTAACACTTCACACTCCAGCAGTGACCTAGAGTATGTGAAGGCCTAACACTTCACACTCCAGCAGTGACCTAGAGTATGTGAAGGCCTAACACTTCACACTCCAGCAGTGACCTAGAGTATGTGAAGGCCTAACACTTCACACTCCAGCAGTGACCTATAGTATGTGAAGGCCTAACACTTCACACTCCAGCAGTGACCTATAGTATGTGAAGGCCTAACACTTCACACTCCAGCAGTGACCTATAGTATGTGAAGGCCTAACACTTCACACTCCAGCAGTGACCTAGAGTATGTGAAGGCCTAACACTTCACACTCCAGCAGTGACCTATAGTATTTGAAGGTCTAACACTTCACACTCCAGCAGTGACCTATAGTATGTGAAGGTCTAACACTTCACACCCCAGCAGTGACCTAGAGTATGTGAAGGTCTAACACTTCACACTCCAGCAGTGACCTATTGTATGTGAAGGTCTAACACTTCACACTCCAGCAGTAACCTATAGTATGTGAAGGTCTAACACTTCACACTCCAGCAGTGACCTATTGTATGTGAAGGTCTAACACTTCACACTCCAGCAGTAACCTATAGTATGTGAAGGTCTAACACTTCACACTCCAGCAGTGACCTATAGTATGTGAAGGCCTAACACTTCACACTCCAGCAGTGACCTATAGTATGTGAAGGTCTAACACTTCACACTCCAGCAGTGACCTATAGTATGTGAAGGCCTAACACTTCACACTCCAGCAGTGACCTATAGTATGTGAAGGCCTAACACTTCACACTCCAGCAGTGACCTATAGTATGTGAAGGCCTAACACTTCACACTCCAGCAGTGACCTATAGTATGTGAAGGCCTAACACTTCACACTCCAGCAGTGACCTAGAGTATGTGAAGGTCTAACACTTCACACTCCAGCAGTGACCTAGAGTATGTGAAGGTCTAACACTTCACACTCCAGCAGTGACCTAGAGTATGTGAAGGTCTAACACTTCACACTCCAGCAGTGACCTAGAGTATTTGAAGGCCTAACACTTCACACTCCAGCAGTGACCTAGAGTATGTGAAGGTCTAACACTTCACACTCCAGCAGTGACCTAGAGTATGTGAAGGTCTAACACTTCACACTCCAGCAGTGACCTAGAGTATGTGAAGGTCTAACACTTCACACTCCAGCAGTGACCTAGAGTATGTGAAGGTCTAACACTTCACACTCCAGCAGTGACCTAGAGTATGTGAAGGTCTAACACTTCACACTCCAGCAGTGACCTAGAGTATGTGAAGGTCTAACACTTCACACTCCAGCAGTGACCTAGAGTATGTGAAGGTCTAACACTTCACACTCCAGCAGTGACCTAGAGTATGTGAAGGTCTAACACTTCACACTCCAGCAGTGACCTATAGTATGTGAAGGTCTAACACTTCACACTCCAGCAGTGACCTAGAGTATATGAAGGTCTAACACTTCACACTCCAGCAGTGACCTAGAGTATGTGAAGGTCTAACACTTCACACTCCAGCAGTGACCTATTGTAAGTGAAGGTCTAACACTTCACACTCCAGCGTCAGTATCTGCCACCTTTCCCTCAATTATTGAATTTATGTTTGATAACTGCTTGATGTGTTGATGACAGCAATGACATTGATCTAGATACTGCACTTATTATGTTTTTGTCACTATTTTAAATACTGCTGACATTTTCATTAGTACAGTTGTAAATCATTCATTTTTCTTGATAAGAACTCTGCTGCGGGACAAGCAGAAAGTTTTCGATCATCAGAAGTAGTTCATCCTTCCCCCCTCGCCCCTTTACCTTCCTTACACTCTATCAGTGGGCTGGCCCGTCCAGGTCATAAGACCCAGGCGTTCATATTGCATACAGATATGTATATATATTTCACACTCACAGATATTCCCATTGTGAAACAATTTCAGCCACTATATGAAGTATTTGTTGATTTGAAGCTTTATTTCTGATTAATTTACATGTTACATACACCCCAAGGTACTGTATGCCTAAGTGTCATAGACAGTGAATAACAAGATTATAAAGGAACAAGAAGAAGCCATAGAGATGTAGTTTCTTCATAGAATGCTAAGCCATGGATAACTAAGAAAGACAATTTCTACATACTGCATGAAGCAGATTAACAAAGACATATTTTGGGTTTATGAGGCAAAAGGGAGTGGAAACATACTTTACAGAATGTAGCAGTCAAGGTTGTGTGTATGAGAGATATGGGGGGGGGGGGGGGGGTGTGTGTGTGTGTTGCTGGATGTGTTTGGCAGACTGGCACACAAGACAAATCAGTATTCTGACCTATCTGCAACTGAGGACAAATGATTATGAAGACACACAATCATCTACATTGCCTGGCATGGCACATGATGATGAATTAACTTGGTATTTAGTTATTATATTCTATCAGTCTCAGCTTTTTCATGTAGGTGCTTTTGCTTTTAATTTATTGCTTTTGTATTGACAACTGCACTATATTTTATGCTAAAATCTCACTGGCATTTGCACTTTCTAATCAAACACCAGAGAGAATCAGCCATAATTTTTTAGCAATTATGAGACACCAGAAGTTAGAACATATTGTCACAGTTGGACAGATTTGAGGATTTACTTTGAAATCTTGCTTATTTTTCCAACTTTATGAGAATTATTTTTAATTAGATATATTTCTTATATAAGACAGTTAACTTACAAAGGAAATGTATGAAATATTGTTTTGAGTAAAGCTTAATTCTCTGATATTGATATTTCTAACAGTTTGAGAATGAAATGATTACCAAGCTAGACACATTGATAGAAGGGGGACGAGGAGATGAACAGTACATGGAACTCTTTATAGAAATGTGTGTATCTATTTTCATCATCTGTACATAATTGTATCATTCTGTTTATTTCTCTGATTTGTGATGTTGAACAGGAATATCCTTTCATTAGCAGAGCTTAGTGTAAACATAATTAGTTTATTGATACTGTTAATAGCAAATAAATAGATTCATGCTGACAGCTTCCCAGACACAAGGAGGACCTAGATGTAAATGGATTAGTAAAATAAGAGACAATCTACAATGGCAGAGCAACACACCTGGCACAAGAGAGAAACTTCACAGTTGTCTTTAACCTGCCAGTGGATGGACAAGATAAGAAAACCTGTTTGACTCAAAAACAAAACAAACCAAACAAAATATCAAACACAAAGATAGAAAATGATACAAATGGACTCTCACCATTGCATGCCAGATAAGCTTAGGTCTCCTCCTCAGAATGTCTTCGAGTGTGTGACATTCGATTACTTCAGTTCAGTGATGTTCACCAATTTTTCTGTGTCCTCTTCAATACCTTCAAGCCTCGCAACTTCCTACTTGGCACCCATGTCTCTCATCCTGAACAAGACCAATGTCTCATCCATTTCAGCTTAATCAGTGGTCGCACCTAGGTATTTAATGTAATTTAAGATGGTTTTTCAGTCCATTGATGGACCCACAACAATAGCTGCAGAACCAGTGAAAGGGTTTGCCTTTCATTTCCTTTGACACCAGTGTGTCCTGGCAGAAAAACACAGATAAAACCACTTATTGATTTCTGCATTAACTTAAACCACTGCCTACATATGTATCCTCTTTAGCATGTTCATGAAGTTACTCATTATGTACATATGTAAATAGTCCTGCATCTCAACATACTATCATTGTCAAGGTGAGCACCTTTGCTGTAAGGTTACTGATGGTTGTTGAGAAAGTGCCACTAAACTCCGGAACTGTTTGATTGTTACTACTTGCTGAGAGCGTCCAGTCACACTATCTCAGGCAAACAACTGATCCATCTGGAAACATTACAGCATTCCCGTCACACAAATATTCAACCACCAAATGCATTCACTTCAGCTGCCACTGTGGGTGGAAACTGCTTCCTGCATCTTCTATCAAGAGTGATCACCACAGATAAAGATTCTCTTAACTTCCTGGTAACAGGTATCCATTCTTTGCCAGGTGTAATATGTTCAAGAAAACATAACCTCTGAACAGATGTTCTTATCTCATCCCAATCAAGTTTCCTTGCTGGAGTCTGTTTTCTCTTACTTTCACTGTTTGTTAGTAGTGGAGGGATATAATGTATACGCTTATTCTGAAATAGACTTGTGCAACATTAATTAATCCTGTTTGCCATTAATCTGAGGTCAAGCAAAAATCTCATTGTTTTACAGGGAGAGTCTCTGGTGCATTCCATACTAATTTGCATAGCCTCATTTGGGACCTTGTATAACCTTTCTATTTGTACATTATTGAGCATGAGGATTGGTTATGCATATTCTAACACAGAGAGGACCCGTCCCTGGTATAGCAAAACAACAGTAAATGTACAGTGTATACAGGTGCTGACAGAGGCATCCAGAGCATTGATTCACTGAAACACACCTGAAGGGCGTTTGGAAACCAAAAATATCATACAAAGGTTAGAACAATGTTCACAGAAACTGACAAATAAAATTAGTGGAAGGAAGAATTCAGAGGCCGCAGAATTTGCCCAGCACTCATTGTAAAGCTAATTACTTATCCATGTCTTATTCTTCTTCATTCATTCATTCATTCATTCAGTAGCATGTCCTTTGCAAAACCTCACTCCCATAACAACCTTCCAGAAAACCTCTCGATGATGCCCTGCGTCCGATCCACCCATCTGGAGATCATCCACCATATCCTGCACCCATCTTCTCTTTGGCCTTCCTCTCTTCCCAGGCATATACCCCTCCGTTATTGTTCTCTCTAAACTTTTGTGACGTTTCAAGTGACCAAAATATTTCAATTTTCTTTGTTTTATCGTCTTTAATAGCCAACCTTCTTCAATATTCAACTCTTGAAATATGGATAATAAAATAAGTTTTGCTTATCCTTTACAGGACATCGCTATCAACATCAGCATCCTTCAGCTGATTGTTGATTTCTTGGCAAGATTACGCTCAGTAGTTTGCTGAAGTATGGATGCATTTGTTATTTTCTTTACCCAAGATATTCTTAGTACTTGTCTGTAACATTTATATTCAAATGCATTTATGTGCTGTTTTCCCAGTCCTTTTGTGGTGATTTATGATGACATTACATGTTTGACAGCATGGAGCACCTGTGTGAAGGCAATGCTTTGATACGTGATCAAGGTTTAACATTTGTGAAGACCATATATGACCTGTTGGAAAGATTGCTTGTCTACAGAACCATCATCCAGGATGAAGTTAGGGAACATCGTATGAGCTGTATTGTTAACCTACTGGTGAGTTTGTAACATTGCCATCTTCAGTGAACGTATGCCATCTTCATTGAATGTACATACTTCATCAGCATTTCTGTGCTATGTAGTGTATAACCTTGCTGTCTTTGATGAACATACATCTCAGCTGTATTTATGTGCTCAGTGAATGTATAACCTTACTGTGAATGCACTTCATTTCTGTGCTCTGATGTATTTTTACAATTGCTGTCTTCACTATGTATTACTTAAAATGGCTTCTTTTGCATCAAATATCATTAATATTAAACTGCACAAATGAATAATCACTACACATATTTGGCCCATAGCACTAAATGGCTCTGAAATATGGGCTTGAAATAAAAGTGGTGAAAACAACTTGGAAGCTTCTTAGATGTGGAGTTATTTCTGTATACAAAGAATAGAACAGACTAGAGATCAAATTCTTCTTCTACTTCTTCTTCTTCTTCTTCTTTTTCTTCTTCTTCTTCTTCGTCTTCTTCTTCTTCTTCTTCAGCATTCCGAGCCATTGAGGTTCTTTGCTGCAGATACAAGCCGTCTCCATTCGTCTCTCTGGTTGACCTTCTCTTGCCAGTCGCTGATTCCAAGTGCTTGTACGTCTGTATGTATATTATCTCTCCACCGTCTTTTTGGTCTACCTCGAAGTCCGCGGTCATTTATTTCTTGAGTGTAAGCGAGTTTTGTTTCCCTATTATCTTCCATTCTTTCTACATGCCCCAACCATTGCAGTCTATTAGCCTGAAAGTAGAGAAGGGTAGAGAACAGACAAAGAGAAACACCCTGGTCCTCCAGGTTGGGGGTTGAAGCGTGGGGTTAACATCCCCACCTTTGTAAAAACTATTTTGTTACGAAACAGATAAAAAAAAAATAGACAACCATTGAACATCATCCAAAAAACATCTTGACTTTATCAATATATGAGAGATTAAATACTCAAACTACTGGAGGGCAAGAGAAAAAGAGGATGTCCCAGGAAAAACTATATCACTCAAGCATGCAAGGATTTTGTGGTGCAGACTTATGCTGAGTTATCGAGAGTTGCTGAAAATATGAGGTGTCGAATGGACATGATCAAACGACTTCAATGCCAGTCTTCAGACTGATTGGTCTAATGTGTTAATGAATTGATTTACCTTGTGTGTGTGACCTTTTGTTGTTTTCCCTTTATATTTGAGTGATATTGCTTTGTGGAAAGCAGCGTTCTGTTCTTTTCAATGCAGATATCATCATTGCAATCAGGACATGTCCCTAGGGACTTAACTCTGAGTCACAATACATCCATCACCATACAGTTACCAACTGTGCCAGCTCAGTGTTCACTGATAAACCAAATTACGCACTTTGTGTCCTGCTTGTATCTGGCCACACCGATCTGCAAACCAGACTTTTGCAGTCTAACTATTGATGTTTGACTTACATAATTGAAAGTCTTAGTTTCCACACAACTCTTTACTGATGTTCATATTATCAGCTCAATCTGTTGTTGATCCTTTGATATTTTGATGGGTCCAGTCTGCATGTTTGCTTTTTAATTGTTCAGGTACAAATTGATTGATTTAATTGATTTATTGATTAAGAATTGAACACATAGCACACTCTAAGGAGCATGCAAAGAAAAACATGGATGGACAAAACAACGAATGAGACAGAATGAAACAAATGAAAACTGTAAATTGATTAGATAAATTAAATGTAGATGGTTAAGATTTTTGGGGCATTTTATGAGGAGAAATAAACTGGAAAATTTAATGACAACAGGCAGACTTGATAGGAAAAGAGCGAGGGAAAGACAAAGAGATAAATACCAGGATGGCTTGGCTACATGGCATAATTGGGACAAGAGTACAGACCTGATCCATGACTGGTGATTGTGTGAGATGATGAACCATGGCATGGCACATGATGGTGATGTTTTAGCTGCCTTGCCAGTTGTTATTATTTGTGTCTTTTTATTAACATTTCATCTATAATTCAAGGCTTTTGTTGTTTACATGTTCAACTAGTCCTTGGGAGATTTTGTTCTGTGTCTAATAGTATTGAACATTGATTCTGTTTGCTTTAGATATACTGCAATCCAAACATCTTACATGTCATGTAGTTGTAATAAATACTAATAAAATACCGAATAATGATGACCTTCCTGCCTGTGTAAGAGTTCAGCCATTATGTAGTGCAGTGTATCAATATAATTTTCTGTCACATTTTGCTTTTGATTAGTGGCTACATAGTGAGAGAATGTGTTCACCACATTGTCAAACTAATATAATGAATTTAATGATATACAGTGGCATTGTATTGACTGTATCTGTAACATCTGTTTTGTCTGTTACAAGGACTTTTACCATGAAATCAATAGACAAGAGATGTACATTCGTTATCTGCATAAACTGTGTGACCTGCACTTGGGCTGTGACAATTACACAGAGGCTGCCTACACACTTATTCTCTATGCCAGACTCCTGCAGGTCAGTTGAGTTTCAGACATACGCAGTTATTTTCATGAAATGAAACTAATTATAATCTTTCAAACCACATGTATCAACATTCAACTGTTTGAAACAGCTTTTTACATCTTAACAGTTTAGTTAAAAATTATAACTAATGTAGTCAAATGTTAATTTACTCTATAGTATTATATGGTGCAGAAACAGGTAGTTAAACATAAAACAAGGACACTTGTCCATGCCTTAAGGTGTCTTTTGATACATGGTGCTAGACCCATATTTGTATAGTCCAGTCGGCAGCCAGTGGCTGATGTTCTCTCCTCCCCCCTCCCCAGCTGCTACTACTTTCCACTTGTACCTTTACTGGTACAAATTTTAGGCTGAGTTGACCCGTGAACCCAGGTCAATTGTTTTAGAAGTCCCCCTGTCTGTGAGAATTCGACATGTGACCAGCATGCTAGCCACAGCAGTAAGACAGAAACATTGACAGTGGACACGCATGTCAGTGAACATTTGAAGCTGAATAAATAGACAGTTGATGGTAGAACAAGAAAACAAACTGACAGAACTGGGATTGAATAAAACGTTTTTGAATAAGATCAAGATGAGAAAATTAAAGACACAACTCCTTGTTAGAGGATGTTCTTGAGGGAAATGGGATTAAGCGTCATTTAAAACCACTATAATCAAAAGTTCACTATCATACGTAAATCGTTTACTGCGATATTACAGTAAGCGCAGATGATATGCCCCGGGGTTGTTGGTATTAAGGGGACACAACAATTTCCAAAATAAACAAGGGAAGTAACTAGCGTTAAATTAAGAAATTATTATTTTACTGATTAATTTGGAAATTTCGCTGATCATGTTAATTTAATTACATGTCTACTATTGAGACAGGTCTCTAGTGGTATGTTCTCTAGAATTAATCATGTCTATATTTCATTACGTGTTTATTAATTGTGGCAATATACCCATAAATAGATTTATTAGCCGTAATCTGACTTCAGACTTTTTTTCCTAAGGCTGACTATGTCCAAGCTATCTTTCGGGCCAAATTTAAGTGTAGCTATAGTATGATCGGGACCTTGCGTGGGGGGAAGGGATAATATCTGGGGTAGGGGCCTATTCCATCCTGCCCCTCACACATCGGCCTACATACACATCGCATACCCACACACTGGGATTCAAACCCAGGTGCCTGGTGACTAGTTGGTCTACTTATCTTTATAAGTATTCCACATGCCCGGGGCTTGCCTGGTTGTCTTTGAATGGTCTCAGGAGCGGTCGAGGGAAGCCGAGGCGTCTGCTGAAGGTACCTGTTTGCGCGCGCGCCCGCCCCAGACCGGAAGTAGTCAGCAGGACAGCCGGAAGTGACACCCAGACCCAAGAAAATACCTGCCACAATTTGAAAAATGAGGTCTGTTTTGGCTCCGCTTTCTATGCAGAGCTATACCCTTCATATAGTAAAATATTATGGAGCAATGACGTATTGCTCCATAACTACGCTTCCATTACCTCCTGACATACTACGGACGCAGTTCGTAATCCAGCATACTGTGTGTGAAACACAGCTGCGGGCGATTTGGCAGCAGACCCGCCTTGCATTGATTTTTTATAAAATGGTATGAGTGTCGGTCATTCAGAAAGCAATGGCAAACTACTGAATGTACACTTGCCAAGAAATCACAAACAGCCAAAAAAATGCTGGTGTTGACTGTGACATCCTGTAGAGGATATGCAACTAACTCAGTGGTTCTCAACCTTTTTAGGCCCGTGCCCCCCTTCACCATATTTTCAGAACGTCATTCCGCCCCCCCCCCCCCTCTTTCGTATTTCCTACCTAAAAATATGGCCCGTGCCCCCCTTCACCATATTTTCAGAACATCATTCCCCCCCCCCCCCCCCCATTCGTATGTCCTACCTAAAAATTCCCCCCTCCCGCCCCTCCACAGTGCACGTAATAATGGAAGCACATACTAAAACAAGTCTAGACGTCCACATAAAACGTGATTTGTGGGTCTACTTACTTTATAAAATGAATTTTAGAAGGGTGAGACGTACAGAACCGTAAAGTATGAAGGGAAAAACAAGATCAAGTAATCGGTTCATGTATTAACGCGATCTTGAAATAATCTTTAATTCCCCCCCCCCCCCCCCCCCCCTGGAAACCCAAAAATTCCCCCCTGGGGGGAATTCCCCCACCGGTTGAGAACCTCTGGGCAAGACCATTCAACATAGTAATTCTTCAGACATATGCTCCAACATCTGATTATAGTGATGAACAGCTAAAAGAATACTATGAAGACCTACAACAAATACTGAAAGTTGTAAAAGTATCAGAGGTCATAATTGTCATGGGAGACAACGCAAAAGTTGGAAAAAAATAAATATAAGCAGATAGTAGGGCAATATGGTATGAGAAATAGAAACGACAGAGGAGACCGGCGGATACAGTTCTGTGAAGAAAACAATCTTATTGTTTGCAACACATTTTTCCAACATAACCCTAGGAAACTGTGTACGTGGAAAAGCTCTGGAAATAGAACAGGAAATCAAATTGACTACATTATGATTAGAAATAGATTTTAAAACAATGTTAAAAATGCCAAAATATACCATGGTGCTGATATCAACTCTGACCATAATCCTGTAGTCTTAAAATTACAAATAAAACTTAAAAACCCAGGAATAAGGACATCAAAGACACCTCAAGTAGATATATTGGCATTGAAACAACCAGAAATAAGTCAACTATACCTAGTTGAAGTCAAAAATAGATATGATGGGCTAATCATTGAAAGTATGGAACAATATCGACGTGAAAATCCTAAGGATAAAATTAATGCAAAATGGGAAAGTGTAAAAACCAGTATACAGATTGCAAATACCACCTTGCCAGTGAAGATAAATAAGAAAAAACAATTATGGATAACCGATGAAATCTTGAGCAATATGACTCAAAGAAAGAAAGCAAAGTACGCTCCAGAGTATATATTAATAGATAGAGAAATATATCACATGTGCAGAGTTGCCAAAGAAGAGTGGTTGCAGAAACAATGCAAAGAAATAGAGGATCTGGAAATAAAACACAACTCGAAAGAATTACATGAACAAATAAAAAGATTTACAAAGAAGAAAAATAATATAAACGGTTGTATCAGCGGAAAAAAATTGAGAAATTATAATTAATAACGCTGACATAATAAAAAGATGGACAGAGTACACAGAAGATTTATTCTGGGACAACACGGTCAATAGACCAACGTTGCATAATAGTCAAGATGGACCAAAAATATTAACTGCTGAAGTCGAAAAGGCTATTAAAAAGGTGAAAGAAGGAAAGGCTGCAGGTCCTGACAACATAACAACAGAGATGATAAAATCCTTATCCAGCTTTGTATTGAAACTATCACAGAATTATGTAATGATATAGATAATACTGAGCACATCCCCAAGAATTTGAAAACATCCATTTTCATCACACTACGCCATAATTGTCCCAATTTGGAAAAACAAAGGCAGCAAAAGAGATTGCACACAATACAGAGGCATTTCACTGTTGAGTCACACTGGGAAAATATTTTGCAAAATACTGGAGAAAAGATTAGGCACTATTATAGAACCTCAGCTAAGCGAAACACAACTTGGATTTAGAAAAAACAAAAGATGCACAGATGCCGTTTTTGCTCTTAAACAACTTACAGAAAAATCAGTTGAATTCAATGAAACCCTCTACTTAGCCTTTGTCGACCAAGAAAAGCCATTTGGTAGAGTAGATAGAAACAAGCTGTGGGAAATCCTTAAACAATATGGAGTGTCATTGGCACCTTGCCATCTTGACAGACGATAGTTTGTGCTTTAAAAAGGCATAATAACTTTTAACTATGGCGGTAGCGAGTGTGACTGATAAGGCCAATTTGCGCTGTAAATGTCCGTTCACAGTGGGTGCATGTGAACACGTGGTCATTTCCACCATCATGCACCATCTTACGTCTCAAACGCTTGGTGTGTGACTTTTCTGCAATAATTTTCTCCTTTGACTTTATTCCATTTCTGATATTTGCCCTCCATGCAACACGTTCAGCGGCGACTTGCTCCCAATGTGCATTATCAATGCCTGTATCAATCATGTCCCGCTTACACACATCTTTGTATCGTAGTAGAGGCCGACCCTGAGATCTCTTACCCATCTGTAATTCACCAAAAAAGATATCCTTTGGTATTCTACCATCATCCATCCTCCTAAGATGTCCTATCCATCTAAGTCTACGAAGACTGAGCATGGAATAAACTGTCACACAACCTGATCTTTCCAATACTTCAGTATTTGTGATTTTGTCTTGCCACTTAATACCAAGAATTCTTCGCAGACACCGCATATGAAAGCTGTTTAAATTGTTCTCTTGGTGTGAGTAAGTTGTCCAGGTTTCACTGCCATAGAGAAGAGTACTAAGGACACAGGCTTGATAGACAAGGACTTTTGTTTTGGCAGTAAGCTTCCTGTTCTCCCAGACTCTTTTTCTTAACCTGTTCATTGTTGTTGCTGCCTTACCAATCTGGATGTTGATTTCCTGATCTAGGGATAATTTGCTATTTACCACTGATCCTAGATATGTAAAATGGTCTACTATCTCTAGTTCAGCGTCGTCAATAAAGATTGATGGTACCCCATGTGCACCTTGTGACATAATCTGTGTCTTCTTTTTGCTAATTGTTAAACCAAATTCAGAACAAGCATTGGAGAATGCAGATAGTAGACATTGCAATTCTTCCTCAGAGTGGGTCGTAACTGCATATGGAGTGAGTACACATCTAACAAACCTATGTAGAAGCTTATACAACAACAGTGAATGCATAGTGAGAGCAACTGGAGGGCACTCAGAACCCTTCACCATAAGATCTGGAGTATGACAAGGTTGTGTCCTGTCCCCTCTCTTGTTCATAACATATATAGACAGCATATGTAAAGAAACCAGCCAAACAGAGACCGCAAGAATACCGCATGACGAGAACACAGAAGAAGAACCATCTGCAAATCTAACCATTAGAGAACTCCTGTTTGCGGACGACCAACCACTACTAGCAAAATCAGAATCTGAATTACAAGACCACATGAATAGTCTAAACAAAATGTGTAGGGAACATAACATGAAAATTAGCACAAGCAAAACAGAGGTAATGACAATAACTAAAGAAGAACAAACAACAACAATTCACCTAAACGAACATCCCTTGAAACAAGTAAAGAGTTTTAAGTACCTAGGAAGTATAATATCATCAAATGGCAGATCAGAAGACGAGATCGAAAATAGGTGCAATAAGGCAAATCAACTCATTGGACAAATGGCACCAATACTAAAGAACAAACATGTATCAATAACTACTAAGAAAGCACTTTACAACACAATCTTCCTACCAACTCTGTGCTACCAATGCCAAACCTGGACAATGACAGAAAAAGAGAAAAGAAAAATCACAACAACAGAAATGAGGTTCCTGAGAAGAAAACTCAACTATCAAGAAGAGATAAGATCAGAAATGAAGAAATCAGGACTAAAGTGAGGGTTAAAGCAGCACTAGATTTTATTAGAAAGCAGCAAGTCAAATGGTTTGGCCATGCAAGTAGGTTACCAGTCAACAGCATACCACAACAAGCAATGATGTACAGACCAGATGGAAACAGAGGAAGAGGCCAACCACGTAAACGTTGGACGGAGGGAATAGTAGAATCCATGGGAATGTCGATATATGAAGCCCATAATCGGGCACTCTCACGAAGTTTATACTTCACCTCGACACCGCAAGGTACAAGAGGAACATGATGAGATGAGATGAGATGAGATATTTCCCTAAACTTTTCATCAACATATACATCTATATGTCTGCTATGTTGCTTGCTAGAAATTGAGTCTTCCTCTGTTATTGATAGTCATATTTCTCATCAACATATACATCTATATGTCTGCTACGTTGCTTGCTAGAAATGAGACTTCTCATGTTGTTGGTAGTCATGATATTGACAACATATTTATGCCTATGATTATGTCTTTCATTGATTGTGAAATCCATCCACTTTCTTCCAACAAATGCCATCTGTAATGAGTGACTGACATCTCAGTGTGCTTCATTTCACAGTGGTCTGATGAACAGCTGGCTCCAATGCTCCAGAATCCAAACTACCCAGATGCTCATACTCACAGGGAGTTGAAAGAGAAGCTGTACTATGAAATAATTTCTCACTTTAATCATGGAAAGGTATGCAGATCTAGAATTTATCTTATTTGTTTATTCTCGCAAATATTATCCATTTCCGATCCTTGTTGTGTTGGAATGGACTTATTTACCATTTTTTTACATCAAAATATTATTTCTGTAAAAATGTTCAGTCATATGTATAAACAGTTCACCAGGCGTTTGTTTGCACGACAAAAGGATATAATTGTCACCTTATTATTTATTATTGCTTTGTCATGTTTATTGCTGTAATTGAAGACCTCAAATGTTATGACAGTATTACATTGAAATGAGGCATTTGTTTCTGCTTAGGCAGCATGAATTTGTAAATGTACAGATGATATATTAGCACAATGCATTGATATGTCACAGTGGATCACTGATATATTACAATATATAGTTTGTCATCATGGTGCAGTCTGCTGTGTTACACTTTTCCAGATGTGGGAGAAGGGTATAGAGCTGTGTGAAGAACTGTGCATGCTGTACAGGGATGAACTGTTTGATTACATCAGCCTCAGCAAAATTTTGGTTAGTACTGACATGATTGCATTTTGTTTTACATCCTTGAAACATATTTTCTCAAAGTAACCCTGGAATGTTCTGGCCTTTTGAAAGCTAATTTTG
The DNA here is from genome assembly GCA_963921405.1 of Cepaea hortensis. NCBI lineage: Eukaryota > Metazoa > Mollusca > Gastropoda > Stylommatophora > Helicidae > Cepaea > Cepaea hortensis. Next base: position 122,408,048 of record OY992877.1, on the reverse strand, counting down.
TTGGCATGTTATGCTTCTGAGATTGTGTTATTGCTTGCTTGCTTGCTTGCGTTTGCTGGCTGTGAACTCCAGCGTGAAGTCCTGTATGACGGATGAAGACATCATGTTGTCCAACATCAGTGTGATGTCATACCGGACTGAGGTTTGCGTGAGTATCCGTTGTCCCATGTATGGCTTATTGGTGTATAGACTGGTGGTTCCTCACCGTGCAGGCAAATACTTTCCGACTTCAGAAGAAGATTGTTCTAGGGTAACTGTACTCTCTAGGCACATGTTTGGCTTTTGATACTTTGCTGACTAGCAGTCCAGAACATTATTATCTCCCATTACCAAGGGTGTTTGCAAATTTCATGCAGCTACTATTTTGTTTGGGACAATACTTAAAACATTGAATACAGTCATAGAATTTTTCAAAGTGCCACAGTGAATGGTTGCTCTGCCTGACAAATATATTTCACACAAATTGGTCACATGATCATGGTCACTATCTTTAATGTGCATAACTATTTATGAAATTTGCAGGTACATTTTAAAAGTATTATTTTTATTTCAAAATGTTATGTGAGTCTATTTCATGTGAGTGCAGTGAAATGTTACAGATATGGATGGCAATGAATTAACCTTCACAGATAGGCTGATTTACCACATATTTTAACGTGACCAACTAACAAAATGTGTAACAACATATGCAATTTTGCAGCATCCACATTTGTATTTCTTTAGAGAATCATGTATGTTGATTCAACACATATGTGAAGATGTTTGAGTAGTTCAGTACCTCTAGTTCAAGTCTGTTCCTTGGTAACTGAGGTTGATGTTGTAGCTTTTGGTCGTTATAAGAGTCTTTAACTGTATCACTGATAATCCTGAATTGTGTGGTATAATTTGAAGCATAGAGATACATTGCCATCTACAGGCAGTGCATGCAAGTCTGGCTTCTATTCCCTGTGCAGCCTTACTCATTATGCGGTTTACCTTGTACTTTAGCAAAAAGCTCGCAAACTAAGAATAATTTAAATTTATATCAAAATATTACTGATCTATTGCTAATCAATATAATCCATTGTGGCAGCCATTTTAGAAGTGAAAATATCCCAGAGTAAATATGGCTGATCTTTTTATTACAAGCATTACCTAGCGGATTCAAAGACTGTTGAATTTCATCAGCAAGGGTATATACCGGAAATTGTCAGACTTTGTCATCAAAGTGTTAAGAGAAAGTGAGGTGTACCAACAGATTATTGTAGACAACATCAACATTCAGAAATAAACAAGCCCTTCTCTTTCACCATACTGATGTTTCTTAACTTAAATTGCCACTGTTTTTGCTCAGGACCTTTCTGTTTCTATCTAACTACTGCCTAATTCTGTATCAGATGTTTTGTTTCCTAGCTGTGCTTCCATTTTAAAGTGTTTATATTATAAATGACACACTTTTCAAGGGTTTTTCTACAGAACCATGGAACGTGTGGCACTTTTCAGTGTTGTTTATTGGTGAATTTTGATTAATGTTAGAATTTGGTTGTAAACACCATATGGAGAACACAGATCTGACCTTACGGGGTGTTTCTGCATCATTATTATAATGCTTTTGATGGCACATAAGGTATAGTTAAGTTATGCCAATGCAAATTATGGATAAGAATAGTGGCGCGGATCAATACAACATATGAAATATTTAGTGTTATAAAATAAATCCTTTTTAAAACTGTGCCCTGAAGCAGTTTTCTACTATAGGTCTGTGATGTGTTGAGTCATCACATGTTGTAGACCTGAGAGCAAGATGGAATAGGTGGTCAATCTTTCCCTCACTTTGTGATGTGATAGAATCATCACATGTTGTAGACCTGAGACCAAGATGAAATAGGTGGTCAATCTTTCCCTCACTTTGTGATGTGATAGAGTCATCACATGTTGTAAGCCTGAGAGCAAGATGGAATAGGTGGTCAATCTTTCCCTCACTCTGTGATGTGATAGAGTCATCACATGTTGTAGACCTGAGAGCAAGATGGAATAGGTGGTCAATCTTTCCCTCACTTTAGTAGCCTAGGCATCGAACCCATGTCCGACCATGCTTATGACATTATCAGTGAAGTTTCTGATCATCAACTTTGCTAATGTGCTCCCTATTAAGTGTTATGCTAGGGCAAAGATCATGAATTTTTTCCTCATTACTTATGTTAGGACAAATGTCATAATGTTATATCTACATAGCGTATATACCATTAAATAAATTTTAGACCCTTATTTTCATGGCCAGTACTGATGCTATTAATTCCACTGGGAATTCATTCTGCACTAATAGCAGCTTCAGAGAATGCATTTTAATTGCTCACAAACTATCTGAAAAGTAGTTGCAGAAATTGTAGCCTGAACGTGAATTTTTTTAGTAACAAATCATAATCGCTAGAAAAGAAATAACAGCAGTGATTTACATTGAGAATCAACAGCTAAGACCATTAAAAGGCTTCTTATATCCTAGGAACACAATTCCATCAGATGCTAAAGTCGTGTGGCTCTAGAAATAAGCAAGATCAACGGCTTTCCTTTCTACACTTTGCTGTTATGACAGACCTGGACATGTACAACAAAAGAAACGTGATAATAACAGAGACGAAGTGACCGGGAAGACTGTTTAGTATGTCAATGGACAGACAATATTTTTAAATGATGTTGTCATTAAAGAATGAATACTAGTATTGGGCTTCATCAAAAAGTAGCAGGTAAAATGGTTTGCCCATGCATTGCAATTACCACCAGACAGTATTCAGACATACGAGGGAAACAGTAAAATGGTTTGCCCATGCATTGTAATTACCACCAAACAGTATTCAGACGTACGAGGGAAACAGTAAAATGGTTTGCCCATGCATTACAATTACTACCCTCCAGTATTCTAAAAAAGGCAATATCACTCAGATACAAGAGGAGAAATGCAAAATGCCACCCCTGCAGAAGATGAATAACTGGCATAATGGAGGCAGGGAGCACCAGTGGATTGGTACTTGTAGCAGAGCTTATTCACGAATTTGTGTCTATTTGATGATGTTTTTCTTCAATAGTTCCTGCTTGTGTTATAAATGTGTTTTCTTAGTCTTCCAGTGAAAGTCTTTATATTTAACATCTTTGATCTTAGTGTTCGCTTCACTACCCAGGTGTGTCATTTACTAATTGTATCAATTCACAATATATTGATTGTAAATTTTATGTCACTCCATTTTTATTTCAGAATTGCACTGATTAATTCAAAATCTATCTTTTGTAATGATTTATTATGTCAGAAAAGACAAGCAGAACTGTATGACTGCATCATGACACAAATCAGACCGGAACCTGAATATTTCCGTGTTGGTTATTTTGGCGGAGGCTTCCCTTCATTTCTTCAGGTACACTATTGTTGGTGTTATAACTTCATGTGAGCATCTGTACTTGTGTGCATGCAAGCATGTATGACAATGGGCATTTGCATGCACAGCGATATACAGGCAAATAAATGTGTAAGCAGATGTCATATAGAAAGACCATGAAAACATGAAAATAAAGCTTCAAAAATAGTTTGGTTAATTGTCAAATATTGTCCTTGTCCTAGAGTGAATAGTATGGAAGCCCATTTACATACAGGCAGGTATATAAGGGATATAGTGTTCAGACAAGCTGGTGTTCAGAGTCAAATTTTCCATGACCAACCTATAATAGATGGCCATTATAATCAGTAGAAGGTTAGGTCAACCACAGAACCAGATAAGTGGAATAATACGTTAACCATGTCACTGTAGGTTAAATATGTGTGATTGGAAAGTCTATATGTGTACCAAACAGATATGTGTGATTGGATATTTTATATGTGTATCAAACAGATATGTGTGATTGGATATTTTATATGTGTATCAAACAGTTAGATATGTGTGACTGGATATTCTATGTGAACCAAACAGTTAGATATATGTGACTGGATATTCTATGTGAACCAAACAGGTATGTGTGATTGGATAGTCTGTATGTGTACCAAACAGATATGTGTGATTGGATATTCTATATGTGTACCAAACAGTTAGATATGTGTGATTGGACAGTCTATATGTGTACCAAACAGATATGTGTGATTGGATAGTCTGTATGTGTACCAGTTAGATATGTGTGATTGGATATTCTATATGTGTACCAAACAGTTAGATATGTGTGATTAGATATTCTATATGTGTACTAAACAGTTAGATATGTGTGATTGGATATTCTGTATGTGTACCAAACAGTTAGATATGGTGACTGGATATTCTATATGTGTACCAAACAGATATGTGTGATTGGATAGTCTGTATGTGTACCAAACAGATATGTGTGATTGGATATTCTGTATGTGTACAAAACAGTTAGATATGTGTGATTGAACAGTCTATATGTGTACCAAACAGATATGTGTGATTGGGTATTCTATATGTGTACCAAACAATTAGATATGTGTGATTGGATATTCTATATGTGTACCAAACAGTTAGATGTGTGTGATTGGATATTCTGTATGTGTACCAAACAGTTAGATATGTGTGACTGGATATTCTATATGTGTACCAAACAGATATGTGTGATTGGATAGTCTGTATGTGTACCAAACAGTTAGATATGTGTGATTGGATATTTTATATGTGTATCAAACAGTTAGATTTGTGTGATTGGATAGTCTGTATGTGTACCAAACAGTTAGATATGTGTGATTGGATATTTTATATGTGTATCAAACAGTTAGATATGTGAGATTGGATATTCTGTATGTGTACCAAATAGTTAGATATGTGAGATTGGATATTCTATATGTGTACCAAACAGTTAGATATGTGAGATTGGATATTCTATATGTGTAACAAACAGTTAGATATGTGTGATTTGATATTTTATATGTGTATCAAACAGTTAGATATGTGTGATTGGATATTCTATATGTGTACCAAACAGTTAGAGATGTGCGATTGGATATTCTATATGTGTATGAAACAGTTAGATATGTGATTGGATACTTTATATGTGTATCAAACAGTTAGATATGTGTGATTGGATATGTTATATGTGTATCAAACAGTTAGATATGTGTTATTGGATATTCTATATGTGTGCCAAACAGTTAGATATGTGTGATTGGATAGTTTATAGTGTACCAAACAGATATATGTGATTGGATATTTTATTTGTGTATCAAACAGATATGTGTGATTGGATAGTCTATATGTGGTACCAGTTAGATATGTGTGATTGTATATTCTATATGTGTACCAAACAGTTAGATATGTGTGATTGGATATTTTATATGTGTAACCAAACAGTTAGATATGTGTGATTGGTTATTCTGTATGTGTACCAAACAGATATGTGTGACTGGATATTCTATATGTGTACCAAACAGATATGTGTGATTGGATATTCTACATGTGTACCAAACAGATATGTGTGATTGGATATTCTACATGTGTACCACACAGATATGTGGTATGTGTGATTGGATATTCTGCATGTGTACCAAACTGTTAGATATGGGTGATTTGATAGTCATCGTGTGTAACAGTTTGTGCCTTTTAACAAATAGAAACATTTGTGAACTTTTGTCATATCCAATATGCACTTTTTTTTATAAAAATAAACATTTTTCTCTTAATTTCTAAAATGTACAGACACAGTTGTAGAAATGGAAATTGCATTAACATTATGCAGTCGCAGTAACAAAGAATGATGTAACATGTGCTGACTTGTTTGCTTAATCATTGAATGTCTCTAATAAGTTTCATCATCGCTTCATTTGCATGGTCTTAATCTGATATTATTATCTCCTGCAGAATAAGGTCTTCATTTACAGAGGCAAGGAGTATGAGCGGCTGGCAGATTTTAATGCAAGAATGCAAACATTGTTCCCTCATGCTGAGGTAAGGGCCTCACAATATCTCCTGCATACAGAAAATCATGGAAATGACTTCTAGAATTGCTGTTAAGTTCTGCAGATAATAGCTCAAATATGTTTCACATTTTGTGAATGGTTTAACCCTTTACAGGGCAGACGCTTGTCCGTTTTGTAGCCCTGAACGGGCAAGATTTTTTCAGGTTCTGTAAAATTTCGGGTCGCGTTAGTAAAAACATCACAAATAAGGTGTTAGGCAACCGATTTTAGTTAAATAAACAACACAATGAAGGGAAAAGCATGCAGAATATGTTACTCACGTGATTGTTGCCGGTAATCCATATATGAACACAAATATTTACGAAATACGGCATGTTGTTTGTGATTTTCCGTCACCTATACGGCAATTTACAAACACATTTTCAGAATCATAATCACTTTCTTTAAAGTCCGACTCACGACTGCTAATGCAAAGTAACGCTTTGCACTGATATCTAGCTCCGATTAATAATCAACCTCGTGCCCTTTAATGTCATTTAAATTGAACAGATCGAAATCTCGGCTATCACTTGAAGAATCGCCGAAATCCATTTTGAAAAACAGCGTAAAAATCCCGAAAACTATCAAAAAAAGTCCGTTAAAATTCATTGTAGCGTGTTTACAAATGGCGGCCACGTTGTCAAGCTGTCGGTGAAAGTAGCCGTCGGAAGTGTCGGAAAGCCGAGAGATCGCGATTTTACAATGCATAATAGAATCGGCCGCTATGCTCGTTTTATGTGATCGGCCGGTAATGGCCGCTATGCCCTGTAAAGGGTTAATGCAAGTCTTTTACAGAAGGTCACAGTTAACCCCAGTTCTTATTGACTGTTTGTATTTTCCAAAGCAATTTTACGTTCTGTAGTTTGCCATTGCTTTCTGGAAGGCTGATGCTCATAATATTGTGACAATGAATGCATAAAGGCCTGCTGCCCAATCACTTGTGGCTGACTTTAAACCCAATATGTTGGGGGTTGTCAATTTGTGATCACTGCCCCAAAGCCACAAACAGCAACAGTTAACTAAACATTATAATAGTTAAGTCATTTCTGCTGATACACATTTTAAACAATATGCTTTTGAAGTGGTAAGTATTGTCTTTTTTATTCCGTATGAAACACTCCATCTACATGTTACAAGACAACCCAAATAACAGATTGAAATTAGCCCCCTGGCCCCTGTGCATATGTGGATAGACAGAACAGACTTCCGAACATACTCTACATGGCTGCCATATGCTTCATCTGTTGCAGACCAAACATTGGCCTACAGACAGCATTCAATGAATGCTATTTGGCAGTCTCATTGGGCTCTTGAATACAGCAACATACATTTTGAAAAAACATAATTCTTGTGTAGACATTGCTAGAATTTCATGACCACCAAGTCACCAGTCTAGCCACTACACGGCTGCAGCTTCCATTATTTGTCAATTGTGCACACATACTTCCTATTTGACAAAGAACAGTGTGGTACATGGTGAGAAGGGCATGGGAAAGTGTGTCAGAGCCGGACATCATTAATGGTCTACAAATGTTTTTTCCACTGTCCATGGCAACCGATATTTGAATTATGATGCCATTATTTTACCTGCTGGATCATTGCCACATGAGTAATGCTCAAGCTGAGAGGATTATGATCAAATTGCAGGACAGAATTGTTTAAGAACAGAATGAAGTTCATGCTGTCCCAACACCAGCATGAGGATGGAATCAAAGGTGACAAGAAATTGTAACTATAACCCTCTAATAGCTTGCAAGTACTAATGATGCCAAAGTTGATTTGTTATCTTATTGACTGTCAATGATACAGACAGTGATGGATAGTTTTTTGGAAGACGGTTCTAACTCTTGAATCTGAACTGGAATTCAGCTCACCAGAACAGGTCTGTCAAAGTGAGGCTAGTGTAGGGATTTTCTCCCTAACTCACTACTGAAGTAACATTTCCATGGGAATAGTTGCAGAGCTCTCCTTCCCCACTCTAAGTGCAAGAACACGTGGAATGTGTAAAACCATACTTGAGCTTGACATTATACATATTGTAAACCTGGACTGATTTGTTAAAAGATAGATAGAGGAAGACTGCGAGAGAAGATTCATAGCCTTTTGTCATGACATGGAAAGGTGTCGGCACACGAGTTGATACACACTGTTGGAGATCACCAGATGTGGAGAAGCATGATCGCTCTCAACTGGCAAATCACTTCCGATTCCGATTCCGATTTGTCGAAAAAAAAAGAAACTTTCCACCTCGTTCAACCCGTCTTAATGACGTTGGTTATAGTTGTGGTGGTTCATAGTGCGGTATTGGTTTTCTGGTCTTTTGTGCATTGGTCAGCTTCTATTTCTGCCTGTCTGTCCGAGTTCCTCTCTTTGCCATCCTTTTTGCTTCTGTCGCTTTGCTGGTGTGTCTGCTGTCATTATCGGTTTGCCCATCCCTCACTGTATTTTTATTTTGCTGTTGGCTTTATTTTATGTTGGTTATATTTCTTTCCCTGTTCTTGCAATGAATTGTTTTGTAAGCTTTTGTATTTCTTTGTCGCCTTCCACCTGTAGGCATTCCTTCATCGTCATCGTAGTGTTTCTTGTTTGGAAGTATTCTACTAGGTCCCTGCGTTCCTGGACATAGGTTGTGCACGATAGTAGGTAGTGTTCTATAGTGTTTTCCTCCCGGCAATCAATGCAGTGTGGTCGGGTGATTTTATCTTTCCATTTCCCGATTCTCAATCTCCATAGTTTCTTGTACGTTGGTATTTTTGTGTTGTCTTTCACTTGACTTTTCATACTTGGCTCTCTGAGCATGTGGTAAGCGTGTTGTCCTTTATTGCTGTCTCTCCATTGTTGTTTCCATTTGTCGATTACTTGTTGTTTGATAATGCTTTTTGCCTCCAGAATGCCGAGTCCTGTGTCTACTATATTCTGGCTGCTTGTCCCGCGTTTTGCGGCCCTGTCTGCCCTCTCATTGCCATTTATTCCTCTGTGTGCTGGTATCCATGCAATTGTGACCTGGCATCCCATACTTTTTAGTTTTGTTGTTAGTGTTAGTATTTTCTCTTTCAGGTCTTGTCTGTTCACTTTAGAGTGGTTGCCTAGCGCTTGTACTGCAGATAGTGAGTCCGTCAGTATAGTTAGTTTTATAGGGGGGTTCTCTGTTGCTATTTCTAGTCCTTTCATAATTCCTACTAGTTCTGCCGTGTATACCGATGCATTGTCTGTTATTTTGTACTCCTTTTGGATGTTCCGGTATGGTACTACTACTCCTGCCCCTACCTCCCCATTCTCGTTCTTTGATCCGTCTGTGTATATAGTGAGGTTGTCCGTGCTTATTTGTCTTATGTATTCCTCCGCTATGTCTTTGGCTTCCCTGTCCTCTGTTGATTTATTAATTATGCTCGCGAGTGTCGTATCCGTAAATGGTAGTTCTAGCTCCCATTGGGGTGTTGTTTGTCTGTGAACTTTTGTTCGTGCCAGTGCCCTGGCTAGTTTCTCGTCCGCGTTCATCTCTTGTGCAGCTGTCCATCCTGCTGGTGTTTGCGTCTTTTGTATGGGTATTCCTCCCCATTTGCTTCTGTTTTCTTCGAATGCACTGAACGCGGGGTGTCTTGTATCCTTCGCAGCCTTCATCCAGTAGTTGTACACTAATTGCTTTCTTCTCAGTTGTAGTGGAAGTACTCCTAGTGCTACCTCTAGGGCTTCCCTTGGTGTTTGCTTGCCTGTTCCTAGGATAATGCCCAGCGCTTGGTTCTGTATTGTGTCCAGTCTTCGTTTTTTGTGTTCCGGTGCAGCGTCGTATACTATGCTTCCGTATTCTATTCTTCCTCTGATCAAAGATTTGCATAGCATTAGCATTGTTTTTGTATGGGCTCCCCATCCACTGCCTTTAATTACTCTTGATGATGATGACATACATATTGAATGATATTTGCTGAGGAATACTGTAACATTAATTGGAGTATCTCAAGTAACATGTGCTGACTTGTTTGCTTAAACAGTGAATTTCTCTAATAAGTTTCATCATCGCTTCATCTGCATGGTCTTAATCTGATATCATTATCTCCTGTAGAATAAGGTATTCATTTACATTTTCATTGCCATGTTTAACATTTCAGAATTCAAGCAAGTGGGTTAATTGCAAGATTATGTTGACATATGAAATCTATATGATTTCCTAGCATCTCAACAAAATTTCACATTATTTGTCACTGAAGACTTTTCAAAAAATGTAACCCAAGCTCACTTACCACTTCCCGATCTCACCAGATCATCCTGTGAATTGTATCCTGTAGCGTTCAAATAATTGGATAGCTATCTTATATTGTTTAACAAAAATGAACTATTAGAAAAATAAAATTACAGTTTATAGTACGGCACAATCACTTGTGTTTACTTACAGCTGATGAAAACCTTGGATGTTCCAGACCCAAGGATATGTGACTCCAAGTATCAGTGTATCCTTTGTTGCATGTACTCTGTGTACTGTAGAAGACATTTAGGGCCGCTGAATGCTTTGTGTATTATTTGTTAACCAATCTTTACTTTTACTTATCTTCTTTCGATAATAGGCACTCTTACAAAATATAGCCAGAGAACTAGATGAAATTATTCTGTCCATTAAAAAATTGACTACAAGTTTTGACATTTGAAGGATTCAGTGAATAAGAATCAAACAGTATAAATTTCTATGAAAGCTTAAAAATATACACACAAAATTACCCATCTTATGAAAAAAAAAATTAGGCATGTCGTGAACTTGCAAGGCAAAATCAGGTTGTATTATTATTATTATTATTATTATTATTATTATTATTATTATTACTAGATTGTGAACAGGGTACAACAGATTGACATATCTATATTAAATCATCTATATTTCTGCAGTCTTTCTCTCTCTCTCTCTCTCTCTCTCTCTCTCTCTCTCTCTCTCTCTCTCTCTCTCTCACTCTCTCTCTCTCTCTCTCTCTCTCTCTCCCTCTCTCTCTCTCTCTCCGTCTCTCCCCTCTCTCTCTCCCCTCTCTCTCTGTCTCTCTCTCTCTGTCTCTCTCTCTCTCTCTCTCTCTCTCTCTCTCTCTCTCTCGGGAGGTGGAGGAAATAGTTCCACTTTGCCAAATCACCTTCTACAGTCCTGCCCCCTGCAACTCCAGGTGTCTTTTCAGCAAATCTTTCAAGGAGACAGTGTATTTAAATGTACACAGCAGTGACTCACAACAAAGCTAAACCAAACATTAGATACAAGCCCACCCTGATACCTGCTTGATGTATGAAAGAATCATTGTCTCCATGCACCAAATCAAATTGTATTTATTAATTCCAGTGTGATTATCAAACAATTTAATAGGTAGAATAAACAGATAAATAGTACATTGATATATAATAATTTCTTTACTTTTCCCATACTAAGACTGAATTTTCTTTTAAATTATTATTGCTTCAGTCTTTTTGCTATTCAAGACAAGATCCCTTTTTGCACCTTTTAAACTATATTCCATTGTTGTTGAGACTAATTTTGATCATCATTGTGGTGAAAGGGAATAGCTGCCTGCCTGCTAACAACAAAACATGATGAATTTGTGAACAGGAAGTGATGTCAGCCTGCCGACATGCGTTATGTATGACTCGCTAGTGAAGATCTTGTGTGCTTGTTCCCAGCTTGGACAGTGATTGTTTAATTAGATCAGAATATTATTTTGTGATTTACCTAAGGGTCAAGATTTGAACCACATACTTTCCCTAACAGACTTGTAGATCTGCAGATTAATGCTGTAAGCCCTATTATGGAACTGAAAGAAAGGTTTATTGATCGCACCATCAGCGAACAAATTCTCAAGTACTATAGGGTCAATGAAGTACAGCAGTTTACATTTTCACGGAGAAAAGATGAAGGCTCCAGTGATGTCACAGTAAGTGTTACATCGTGCAATAAACATTTCGTTCATGACTTATGGGAAAGCAATGATTGAGTGATAGGTGTGAACCATAATCACCATCCATCCTGTTGGTTCCCCAAAATAAGTGTAGCTATTGTTCTCTAGTTGTTTGAGTTTTTAGATTTTTCAGAAAATGCTTATTGTAAAGTTCATTCACTATTATCAGAAAGACTTATCAACATTTTTGTCTTTTTTTTTTTTTTTTATTAAGAAATATCCATTGATAATGTTTGAAGCTTGAACCATTGAGACATCTGTTGACCTTTTCAGTTACATTCTGCTTAATTTTTGTTAATGTGACATTTTCTTGCAGTACATATCATTGTTATTAGGCAAACAATCCACAGTAAAATTGTACTGTATGCTTTTCGTGTGGTAATTAGCAAGATTGTTTTTGCAGTGCATTGCTTACCAGATAAATATAGAAGCTTAAATGGAATTGTTGCATGAAATATTTTATAAGATGGTTTTACAACTGGGCAGAACAGTTAAAAAGTAAGAATAATAATATGGGTAGAGATCATCAAGGATAGAGAAGAACAGAATAATAATCATCATGTATTTTAGCATGTGGGCTGATTGTAAAGCTTCGTGGTTATTCCATTCCATTATTGTCCTGTCTTCTACCACTCTCTTTAATTCCATATATGTATACAGTATAAATGTTTTCTTTGTTCTGCCATTACCTCCTTTTTTGAAGTATTTTTCCTTCTATTACTGCTTTGGAGGGTGTTGTGGTGTTTCTTCATGTTGTTAGAAGGGGGGGGGGGGGGGGGTGTTGTGGTGAGTGTGCGTGTGTTTGCGAGATCAGATACTGAGCCTTCTCAAATAAGGGCAAACAATACAGGAGATGTTGTGTGCAGGTTGTACACGTTAATAAAATCAAGGCAGTTGGAAATTGTAAAGAGTAGCTTGTAAAGCCACTGCCCTAGCAAAATTGTAAAGATAAGGCGAGAACAAAGGACTTTGACGTCAGTGAATCCACATCGCTGTCCAGGATGGAAGACTTGAAGATAAGGCGAGAACAGAGGACTTTGACGTCAGTGAATCCACATCGCTGTCCAGGATGGAAGACTTGAAGATAAGGCGAGAACAGAGGACTTTGACGTCAGTGAATCCACATCGCTGTCCAGGATGGAAGACTTGAAGATAAGGCGAGAACAGAGGACTTTGACGTCAGTGAATCCACATCGCTGTCCAGGATGGAAGACTTGAAGATAAGGCGAGAACAGAGGACTTTGACGTCAGTGAATCCACATCGCTGTCCAGGATGGAAGACTTGAAGATAAGGCGAGAACAGAGGACTTTGACGTCAGTGAATCCACATCGCTGTCCAGGATGGAAGACTTGAAGATAAGGCGAGAACAGAGGACTTTGACGTCAGTGAATCCACATCGCTGTCCAGGATGGAAGACTTGAAGATAAGGCGAGAACAGAGGACTTTGACGTCAGTGAATCCACATCGCTGTCCAGGATGGAAGACTTGAAGATAAGGCGAGAACAGAGGACTTTGACGTCAGTGAATCCACATCGCTGTCCAGGATGGAAGACTTGAAGATAAGGCGAGAACAGAGGACTTTGACGTCAGTGAATCCACATCGTTGTCCAGGATGGAAGACTTGAAGATAAGGCGAGAACAGAGGACTTTGACGTCAGTGAATCCACATCGCTGTCCAGGATGGAAGACTTGAAGATAAGGCGAGAACAGAGGACTTTGACGTCAGTGAATCCACATCGTTGTCCAGGATGGAAGACTTGAAGATAAGGCGAGAACAGAGGACTTTGACGTCAGTGAATCCACATCGCTGTCCAGGATGGAAGACTTGAAGATAAGGCGAGAACAGAGGACTTTGACGTCAGTGAATCCACATCGCTGTCCAGGATGGAAGACTTGAAGATAAGGCGAGAACAGAGGACTTTGACGTCAGTGAATCCACATCGCTGTCCAGGATGGAAGACTTGAAGATAAGGCGAGAACAGAGGACTTTGACGTCAGTGAATCCACATCGCTGTCCAGGATGAAAGACTTGGGAGTAAGAATTTGCACGGCCAGACGCGAGAGGTACATCGGGAAAACAAGGCGCCTCATCAACCAACACAGAACTGGCACTATTAGCCACCGGATGCTGATGCATATGCTGGGGGGAGGATCTGAGCACCTATGGACAAGTCCGGAGTGCAATGAAGATACCCCAACTGATAACTGATAACTGAATTGTGAGGAAAGAAAAGCTAGTCATGCGAAGGTAGCACCTGTTACCTTGGATGGAATCTGCAAACCTGACACAAATACAGGATAAATCTAGTGTTGTCTTATTCATATGAGTCAGTGTCAACATTATAATTGTGTGTGCTATGGAAATAACAATACTAATGAATTATTATGCGCTCTTTCAGAATATGTGGTTGGAGCGCACAATCATGACTACACAGTATCCATTGCCTGGCATTGTGGGCTGGTATCCTGTTGTTGCCGTAGACACAGTAAGATATATATAAATAATTTGTCCCGTAATTTATCACCCAGTAAAAATTATCATACAAACACAACAGCTTTTAAAGTCTCTTATGGATGGATACAGTTTATGTTGTGAAGTGACATGGTTTTTCAGTTCATCGAAGAATTACTATCACAGCATGTTCCAGACATTTGCGGAAATAAGCATTTGGAGTTCCAAAAGTCTGTAACCAAATTGAGGAAAGAACGTATGGATTATGATCAAATACTTCTAATGTTCAATGTGCCCTACAACAACATAGACATGGAAAGCATAAAAACTATGTCTGTACATACAGCTGGACACAAGGAGCCTCACTTTACTTTTATTTAGCATGTACTGCTGATGGAGAACAGTTGCCTTCTTTCATTGGCTGGTTCTGATATTTTTGGTTAACACATGCAAGTGGTCTCCGAAAGCATTCTTCCATGTTGCTGCTTGACTCATTTCTGTGTCATCAAGATGCCTTCTATCGGAATGTAGATAATCAAATCTGATTATAATTCTAACTGTCAGGACTCGATTGCAGCCTTTAGACTATACTGTCGATACACCCATGATGCTATTCTTCATCTATGGAATTTATGATTATCACACACATTTTTTCTGGTGACTGCATGTGTCAACAGACTCACAGATGTCACATAGTGGGTACCTTCTGCTTAGAAAGAATTAGACAAGACTATAATTCAACAGGGCTTCCTCAAATGTTGTACTTCAAATAACCTTGACTGCAGTGAGAATGACGTTTTGTGGGAGAAAGAATAGGTATCAACGGATGAAGTTTCTGCTGATATTTATTATTACAGCACCAATAATGGCATTGACTCCAAAGTACCTACAATTTAGATGTTGCATGTCTATTTACAAACAGCATATTCACACCAACTCTATGCTACCAGTCTCAAACCTGGACTTTATCCAAATCACACTTTCACAAAATCAACACCTGCGAGATGAGATGCCTGAGGAGAGCTGCCATCTTAACAATCCGAGATCGAGTAAGATATGCTGTTATCAGACAGACAGTGGGATCAACACCTTGTGCCACATTTATTGAAAGACAGAAGATCAAGTGGTTTGGCCATGTCGTTAGAACGCAACACGAACAAGTACCATCACTGGCCTTACATAAATGATCATCTACAACAAGACCGAGAGGACGTCCAAGAAGAAAATGGATTGATGACATCAAAGACATTGTACAATCACACGGAATGACATTATCCAGTGTTGCCCTACGGGCCCTGGAATGGAATTTATTCCTCCCCACGATGCTTGACGGCAGAAGTGGAAGATGATGATGATGATGATATCTATTTACCTACTTTTTTTACATTCAGTTTTCTTTTTTTTTTTTTTTTTCATAAAAGAAAATCTTTAAAATGTTGGTCAATATTATACAGGAATTTTCATTTAACTAGAAAACTTGTTTGCTAAATCAAGCATTGAATTTTACATCAGTGCACATTTACATGAGATTTTAAGATAACTCATACAGTATTGTGGTATCTCTTACAGTTTTCTGTGAGCCCAATAGAGAATGCTATAGAGACAATGGAGGAGAAGAACAAGAAATTGGCTATGCTGATAGAACAACACAGACATGATCCAACACTGCGTGTTGATCCCCTGGGCATGCAACTCAATGGAGTAGTGGATCCAGCAGTCAGCGGCGGCATTGCCAACTACAAGGTACCATTTCAGTTTTGTGTAATCATATTTGGTATCATTAATACACATGGATGTTTATATGCAAACACAAAATGTGATGACAGCCATGTTGTATGTAGTCCTCCATGTGTAAGACCCACAATTGTCACACTCATACACTCTTACATTGTTTCAAGTGCGTACATGTGCTACTTTTGTTTGCTTTCGCTCACTTTGAAGTCGAGCGTAGTCCATACTCCTTCTAGTGCACTGGACTGATTTTTGCATGTTGATTAGCTTTCCCAATTACCATTGTCCCTCACAAACCCACTGCAGCTTCTGAAGTACTTGTAATTTATGTCCCCAACTCAAGGATGAGAAGTCATCATGTTAGTGCAACTGACCGGTGTAGGGGTTGAACCAGCTACCTGGGCACCAACATGCGGGATGTTTAAGAGCAAGTGCCCCTATGCATGTGGCGGAGCTGACCTCTAATGTGGTCCTGATATGAGATCTATTCACGAAATACTTGTCAACAGTCATTTACTACCAATATGTACCTTGTTGTGTATGGCAGGGGGGTCTTTGAGACTGAGGAATTCAGGCCGCCTGGCTAGTGCAGTGGGCGTGAACTGTGCAGGTTAGAATTTTATTTTTATCCCCGACAGAAAAAAATCCCACACCTTACTGAGGATTCAAACCCGGGTCTCCCGAAGTAGAATCCAGTGTTCTAGCCACCCTGGCAGCCGCTCCTCAAAACTTTTACCACTAAATATATATTATAATGTATGTAACCATATCTCTATAACGCCACCAGCATGGACTCTGGAAGGATGAGAAGCCAATAAGGTGGGTTATCCAGGCATTTGTAACCAGAACTGATAATTTATCAAGTTGACCAAATGTTTTGTTTCATTTTCTTGTGGTCATTTAATAGTAAACATGTATATTAAACCATTCAAGGCTAGTTGTGATGTTAAATTGGATATTCTGTGATGAAATGTTAGATTGGTTGTTGCAAGTCCTTTCATGGGACTTTGCAATCAACCCCAGCATTTGTTTGTGATTTACAACGGTCGGGAATCTATGTTCAGTAGATTGCCTTTGCTATCTGAATGCATGATTGTCATGATCTTAAATTATATGGACACTAGCTGACCCGGCCCGGCTTCGCCCAGCCCCTAGCGGGGATCTATCTATCTATCTCTGTCTGCTTGTCTGTCTGTCTGTCTGTCTGACCCGGCCCGGCTTCGCCCAGCTCCTGGTGGGGATCATCTCATTTAATTCATATAAGTAGTCATATAAGCTCCCGTTCCAGTTCCCGACTATCTGTCTGTCTGTCTGTCTCTGTCTGACCTGGCCCGGCTTCACCCAGTCCCTGGTGGGGAGCATCTCATTTAATTCATATAAGCAGTCATACAAGCTTCCGTTCCCGACTATCCGTCTGTCTGTCTGTCTGTCTGTCTGTCTGTCTGTCCTTCCACACACCATCCATTATTTTTAATGAAAACTGTTTTTCATCACCTACATGACTGTAGATAACTTCTTTAAATATAAAAAATTTCCACTATTTAAATAGATGCATTATTTTTATAAAAACTTTGAAAATGCCTTGAAGATTATATCATTATTTATTATAACTCATATGCCTATAAGTAACTGTAGACAAAGAGTTTATAAATCTTTGATAACAATGCAACAATCTATATATAAAATATATAGCAATGCTATTAAAAGTTATGCCCCTTGAAATAACTTTTCTTAAGTTAAGTCCCCTCGCTATATATAAATGATAATGTAAATTTAAATACTAAATTTTAGTAAGTAAATAGCTGATTGTACACTAACAAACTATGACACTTGGCTGCACGGGAATGAAAAGAATACATATAGAAAATTTCATCTCAATCGGATGGACCGTTATCGAACGCATCAAATACATCCCTACACACATACATACATCGTCTTTTATATATATAGATTTGGCTCGCTCTCTCAGAACAGAGGATGAAACAATCATACACTCTCAATGATTGGACTCTCACACGCAGCCACGTGTAGTAACCTTTTAATCACAGAAACTATTTACATTAAATACATTCGTGAATAGTTGTGCGCTAAACTCGGCGCAACGCATACATGATTACAACATGAAGTATATACATGGTACATCTTATATTAATACAACATGTCTCTCACTCTGTCGCAGCTTACACACACTCCACTCTACTCATCAGCCACGCTATCTCACAGCAGGTCAGAGAACACAGGCACAACTCACTCTCTCCGTCCGTCCTGTTTCGCTGTCCTGAACCCGTCTGCCCAACACAGGTATTCTTGGTCAGACCCTTCCTTCTCCACCTCGTGCATCCCGTGTATCATTAAGACCATTGGGTGGCAATTGCGTCGTGGCTAACTGGCGCTCGGTGACACCTTGCTGCCGGTGGTGTTATATAACAGGGCTGGTGGCGAATAGAACAACTCGAAGGCATGGTAATAGTTGAGTTCTCTTTTATTCTCTCATTCAGTAGATGTTATACATTAGCGACCAGATGTCAACAGTACGTCTTGACTACAAGTTAATCAGTTGGTAACTAACTCCCCTAACCCCCCCCCCCCCCCCTCCTTTTCTTTAAAAGTCTTAATCCCTAACCTACTTATTCTACTTATTCTTTCTCTCACTAAAACCTTAACCCCCATATTATTTCTCCAACCCATCTTAAACTAACCCCCTCTTAAGCAATGAACTATATTTCTACTCCTTCGAGTCCCATTCTCCACTTGTCTCTTATAGCTAACCACTATGTTCTGTGATACTTCTTCTTCGTTTCTTAGCCTACAAGGTTTCATTAAAAAAAAAAACAGTTCATAAGGATATTTCAATTCATATATACAATTGTTCATAAAAATCGTTGGTATATACTTTGCGTTATGTAACTTCTCATTCTCTCTCAACATCAACAACACAACACAGGATAGACAGAAAAGATGGGGTGCGCACCCAGTTATGAAGATATAAAGAAGTAGTCAAAAAGCAATCACATTTACCTCCCTTGCAAACGCAAAAACTTTTACAAATAAAGTTTTTTTTTTTTTTTTTAAACACATCTTATGATCTATGAACATATATCTCTGTTTGTTATAAATTAAGTCGATCTAAAATTTCTTCCTTATATATTCAATATTTGTGCTGCCATCCACACCCATGACTATATTTCACCTGTCTCATGTCCCATCATGAAATCATTAACCATGTTCATTTTCCATGAACATATTTTAGATTAATCAACGCTGTTTATCACAGCTCCTATATTTACCCCCTCACATCCCAAGACACCAAGACAAACATCCTTGTTCATATACGTTTCTGACCCTGTACCAAACCATATGCACTGCTATCTACAGCCCCATTAATATCCATTCTTTATTAACCAGCTTCTTATATTTTCTAACTATCACAGCCTCTTTTTATACCCACTATAGACGTTAGTCACGTTTATTCCTTAATATAATATGGCATCCAATTCATATACCTTCAATCAATGCTGACTTAATGCAGCTCTTATTTCAACTCCCCAGAACCCTTTTATTTGTGTGGGAACCATTATAAAACCCCATCATCTAAGCATGGCATATGTTTCCAAAACTTCATAGCCACTATGTAATTAACCTCCCTATCCTAAAACATTAACGCTGATTGGCGTAGCAGCCTTCTTACCAGCACAAGGCCAAAGTTTTTGGTACTCATGTTTACTACAACTTATTACTCATAAGGAGAATGTGTCTCTCTTCTAGTCCTCAGTCGTTTGTTAACTATTTTCTGAACGAAGGGTTTTAAATAAAGCCCCGTCTTATTACTCTTTATTCTAAACAAAACAATAACTGCTTGTGAACAAAATTTTCAACTTATTTGTAAACAAGGGTAAGTACTATTCAATACACAAGACAATTCAACTAAAATCATAATTCATGAGCCAACCAAAACGTAGTCAAAACAGGATATCATACCCCCCAACGTTTTGAAGACAAATTTTCTTTCCCCTCATATCAGATAAAGGTAATCAACCAATTCAAAGAAAGACATTATTCAAAGTAATATGACATACATGATGAACAAAATATATCCTATCCATTATTAGTCTCTTTTATGGACTAATAATAAATTATCTATTAAGAAAACTCAACAAGTCAAATCATAAAATCGAATGGCAATAAAAATACAATCAATTAATTTTTAAAAAAATCAATTAATGTTTGAATTCTATACTTCCCTATTTCTATTATGCATTAACTGGGGTCCGTTTTATTTATTGAAAACTGTTTGATTTCAGCCAGTTGAGACCATTTTCTACTCGTCCTCCTATACTTGTCATTAAAATATTCTTTAATTCTTGGGACCTTGTTATCTTCCCTCCTATCGCAGGTCCTATTCAATAGGTGGGATTCCGGTTTTCCTGCATTCTTGGGCTTGTAAAATTCCTCTGTCTGTCTTCAAAATTCCTATTTGATCTGTTATTAACATTTCTATTTTGTGTATTCGACTGGACACGCCTGTTACCACAGAACCTAAAAATGTGTCCACGTTGACCACAACCCCAACAGACTATATTTGTGTTATTTGTGTTACCTACCATCTTTCTTATAGGATTTCTCATTTGTCTTCTTCTATCATAAGCATTTTCATTACTTCCCTGCAACGTCTGTATTCCTCCTCTTCTATTCCATCCGAACCTTGTTTGTCCAATCTCCATGGGCTCTTCAATCCTATCCTCCCGACTAGTTCCTATTTCTCGTCCTACTCTCAGTCTAAATCTTCGTCTCAAATTCTCTTCCTGTACAGCTATATCCACAGCTTGTGATAATCTCTCAGGGTTTTCTCTCATTAATTTAAACTTCAGTCCATCTGACTTTATACCGTCTACAAAAATCCTGACCAACATTCGTTCCACTTCCTCCCCTCGTACGTTCTGTCCCAGGAATGCTTTCTCAGCCAGGTTAATCAACCTATCACTAAATAATTGTACAGTTTCTCCAGTGTTTTGCTTGGATTGCCTTAACACTGAAAATGCATGCTTGAGGATCTGTGATTTCAGCATACTTGTGGGCCAAGTCATCCTTGAACTGCTCCCATGTCTCATCAGTCCTTGCCTCTAATTTTCTTCGAATGTGATCCGAAACCGGTGCTATAGTGGCCTGATAAGCAATTTTCATCTTCTCCTCATCCGTTGCCGCCACCAAGAATGCATGTTTCTCTACCGAAGTCATCCATTTCTTGAAATCTTTCGCCTGTCCACTAAATTTTTCAATCTCTGTCCCTATTCCTTGTTGTTTTATTGCTGTGTTGAGTCTGCCTATTGCCGTGCCTACTCCAGTTAAAACCTGTGTCAACAAAATCTGTTCCTCTGCCATGTTGAAATATGCTGAAATAGTATACTATCTATATAATATATATAACCAAATTTACAATCACAATTTAGTTAATAATTATCAATAAGTATACCACTATAGTTGTCTTTAAATTAGATAAGGGACGTAATCAACTGTTTTTCTTCCTATAAGGATGAAGTGTTCTAATTAATAAATCAATTTTATCTAACACAGAATGTTAAGTTATATTAATTAAATCTTACATTAATTTAATTACCAGTTATGACTGAAATATGTCTTCCACGGGGCCACCAGGAAAGTAAGTCCAAACACGCCGACTTATGATTGTGCTTGACAGTTGTAGGCTTCACATAAAAAACGAGCGTGTCGTGTTCCTCTATTCCACCATAACGAAAGGAGAACTTCTAGACTCTTGATTTCACCCATTGGTGGGCACATCGGAATTGTGGCTTCTTTTCACCCGAAAAAGGGCACTTCTGGACGACTTCACCCGAAAAAGGGCCCGTCTGGAAACGGCTCTAGCTTAATGAAGCGATTTAAATAGGGTCTCTTCTTCAGCAGGACGGCAACCCATTATGCCCACCCGCTTCCGAAGATTCCACATTAACGTTATCGCTTTGCTTGAGTGTCATTTTGATGAGCTGTAGTTTTTCCAATTCTAACTTAGTTGCGACTGATTTACTTGACAAAGCGGCTCTCACATACGACAGAGCCCAGAGGAGACTTGACAACGAGCTCTGTAAGCAACGGAGTTCAGGATTAACTTGACAGCGAGCTCTGCAACGAACGGAGCCCAGGATTACGTAGCAAGGATTTGATCAGTGGCGCCTTTATAAGCTCCCCACAAACGACAAATTCATAGAATGGCCATGTTAAATCTCCTCGCAAACGACAAATTCAGAGAATGGCCATGTTAAAGCTCCTCGCAAACGACAAATTCATAGAATGGCCATGTTACAGCTCCTCGCAAACGACAAATTCAGCTGCTACCAACTTTATGCCGTGGTATTGAAGAAACAGCCATCTTTTTGTTGCAGTAGTCCAATGATGGTTTCATAGCGTGCCCTTGGAGAATTTCTGTTCATGAAGGCAAATTTCAATTCCGCGACATCCCATGACTTGAATCCTAGTCACTGGCACCATTTCGCCTTATATAACAGGGCTGGTGGCGAATAGAACAACTCGAAGGCATGGTAATAGTTGAGTTCTCTTTTATTCTCTCATTCAGTAGATGTTATACATTAACGACCAGATGTCAACAGTACGTCTTGACTACAAGTTAATCAGTTGGTAACTAACTCCCCTAACCCCACCCCCCCCCCCCCCCACCCCCCTCCCCCGCGTCACGGCTTGAGCGTCCTTAGTTACCTTTTCATAGGATGCTCAACCGTGCCTAGTCTTTGCACATCATCCCCTCCTAAGCTATTAACAGAGATGGTGCTCTGTTACAGTTGACCTGTCTTGAGTTGTCGTTCACCTACAACAGGCTATGGAGATCCTGACAATTATGCTCATACCATTGAAATCAACACAAAGCGGTCAGCTCCTAAACCTATAGAATGTACATCAGGGAATGGTAAAACTGTGTTCACTAACCCCTAAGCCCTAGGCACCAACCAAGGCAAGAGAGGAAGAGTAAAATGTATTTGGAAAGCTTCACAACTGGGCAATAAAATAATAAAACCTATGCCATCAAAAATGTCAGAGAAGATAGGAAAGTCATGATCACTGTGTCTGCTCCAGATCAGCCATGTGTAGGAGAATACATTTGCTTTGGTTGTTTGCGTATATTCATTGTATGAGTTATTCATATGTTTGTCATTTGTCTCTGCTTTAGGAATTTTACATTGGTGACTTTCATCCCAGCTTGCAGGACAGACTGAAGGAGGTCACTGTAGATCAGGTATGGGAAAGTACAATATCCTGTGTGTTGTCATCTGTCTACTTATTCAGTATAAGCTACCTGTTCAGTATAAGCAACCATACAGTAATGTTCTGGATGGCATTTTGTCTGATTATTTTTCCAGACTGCTTCATTTTCACCTTTATTTTGAGTTGTATTTTTAGATTTCCAAGCAACTATGGTCAAAATGCCATTTCTGTAATAGTGTTTCTGATATTTTTAAGTTCAGTGTTATCAACATCTTTTGCTTCTTTCTGATGGACATGTTCTGGGCCTATAATGATCTGATAAAAACTACATAGCTTATTACTTGTAAAGCCAATTAGACTTGTCTTCAGGCACTTTTCTACATTATGATTTTTGTTTTCTTCTAAAATGTTAAAATTAGAGTGTTGATTTCATTAGTTTATTTTAGTGAATAATTATTCTCTTGGAATTAAAAAATGACCATGCTTCAACAGTATAGTAATGCCCCACAGATAGAATCTCTGGCTTTACTTCCTTTAACACTGTAATCTGATGCTTATTTGTCGATACATTGGTCGAATTGAATCTACAGGTAACAATACTGCGAGATGGTCTACTTGTCCACAAGAGTAAAGCTCCTGAGTCTCTGCAACCTTTCCACTCACACATGGAGCAGCGTTTCTCACAGATGTGTACCATGATAGAGAAAGAATATGGCATTAAGGTAAGTCCTTGGGCATATCCCGTTCATTGCAGATCATCTAATAATATCAGGAAGTAGGAGTTTGGAATGTTAGTACAATGAGTTTTGTTTTTTTTTTGTATATCCTTTACAGGACATCACTTTCAACACCAGCATTTTACCGCTGTCATTGATTTCTTGGCAAGATTATGCTCAGTAGTTTGCCATTGCTTTCTGAGCAGCCAGCTCACTTATCCCGTAAGTTACCTTTGCGGTGAGAACCGCTTCCAATTCTCGCGTGCTGTGTTGCCCTACGTGGATAAATGGGATTACGGAGAAAGTCATTTAACCTCTAGGCCAGGGAGACCGGCAATATAATGAGTGCAGATGGAAAATTAGAAAATATCAATCAAGTAATGGAAAGAGAGAAAATTTATATTTTAGGAATGTGGGAAACGATATGGAAAGGGGCAAGGATCAAGACAGGAGAGGAATGTAAGATTATTTATTCTGGGGGAGAAGAACGGCAAAGAGGTGTAGCCATTATATTGAGTCAGCAAACATCAAATTCTGTTGAAGGTTATTGGGCTGTATCAGACAGATTTCTATCAGTAAAATTAAATGGAAGACCTTTTAAAATAAATGTCATTCAAGTATATGCTCCAACAAGTGAATGCAGTGAAGAAAGTATAGAGGAATTTTATAATGACATGGAGTTTGCTTTGAACAAATGTAAAACATCAGAAATAAATAATTATAATGGGTGATTTCAACGCAAAAGCAGGAAACCAAGGCGATGGATGCAGTGTAGTCAACGAAAGTAGTGAAACGAAAGAGGATACAGACTTGTAGAATGGGCAAAAGAACAAGAAATGGTTGTAGGAAACACCTGGTTTAAACAGCATTCTAGAAGATTATGGACATGGAGGAGTCCAGGCAGCAGGATTAAACACCAGATATATTACATCCTGATTAGCAGAAGGTTTTGAAATGCATTAACAGTTGTAAAAACAGTCCCCAATGCAGATTGTTACAGTGATCACAGATTAATTATGGGCACATTGAGGGTAAAGTTAAAGAAAGTCAAGTATACAACAGGAAAGCCTAAAAATGATTTGTGCAAATTGAAAACTGACAAAGAAATACAAGATAATTTTAACATTGAAGTAAAGACAAAATGTGATATATTGTCTAATCTAGGGATCCTATTTCAAGATGTGGATGATCAATGGAAAATGTTGACGAATTCAATCAGTTGTGCTGCAGAAAAAACTATTCCAAAATTAAAGAAAGTGGGTCATCAGACATGGATGACTGAAGAAATTTTACAACTAATGGAAACAAGAAGACAGAACAAAAATAATCCTGCCAAATATGAAGAAATTCACAGAAAAGTCAGAATATTATGTAAGGAGGCGAAAGAAGCATGACTTGAATAACTGCATAGAAATTGAAAAACAACACAACAGTAAAAATACCAAACTAATGCACAAAAGAATTGAGGAGCTTACTAATCAAAGAACACATACATCAGTAGGCTGCCTAAAAATAAAAGATGGAAAAATCGTAATAGAAAAAGATCAGATATTACATGAATGGTCAGATTACGTGAAA
This sequence comes from Cepaea hortensis, assembly GCA_963921405.1. Taxonomy (NCBI): domain Eukaryota; kingdom Metazoa; phylum Mollusca; class Gastropoda; order Stylommatophora; family Helicidae; genus Cepaea; species Cepaea hortensis. The sequence continues at coordinate 122,382,502 of OY992877.1, read as the reverse complement.
ACCCTGTATGACGATAACAGGGACGAACAGTATGATGTTCAAAATAATAATGATGGACCTGCAATTTTGATAATGGAGGTTCAGAATGCTCTTAACCATATGAAATCTGGCAAGACCCCCGGTTCAGACAGCGTCACAACAGAAATGATTAATGCTTTAGAAGAATATGGAATAGATCAAGTTACCAGTCTGCTTAATACAATATATGATACTGGAAATATACCTCAGGAGTTATGTAATTCTGTATTTATTGCAATCCCAAAGAAATCAGGAGCCTTGGAATGTGATCAACATCGAACAATTAGTATAATGAGTCACATCACGAAGATTTTGCTAAGAATTATCATGCAAAGAGTTAGGAGGAAAATACAACCTGAAATAGGAGAAGAACAATGTGGGTTTGTGGAAGGCAAGGGTACAGTAAATGCTGTGTATATACTGAGAAACATAATCGAACGTTCTATAGAAGTAAACAAAGATCTACACCTTTGCTTTATTGACTACACAAAGGCTTTTGATAAAGTGAGACATGTCAACATGATAAGGATGCTTGAAGATCTACAAATTGATGGAAAAGATCTTAGACTTGTAAAAAACATATATTGGAAACAACAAGCTGCCATAAGAGTTGATAATGAAGTAAGCCAATATCAGCCTATTAAAAGGGATGTGAGACAGGGATGTGTAATGTCTCCAGATCTGTTTTCCCTGTACAGTGAAAGTATTTTCAGAAATATTGAAGATATGGAAGGAATCAACATTGGGGGACGATGCATCAATAACATTAGATATGCAGATGATACAGTCTTGATTGCAGACAATGAACAGGACCTGCAAAATTTAGTAGATGCGATTGTTACACACAGTGAACAACTAGGGTTAGAATTAAATTGTAAAAAGACACAGATTATGGTCGTCACTAGGAAGGACGAAATACCACAATGTAATAATACAAGTAAATGGGAATATTCTTCAACAAGTGAGCAGGTACAATTATCTCGGAACAGTAATAACATCTGATGGGAGATGCCTTGAAGAGATTAGAACAAGAATCGCCATGGCAAAAGTAGCCTTTAGCAAGATGAAAAACATATTGACCAATAAAAAGATGTCAATTGAAACGAGAAAAAGAGGGTTGAGATGCTACATTGAACCTGTACTTTTGTATGGATGTGAAGCGTGGACAATGAGCAGTCAGGCTGAAAAACATCTGATGGCTGTAGAGATGTGGTTTCTGAGGAAAATGCAAAGAATACCATGGACAGCCAGAAAGACCAATGAACAAGTCCTTCAAGAAACAAATGAAGATCGTAAATTGATTAGAGAAATTAGACGTAGACAGTCAAAATTTTTTGGGCATGTTATGAGAAGAAATGGATTGGAGAATTTGGTGACAACTGGTAAGATCGAGGGGAACAGACCAAGGGGAAGACCTAGAAGCAAGTACCTGGATGGCTTGGCCTTGTGGCATGGTCGAGACAGAAACACGGAGCTGATCCACGACTCTGGTGATCGAGTGAGATGGCAGAACATGACCGCCCACGCTTACCGGCATGGCACATGATGGATGGATGGAATTATGTTACTCTGTATTTATTGCAATCTCAAAAAAAATCAGGAGCCTTGGAATGTGATCAACATAGAACAATTAGTATAATGAGTCGCGTCACAAAGATTTTGCTAAGGATCATCATGTAAAGAGTTAGGAAGAAAATACAACTTGAAATAGGAGAAGAACAATGTGGGTCTTCTAGGGTACAGTAAATGCTGTGTATATACTGAGAACAGTAATTGAACGTTCTATAGAAGTAAACAAAGATCTACACCTTTGCTTTATTGACTACACAAAGGCTTTCGATAAAGTGAGACATGTCGACATGATAAGGATGCTTGAAGATCTACAAATTGATGGAAAAGACCTTAGACTTGTAAAAAACATATATTGGAAATAACAAGCTGCCATAAGAGTTGATAATGAAGTAAGCCAATATCAGCCTATTAAAAGGGGTGTGAGACAGGGATGTGTAATGTCTCCAGATCTTTTTTCCCTGTACAGTGAAAATATTTTCAGAAATATAGAAGATATGAATGTAATCAACATTGGGGGACATTAGATATGAAGATGATACAGTCTTGATTGCAGACAATGAACAGGATCTGCAACATTTAGTAGATACAGTTGTTGCACACATTGAACAACAAGGGTTAGAATTGAATTGTAAGAAGACACAGATTATGGTCGTCACTGGGAAAAAGGAAATACCACAATGTAATATACAAGTAAATAGGCATATTATTAAACAAGTGAATCAGTACAGTCATCTCAGAACAGTCATAACATCTGATCGGAGATGCCTGGAAGAAATTATAACAAGAATTGCCATTGCGAAGGTAGCCTTTTAGAAGATGAAAAACATACTGACCAATAAAAAGATATCAATTGAAACGAGAAAAAGAGTGTTGAATGCTACATAGAACCTGTACTTTTGTATGGATGTGAAGCATGGACAATTAGCAGACAAGCTGAAAAACATCTGATGGCTGTGGAAATGTGGTTTCTGAGGAAAATGCAAAGAATACCATAGACAGACAGAAAAACCAATGAACAAGTCCTACAAGAAACAAATGAAGATCGTAAACTGATTAGAGACATTAGATGTAGACAGTCAAAATATTTTGGGCATGTTATGAGAAGAAATGAATTGGAGAACTTGGTGACAACTGGCAAGATTGAAGGGAAGAGACCAAGGGGAAGACTGAGAAGTAAATACCTGGATGGCTTGACCACGTGGCATGGTCAAGACAGAAACACAGAGCTGATCCATGACTCTGGTATCGAGTGAGATGGCAAAACATGACCGCCCATGCTTATCGGCATGGCACATGATGGATGGATGGCAGATCATCATCATCATTGCTCTCAGGACACATTCACACATGCTCCAATCTTCTTCGTAGTAAATCCATTGGTGCAGTGACCAACTGTGCTCGTCTGGTGCTGATTGACAAACCTCCTCACACAGTTGGTGTGCTGCCTTTTCCTGGCTTCACTGATCTTCAGTCCTATTGCCTGCATTCTGGCTATTGATACTGATTCATTCAATTGAAAGGCCTCATTTTGCTGTCTTTTCCAATGGCACTCAAGATTTCAGCTTGATCCATTGTTTGACCCACTGATATAGTGACATTGCCTATCTGCTCTTTCATTGCATAGACTCCTGCATGTACTAGTATGAAGATAGCAGTGATTTTACATATTGCCAACCTGTGCAGGGATTATATCCAATGCCTCCATATGAAACCTGCTTCAACTTCACAAATCCTGCTCAATTAATCATTTAGTTTGCAAGCATCACTTATGGTTGCAGTGAGAAAGCCAAGAGGGCTTTCTTAACAATTCAGCCATGTGAGCTTACTGAGAAGGCCAGTGCATACCTTTGATGTCAAAAAACTGACCCATCTATTATATGACTGATATTAATGAGGTCTTTCACTCTCTGCATCTCTTATTGAATTTTATGAGTCAGAAAAGATAAGTTGGGCAGGCTTGTGTCCATCCTTGCCTAGGAACGATATTTATGGCATGCTAGTTTGACGGTTTCATCAAATTGACCTAGCCATGATTTACTCTTTAATTAATCTGTTATCCTTTTTTCTGTTAGGCAATGTGTGCTCGCTCTTTTTAGTACTTATTTTGAAATATACACATGCACAACTCATCTTTATTCTATGCCCCATGATAAGGAAATCACAGAGAAATCTCTTTGCCTCCCATGGTTATCTCTAGTGCACCTGAGTACCATGTCCTTAGCTTTATTTTGCATTTTCTCCAGTCTTACAGTTTGCATCCGGCTGGCGATGAGAATGGCCATGGCTTATTCCATGGTTGACTGGATCCGTTCTTGATATAGAAGAACAAGCAGATGTTGCTTAATGTTGACGCCACCATTACTGTCATTGCTGCCAGACCTTTCATAACTAAGATATGCTTACATTGCACCGGTCAGGGATATTGTCAAGTTCATTTAGCACCATACTCGGAATCTCATTTCTTTCTTGTCCTTTTCGATATATGAGAAGAATACCAGCAAATGACAGAATCCTTCTTCTCCCGTCAAGTTGTTATTCCATGATGGTCAAGGTGTAGGCATTGAATAGCCATGTGGATACAAATGGGGAAATAGATAGAGATAGTAAAATAAGAATACAAAAGTCACTAGACTATTTGTGGGGGAGTCAAAGGAAATGAAACTTAGCACCAAACTTTGAATACTTAACTAGTGTTTTGTTTTTTTGTGTTTGCTCACTTTGAACTCAAGCGTAGTCCATACACGTGCTACAACTTCTAGTGCACGGGACTGATTTTTGCACGTTGATTAGCTGTCCCTGTTAGCAGTGTCCCTCGCCATCAGGCAAACCAACTCCGACTTCTGAGGTTAACTGTATGGATCAGAAAGATGGAGAACAACTGAAAGCATTATAAATAAACTACAAAGATTCATTAACTGGTGGCTGCACAGAATAGTGGCACTGAAATGGTATGACAAAATAAGTAATGTAGAGCTCATGCAGACAACTAAACAGAATAGTGGCACTGAAATGGTATGACAGAATCACTAATGTAGAGATCATGCAGACAACTAAACACATTTGAGTGAATCATGTGATAAGGAAACAGTTCTGACACTGGATAAGACAGACACTGAGAAATGCTGAGGATGGTACAACTAGGCACTCCCTTGTCTGGAACCCAGCAGGCAAACAGAATTGTGGGAGACCTACAAACATGCCTGTAGAACAACGTGACTGCATATGTTACCAGCTCAGAGTAAAGACAATGACAATCTTTAATTTTGTTCCCATGCTTAACCATGATGGGACGGTTGAGAGTAAATAAAGTCCTCTGCTGCCTCGGCCACTGCTAATGTGCCACACTATAAATGAGCTACACGCTAAGTACCTAGTCAGTTGTCCTCTGGGCAGCAGCTATGCTGGCTGTTCATTACCGTCTCTAGACAGCCTATGCAGCACAGCTCTAACTAATATATACAACCATATATATTAATATATACAGTGTCTGCAGCACACATCGTGAATCATTCTTTCTTATTTCCTTCAATGTTAGCAAGTCTATAGTTTCCCAACTTCAGGATAATTTGTAAACACACTAACAACAAGCTTCGGGTGAACATTTGTTGCACATGCAACTCACATGACTCATATATACACATCAGCCTGCCTCAGTCAGCTGTCACTGTTTGATTCTGCACCTCTGACTATATCATCCACTGCGACCTACTTTAACACTTCTCCCATGTGTGAGCATATCACTTGTTTTTTCATGAAGTTTCACTTTCCATGGTGAAGTGTTTCACAGCAGGTGAGATATGATCACTCTTGTCTCATTTTCCCCTTTGACCTCTTGTGAACTTACCAGCCTCTTCTACCTCTGGTTCATGACACAACCCACTTGGTTTTCTTGGCCATGTTTGCCTGGCAGAAGTGCAACAGCTTCTCTTCCAAGGACTGTTTCAGGGCCTCTACATGTTTGGCTTATGAGTGGCTATCCTTCCTGCCTTTCTGCCATATTTTGATAGTTCAGAAACTCAAAACAATGTTTTCCCATTGTAAATTTGAATCATGAAGACACAAACAATATATGACACAATTTGTTACCTGGCACTGTTTGCTGTATAGCGTATGAACAAGAGACTGTCATGTCTTTTTGCTTACATAATTGTGGTTTACCCTAGTTAATAGTAGATGCCTCTTAGTAACTGTTGGTTTGTAGTGAAAAACGCACTGAAATTCCGTCCACGTCCAGATTGAATTAAATGGTGTGTTATTGTGTTGTCAACCAGCAGAGTTCAATAAATATCAGTTGTAGTTGTCAGTCAGAACAGTGTAATAAATATCACATTATAGTTCTCTTTGGCACAGTGCAACAAATGTCACATTTTAATTGTCAGTCAGCACAGTGCAACAAATGCCACATTTTAATTGTCAGTCAGCACAGTGCAACAAATGTTCCTCTCAGGACAAACGACTAAAGGGAAGAAAACCACACAGCAGTAACATTTGATTGGACATCAGTGCTTTTATTATTCTTGACAGGGTTGTTCATTCTAATTGTTTTGTTGAAAGTTTTATCTGATTTCATCTCGTGTTGTTCATTCTAATTGTTTTGTTGAAAGTTTTATCTGATTTCATCTCGTGTTGTTCAGGTTGCAGACAAAGGGTTTAACTGTGCTACTCTGAGACGTAACCAGTCACTCCCAAGTTCATCCTCCAACCGCATGAGTGATTTGTCAGTCAGCAGTCTCAACATAACAAATGAGTAAGATGTTTTATTTCTCTTATTTAAACATCTTCTTGACTGAGCCTTATTGCTCCTTTAAGCATGTCATTATTTGAGTCTTATTCCTTCTTTAAATTTTGTTTCTTTCTTATATAAAGTTATCATTGCTTATATCATATTTTAATCATAGTTTTGTGTGTCTTACTCTATAAATTTGTTATTCTTTGTTTATTATTACCCCTAAACTTCTCACTGTTTGTATCTCATGTCTCTTAGAAGTTTGTATTTACCTTGTTTTATTTAGTTTTTATAAACTGCCTTTTTTTTTTTTTACAAAAAACTTTTTAAAATCATCTTTATATCTATCATAGATTGTGTCTTACCTCATTTCATTTTTTTCAAATTTTTTTTTTCTCATTGAAAGCTGTCATGATTTCAACTTTCTGTACATTTTTATCCTATCTTGTTTCTTCTTTGCTTACACCTGGCATTGTTTATGACTAATTTCTCCTAAAACCTGTTACATTTATGTTTGTATTCCTACTTTAAACTGTGTAAGGATTATGTCTGTTTGAAATGTGTCATCATTTGTTCTGTGCCTTCTTTAAAACTAATACAATATTAAATAATTAAGTTATTTAGTTATGTATTATTATGTGCATGCTGTTGTTTATGTTACAGGTTTCATGGTAACATTTAGTGACATGTCTTATTGGGACATGCTGTAGTTACAGATTGCATGACAGACACACAGCTAATGGGCACATGGCATTTGTTTTATGTGCCTGTGTGTAACACTTGCGGCTGGCAGAAATACTGTGTTTGCTTTATGTTCAAAATAGTGTTTTCCCGTAGTGAATTTGAATAATGAAGACACAAACAATACATTCCATGATTTATTGCCTGGCATGCTTGCTTGCTTGCATTCGCTGGCTGTGAAGTCCTGTATGTCGGATTAAGACATCCTGTTGTCCAACATCAGTGTGATGTCATACAGGACCTGAGGTTTGCAGGAGTATCTGTTGTCCCATGTCTGGCTTATTGGTGTGCAGACTGGTGGTTCCTCGCCGTGCAGGCAGATACTCTCCGACTTCGGAAGAATCCGCGATCCTACTACGTTAGCCAGAAGGGACCTATTGCCCAGGACGCGTGTTAGTAGGTCTTGGCGGGTATAGAACCTGGCCCTGGTGCTTTGGAAACACCTCTGCATCCCATTGCCTGGCATATTTTGCTGCATCTCGTCAGGTATATACCACAGAAATCACACAACATAAAATAAAGTAAATTACTCTGCGAGTATGTGTATATTTCAGCTTGAAGGATTTATCTAATTATTTTATTTTATCTTGTGTGATTTCTGCAATATGTACCTGATGAGATGCAGCAAAACATGCCTTATGTGCCTACGAGCATATAAATACACAAGTTTAGTTTTTTTTAACATAAATAATTAAATGGCGAAGCTAAATTGTAATATAAATAACAGCAGAGACAAATAATGGTGATTGAAGTTGTCATGTTTTCTATACTTACAGATGATTTTCTGGAAATCGTCTTCTTCTTTGTTTATTTGCTGTAGGACAGTGTTTGCAGTGTGTCTGTTTGTATGGAATTTGTTTTGTGGATATATTCTTGAGTAGGACTTTGTACTATCTCAGCATCGCTATGTCACTTGCGTCCAGTATATCACCAGCTTTACTTCCCACCTAGCCCATCCAGAACAACCTCATACTTTAAGTTTGGCCTGAAGGGAACCAGGGACAACATATGCACATTCCCTGCCTTCCAAGGAGGCTGATACTTGTGCTCTGGTTCTGGGCTTACCCAAGAAATAACAGCATCGTGCACATGGTTGCAGAGCCCCACTTGTGTATATAAAGCCTTTAGGAGCTAGTTATATGCAGTCTATAAATGTTTTGGGATACTGATGACTGTCCCACAACAGATCATTCCTTGAGTATGGTTCTGGTAGCTGAAATAGCAAAATGACCTGTTCAAGAAAAAAAAAGAAAAAAGTCCAAAAAAAAAAAAAAAGTCCAGACTCTGGGTCATGGTTAGGGACTACCACTTTCAGCACCAACATGAGCAGCATGTTCCTGATATAGCACCAGCCCTGGAAAGATATGAACAACATTTTTCCCCTGAGTACGTCAATTTGGCGTGGACAAATACCCTTTATATCTCACAACAATGTGGACTGGGTAGAATTATTACTGCAGAAATGTATGGGGGGCAGCAATTGTCCATTCAGCGTATTAATAACATGACATTTCTAGCTACATAAATGATTGATCAGTGGGTTGTTGTTTTTTTCCCTCAAATTTTGAGAAATGTGCATAAATAGCAAACTTCTTCTCATAGCATTGATTATGTATTGAGTAGGACATGCATTCAATGGACATGTAGCAATGACTCGTCATGTATAGACTAGACTGGACTGGGCTGCCATCAGCAGTAGTCTTTCATGATGTTCCATAAAACCAGAAAACCTTAGCTGACACCAGCAGTGTGGGTTCAGGCCAATGACCAACCAGGTGCTGTCTCCACAATGAAGGTTGGCTGCAATGGATCTCCAACACTATCTGTCTCTCACCCTCACTGTACATTCTGTCAGATTGCTGTTTGTCCATCTCTTGATGTTATCTTCCCACTTGTATTGTTGTCTACCTCTTACTCGCTTACCTTCAACCTTATCCTCAGTGAGGGTGCATGGTATCCCTGTATATCAATAAAGTGACATTAACTTTCCCCCCATGCATGTTGTCACGTGACATCACCACTCCACATTTTCTAGAAATTACTTGGAAAGGAAATAACACAGAAGAAGGGAACAGATCACCTCATCTCATCATGCAATAAACCCTATGTGATGGTCCAGCACTTCACAATCATGTAGTGTGCCATGTAACAACCTCAATACTGTACTACTACTTTGGGGAATTAAAGAAAATTATATGAATAAGACTTTCACTGAGTAAACTTCCTTCTGATTACCGAGCAGACTTGTGGCTTTTATCAAGCAGCATGTAATTTTGAATCTTGCAGGCTATTTTAACCCTTTACAGGTCATAGCGGCCATTACCGGCCGATCGCTTAAACGAGCGTAGCGGCCGATTGCGTCCGATACTATTATGCATTGTAATAACGCGATCTCTCGGCTTTCCGACACTTCCGACGGCTACTTTCACTTTCGCCGATAGCTTGACAACGTGGCCGCCATTTGTAAACGCGCTATCATGAATTTGAACGGACTTCTACGGACTCTTTGTGATAGTTTTCGGGATTTTTACGCTGTTTTTCAAAATGGATTTCGGCGATTCTTCAAGTGATAGCCGAGATTTCGCTAGGTTCAATTTAAATGACATTAAAGGGCACGAAGTTGACTATTAATCGGAGCTAGATATCAGTGCAAAGCATTACTTTGCATTAGCAGTCTGAGTCGGACTTTAAAGAAAGTGATTATGATTCTGAAAATGTGTTTGTAAATTGCCGTATAGATGACGGAAAATCACAAACAACATGCCGTATTTCGTAAATATTTGTGTTCATATATGGATTACCGACAACAATCACGTGAGTAACATATTCTGCATGCTTTTCCCTTCATTGTGTTGTTTATTTAACTAAAATCGATTGACTAACACCTTATTTGTGATGTTTTTACTAACGCGACCCAAAATTTTACCGAACCTGAAAAAATCTTGCCCGTTCAGGGCTACAAAATGGACAAGCGTCTGCCCTGTAAAGGGTTAATTAACTACATATATCTCTGTTTATTAACATTAACACACAAATTCAGTGCACAGTTCTTTTTTTTTTTAAATGAAAATAACTGAATTGTAGGATTTTCACTCTGTTTAGAGATTCAACCAGCTCTGTAGTGGAGGAGTTACAGATGCAATTCATAATTCTGTATACTGCGTTCACAACACAGCTGCCGGTGATTTGGCAGCAGACCATCTTGCATTGATTTTTGTGTGTGTAATGGTATGAGTGCCAGTCATTCAAAAATCAATGGCAAACTACTGAATGTAAACCTGCCAAGGAATCACAAACAGCCAAAAAAACATGCTGGTGTTGGCTGCGACATCCTGTAAAGGATCAACTAACTAACTGTACTCTGGTTAAAGTATTCTCTACCTACAACACTCTGGTTAGAGTATTCACTACCTACTCTACTCTGTTTAGAGTATTCACTATGTATTATACTCTGCTTAAAGTATTCTCTACCTACTGTACTCTGGTTAAAGTATTCTCTACCTACGACACTCTGGTTAGAGTATTCACTACCTACTCTACTCTGTTTAGAGTATTCACTATGTATTATACTCTGCTTAAAGTATTCTCTACCTACTGTACTCTGGTTAAAGTATTCTCTACCTACGCACTCTGGTTAGAGTATTCACTACCTACTATACTCTGGTTAGAGTATTCACTACCTGCCTTACTCTGTTTAGAGTATTCACTACTTACTGTACTCTGTTTAACGTATTCACTACCTACTGTACTTTGTTTAGAGTATTCACTATGTATTATACTCTGCTTAAAGTATTCACTACCTACTGTACTTTGGTTAGAGTATTCACTACCTACTGCACTCTGTTTAGAGTATTCACTATCTACTGTACTCTGTTTAATGTATTCACTACCTACTGTACTCTGTTTAGAGTATTCACTATGTATTATATTCTGCTTAAAGTACTCACTACCTACTGTACTTTGGTTAGAGTATTCACTACCTACTGTACTCTGTTTAGAGTATTCACTATGTAGTATACTCTGCTTAAAGTATTCACTACCTACTGTACTTTGGTTAGAGTATTCACTACCTACTGCACTCTGTTTAGAGTATTCACTACCTACTGTACTCTGGTTAAAGTATTCACTACCTACTGTACTCTTGTTAAAGTATTCACTACCTACTGTACTCTTGTTAAAGTATTCACTACCTACTGTACTCTTGTTAAAGTATTCACTACCTACTGTACTTTGGTTAAAGTATTCACTACCTACTGTACTTTGGTTAGAGTATTCACTACCTACTGCACTCTCTTCATGACAAGAGGCACAGCTCAGCTGTTGCTAACAACATTTTTAAAATGTAAGTGTAGACAAATGTTACCATATCACATGTTAGATTTGGCAGAAATCTATATTATTGAATGAACACACTAGTATATTGTGAAATAGAATTTTCTCTCACATATTTTTTAAGTGAACTGTTATATTTCTAAAGCATTCAAATATTGCTATGAAATGAAACATTATCTAATTTCATTAATCTTTGATTGATATATTATGAAGGTCTTAGGTTGACACTATCATAGTTTGTTTTGTAGAATATTGTAATTACAGTTTGATATACAAACTATCATTGATGAGAAAATGAAGATCTACAGCTCTCATTGAAAAGGAATTTTAAAACATAAATAGTGAAGATATCTGAATTTAAGGTTATCATGAAAAGCTGTACGATAGTTTGTTCTTTTAATTATATTAATAATATGTTTAAACTGTTTTTGCAAAAAATATGCACAAACATGACACTTTCACATGCAGCATAATGTCAGACTGTATCATAAGCCATATGTACAGCTTATACTGATATCAGCTATGGTTGCACTGGGCCACTCTAATTTAACATTTCAGTCTCCAGAATCGCCCTGTCTCATTATTTGTGTGTTATTTCTCACCATAATCTGGTAATCAGCCATATGACTAACAGTGAGCAGTCAATAGGTTGCCAGCGCTTTTGTAAAGAAAGTTTGTGGCAAGTTTGTTAAAACTAAGCATTTTGTGTTTGTAATATCTATGTAAAAGTTTAGTATCTAAGAAATGAAATAATGCAGCAGAATTCTGTCATTTGATCACATTGATTATCTACAGCCGAAGGAAGTATTACACACTCAGGTAATTATAGGGCTGTTATTCGTAAAATACTGTGTATTTTTAAATACTTCAATGAAAATAGTTATCCTTTTGTGTTATGTTCAAATATGAACTAAGTTATAGAGTGCAGCGTACTGAAGAAAGCTCAAGAGTGGCGTTCTTTATTGTTCTTTGGTAAAATACTACTCACAGTCATTAAAGAAAGCAGACTTTAATCAACTGATGTTGAAAAGCTGTCATGAACTAGCACATTAGCTTTGAACAGTTTGAACATCTGGATAACAAGTAGTTGACACAGTTATTTAATACGACTAGCAGCCCACAGCTTTAATCTTTTAATATGCTTCCTTTACTCAGTTTTACTAGTTTCAGTTTATTCATTATGTCAGCTTACTGTGTCTCATTACTGTCTGTCTGGGGCTATCAATACCCCACTATATCACGTGAATACATATGCCTCTTAATTGTGGCATCTGTAGTCTTGCAGTTGTATTTGTTTACACTTGTTTCTGTCTAACTAAGGATGCACAAAAATAATTTTGTATTTAGATAAGCAAGAAAATTGTTAATCGAGTTCAGCATTTCCTTTTCTTTTTACTAGTTAGTCCTAACACTGGTGTGGATTTCTTTATGTGTGTATCAATAATCAGTGCTTTGTTTATACATCCATTTGGTTTCAGCTAACTCCCACATGGTAGATGCTTGTATACTTCCATTCTTGAGTTTCAGGTTATGGTTTTCTCTATAAACATTGTGCTGCTGCTGCAGCCCAAGAACATCCTGTGTACATGCTTAGTCCTGGTCATAGCATATTTTAATGTTAATGCTGTTAGGCTTAATATTTTTGGTAGCATTAACAAATAGGTTTTCATTAGTTTAATTACTGCACAACTTAATCAAGTCTTCATTACTTTAATTACTGCATATATGAAGTGATGTGGTGCTATCACATAATGTAGCGGGTGAGCTGGACAGCAACGTAGGATAAAATGAACAATTGGTTACAGTTGGCAGTCATTGAAGAGTATACAAATGCTTTGACTTGGTCACAATGTAGGATATTCAGGTCCTCTGTTGCAAATATTGGAGGCAAATTTCAGGGGAAAAGAAGAAGATTGTGTCCTGCAAGAACACCATGTTTGAGACTAAATGCTGAACTGAAGTGGACTGCTGAGAACAGGGATCAGTAGAGTGACATTAGATTCTTCAACAGCAGTCTGCAGGCTGACTTACCCATAGATGCTTTTAATTATAATGATATTATGCACTAAATGCTGTTTTAGATGAACAGGACAGTTGAAACATGACATTTAAACATATGCACAATACAATTTTTTTCATTTATTTAGTGGGCTGATAATATAAACCTCCCGGGTATCAAGGAAGACAGACCAATCCTTTAATATAAATGTTGTCTGATTAACTGATTAGAGAAACTAGACATAGACAGAGAAGATTTTTTGGGCAGGTCTTGAACAGAAATTATCTTGAAAAATGTGTGACAACTGGCAAAGCTGATGAGAAAGGAGGAAAGGGGAGACAAAAAGATAAATACCTGAATGGTTTGGCCACATTACATATTTGGGACATAAAGACAGACCTGATCCAAGACTCTGGTCATCCTATAAGATGGCCAACCATGAAAGCCTACACTTGTCAGCATGGCATATATCAGCATATATTTAGTTTATAATATGTTGGCCGTAAGAAAAGTCTTTTTTTAAAACATTAAAAAAAAATTTGAGTAGCAACCTAGATCATTGACATGGGAAACGAACTGAGATGATTAAAATTTGCATAGGTACTGTAAAGTCATATACTGAATAAATCGAAAGAAATTAATTGACCAAAGGCAACACAGAAGGTAAATAAATCATTATTTCTCAGTGTCGAGATTTTCTCCTCGGGCAAGTCACTTGAGGATCAGAGCAATCAATAGAAGCATTGGTCCACAGTAAGATCCTGGCAGATGCCTGAGTGGGGCAGAACAATCCTCTGTGTGTGTGTGTGTGTGTGTGTGGCATGATCTATGAATAGATGGCTGGTTTCTCTCAAGAGTTGAAAGATAATAGTATATGACCCATCTGTGTTAATTTACAATAGGCACATCCATGTTTCAGACTGACTTTCTTGTGCCTGACAACCACATGCCTTTGTGAGATTGTTGAAACTGATGCCTCTGAGCTTGGTCTCTGACATGTTGATTCTGTGAAACTGACTGTTGTGAATGTGTTCCTGTTGTTACCAGTGATAATATTGATTCTAGCTGATTGTTTGCCACTTCAGACTTCTTGTTGTTATGGAATAAGCAGCTGTACTCCTGCAACTAGTTTGTTTCTGGATGACGATGTTCTTGTAGGCATGACTGTTTCAACACATTCATTATTGTTGTTTACTTCATTGTTGGTTATCATCTTCAGGTAAATGCTTCAGATTGCTTGGGTGTCTATTTTATCAAGTGCAATGTCTGCAGTATTATATTTCTTGTTATTTTTATTTCATATTATGCTTTATGTATTATTTGCTATTATTATTTCATGTTGTAATATGTTATATTTGTAAATGACCTCATGCAAAAAAAAAAACGTGTAAGTATTCTTAATTTCATTCACACGACATTGTTTATAATCTTTGTTGTATTTTGTTAGAAAAATAACTTTTACCAAATTTAGCACTTGTTTGCTTTAAAAAAAAGATTATGTAAATGCCATAAGGGAATGTAGGTTCTGTGCATTCATTCTAGCCTTACTGTACATTAATTACTTTGTAACATTTCATAATTATTTGCAAATTAAATTGTTCTTTACATGGCATATCACTTTTCATTTTAGATTACCCTTCATCTGTGCCTGCTTTGCATTTCAGTGGTATAATATAATGTTAGTGTGATTTGATGAATACATGTTCTGTATCTACACAGACCTGCTAACAACCCTGTGATGACTCCAAGCAAACAAGCCATCCGTTCACAGTCAGTGTGGGTGAAGGAGAAGTCTGCTACTGCCCCTTCCAAATCCAACTCACAGTCTAAGGTCAGCCTGAGCTTGCTAGTAAAGCGTGTGTCTCAAGTCACTGAGCAGTTTTCTGATGTTTCACAGCGTAACTCACTCGACTCACCAGCCATTGAGCTTAGTGAACAGGCATGTGTATTGTGTGTGTGTCTGTGTTTGTGTACTGCTGGCATGTACGTCTTAGGCCTGTAGTTTACCTCCAGGTATCTGTACACTATTTCCTAAAGCTGTTTCTTAAAGATGGCTAGAGATGATCCTTTCTGGAAATATTGTTGATTTTATCAATGTCTAGTCACCTTTATATAGAATGTTTATAATTTCTAGTGAAAAGACCATTAATAAAGAGCAGTATCTGTTCAGTATCAGTTATTCCAACAAAGCTCCTTCAAAATCATTACAGTTGTGTGGAAGTTATTAATGCTGTTGTTATAATATGTCAGCAGTTGCATTCCCCAGTCTGCCTCAGTGTCAGTGCATCTTTAAAATGCTATCATAAAGTACGTACACTAAAGCTTGTAGACAAGTGTAGACATGGACATTCTGGTAGTGTCAACTGCTGCGTTTGGTGTGTTTTAGAAGTGTCTCTCGGTGGGAACAGGAGAAAACTGCAAGTGGTAACATAACATGATGATTTCATGAACACATTGAATTATAATTCAGTGTGCACTAAGCAATATTAGATCTGTTAATAAGCTATATAAATATTCTGCTTAATAGAAAGTGTAGAACAGATACAATAATGTCCTAATTGCCTTGTGTACAATCAATGGACATGTCACTTCAGTACATTTAGTTGAGGCCATGGCAGGAGCATCTTATGATGGAAATGGGATATTCTAGAAAGCATCTGTCTGCTAGAGCATGCTCAAAATGTTGATGCTCGTAAATTTATTGTCATAATTTATTATCAAATACCTGTACAAAGTGCATTGACTAAGCATAGACAGATGTGTACCTTGGAGTACTCTTGACTATTTAACTTTAGGCACCACATAGTAGGTATCACTTGTCCAAGCAAACAAAGACATCATCCAAAGCAATGTGTATGTGGAAATCAAGGGGAAACTACCTCATTATTGCTTTCTAGAACAATATATGATTAGCGTCTTCATTACTAGCCCAAGGACTGAGTAGCTTTAATTATGATAATCTTCAATGTTAATTCATAGGTTCTTGTTACATGTGCATTTTTAAAGAAAATGCACAGTGAAGATAAAAGTGCCATTTAGGAAAAATAGTATCCCCAGATACAGTTTTATCGTATCAGGTGAAAAAGCATTCATAGCTTCTCTTCTTCTCAAATCATGACTTGGTGCATGATAAGGCAGATATGGTCAGGACCCTTTGAGATTGTGTGTGTAGTGTGGAAGCACAGATACACACTTATTGCCTGGAAAGAATGGCGTGGCAGGGAGTGACCAGAGAATCTGGCCAGCACTCAGTACTTTGAGGAAAGGCCAGACGGACTCATCAGAATGCAACTGGTACCATTAGCATTGGGACTCCTCACTGGTTGTTGAAGATTAGAACAGAGCATGTATGGGAGTGTCCTGTGTGCTGTGGTGTCAGCTCTTGACTAGCTCAACTGAAATTGTGGCTTACCTATATATCAGGTTGCTCTTATCATACACGGGTCTTCCGGTCGCCTGCATGGCGGTTAGGCGTTGAGCCGTTAAGGCCTGTGGCGTGTTTATGCTTGCAGCTACGGTTTGCAATCGCATTTTTCTCATGTTGGACTGGTAGTACATGGTTCCGTCGCTCTGCTACTGAGTGAGTGCTTGGGCGACACCGTGAGCTGTGAAATTCGCGTGGAATGCTTTTACAGCCGTCGTGTACAGTGAACTGCATGTTCGGAACAATGGCTACCGGCGGTTGCTGAATTGACTGTTTTACCCTTTCGGTTCATGATTGCATTTTTCGGGAGACTCCTGGGAGTCGGCGCTGAAGCTGCGGAGGTCGTGCTTTGTGCGACACTTTCGGCAGGTCGCCCTGCGGTAAAAGACCGAGCCATGTGAGAATACCCGGGTCAATGAGGTCTTTCTGGTGACTGCCGAGTCCATCGACGATGAACTGTGGTATTCGTGGATGAATTTGTGTTGACATTCTGATGGCGGCATTATGCACAGTGTACCTGTGCTGGCTTGTTGGATTGCCGAGACTCCTGTCTATTCCACTTTTCACATTGGACAGTGGGGAGCATTTTTGTGTGATATTCGCTGGTACGGGAATGGAGCATAATGGGAATGACCCGTTGCCGTGAAGTTGGAACCTCGACTAACTAACTAACTATCTTATCATACACACTGCAAGAAAGTTTTTGCTGGAATCTTATAACTACCTGTTTTTGACATGTTTTAAAACCTTTCACAATTGTGTTTTTAATAGTGGCATTTTGAAGATTGAATTTATTTATATATTAAAAGAGATCAGTTGGAATCAGTCCCTTTACTGCTGTGAAAGAAGGACACTGGTTGAATAGAAGATAAGCATCATGGCTCACAGAAATGGTTTTAGATGCCACTGTTTACCCCGTGAGCATGCTCCAGCAGACATAGCACAGTACACAGTAATAGTACACATGTTGAAACATGAACCAAAAATAAAGCTTTTAGGGGGGAAAAGCATGCAGAGGAAAGATATATCTGTTACCACAAGAAATAGATGTCACAGTGATGGAAGAATTCATGTTATGTAAACAAAAGATGCAGTCAATGAGAGACGGCAGTTCTTGCATGCCTTTCATAAATTTGAAAAATGTGCATAACATGAGGGAAGAAATATTGGCTCCATGGAAGTAATATTTAAACTGGTGGAGAAATACACATCACAAGTAAGGAATATACAACCCGTTATAGAATGCATAGCACTAGTAACAGAATATAAAACATCAGTAAAAGAATATAATTCAACAGGGGATGATTATATTGCACTGGTGAAAGATCATACCGCATAAATGAAGATTATATTGCACCTGTCAAGAAACATAATGTTAATGAAAACTATGGAGATACAACAAACTCAAGTATGCTGCGGCGTCTTTGGATATATTCATCTTCACCCCTGAAAATGTACAAAGATAAAGAATATTAGTGATAACAGATCAAGGATCTTTTTTCTATACTATCATGGCTTTGTGATCATAGGCCCTTATTTTCTACCATTTTCAATGAAAGATGATGGCAGTATCACCCCAGTCTCTTAACCCCCATAAAGGTTCTGATCCCCCATAAAAGTTTTGATACCCATTTCATCAAGCTTTCAAGTCGGATTTGAACCTAGGACCAACAGACGAGGTCTAGGCATGTGCTACTTCTGTAATATCAGTGGTGAATTCTAACATGTCATTGAAAATGTACAATGTATATAACACAACTGAAGAAGTATATAATACAAATGAAGAAGTATGCTACCCCTGTTGAAGAAATGTATATCACAAGTAAAGGAGTATTTAGCACTGTTTAAGAAATATGTGACTCAGTTGTGAAATATATAGCACCAGCACTTCAGCATATGCTTATGTATTATGCATGCAGATTAGTTGATAACATTCAAAATGAAAAATGCAAAAATATGACAGTTGGCCATTCTTGTCCTCAGTATAGTCATAGCTTGTGTATTTGTAAATAGTTTGATTTTTCAATTTTAGACGGTTGATAACGTAACTACTAAGTTTTAGTTTGACTAAATAACTTCATTAGTCACAGTAAAAATAACAGATACTTCTCTTTATTACTCTGAATGCTTGAATTAAGTCACCTACGTAGTCAGCAGCATTTTGTATCAGCGTGTAAACTATTGGCCTAAGATATTTGTGTATAGTCACTGTTTTGCGAAGTAGAGATGCACATGAGCATTTTGCTGAGCATTTATGACTAAAATACTGACCACAGTTTGACTTTCCTAGCAATGTAAACCCCACCAAGATTTCACACTCAGAATATTGGTTTGCAGTCAGCATGTTCAAATTTGAAGCATTGTTCTTTGTTAAGACAAGATTTGAAAGTGTGCACAGCAATACACAGCAAGAGTGTGTGGATTGTGCAAGTCTGTAAATAGCAATATTTTATCATCTAGCATTTGATTAATTTTTTTAAAGCCATCCTGTGCAGATACTGGGGTCACATAAGGTAAGTGGAGGAATTCTGTGGTGGGTGGCCCATTGTTTCTCTTGGGATATCTCTGGAATCTATGTTGCTGAGTAAATCCCAGGGAAAAATTACTCTGATCTGAGGATTGAACCCAGAACACTATGCTAATAAATCAGTGCCTCAGCCACTGTGCGTTGGGTGATCAGTTCCTCCCTGACAGTTCTCAGAAAATATTGAACATTGTCTGGTGCCAAGTTCATGAGGC
Source organism: Cepaea hortensis (assembly GCA_963921405.1). Taxonomy (NCBI): domain Eukaryota; kingdom Metazoa; phylum Mollusca; class Gastropoda; order Stylommatophora; family Helicidae; genus Cepaea; species Cepaea hortensis. Next base: position 122,362,951 of record OY992877.1, on the reverse strand, counting down.
TGGCTCATATCAAAGCCATTCTGGTCATTAAAATATCATCTGACCTCTGCTGGGTATTGAACCAAGACTGCTGACTTGGCAGGCAAGTGTGCTAACCACATTGCCACTGCAGCTACATGTTTCTAAAGTGAATCAGTTTCTGTGTTCCCTAGGGGTATCCGAAAGTCTTATGGCCAGATATAATCTTGCAGATGAAGGTCATCTCAGGCTGATACTGATGTCGGAATGTTGTCAAGTGTTAGGTCACAGTATCGCATGTGAAGTTTCCATCCTCAAGGTTTTCCTTCCCAGGTCATTTGGAGGAAATTCTGAAAAGCATCTGCCACCCATTGTACAAGGTTGGGCCAACCTCAGTGCTTGTTAGAAAATAATTATGCCGTTGCTGGGTATTGTACCCGGTCAATGTCTGCTCCAGCAAGCACACTAAGCACTGTACATAAGCACTGTACAGCCTCTGTGCCACAGTAATACAGATTTCTGGAGACAGGCTGATTGGCAGTGTAAGCAGATGCTACAGACAAGAAGATAAGAATAAAAAGGCATCAGCAAAAATAACTGACTTGAAGCCAGGGGAGATTAAGATGACTAAAAATAACGTGGAGAGAAACAACAGAAGAAGCTCAAGACACGGATATCATCTAGAAGACAGCCAGCACAGAGAACTGTGGTTCTCACAATTATATATTTTGTGAACACTGGTCATAAATACATGGTGCTGAGATAGTCATTTTAGCCATGGCTGATTCAGATTACAGATGGATGCAGACACTAATGCTACATCTTAGCTAGAGATATCACTACAAGAAATGTTGTATCATGTGTAATGATGGACAACTTTGGAAATATATAGATTTCTTTGGCATGGATTTACAAGTTTACCAAGCCTTGCTGCAATATGTGCATGTCAACTTTCCATGATGGGTGGAATATTCTAAAATAAACTGACGCACACGTGAAGATGAATAGATATAATCATGCTTCGGATATCTATGAGACAGTGTTACGTTAATGTTAATAATGGCAATATCTACACATTAGTTAAGACAATTGTAAGGTACACACACTAGAGTCAGTTTGAAATTGACAAATGACATTGTCCAGCATGTGCATCTCTACTTATGTATGTGAATGCTGCATATATATATATATTAACATACATACTTGTACTGGCACACATTTGCACTTTTCTAGTCCAGGAGCTATTTTATAAACTGCTTGTTTTTGTTGGTGTTATTATTTTTTTTTTTTATCATAGCGTTGAAATAATTTAATAGAATTTATGCTGCGCAAGTTTATATGTGAGGACATATTGGTTCCTTCTGTTGAAATTGTGTTTATTTGTTTGTTTTGCATCACAGGAGCAAGTTAAGTGAATAGATTCTTGTTCATTGTTGTGTTTGATAGCTGTTCAGTCATCTCTTCATTCACCTTTGTCTTTGAGCACGTGTTTCAGATATTATGTGATTGTCTAGTCAGAATTTACCAAACCAGACTTGAATATTTGCTTATCTGGCATTTTTTTAAAACTTATATCTTTTCTCTTCAAGATAATTATATCCAAATCTCTAATTACAATAAATTACTGCTCGTGTGTGTGTGTGCGTGGGCGAGCGGGTGTGTGTGTGTGTGCATGCGTGTGCACGCGTCCGTCCATCCATCTTCCCCCCCCCCCCACCCTTCTCTTTTTCTTTCTGTGATGTGCATGTGTTTATTCTTTTCCAAAACTATATATGTGTGTGGCATAGCACATTAGCATATTGACTAGATGCCTGGGGGTCATGGGTTTGAAACCGCATCAAGGCAGATTTGTAAAATTGACTTGGGCTCCTAAGTGGACCCAGCCTAAAGTAGGTAGCAGGGAATGAGTTTGGAAGTAAAAGTGACCGGCATGATGCTGACCACATCACACCCCCCCCCCCCCCCCTTCCCCACCACCAACGAAAACCGAGGCAATTATTTCCATATGAATCAATGTAAATCCAATTAATTTGTTCTAGGCACTCCGAGAATAAGTATAGTGTTTAATACTATTTTTTGGCCCCAGATGTGTCCTAACTAGCACCTTCGCCGTGCCTAGTGTCACCATGTATGCCAGTGCGCCCCTTGAATTTTTCAGACCATAATCTGCTGGCCTTTAAATCACTAAGTACACTAGCATTTGTCCCAGTCATTTTTTTTTATGAGATCGGCATACAACAGTCTGATCTTTTCGCATATGATTGCCTCCGTAACAGAATCATCATCTAACTGTTTTTGATTTATCCAAATTAATAATAACTGTTCGATATCAATTGTGATCTCTGTTTCATTAGCACATTCATGTGTTCACTACATTAGCCTTCTTTATTGCTTCCTTTTTCGTCACAATGGAACTTATCGTGGATGGCGACTTCCCGTACATGCGGCTGATTTTGGCAATCTTAATGCTGCTCTCATATTTTTTTATGTTTTCCTTCATCAACTCTATTGTGTTCCTGGCCTTCTTCTTCGAAGGGCTGCTGGCTCTAGAAATTTCTTTGGTCCCATGATGGAGTTAACGGGGAAGGGTTAACTTATTAGCAAGTGATGCTCACACAATGAGAAACAATGCCAAACTGAGCAGAAGAAAACGTGGGTTCCCTTGTTTTTGCAATATCAGCAGCAAGATCCCGTGGGCAGGTCAACAAAAACTGAGCCAACCGATGAAAACCGAGACAAATTTTTCGCGGAAAAAAATCGACAAAAAGCGAAATCGTCGAGAACCGATGGCAACGAAAACCGAGGTTTGACTGTATATTGTTTGATTGTTCTAAATGGTTGAAAATGTTTTTCTGTAGAATATGTTTTATACACGTGTTTATTGTAAAGCAAATCCACATTGTCACCATTATAACATATGATATTTGACACAGAACACACTGTCATCTCAATTAATTTTAAGTATTTAGTTTACTTTTCTCTGTTATAAGAATCTCTGTGCCAGGAGCCAGCAGGTAATATAGTCATGAAATGCTTCATTCTAATGTTCTAATATCTAGTGACCCTCAACCACAGCATTTTGTTTTAACAGTGTCCTTATTCTGCTTTTATTGTACATACTGGCCTGTCATATCATACTTACTTGAAGCTTGAGTGTATGTGTTGATGTTCTGTTGGAATATTAAGTCTGTAAGCCAGAATAAGCTTAGGGCACTCTGCAGTTTGTTTCAGCTCAGAGAATTGATTATTCATGTTTTTAATATCCTCTTAGCTGATTGTAAATGTCCCTTTCTGATGCTAATTGCAGTAGGCAGATTCAGTTAATGATTGTTCGCGGTCAATGATTGTTTACTGTTAATGATTGTTCACGGTCAATGATTGTTCACTGTTAAATATGTATGGTAATTGTCCAAGAATAAACATCTTAGAACATTAGGTTGAAATGCTAGTGACGGTCAGTGGTAATTGCTAACTTGTCTGTGTTCTCATTATATGACAAGCATGTTTGTCATTTATTGTGGTTGATACTTCACATCTCTGTTGGATTGTTTATGAAGATGTTATGATAAATTATTCCAGACCGTCCAAATGTGTTCATCATTTACCATTGTCCACTTGAAGTATCATGTCCCATTTAGTCAGCCAATAGAAACTGATGGCATCTGTTTGGAGTGAACCCAGATATATATTTCCATTTCTCTGTTCAGTGTGTAGATGTGTTCTACTCTATTCACCCCACTTGACAGTATTGGTTGTTTTTAGGTATTTATAGTATCTATTCATTTCTGGTTGGATCCTTTGTATTTGTCCTTTCCTAATTGCTTGTTTGATTGTTCCTTCCTCTAGCTGTATCCTCCATTTTTGAGTATTTTCTTAGTGATGAAATTATTTGAGTTGGAAATTTTTTTAAATTTGGTTGGTTGGTTGTTTTTCCTAGTTTGTTTTGTTAGTCTTAGGTTTTGTATTTTTTTTCAGTTTGTTATATTTATGGTTAGTTTTGTGGGTGGCCATGCTTTTTTCCCTTCCAGATGTGTGTGTGTGTGTATGTCTTATTGTCAGTTATTTTGTTTCTTAATTTCCTGGCCTTTTCCCTATATTTCTTTTTTTTTTATTCACTTGTATATTATTGAAGTGTTTATGGTGTTCACTATTGCTTACTTAGTACCACCTTTTATTTACTTTATCTCTTGTGCTTCCATCTTTGTTGAGGTTTAGAGGGGTAGTTTGTTTCTTCACCGATCAGTATATTATATGCATCTGTTCCAGCATGGATCATGAACAGAATGTTTCATCTGAGATTCTCCTTTCCACTAATGGAGAGGTTTTCTTGTGTCTTTTGTTTTACATATTCATCCAAAAGTTATAGATAAACATTAATTGCCATGTCTAAGATGTTCAGCTAATGTTGTAGTTTTTGCAAAGTACATCAGTCATGGTTATTCTGGCTTTTTTTTTTTTCTTGGACTAGAAGACGATAATCACGGAAAGTAGAATATTCATGTAGTTTGTGTGAACTGAAACATTGATTGCCATTGTCTAGTAGCTTCATACCTTTTACAGCTACCTTATTATTTACCTCCACATTATCATTTTGTAATATGCATGCCATTTTATCTAACTAATATTTGAATTATACTAGAAGCTCTTTTAAAATTGCATTAATTGTGTAATTTAATTGCTTTTAAAGATCACAAGAGTTGCCGATCTTCACAAAAAGCACTCTCTGTCTCTCAAGATGGTACAGTAGCTTCTCCCAGTCCATTATATGATAGATTTTAAGTGCTATCTTCCTCTTGCAGGTCTTCCTTCTGTCCTTCCCTGGACTTCCTCTTACAGGTCTGCCTTATCCCCTTCCCTGAAGTATAGCCTTCCTCTTGCAGGTCTGCCTTATCCCCTTCCCTGAAGTATAGCCTTCCTCTTGCAGGTCTGCCTTATCCCCTTCCCTGAAGTATAGCCTTCCTCTTGCAGGTCTGCCTTCTGTCCTTCCCAGGACTTCCTCTTACATGTCTGCCTTATCCCCTTCCCTGAAGTATGGTCTTCCTCTTGCAGATCTGCCTTATCCCCTTCCCTGAAGTATAGCCTTCCTCTTGCAGGTCTGCCTTCTGTCCTTCCCAGGACTTCCTCTTACATGTCTGCCTTATCCCCTTCCCTGAAGTATGGTCTTCCTCTTGCAGATCTGCCTTATCTCCTTCCCTGAAGTATGGTCTTCCTCTTGCAGATCTGCCTTATCTCCTTCCCTGAAGTATGGTCTTCCTCTTGCATATCTGCCTTATCCCCTTCCCTAGCATGTGGTCTTCCTCTTGCAAGTCTGCCTTCTGTCCTTCCCTGGACTTCCTCTTACATGTCTGCCTTATCCCCTTCCCTGATGTATGGTCTTCCTCTTGCAGATCTGCCTTATCCCCTTCCCTAGCATGTGGTCTTCCTCTTGCAGGTCTGCCTTCTGTCCTTCCCTGGACTTCCTCTTACATGTCTGCCTTATCCCCTTCCCTGAAGTTTGGTATTCCTCTTGCAGATCTGCCTTATCCCCTTCCCTAGCATGTGGTCTTCCTCTTGCAAGTCTGTCTTCTGTCCTTCCCTGGACTTCCTCTTACATGTCTGTCTTATCCCCTTCCCTGAAGTATGGTCTTCCTCTTGCAGATCTGCCTTATCCCCTTCCCTGAATTTTGGTTTTCCTCTTGCAGGTATGCCTTATCTCCTTCCCTGAAGTTTGGTCTTCCTCTTGCAGGTCTGCCTTATCCCCTTCCCTGAAGTTTGGTCTTCCTCTTGCAGGTCTGCCTTATCCCCTTCCCTAGAGTGTGGTCTTCCTCTTGCAGGTCTGCCTTATCCCCTTCCCTAGAATGTGGTCTTCCTCTTGCAGGTCTGCCCTATGCCCTTCCCTGAAGTTTGGTATTCCTCTTGCAGGTCTGCCCTATGCCCTTCCCTGAAGTATGGTCTTCCTCTTGCAGGTCTGCCTTATCCCCTTCCCTGAAGTACGGTCTTCCTCTTGCAGGTCTGCCTTCTGTCACTGGCGTATGGTTTTCCCTCAGAATATTATGTATCTTTGTGTCCAAAATATTTTATTTGTTGAACCTTTAGTCATTATTTCTTGATTTCTAGTTTGTATAATTTGTATGTATTTTTTTTTAAATTTTGTCTTTCCATTATATTCATCTAATTTTTCTATATATCTACATTTGGATGACTTTAATTCCTGTCTTTTAACAGCTTGTTCAGAGTCTATTACTCTGCACTATGTAACCATGTCATGTATACATAACACTGAATCAGTCTCAGTTGTAACCAAAAAAACTGTTTATTAAATTCTGACATCCGAGGACAGTATGAGATAAGCATGATTCATTACTGAAGATCTACTTTGTAGTCATTTGACAAGGAGCAGGCAGCTGAAGATATTTGTATGTTTTCAGCAAAAAGGTGTTTGAAAGTCACCTTCTGTTTTTTAAAGATTTGTATGCATTGTTTAATGTTGTAATTATCTATTTCTTGCATGTCAGACATAAAATATGTATAAGTGTATAATTGAGTGAGAGAAAGAGAATTATTATGTCTGAAACACTAGCATAAGGCACTTGTATATGTTATCTATTAAAGTATGATACATAATACTAGAAAGTAAATGCTTTTACACCATAAGAAATGTTGACATACAGTTTTCATTATGAACAAATTGTGAGTATTAGATACCATTTATTTTTAGTATTGCAACAATATGTAATATTTTATTATCTCTGATAACATGCCTTTTCTAGTGCCAGTAACACATCATTTCTGTGCACAGTGTGTAGATATTTAAATGTCCTTTGAACATGACAAAGAAGACATACAATACCATACAATGGGCAGCCCGAAACATGAAAGTGAGGCTAAGCTGCCATGTTGATGATGTGATGGTTCCTTGAGTGATCACAGCATCATGTGTTAGCTCTACAGTTATTGGAGCCTTTTTGGCTGGCGGGAAAGTTTGTGTGTTGCCCATGCCTTCGCTTGAGTGTTGAGCGACAAGCATCAACATATTAATCATCATTTCTTCTTATCATTGGTAATGTCTAGACAAGATATCCTGTTGTTGGATGTATGTTGCTGTATTTGACAGCTGACATTACACTCTGTTGTGAGTCGCATGGTGCCATGGTTTCCTCATGCAACTCCTGGCCTAGTACCTCTGACCTCAGCGCCTGCTCTAGGCAGTATTCTTATCATACCCCTTCTGACTGGGTTTTGGATTTTTTTTTCGCTTATAAATCTGCATCATTTTTCCAATCTCGGTAACTTTACTCACTGCTATCTTCATCTTTCATGTGAATTTCAGTCATTTCAGTTGGTGTGTTTGTGAAGACTTTTTGGCCAGTGCACACCAATACCAAAATGTGATTTGAAATATGGACTTGCAGCTGCAAAAATATTTGGGTATTTGACACTCTTAACAGCACGGCAAGTTTCTATGATTGCTAAATGTTGGTCAACTTCATTTGATTTGATCCGTTGACTAGGACATATCTGGAGTATCAAGATTTATGTTTCCAAGATGATGTCATTTTATCACATTAGAAGCAGACCACCTTGCCTTGATTTTCATTAATGGTTTTAGTGCCGGCCATTGAGAAAGCAATGGCAAACTACTGAATGTATTTGCAATCACAAACAGAAAAATGCTGGGGTTGACTGCAATGTCCTGTAAAGGATATACAACTAACTTTCTTTTTTTAAAGTTCACCCTAACTCAACTCAGTTGTCTCAGATCTAGAATGTATAGCATTGGTCAAACTATCCAAGAATTCCACAGCACATTCTCATCCAGTTTCAACATATCTAAGACATGATAATATAGATGCTTGTCAGGTACATTATGTGCATCATGATACTCATTGACAGCATTGGATTTGTTGTGTTTGTTATTTGCATATAGTATACAAGATATGCAACCAGATGCCATTGTGACATAGATAACATACTGGTATTTATTCACTCATTGATCTAAGATATGTTGTATCAACATATTAGTCACTTAAAGTTAATTAATGTTATCTAAGATATGTTGTTAAAACACATTAGTCACTCAGTTATCTATGATATGTTGTATCAACACATTAGTAACTCAATTATCTAAGATATGTTGTTAAAACACATTAGTAACTCAATTATCTAAGATATGTTGTATCAACACATTAATAACTCAGTTATCTAAGAAATGTTGTATCAACACATTAGTCACTCAATTATCTAAGATCTGTTGTATCAACACATCAGTAACTCAGTTATCTAAGATATGTTGTATCAGCACATTAGTCGCTCAGTTATCTAAGATATGCTGTATCAACACATTAGTCGCTCAGTTATCTAAGATATGTTGTATCAATACATTAGTCGCTCAGTTATCTAAGATATGCTGTATCAACACATTAGTCGCTCAGTTATCTAAGATATGCTGTATCAACACATTAGTCGCTCAGTTATCTAAGATATGTTGTATCAACACATTAGTCGCTCAGTTATCTAAGATATGCTGTATCAACACATTAGTCGCTCAGTTATCTAAGATATGTTGTATCAACACATTAGTCGCTCAGTTATCTAAGATATGCTGTATCAACACATTAGTCGCTCAGTTATCTAAGATATGTTGTATCAACACATTAGTCGCTCAGTTATCTAAGATATGCTGTATCAACACATTAGTCGCTCAGTTATCTAAGATATGCTGTATCAACACATTAGTCACTCAGTTATCTAAGATATGTTGTATCAACACATTAGTCGCTCAGTTATCTAAGATATGCTGTATCAACACATTAGTCAGTCAGGTATCTAAGATATGTTGTATCAACACATTAGTTTCTCAATTATCTAAGATATGTTGTATCAACACATTAGTTTCTCAATTATCTAAGATATGTTGTATCAACACATTAGTTTCTCAATTATCTAAGATATGTTGTATCAACACATTAGTCACTCGGTTATCTAAGATTTTTAAAAAGTTGTCTAAGATATGTTGTATCAGCACATTAGTCACTCAGTTATGTAAGATAAGTTGTATCAACATATTAGTCGCTCAGTTATCTAAGATATGTTGTATCAACACATTAGTCGCTCAGTTATCTAAGATATGCTGTATCAACACATTAGTCGCTCAGTTATCTAAGATATGTTGTATCAACACATTAGTCGCTCAGTTATCTAAGATATGCTGTATCAACACATTAGTCGCTCAGTTATCTAAGATATGCTGTATCAACACATTAGTCACTCAGTTATCTAAGATATTTTGTATCAACACATTAGTCGCTCAGTTATCTAAGATATGCTGTATCAACACATTATTCGCTCAGTTATCTAAGATATGCTGTATCAACACATTAGTCAGTCAGGTATCTAAGATATGTTGTATCAACACATTAGTTTCTCAATTATCTCAGATAAGTTGTATCAACATATTAGTCTCTCAGTTATCTAAGATATGCTGTATCAACACATTAGTCGCTCAGTTATCTAAGATATGTTGTATCAACACATTAGTCGCTCAGTTATCTAAGATATGCTGTATCAACACATTAGTCAGTCAGGTATCTAAGATATGTTGTATCAACACATTAGTTTCTCAATTATCTAAGATATGTTGTATCAACACATCAGTAACTCAGTTATCTCAGATATGTTGTATTAACACATTAGTCACTCAGTTATCTAAGATAAGCTGTATCAACACATTAGTCGCTCAGTTATCTAAGATATGCTGTATCAACACATAAGTCACTCAGTTATCTAAGATATGCTGTATCAACACATTAGTCAGTCAGGTATCTAAGATATGTTGTATCAGCACATTAGTCACTCAGTTATGTAAGATAAGTTGTATTAACATATTAGTCGCTCAGTTATCTAAGATATGTTGTATCAACACATTAGTCGCTCAGTTATCTAAGATATGCTGTATCAACACATTAGTCACTCAGTTATCTAAGATATGTTGTATCAACACATTAGTCAGTCAGGTATCTAAGATATGTTGTATCAACACATTAGTTTCTCAATTATCTAAGATATGTTGTATCAACACATTAGTTTCTCAATTATCTCAGATATGTTGTATCAACACATTAGTTTCTCAATTATCTAAGATATGTTGTATCAACACATTAGTCACTCAGTTATCGAAGATTTAATAAAAGTTGTCTAAGATATGTTGTATCAACACATTAGTTTCTCAATTATCTAAGATATGTTGTATCAACACATCAGTAACTCAGTTATCTAAGATAAGCTGTATCAACACATTAGTCGCTCAGTTATCTAAGATATGCTGTATCAACACATAAGTCACTCAGTTATCTAAGATATGCTGTATCAACACATTAGTCACTCTGTTATGTAAGATAAGTTGTATCAACACATTAGTCACTCAGTTATCTAAGATATGTTGTATCAGCACATTAGTCACTCAGTTATGTAAGATATGTTGTATCAACACATTAGTCACTCAGTTATCTAAGATATGTTGTATCAACACATTAGTCGCTCAGGTATCTAAGATATGCTGTATCAACACATTAGTCACTCAGTTATCTAAGATATGTTGTATCAACATATTAGTCACTCAGTTATCTAAGATAAGTTGTATCAACATATTAGTCACTCAGTTATCTAAGATAAGTTGTATCAACACATTAGTCACTAAGTTATCTAAGATATGCTGTATCAACACATTAGTCACTCAGTTATCTAAGATATGTTGTATCAACACATTAGTCACTTAGTTATCTAAGATATGTTGTATCAACACATTAGTCGCTCAGTTATCTAAGATATGTTGTATCAACACATTAGTCACTCAGTTATCTAAGATATGTTGTATCAACACATTAGTCACTCAGTTATCTAAGATATGTTGTATCAACACATTAGTCACTCAGTTATCTAAGATATGCTGTATCAACACATTAGTCAGTCAGGTAACTAAGATATGTTGTATCAACACATTAGTCAGTCAGGTATCTAAGATATGCTGTATCAACACATTAGTCAGTCAGGTATCTAAGATATGTTGTATCAACACATTAGTCGCTCAGTTATCTAAGATATGCTGTATCAACATATTAGTCGCTCAGTTATCTAAGATATGTTGTATCAACACATCAGTAACTCAGTTATCTAAAATATGTTGTATCAACACATTAGTCGCTCAGTTATCTAAGATATGCTGTATCAACACATTAGTCGCTCAGTTATCTAAGATATGCTGTATCAACACATTAGTCACTCAGTTATCTAAGATATGTTGTATCAACACATTAGTCACTCAGTTATCTTAGATATGCTGTATCAACACATTAGTCACTCAGTTATCTAAGATATGCTGTATCAACACATTAGTCACTCAGTTATCTAAGATATGCTGTATCAACACATTAGTCAGTCAGGTATCTAAGATATGTTGTATCAGCACATTAGTCAGTCAGGTATCTAAGATGTGTTGTATCAGCACATTAGTCACACAATTGTCTAAGATATGTTAAAATACATCTCAGTCATTTAAAGTCAGATTGTAAATCTCTCTGATGGTGGTATACATCAGTGTAGTTTTAATGCTATTGTCTATGACAGTATTAGCATGCCATATATATATATTTTTTTTTTAGACTACACTATCTATTTGGCTCATCATCAAGCATTTTGTTGACCAAAATAAACATGAAAGTCAGAGTAGTACTTTTCTGTCTTGTAAGTTACTCTGTCCATGACACACTCAACAGTTTCATATTTGCAGCCCGTAGTGTTTTGAGATACACATGAGATTGCCTATGTTTTTATCATATTTTTTTCTCTGTTGACTTCTTTATAATCTATAATGACTTGAGCTACATCATAGTCACTCATTTTGCTATGGTAGTTCTTCGAGTTACTCAGGTTCTCATTTCAATTTTGATGCTGTAATTCTTTTCAGTTGACTCCCAAACGTCCACCTCGTCCTGAAACAGAAAGACGCCCAAGTCGGCCACCCAGTGCCCAGCTGAATAACAATGTCCAACATTCAGGCAGCATGAATAGTTTAGTCTCCTCCCAGTCTGGAGGTGGAACTTTCTCGTCACGATTGTCTGGAGGTTGGTACATAGCTTGTCAATCTTCTGTCAGTATGTCCCTAGAGTTTACGGTGTCAAAGTATCATTCAGACATCATTGGTTTCAGATTCTCAGCTTGAGGTGTACACAAATTGATGCTTATTTTCACTCAGCATGAATAGTATAAGTCTTTACTCTTCTTGAAACTTCTTCTTCTGTGTTCATCCTGAGTTTTTTTCCGGTCGTGATTGCATTGTGCCTGTTTACAGCAGAGCTGCATTCCTGTGTCGTTAGGCCGACACATCCGACTTCTGCGGGCATTTGTTGACCGGGTTAACCTTCCCGGGGACTCTTCTTGAAACGAGCAGATCTTAGTTATTAACTGGCTCCTAACATGGTACTTTTGTCTAGCTTTGCCCCATTTGACTTGATGCTTTTGCAGTCTGGTTAAAGTTGTAGAATCTTGTTTATCCCTTCAGTCATTTACTCATCCTGTCTCCCTGTGGGTGTTCAGGGTTAAAGGCATTAGCTGAGTTTTTATATATAGGCAGGTCCTATTTGTTTTCATAAGAAAAATATATTTTGTTATGGTATTTCTTTCATGTCAATGGAATTGTAGTGGCACAGTCATTACTGTGTTTGCTTATCAATGCAGTGACCTGAGTAAATGAGCAGTGACCTGAGTAAATGAGCAGTGACCTGAGTAAATGAGCAGTGACAAGATTCCTTTTTCTAGTGAATACACTCTAGGGCCTGGCACCGCAATAGAACAGTGAGTAGCATGCTTGCCTGGTGGTTATGTGTTTAAAACCCCTTTAAGATGGGGATGTTATTTCACAGACTTGGGCTGTCAGGTTAACCTAACATAGGTTCCAAGACATTTTCTGGGAAGTAAAGGCAGCCACATCACCCATTGAGTGCTGATTGGTCTAGAAATATGGGTCTAGCACGATATACCCAATGCACTTTGAGTACTTTACATGTTTGTTTACCATATGCCTCATGGCTTGAGCAGGGGTGCTTGACTGGCTGTACTGACACCATAGGATCGACTCGGCAAACTGGGCAGTGGATAATATATCAACTCTTAGAACTACCTGCAAAGAAAGTGGTCAGGATGGAAACTGGCCTCCCCATCTCATTATATCATAGCCTAGAATATGCGAAAGCCTAGCACTTCACACTACAATGCACTATCTGCCATGGGACTATCTTGTAACAACAGGGCTTGTTTGTGTAGCTTCTGTTGTCACTTTCTCTGTGTTTGCTCTGACTTGCCAGCACTCCTATCTTCTAACAGGGCTTGTTTTTGTAGCTAGCTTCTGTCACTTTCTCAGTGTTTGCTCTGACTTGCCAGCACTCCTATCTTCTACCAGGGCTTGTTTTTGTAGCTAGCTTCTGTCACTTTCTCAGTGTTTGCTCTGACTTGCCAGCACTCCTATCTTCTACCAGGGCTTGTTTTTGTAGCTAGCTTCTGTCACTTTCTCAGTGTTTGCTCTGACTTGCCAGCACTCCTATCTTCTACCAGGGCTTGTTTTTGTAGCTAGCTTCTGTTGTCGCTTTCTCAGTGTTTGCTCTGACTTGCCAGCACTCCTATCTTCTACCAGGGCTTGTTTTTGTAGCTAGCTTCTGTCACTTTCTCAGTGTTTGCTCTGACTTGCCAGCACTCCTATCTTCTACCAGGGCTTGTTTTTGTAGCTAGCTTCTGTTGTCGCTTTCTCAGTTTTTGCTCTGACTTGCCAGCACTCCTATCTTCTACCAGGGCTTGTTTTTGTAGCTAGCTTCTGTTGTCACTTTCTTAGTGTTTGCTCTGACTTGCCAGCACTCCTATCTTCTACCAGGGCTTGTTTATGTAGCTAGCTTCTGTTGTCGCTTTCTCAGTGTTTGCTCTGACTTGCCAGCACTCCTATCTTCTACCAGGGCTTGTTTTTGTAGCTAGCTTCTGTTGTCACTTTCTCAGTGTTTGCTCTGACTTGCCAGCACTCCTATCTTCTACCAGGGCTTGTTTTTGTAGCTAGCTTCTGTTGTCACTTTCTCAGTGTTTGCTCTGACTTGCCAGCACTCCTATCTTCTACCAGGGCTTGTTTTTGTAGCTAGCTTCTGTTGTCACTTTCTCTGTGTTTGCTCTGACTTGCCAGCACTCCTATCTTCTACCAGGGCTTGTTTTTGTAGCTAGCTTCTGTTGTCACTTTCTCTGTGTTTGCTCTGACTTGCCAGCACTCCTATCTTCTAACAACAGGGCTTGTTTGTGTAGCTTCTGTTGTCACTTTCTTAGTGTTTGCTCTGACTTGCCAGCACTCCTATCTTCTAACAGGGCTTGTTTTTGTAGCTAGCTTCTGTCACTTTCTCAGTGTTTGCTCTGACTTGCCAGCACTCCTATCTTCTACCAGGGCTTGTTTTTGTAGCTAGCTTCTGTTGTCGCTTTCTCAGTGTTTGCTCTGACTTGCCAGCACTCCTATCTTCTACCAGGGCTTGTTTTTGTAGCTAGCTTCTGTCACTTTCTCAGTGTTTGCTCTGACTTGCCAGCACTCCTATCTTCTACCAGGGCTTGTTTTTGTAGCTAGCTTCTGTTGTCGCTTTCTCAGTGTTTGCTCTGACTTGCCAGCACTCCTATCTTCTACCAGGGCTTGTTGTTGTAGCTGGCTGCTGTTGTCACTTTCTCAGTGTTTGCTCTGACTTGCCAGCACTCCTATCTTCTACCAGGGCTTGTTTTTGTAGCTAGCTTCTGTTGTCACTTTCTCAGTGTTTGCTCTGACTTGCCAGCACTCATATCTTCTACCAGGGCTTGTTTTTGTAGCTAGCTTCTGTTGTCACTTTCTCAGTGTTTGCTCTGACTTGCCAGCACTCCTATCTTCTACCAGGGCTTGTTTTTGTAGCTAGCTTCTGTTGTCACTTTCTCAGTGTTTGCTCTGACTTGCCAGCACTCCTATCTTCTACCAGGGCTTGTTTTTGTAGCTAGCTTCTGTTGTCGCTTTCTCAGTGTTTGCTCTGACTTGCCAGCACTCCTATCTTCTACCAGGGCTTGTTTTTGTAGCTAGCTTCTGTTGTCACTTTCTCAGTGTTTGCTCTGACTTGCCAGCACTCCTGTCTTCTACCAGGGCTTGTTTTTGTAGCTAGCTTCTGTTGTCACTTTCTCAGTGTTTGCTTTGACTTGCCAGCACTCCTATCTTCTACCAGGGCTTGTTTTTGTAGCTAGCTTCTGTTGTCACTTTCTCAGTGTTTGCTCTGACTTGCCAGCACTCCTATCTTCTAACAACAGGGCTTGTTTTTGTAGCTGGCTGCTTTTGTCACTTTCTCAGTGTTTGCTCTGACTTGCCAGCACTCCTATCTTCTAACAGGGCTTGTTTTTGTAGCTAGCTTCTGTTGTCACTTTCTTAGTGTTTGCTCTGACTTGCCAGCACTCCTATCTTCTAACAGGGCTTGTTGTTATAGCTAGCTTCTGTTGTCACTTTCTCAGTGTTTGTTCTGACTTGCCAGCACTCCTATCTTCTACCAGGGCTTGTTTTTGTAGCTTCTGTTGTCACTTTCTCAGTGTTTACTCTGACTTGCCAGCACTCCTATCTTCTAACAGGGCTTGTTTGTGTAGCTAGCTTCTGTTGTCACTTTCTCAGTGTTTGCTCTGACTTGCCAGCACTCCTATCTTCTACCAGGGCTTGTTGTTGTAGCTGGCTGCTGTTGTCACTTTCTCAGTGTTTGCTCTGACTTGCCAGCACTCCTATCTTCTACCAGGGCTTGTTTGTGTAGCTAGCTTCTGTTGTCACTTTCTCAGTGTTTGCTCTGACTTGCCAGCACTCCTATCTTCTACCAGGGCTTGTTGTTGTAGCTGGCTGCTGTTGTCACTTTCTCAGTGTTTGCTCTGACTTGCCAGCACTCCTATCTTCTAACAGGGCTTGTTTGTGTAGCTAGCTTCTGTTGTCACTTTCTCAGTGTTTGCTCTGACTTGCCAGCACTCCTATCTTCTACCAGGGCTTGTTGTTGTAGCTGGCTGCTGTTGTCACTTTCTCAGTGTTTGCTCTGACTTGCCAGCACTCCTATCTTCTAACAGGGCTTGTTTTTGTAGCTAGCTTCTTTTGTCACTTTCTTAGTGTTTGCTCTGACTTGCCAGCACTCCTATCTTCTAACAGGGCTTGTTGTTGTAGCTGGCTGCTTTTGTCACTTTCTCAGTGTTTGCTCTGACTTGCCAGCACTCCTATCTTCTAACAGGGCTTGTTGTTGTAGCTGGCTGCTTTTGTCACTTTCTCAGTGTTTGCTCTGACTTGCCAGCACTCCTATCTTCTACCAGGGCTTGTTGTTGTAGCTGGCTGCTTTTGTCACTTTCTCAGTGTTTGCTCTGACTTGCCAGCACTCCTATCTTCTAACAACAGGGCTTGTTGTTATAGCTGGCTTCTGTTGTCACTTTCTCAGTGTTTGCTCTGACTTGCTAGCACTCCTATCTTCTACCAGGGCTTGTTTTTGTAGCTAGCTTTTGTTGTCACTTTCTCAGTGTTTGCTCTGACTTGCCAGCACTCCTATCTTCTACCAGGGCTTGTTGTTGTAGCTAGCTTTTGTCACTTTCTTAGTGTTTGCTCTGACTTGCCAGCACTCCTATCTTCTACCAGGGCTTGTTTTTGTAGCTTCTGTTGTCACTTTCTTAGTGTTTGCACTGTCTTGCCCGCAGTCAGTGATTGATTCAGTTCTACCTTTCAGTGTTTCAAAAAGTATTTAGATTATTAGATTCATTATTTACATTTTAAATTCAGCAGAGATATCAAATTGATCAACAACAGGAGTCTGTCACGTGCTGAGCATGGGTGTGAGACTTAACAGAGCCTGCCATTGCTTGATGGATTTAAATGATGTCATGTCTTGTTTCTTTAAGCATATGTCATGTCTTGTTTCTTTAAGCATATGTCATGTCTTGTTTCTTTAAGCAGAGACCAGTGACCCAGACACACCATCAGATGAGCCACCTCCTTTACCAGAAAAACAGTCCTACAGCGATTATTCCAATCTGTCGGGGGAAATCGTTCGCCGGGTGTCCTCGGCCAGCCAGCCAGGAAACAGGCAGAAGGTGAGCATCTTCAGTAAGATCTTCAACAAGAATAAGCCTGAGGAGTTCTGATAGGAGCCAGCATCACTGGATTATATGTACCAAGTTATCTTTTCTACACAATCACAAATTAAAATGTGTATTTATTTTTGTTTTGTAGCTTCTGTTGTCACATTCTTAGTGTTTGCTCTGACTTGCCAGCACTCCTATCTTCTAACAGGGCTTGTTACATACATTTGTAGAAATACATGACAGTTTATAACAATCTATTGTCACCTTTTGCTACGTATGAAAACCTCACAAATACTATGACTGTTTTTATACATCTGTATGAAATATCATATTTGTCTCATAATTTCAACAGTTTTTCTTCTAGTATTATTGTGTGAATCAACTAGCAGCGAGTTGCTGAGAAATGTATGTGCTGTGTGAAATGTTTCATTTCATCCAGAATACAGAGATGGACAGTTCCTGAAACATGGCTGTCATTGCTTGGTAAAACATGTCATCCTGATTTGCAGCATTCTGACCATGCAACACAGACATGTTTACAGCGGAATCAAGCAACTAGAAATCAATGCCCATTTAATAGGAAAACTACCCATTAGACAAGAGAAAAATACCTTGCAAAAATAGAGGTAGGCGTCAGAGCATGATTGTTTACAAACAAGTTATTTATGTAGAATCAATCTTTGCAGTAAGTGGAAATCATCATCAGTTTTATAATTCAGGCAAATGAATTATACTTTAGATATTACTAGCTGACCCGGCCTGGCTTCACCAAGTCCCTGGTGGGGAGTATCTCATTTAATTCATATAAGTAGTCATATAAGCTCCCGTTCCCGACAATATGTCTGTCTGTCTGACCTGGCCCGGCTTCGCCCAGCCTCTGGTGGGGAGCATCTAGTTTAATTCATATAAGTAGTCATATAAGCTCCCATTCCTGACTGTCTGTCTGTCTATCTATCTGACCCGGCACGGCTTCGCCCAGCTCCTGGCGGGGAGCGTCTCATTAAATTCATATTAAAAAAAAAAAAATTAACTTAAGAATATCCTTCCACACACCATCCATTATTTTTAATGAAAACTGTTTTTAATCACCTACATGACTGTAGATAACTTCTTTAAACATAAAAAGATGAGTTAGAAAATGTTCACTATTTAAATAGATGCATTATTTTTATGAAAACTTTGAAAATGCCTTAAAGATTATATCATTATTTATTATAACTCATATGCCTGTAAATAACTGTAGACAAAGAGTTTATAAATCTTTGAAAACAATGCAACAATCTATATATAAAATATATAGCAATGCTATTAAAAGTTATGCCCCTTGAAATAACTTTTCTTAAGTTAAGTCCCCTTGCTATATATAAATGATAATGTAAATTTAAATATTAAATTTTAGTAAGTAAATAGCTGATTGTACACTAACAAACTATGACAGTTGGCTGCACGGGAATGAAAAGAATACATGTAGAAAATTTCATCTCAATCGGATGGACCGTTATCGAACACATCAAATACATCCCTCCATACATACATACATCGTCTTTTATATATATAGATTGTGCTTAGATATTTCATTTACCTTATTGTTTCTTTGCAGGCCCTGCCCCCTTCTCCCACTATAGTAGCTGGTGATAAGCCCCTCCATCCCCAGTCCACCGTACTCAACATACAGTGACAAATATAGAAGTGCCACTATTTATGATTCTCTTGTGATATATATTAATTACTCTGAGATATTTTGTCTACCTTAATATTTCTCTTTACAGGCCCCGCCCCCTCCTCCTATAGTTGATGGTGATGATGATGATGATATACCTCCACCTGTGCCACCCAAACCATTGCACTGACATAGACACATGTCCATTTATTGACATGGCTTGACTGGAATGCAGATCTGCAGCAGAACACGGGCATGCTGTACTCTGGACTTGAACACGCAAGCTTGCCATCTCAACACCAGCACGGAGGAAACTAGCATGGAATGCAGCCAGCATGGCCTACAGCTGAACACTCGCATCATTTTCTTCCAACATTTATCATTTATGTAACGAATTTTTAATGCTTTTTATAATTGCATTGTGGATAATCTGCTCACTGAGTATTTATATTGCTTTGCTAATTTACATACACACACATAAAGGTGTGGGACCAGTTATCTATTTCACCAGTAATCTGAGGGTTGCAAGATCGGGTGTTTTCTCCAGAATTTGGGTAGTGAGGTGTAAACTGTACACAAAAATAAAGAAGAATCAGAAAAATAACTCGTGTGTATTTGGTGAGCTGAGTCAGTCCGGTCAGTGACATGACTTCGGTACAAGAAATATTTAGCGAGCTCAGTCAGTCCAGTCAAAGACATGGCTTCATTAGAAGAATTACTTAGCGAGCTCAGTCAGTCCAGTCAATGACTTGACTTCATTAGAAGAATTACTTAGCGAGCTCAGTCAGTCCAGTCAATGACATGACTTCATTAGAAGAAATACATACTTAGCGAGCTCAGTCAGTCAAGTCAGTGGCATGACTTCAGTAGAAGAAATATTTAGTCAGTCCAGTCAATGGCATGACTTCAGTAGAAGAAATATTTATAGTGAGCTCAGTCAGTCCAGTCAATGACATGACTTCAGTAGAAGAAATATTTAGTCAGTTCAGTCAATGACATGACTTCAATAGAAGAAATATTTTGTGAGCTCAGTCAGTCCAGTCAATGACATGACTTCAGCAGAAGAAATATTTTGTGAGCTCAGTCAGACCAGTCAATGACATGACTTCAGTAGAAGAACTATTTTGTGAGCTCAGTCAGTGGCATGACTTCAGTAGAAGAAATACCTAGCAAGCTCAGTCAGTGGCATGACTTCAGTAGAAGAAATATTTAGTCAGTCCAGTCAATGACATGACTTCAGTAGAAGAAATATTTTGTGAGCTCAGTCAGTCCAGTCAGTGACATACTTCAATAGAAGAAATACTTAGCGAGCTCAGTCAGTCCAGTCAGTGACATGACTTCAGTAGAAGAAATATTTTGTGAGCTCAGTCAGTCCAGTCAATGACATGACTTCAATAGAATAAATATTTAGTGAGCTCAGTCAGTCCAGTCAGTGACATACTTCAGTAGAAGAAATATTTATAGTCAGTCCAGTCAGTGGAATGACTTCAGTAGAAGAAATATTTATAGCCAGTCCAGTCAATGGCATGACTTCAGTAGAAGAAATATTTATAGTCAGTTCAGTCAGTCCAGTCACTGACATGACTTCAGTAGAAGAAATATTTTGTGAGCTCAGTCAGTCCAGTCAATGACATGACTTCAGTAGAAGAAATATTTTGTGAGCTCAGTCAGTCCAATCAATGACATGACTTCAGTAGAAGAAATATTTTGTGAGCTCAGTCAGTCCAGTCAATGACATGACTTCAGTAGAAGAAATATTTATAGTCAGTTCAGTCAATGACATGACTTCATTAGAAGAAATACTTAGCGAGCTCAGTCAGTCCAGTCAATGACATGACTTCAGCAGAAGAAATATTTTGTGAGCTCAGTCAGTCCAGTCAGTGACATACTTCAGTAGAAGAAATATTTATAGTCAGTCCAGTCAATGACATGACTTCATTAGAAGAAATACTTAGCGAGCTCAGTCAGTCCAGTCAGTGGCATGACTTCAGTAGAAGAAATATTTAGTCAGTTCAGTCAATGACATGACTTCAGTAGAATAAATATTTAGTGAGCTCAGTCAGTCCAGTCAATGACATGACTTCAGTAGAAGAAATACTTAGTGAGCTCAGTCAATGACATGACTTCAGTAGAAGAAATATTTTGTGAGCTCAGTCAGTCCAGTCAATGACATGACTTCAGTAGAAGAAATATTTTGTGAGCTCAGTCAGTCCAGTCAATGACATGACTTCAGTAGAAGAAACATTTATAGTGAGCTCAGTCAATGACATGACTTCAGTAGAAGAAATATTTATAGTGAGCTCAGTCAGTCCAGTCAATGACATGACTTCAGTAGAAGAAACATTTATAGTGAGCTCAGTCCAGTCATTGACATGACTTCAGTAGAAGAAACATTTAGTGAGCTCAGTCAATGACCTGACATCAGTAGAAGAAATAACTTCTGAAAGAAATGGTTGGTCAGTTTTGGTAAGATGAAGATGATGGAGAAGATGCACCAGTGCCTGTACAGTGTGACTTGGGTGCCAGTTTATGTGTAAGACCACATGAAATGCCAGCAATAAGATAGGACTACCTTTGATAGGAAATGGTGTCCTTCAGCATGTGCCACATGACGAGAATCAACTGTGCTGTGATTGGACAGTCTGCACGTACAGTGTGCTTTAACTTTGTTTACAGAATGGTTTTCAGAACCATCTAGGAAGATTGGTTTGGGAGTCTGTCAACATGTTTGTCTTGTAACAGGAAAAACTTGCTTCTACCAGTTTGCATGTAACCCCATGGCATGTGCACAACATCAGACTATTATCTTTTATATTCAGTCTTCAAACCCATGAGCTGATGATGCCACAAGTGCAGCAGTAGTTATCATCTAGTATAAAGTCATCTCGTCAACATTAACAATCCACTGTTTAGCAAACTTGTTATAAACTTGTCAACATGCATCTCCAGAAACTCCACGGATCATACAGAAAGTGTTTCTTTCTGTGTCATCAAGTCATAGATGGCAGGTGAACTAATATGTTGCTCATGACACACAAAAATACTATAATTCTGACCATTGTTGTCGTAAAGATGTGAAATATCTTAAATAAAGGAAGACAAAAGATGTAAAATTTAAATACAGATGCACCTTTTGTTTTCTTTTTATTCTCACTGAATAGACCAGATTTCCAACTACATATGAAGGGAACAGTCAGTGAGCTTCCATAGTTAACTAAGATGGTGGTTTTACAATACCAGAGAATAAAGCTTTCTCAGTTTTCTACACAATTGGTTTTACATTTTGAGAACTTTCGGATACTGAGTTGTTGATAGATGGTCCCACACATGTCTATATATACTCTAGCACATTTATTTCTTTCTGTTAACAAAGGGTTCACCAGATGATATTGTTTTTTTTTTTTCTTAACATTGAAACTTAGTTGGTAAACATTGTAAGCATTTCTTGGAGCATAAAAGTTTCAAATACTTCAAATACATCACTGAAATGGACAGAGAAAATAGTTATTAACAACATTTGAACATTATTTTCACTGAAAATAATTATAGTGTAACGTAATTAGGGGTTAACAAAAAATCCAGACCAATGAAATGTCTGAAATGAGAGGAACTGAATTGACAAGACACATTTTCCCTTGAATCCTAAATAAATCGTGCTTATGTTGACCAGTTCCCAGTCTTGTTTTTTCCCCATTTGGTTTAACTTGGAATCCTGTTAATCATTAGATAGACTAGTAAAGCTAAATTGATCATTTCCGTCTTATTGAATGTGTATGTCAATGTCCACTAAATATCACATAACTGGCCAACAAAGAGCTATATGTTCAGTATAACCACAGCTTTCATCACAGATTGTTTGCTAGGTTCATTTATAGACAGTTGAACAGTGGTGTACAGTTTCTCTTTTAATGAAGGATTTAGCAGACTAAAAGACGTGTGTGTATCAAAGGCTGCAAACATTTGTTGCCAGTTACTAGATATCTTGTACACATTTATGTCAATACTAGATTATACTAATGGGAGCTTAGATAATGATAGGATTTTCTCACATCAAAATGCCAGTTTTCTGCAAGTATACAAATTGTTTACAACAGGTTATTGATCTGACCTCCTGTAACAATCTGAACAGTTATGTATTTGCTGTAAATGACACTGAGAAATGAAACCTTTCATATGTGAGAACTGTAGCTACAACATTAGAAGAAGACTGTATATTTTCTGTTGGCACATTATGAGAGGGGAAAATGAGTATGTTTTCACAACATAAAGTTGGAAGGGAAGAGAGGCAGAGGCAGACTGAAAGAGAAGATGCTAAACAGTTGGACATCATGGCATGGAGGAATATAGTATCAGAAACCATTGGCAGCAGATGAGACAAAAAGCTGTCGACAGACATGGTCACCAATGCCCTCATGTAAACTGGGGATGTTTTCATGTCACCAATGCCCTCATGTAAACTGGGGATGTTTTCATGTCACCAAGGCCCTCATGTAAACTGGGGATGTTTTCATGTCACCAATGCCCTCATGTAAACTGGGGATGTTTTCATGTCACCAAGGCCCTCATGTAAACTGGGGATGTTTTCATGTCACCAATGCCCTCATGTAAACTGGGGATGTTTTCATGTCACCAATGCCCTCATGTAAACTGGGGATGTTTTCATGTCACCAATGCCCTCATGTAAACTGGGGATGTTTTCATGTCACCAAGGACATGTTCAATTTTGTCTTGTAGTGCAGCATTAATTATCCTGATTTTGTTATGCATGAAATTGTATGCATGATGCTGTACTCCTTTCATAATTCTCTGCTGCTTTTTGCTGTTGCTGGACCATTTTATGATATTTGTATCTTCTCTTGACAACTATATTTTGTGCATGCACAGCAGGCTAGCATGGTGTTCACAACTCTCCACACAGCACTGTTGTACAGACCAGCTTGATGGTTTGTTCCCTTCCGTTCCCGCCTTCAGCAGTCAGACACTACCTCATTGTATTGCCACATAAGCCTGTCTAGTCATGCAGAAGTTACTGTTGCCCTAGAACTGATTAGCTAGCACTTGCTATGGCACACATCCCACAGGAAATGTATGGGCAGGCAGGTCATGGTCACTTTGTATTGTTCTGTTATCATTTCACCAAGGAGTCCTGGTAAAATAGCA
Source organism: Cepaea hortensis (assembly GCA_963921405.1). Taxonomy (NCBI): domain Eukaryota; kingdom Metazoa; phylum Mollusca; class Gastropoda; order Stylommatophora; family Helicidae; genus Cepaea; species Cepaea hortensis. The sequence goes on along the minus strand of OY992877.1, from coordinate 122,339,076 downwards.
GATTGTGTGCCCACGAAATCTCCCCTGTTGAAGAGGCATTTTGTCCTAACAGTTGTGTCTCTAAGGTTAACCTAGTCAGTGAAGTGGGGACCAGTGATTTCTGTACGTAGGAATGATAGCAAGTCAAGTAACTGGTCACAATATCTGCTGTGACTTTATCCTGTCAGAAGTCCTACCATTTACCCCTGCTCTGGATTCTGCTGTAAAATGACTTTACAGTGGCAGACTTATTATCAATAAATGTGAGATGTATTATAATTATAGAGCCATGGTTGCTGCATATGGTATGGGCTTAAAACAATGATGCAGACTTCATTCGTTTAAGGTGGCAGACAAACCTGCACAGCTCTGGGGTCCACCCAGCTGGGTAGCAGTTAATTTTCTGGGGCCCACCCAGCTGGGTTAATTCTCTGGGGCCCACCCAGCTGGTTTAATTGTCTGGGAATACAAAGAGACGAGGAAGACAATTGGCTGACTTAATTATGCTGTGGCCTAAAGCCTGACACCTCACACCCTGTATGGCCTCATCTGCCATGGGACTACCTTTATAATTATGTATTCAGTGTGCAGAGTTACACTTAGATGTCATATCATCATCATCATCATCATCATGTGGCCAAAAAAAGCCCTTCAGAAAGCCTCTCAATCTCTTGCCTCTTCTCGTGCCCCATGACCTGTGTCCATCTTTGTGCTGGTCAACCCCTGCCCTAACATGTCCTGTGTCCATCTTTGTGCTGGTCATCCCCTGCCCTGACATGTCCTCTGTCCACCTTTGTGCTGGTCAACCCCTGCCCTGACATGTCCTCTGTCCATCTTTGTGCTGCTCAACCCCTGCCCTGATGTGTCCTGTGTCCATCTTTGTGCTGGTCAACCCCTGCCCTGATGTGTCCTGTGTCCATCTTTGTGCTGGTCAACCCCTTCCTTTTCTTAAATGTCTACAGGAGAAACATCATCTACATACAAGTTGAATAAAGCAACATACTAATAGTTTGATTTCCTCTGAGAAATCTTACCTGCTTCAGCCAATCAAGCCACTGTGGTCACACACCCCCTACCCCCCACTCTTCTTCCTCTCCCCCACCTGCGACATATGAATTATTTACACATGAGTCTGTCTCATGCAGGGGTTTCATTTTCCTATTCTTGTGTGTGCCACAACACAAAGTAAGTAAGTTATCTCTGTTTTAAATAGTAAAAGAGGAAAGTCTACCGATGATGAATGACTGAGTATTTCTAAATCTTGTTGCCATTGATGTCCCAAGACAAAGGGAGTGGATCTGGGGCAAACATGAGCTTGTTATGTACCAGGCCTCCAAGTATCAAGTACTTTGATGTCATATTACTGGTCTGAAAACATCTCCAGTGCCAACGTAACTTGTGTCATAAGTTTATTGATTTCACAACTTTCATTTAGTTTGGCATGAAGGCTTATGGTGAACAATAAGGAAATAAATTCTTGCTGCAACATTACTAGTATCATTCAAAAACTACTAAGATGCCAACAGAACTAAAAAAAATGCCAACCGTGTGTTCTTGTAAATAACACTAGAAAATTGTTGAAATTATCAGTAGTTGTTTGGCCAGGCTGAAGTTTCTGTCCCCAATGTATTTCAGCATATATCTGCAGCATATCATACAGGAGACTCTATGAATACACAGTATCTGTATTGATTGGAGGTTTACTTCTGTATAACCTAGAATTTGCTCATGACATGTTTGGTCTTATCTTCCATTATAAGAATGAATGTAATATTGAAGAGCCATGAGATCCACATTTCTGTGAGAATCTATGTACATCTCTAGTATATCCACTCTCTTGTATGGGTGTCACAGTTGCATGTTAACTATGGGTTGAGAGCCAGGGATGCAGCTTTTCAATGAATATGTTACAAGACACTTCTAAGCATTGCATAAATCAAGCAAAACACAAATCCAGGTTACCAGGACACACTCTTATCAGTGGTTAAACGTCAGATATGTTCCTGGTTTGGCCATGCACTTGTCAAGATTCCTTGTCAACACTTATTCTCTGGGATGCAGTAGATAGCAAACAAAGAAATTCCCTGACTGACAGTATTAAACAGTGGGCACTGCCACATGATCATATTGCTGCAGATGGAGAGCATTGGAAGACCTTGACAATAAATGCACCTGTCATGGTGCCCTGATAAGCCAGCAGTGACTTCTAGCAATAAATGAACCAATTCAGCGCCAAACAAAAGTAGGTCTAGACCAAACATGCTACACAATCAAATGAACAAGTTTTATAACGTACATTTCCATTCATTGAGCATTGAAATTGTGGAACATACCATGAAACAAAACAAATAACATGTTGACCCCAGTCAGGTGATATATCGTTCAAATGGAAGGTCACATATGGCAATATATTACCCTTCGGCACTGAATCGGTTAAGAAACACTTTACAGTTCACATGCTCAACAAAGCACATCTGTGTGCACTGTCAGATACAGAACAGCGCTCAACTGTGTGCACTGTCAGATACATCTGTGTGCACTGTCAGATACAGAACAGCGCTCAACTGTGTGCACTGTCAGATACAGAACAATGCTCATCTGTGTGCACTGTTAAATACATCTGTGTGCACTGTCAGATACAGAACAACACTCATCTGTGTGCACTGTCAGATACATCTGTGTGCACTGTCAGATACAGAACAACACTCATCTGTGTGCACTGTCAGATACATCTGTGTGCACTGTCAGATACAGAACAAGGCTCATCTGTGTGCACTGTTAAATACATCTGTGTGCACTGTTAAATACATCTGTGTGCACTGTCAGATACAGAACAATGCTAATCTGTGTGCACTGTCAGATACAGAACAGTGCACATCTGTGTGCACTGTCAGATACAGAACAATGCACATCTGTGTGCACTGTCAGATACAGAACAATGCACATCTGTGTGCACTGTCAGATACAGAACAATGCACATCTGTGTGCATCATCAGATACAATGTGCTGTGCCTGTCTATGTCATTGCTTATTTAGAATTTGACTAACAACATGGATTCATTCACACAATAACTGGCTTGAACAGTTTATGAAAATGAAGCCTGATTAGTTACCAGTAAGAGCATACACCAAAAAAGCTGCGGTATAGAATCACAGAAGGACCAAGAAAACACTTGATAAACAAGCAGCCTCAAGGTACACTCAAAAACGAAAGACTAATACGATGCAACCAGGGCACCACATCTGATTGTGGAATGCAAACTTAGGCTGCCCACACATCTATGTGTAACCACAAGTGTGGATTAGGAGAAGAGACATGGCCCACCTGAGAGCAGACAACACCCATCAAGCCATATGGACATCTCGCATCCCCTAAATACAAATTCATAGTTTTTAAGAAATTATAATTACTTTACTAGAATAGCTACCCAGGAAAGGTCAATTGAAAGTGGACATATGATTGAAATCTTCCATTCAAGGGTGAATCTTTGTTTGACCACATAATAGCAACTAACAAGTTCACTTCCATACATGGAATTTATAGAACAATAATGAAAATAGAAACATTGTATCTTAACAAATTTATAATTGCCCACATGTACATTGGTTGTTTGTGTGTGTGTGTGTGCATATCCTTTACAAGACATCGCTGTCAACATCAGCATCTTTCAGCTGATTGTTGATTTCTTGGCAAGATTATGCTCAGTAATTTGCCATTGCTTTCTGAGCGACTGGCTCACATACCCCATAAGTTACAGACGTGGAGAGAACCGCTACCGATTCTCACGCACGTCACGTTACTCGCGAGAGTATACAGGATTATGGAGAAAGTCATGTAACACCTAGACCAGGGAGACCGACATATGTACATTGTACCTCACATAATTATAGAAAATACACAAAATGACAACGAAGCTCTGCGGAAGAAACAGAATAATAGTAATTTGTGTGTGTTCTTTTTGTACTCCAATATAAGCTCGGCAGCAGACGCTTTGTACAGATACCTCAGATAATTATAATTGTTGAGATTTCCCCAATGCTGGGTAACAGCAAGAGGTAGACCAAGGACATGTTTAAAACAGGCATGCACAAATCTATCACTGCTGACATATTTGCAATTGACAAGAGCAGCAGAAGACAGATAATTATAGAATGATCAGGAAGCTTCAGGACTGGTCAGAGGCCCAAAATACTTGATGATGATGAAATCTGCCTGAAGCATTCAAACATGTTTGAAATGATGGCCGTTTTAATTGAGCATTTTAATGCATATTGTTTCCTAGATGTATATTCATAGGATGTGTTTAGGATAAATGTAATTTCATTGAAATCTGTGAATGCTTTCTATACAAGTATTCACACAGGACCACCTATCGGTTAGACCTGCCTAGAATATATTATCTTAAAGACTAGCTAGAGAAACCTGTTGCGTAGCCGAGTGACGTGATTCAAATGTGCTTTTGTATTGATCATCAGAAAACAGTTGTTTCACTCAAACCTTTATATACATGTATTGATATTATAATATACACAGGTGTTGATTGTTATGTAATATGTAAGCAATTATGTATAATATATGATGCCACTGTGTTACTACATCAATTCCACATTTTATGAGTCCTTTTGTTTTGTTGCCATTTCTTTTTTAATGTAATATTATTTTTATTCATTTGAGAATTGTGGTTAGCTGTTTCATTTTATGTTTAAATCTGATCATGTGCATATATAATTGATGTGGTATTTGGTGCTTCGGTAGGAGGATGCTGTATTCATTCATATTAGGTTCAAGTTGTTGGAGAAACTGAGGGGTTTGTGCTAGAGCAACTTCTGTGTACTGTCTGTGGAGACTGGGCATTAGGTGTTCCATAGTTCACCTTTCCAGCAATCTGAATGAAGATTTGATCTTTGTTTACCATGTTTGCTTATTGTATGTATAGTTGTTCATGAGCCACGCCAAGTAAATCTCTTGTCTCTGGAAATACAATGATAGATAGCTTACACTGGTTGTTATTTCTATCATGGTGCCCCAACATGAAATACAATGATAGTTAGCTTCCACTGATTGTTGATTTATTGCATTATGGGTTATTTTAATTTGTGTATGTATAGTTATTGTTCTTATCTGTACAGCCATATATTCTATCACGTGTACAGCTGTCATATGTGAACATTCATGTCTTATTGGTAGATTATACACAACCCACCCAGCCGGCAGTCAGCTGAATCAGCTGTGTTCAGTCTCTGTGTGCTATGTATGTCACTGATGGATATTAGTATACATGTTTGGTTTATCTATTTATCATTTGCAATGCAGCCAAATAAACCCTAGCAGTTTTCCTGATGGGGGAAATATGGAGGAAGAGAAACAAATAAGTAGAAAATAAAAACATGTCAGTACTCCACTGTGTAGGCTGAACACTGAGAAGGAACCTGTGCCTTGACAGAATATAAATGTTGCACCATATTCATGTGCTAAGTAATTAGTCATGTGAAGGTATAAACATCACAGAGATCAATTATACTCATCCCCAACTAATCATGGCAGCTGATTTCAATTCTCCATCTTAATCTGTGTGCGTGTGCATGCATGACCACACAGACAATCACATCTCTCTCTCTCTCTCTCTCTCTCTCTCTCTCTCTCTCTCTCTCTCTCTCTCTCTCTCTCTCTCTCTCTCTCTATCTCTCTCTATCTCTCTCTTTCTCTCTCCTCTCTCTCTCTCTCTCTCTCACACACACACACACACACAGAGAAGAGAGACAGATAGTTCATAGGTAGGTCGATACTAAGATAGATATGCATATATACACACATGTCAGAGAAAATGAGATGATATAATGGTCTGCTATTAAATGATAAATATTTACATTGTATACTAGATTCTTGTCTGGAATCACAACATGTCTGATGTGTACATACATTCATCTAGTCCTGCAATAGCATCATGTTTAAGTACTGTTTATCTTTCATATATATATATATATATATATATATATATATATATATATATATATATATATATATATATATATATATAGTACTGTGTGTCTATATCAACACATTTTAATAGTTTTCATAAACAATTATGTTGCCAATCTTGTCACAATTTATTTAAAGTTTTTTTGTTTTTTGTTTTTTTACATTACTTTATCTTGTACATTTTGTTTCATACATAAAGCTAACATTTCTAAAGTATATCCTGTTGTTTAGCTTATTTATTGCTAAAACTTAATACAAAGAAAAATATCAGTTTTAATATATTAGGGATGTTCATTTGAAACCCGTTCCAATGGCTTTATTACAAAAGCATGAAAATCAAATCAAATCAAATCAACTTTATTAGGGTCACAAATTGGGCGCGCAGGCCCGTCTTACATTCGGCCCTTCCAATCACTCGTCTTTCGTTCATCAAGAGCATTATACATTTACATAGGAAGAAAAATAAACATTGTGAAATGAATGTTGTAAACATAAATAAAGCTAATTACCATGTTATGAAGCCCATCTCCCACCTATCCATACATCACCCCACCCACACAACACCCCCACCTACCCACACACACGCGAACCAAGGGACACATACACACCCCCACCTACCCACACACACGCACACCAAGGGACACATACATACCCCACCAACCGACCCATCCCCCTCCCGCACATCCCCCACCCATACACACTGCCCTCACCTGATCTCCCAACCAAAACACACTCGCCACCCACAAACATTCCCCCACCAACCCACACATCCCACGCCCATCCACATACACATCCTAACCCACACATCCTCTCCCCACCCACACCTCAAACCACCCATCCCCCAGCCACATCTCCATCGACAACATATTCCCCACCCATGCACACAATCCCCCACCAACCCACACATCGCACATCCACTCACACATCCCCAAACCATACACACACATCCCCACCAACTGACATGTCCCTAGAAAGAAACATTAACAGGTGTGGTAGAATTAAACAAAGCATTCATTCATTTTGAATGAATTATGCACCATGGGTTGGTCAAAAGAAGTCGCCGTAGGCATTCAGGCAAGCATCCCATTGCTTAAGTAAGCGTCGAATGTGTGAAATCATTGCCCCTTGAGAGCTTTTTTAGAGGTCCGAACAAATGAAAATCATATGGTGACAAATCAGGACTATACACTGGATATTGCAGAATTTCCCACTTCTTCCTTGCTAATGCTTCCTGCACAATCTTTGGGACATGCGGATGAGCATTATCATGCAACAAAATCACACAGTGAGAAATCATGCCGGGTCATTTATTCTTGGTGACTTTTTGCAGCTTGTCTAGTGTTTGCAAGTAGTGGTTAGAGTTGATGTTGACACCAGGTGTTTTAAAGTCGGCCAGCAATAGCCCTTCATGGTAAAAAAAAATGCGCTCAGCGTAACCTTACCAGCGGACACCTGTAACTTGAAATTTTGGCTTTTGGTGATCCAGCATGCTTCCATTGCATGCTCTCTCTTTTGCTGCTCGGCTCAAAGTGGTGACACCATGATTCATCGCCTGTCACTATGCGGAGGCGAAATTCATCACACTCCTCTCTGTAACGCAGCAAGTGGTTCAAACACCATCCCATGCGTTCCTCTTTTTGGTGGTCGGTCAACATCCGTGGTACCCACTGTGAATACACCTTCCGATATTGCAGTTTCTTACGAATGACCTTTTGCTTGCTTGCTTGCTTGCTTGTGTTCGTTGGCTTGAGCTCCAACGCGAAGTCCTGTATGTCGGATGAAGTCATCCTGTTGTCCAACATCAATGTGATGTCATACAGGACCTGAGGTTTGCGTGAGTATCCGTTGTCCCATGTCTGGCTTATCTGTGTGCAGACTGGTGGTTACTCGCTGTACAGGCAGACACTCTCCGACTTCGGAGGAATCGGCGATCCTACTGACTTTAGCCAGGACCCCAAAGGGACCTGTTGCCCAGGACACTCGCAAACTCTTTCGCTAGCGAACGTAGGCTTCAACAATGGTTCATCTGTACTGCTGAATCAATTTTGGCGATGGTTTTTTTCTGTTACAACAATATGCGCTTGACCCGGCCGTCGAAGATCTTTCATGAACTGATGTCCTTTCCGAAGCATTCGTGCCCAGTCTGTCACTGTTGTCTTCGACACACATTTGTTACCGTATGCTGCCTGCACTCGTTGATGAATATCCACTGGTCGACATCCTTCAAATGAAAGAAACTGAATCACTGCTCTTTGAGCTTCTTTGGACGGATTTTGAAACAGAACCTATGCATCATGGGATTATAAGCACTTGCTCTTTTATTCATTGGTCAGTACTTATCACATGACTATGACATGATCACGGTCAGCATACGTAATTACGCGCTTTGCAGCACGAGCGGATTTCCCCTTATACAGTTATTACTTTTCCCTATTAGTAAATCTTTTAATAGGGTAATGGGGCCTCTTGGGTTTGCCTCATACAGAAGTTCAAATGGTGAAAAGCCTGTACTTTCTTGTGGCACTTCTTTGTATGCAAACAGGATAGCTGGTAATTAATTATCCCAGTCACTTGATTGATCTTCAGTGACTTTTGCTAACATCTGCTTAAGGAATCCGTTCAATTTTTTGCAGATTCCATTTGTTTGGTGAATTACAGATGGGTAAGAGATCTCAGGGTCAGCCTCTACTACGATACAAAGATGTGTGTAAGCGGGACATGATTGAAACGCATTGATAATGCACACTGAGAGCAAGTCGCCGCTGAACGTGTTGCATGGAGGACAAATATCAGAAATTGAATAAAAACAAAGGTGGAAATTATTGCAGATAAGTCACACACCGAGCATGAGACGTAAGATGGTGCATGATGGTGGAAATTACCACATGTTCACATGCATCCACTGTGGACGAACACTTACAGCGCGAATTGGCCTTATCAGTCACATTTGCCACCGCCATGGGTTGTAGTTATTATGTCTTTTTGAAGCACAATGTAACAAACTATCGTCTGTCAAGACGGCAAGGTGCCAATGGTGATATTCGGCGAAATAATGCACTGTGTCACGTCCAACAACCGACCGCTATCTCCCCTCCCTAGGTGATTTGCATACATCTATTTTTACTCGTGCTGGACTGCTCCAGCGTGTAGTCTGCTAGTTATTTTAGCTGTGAGTGTCGGCTCAGATTGTGTCATTTTACACATGTCAAACTGATGGTCTTCCAGTTTTCAATTTTGATCTCGCACCCGGTTTGTTTTTCTTTGAAGATGAGCTTCCCAGAAAATATCTACCTGTCACAATCCCCTGCAACAGGCAGACATTGGCTGTTGGCTAGGGTCCATATATTATGTATATATAACTTAGTAGTGCAGGATGGGTCAGCCACAGTTATCCCAGATAATTAACTGTGATCAATAACTAGTAGTCACGCGAGAAACGTCATTTTGCACACACAACATAGTTTTAATGAGAAACAAACTCGATGACAAAGCACTATTCAGGAACATTCAGAAATTATCTACATTTATCCTTTTCAGTCCTGTCGAGTACAACACGGCCTTCCACAGGCCTTTATAATGCCATGATAAATGAACTGTTACGCCAAACTCTCAGTTAGACCGAGAATAACCAGCTCTCCTGAGTCTATCCTTTTGGGCCACGTTTTCCTCACTTGCTCACATCTAACTCCCTGGGCGAAGTTCCCCTAACTTTCCCAAATCTCCAATTGTCCAGACCCATCACTTTCTTCTCTTTTTATCGGTTTCCACGGGACACCCCATGATATTCGATTTCCCCTTTGATCCCTGACTTATAGATTCCCCCAACATTACATTTTGGGATTTTCCCTTGTTTGCCGTTCTTCCCGCACGTTCTATCTGTCCGCCGGTGATTTAATCTTAACGTTGCGTGCTCTACAATAGCACTGTCTTGGGGCTCCCCCATTAGCTGGAGATTCTAATTAATCTCCTGCACAGCTATCTCATCCCTCTTCCAAAACCATTCAAGGATCATTCAAAGCTTAGCGGCTTTAGGATCATCACCCTTCAAAATACATTTGGGAAGGTTTTAGAGAAGATAGTCGCTGTCAAGCTCAAGAGTTTTTGGAAAGGGGGAAGCTTCTTCCAAGAGGTCTTGGGAGCTACAGGCCAGGAAAAGATACCTGTCAAATGCAGCCACTTTTGCATTTGATGTTTATGAGGGGTTCCAGCGCAGACAGGAAACGATGGTGGCGCTTGATCTCGAGGATGCATACAACAAAGTTAGAAATGATATTTTGATGACCGCACTGATGGAGAAGGGGGTCAATCCCTGGTTGGTGAACTGGATATTCTCGTCTGGTTGCTCTCCGTCTGGGTGCATGGACCTAAGAACCACATATGTTAACCCCGGGACTGCCACAGGGATCTGCAATCTCACCTGTGCTCTTTAACGTGTATACGAGCAAGATTGCAAACCTAGAATTACAAGGGGTTGGAAGGATACTAACATTTGCAGATGATATTCTTGCATATAGGCAGGGGAGAGATAGGGTACACACAGCCCAGGAGCTACAGGCGACAGTAGACAAAGTGATTGACTGGTGCACTGAAATGAGTGCTGTCATCCACCCGGAAAAGGCGGCTGTTTTATGGTACTCTCTGGAAACAGGATTGTGAGTGCTGATGTACCAAGCCTCACGATAGATGGTAGAAACGTCAACAGAGAGAACAAACTGAAGTATCTGGGAATCACATTTGACAGGAGCCTGTCCTTCAAGGACCATGTGGCGACGGTTGTGACAAGATCTCAAAAGGGACTCAATGCACTTAAAACTATGGCTGCAATGGACACAGAGCAGAGAATGCTCTTCACACTATATCAGCACTTGATCCTCTCAGTGATTGATTATGGACTAGGACTGCTCACTGTCTTAAAGAGTCAGCTGGTGAAGTTAGAGCACATACACAACGAAGCTGTGTGGGTCATTCTGGGATGCACCAGAGACACCCCAGTAGTGTGTATGTGTTACATCCTTGGTTTGCCGACTGTTGCAGGTAGGCTCAAGGTGATGCAGGCGAAGGCATACCTCAGAGTAGCTGCAGGCACAGATCACCCTTTGCATGAGACGCTGGACGCAGTTAAGGGTCAGCGACTGATAAGAGGGAAGTCATGGATGGCTCAGGCGGAGGATACGATCAGACATGTGTACATCTTAGAGAACATTAGGCGAGGAGAGGAGTGGGTCAGAGTGCCAGTGGAGCAGTCAGGCTTGTGCAGAGTTATAATCACATTGAGCAGGGAGTGACCAGCAGGGGCCATGGAAGTGGAAATCCATCAACTAATTCAGGATAATGCTCGCTCGGGTTATGTGATTATCTACACAGATGGTTCGGTGTCAAGAGGTAGGAGAAATGCAAAAGCTAATGGCCGACGTCTGGTGCAGGAGAGTCTGTCATATGATACCACAACATCTAGCTTAAGAATGGAGGTGGAGGCGGTTACTGCAGCTTTCCGCTGGATAGAGAATACGATACACACACACATGATTGTAACTGACTCAGAAAGTATGCTGAGGAAGGCGAGGACAGGCATGCTTCTTGCAGAGTGGCTTGCTTCGCTTCGGATGTCACGGGTGCATCGCCTGGATCTTTTCTCCGGGGCATGCCGGTGTGCTGAGGAATGAACAGGTGGACAGATTGGCTGGCTCTGCAAAGCTTGGTGGAGTATTGATACATGACAAGGCAGACGTGGTTGTGGCCTTGTGGGAGCACATGTACACCTCGGAGGACAAATGGATCATCATGATCTGGCAAGAATGAGTTAGCAAGGAGTGACGATGGGATCTGGCCGTCGCTTGAGGCTCATAGAGGAAAGACGAGACGGACTTATAATCAAATTGCTACTGATACTATTGGTGTTGGAACTCTTTGCTGGCTGCTGAGGATGGGGACAGAGCACTTATGGGAATGCCCTGAATGCTGTGATGTCGGTTCCTAGATCAATCAATCAATAAATCTAATTAATTTCCCTGGCCCCACCTCTGCCTTACTCTAACCCCACACGAGCTACCTCACATTGTTACTTTCACTGTTCCTCATGCACTGCCACAAGGAGCAACGGCAAATTACATAATTAAAGAACTACTTTTTGCGGAAAACCAAAGACTAATAGCTAAAGCAAAATTACAAGTTCAAATAGAATCTAAACAAAGTGTGTACATACCGTTTGAAATTTAATTGTTATAATTTTTAAAACATGTATTATTGTGACGATCGACTTTCACTGTTGTTCCTAACTTATTCCAGGCTCCAGGGCTTTGACTTTGTGACTGGCCCCCAGGACTGGGGTCAGAATTCGTTCCAACTCTAGTATACGCCTTTCAAAATTCTCACGTTCTCTGATTACATAAAGCCAGTTACTATTGCGTTCTTCGGTGCCAACGATATGAACTGTCAAGAAGTGAGGTTCTGCTGCAAACTTAACCTGAGGAGGAGAAAAATCACATTGAAACTTACAAGACTTCAACACCTAGTAATTCATATTGAAATAAAGAGGAACAGATAATAGAATGTAAAATTAGACACCTGTTCTTGGAAATATGATCATGAACTGAACGTTACTATTTATACAAATCGTACTCGTTGGGTGTTGTATTTCATCTGCTGCGACAGAGGAGAAACTTCGGAAACAAGCAGTAGGATAGTTTTCATTCCACAAAACATTAATTTTCTTGAGAGACTCTGAGTCTGGGCCATGATTATTAGACAGAAGGTCAATATTTTCATCTGAAGAAAAATCATCAAGCAAATCAAATGTTGTCTCTTGGCAGTCTACTGTTTCCTGACTACAAGAAGTAGGTTTCTTGCAGAAATGACAGAGCTGGGATGAAGAAACAAGAATCACCATCATTCAAAACAGGTAACATAGAAGGTGTGTTACTTTTGGAAAACATTGTCTTTATTTCTCTGATTGTACACCAATATTATGCTTTGGGAATAAAGCTTTTGCTCTAGGTCACATCCAATGTGATTGGAGTCAGGAATTTCTTTTGTTTGCAAGGGTAGTAATCCATGTTTTCGTTTTTCTCTTTGACATTTCTTTTGCTTTTTGGAAGAAGGGCTTCCTTTATTGCTCATTTTTTCTAGGTGTTGACAAAACTGATGTCAGATTTAACATGGTGTGTAGGGACGATTGGGATGTAAGCTCATCCATTGTGAGTTTTGATTCCATTAATAACTTGAGGTCTGTAGTCCTTTCCGGATCACAATGAGTGACTGTTACCAGCTCGGATTTATATACTAGTTTTTTTTTTTTTTAGCCCTGTGTAAAACCGTGTTCGGCCAGTTTCTTAGGTCAAGCAGTTCAGATTATGCTGATGATGCTGTCCGTATGGTGTGAAAATGAGGCGGCGCCTCCGTTGTTATTCTTTAATTTTTTTTTACATGATGTCAAGTATAACATCGCTTGCGGTGGCATGCATTTTCATAATTCCCAGACTAAGGGGGATATCTACTTCAATCTTTCCTCGTTAAGATGCCGCTACTACTTCCAGAAGGGTTTAACAATTCAAGTCCGTGGTAGCTTCCGTTCAATGGAGGTTCATTTTCTCAACTTTCGTGCATGCGTAAGAATAGCTGTCCACCGGAAGTGGTAGTAATTGACCACTCAGGTTGACTTTCCAGCCAATAGACTTCTGCTTTTTCACTAAAAATAGGCCTTAGCAAAACATGAACTGTCGAAGACAAGAACTTAGACACAAAAATATTCTGATGCTGACATGAACTTACAAAAATCTGCTGCTGAAGAAATGGACTTACCAAAATTTAAACTACAGAAGACATGAACTTACACACAAAAATTAGGATGACGCCATGAACTTACACAAATCTGATATCGAACAAATGAATTTTAGATGAGTTAGCTCCGTTAAAGGTGATTACATAAATAAATACACACAGTATTATTTGGCGCTCACAGAAGGAGAAGAAGGAAATAGAGACTAGAAGACGCACTAGACAACATAAAATTGGAAAGCTATAGTTACCGACCGGGATCGAACCTGTCGCCTCCAAATGATGACGGCGCCTCGCTGTAGGAACAAGTGTACTTCGACGCACGACCAGTTAGACACTCCATAAAAGTGGCCTTAGTTACCTCAACGGTTCTCCCCATTGATCCCTTAAAGGTGGGAAATTTGAATTTTGGCCAGCGTCTCGTTTTTTTTTTTTTTTTTTTGCTACTGCTTACAAATGTAAAACAATTCCAGGCATATTTAAAACAATCGATAAGCTCATCTGTATAAAATGAGCCGGGCTGTCTATATTTTGTGATCCGTTTACCAAGCGTTCAAGATGTCTGCAACCAACTGTGCTTACATGATCAATGGAGCTGAATTCGTTAGACCATTGGGTGCTGATCATAAAGTCGCTTCAGTGTCAAATTACAGGGCTACGACGATGTTACATTTTCGACGTTACTTTGGAGAATCAGAACTGAAATTTCCCACTAAAGATGGACTGACGTTGACTCATGGTGAATTTGAAAAATTGATGGATATGCGCCATGAAATTCTTGCGGATTTTGACAAGGTACAGTCAAACATTAATATATCCATTTGGAACACTGATTCTATGTATTCCTATAAACCTATTTACAGTAACCAATTCACGCCTGGCAAGTTTCAACCCCCTTATGCATATGCTTACAATATCCAGTCTACACCACCATTTTCAACAGATCATCAAGAAAATCAACCCGCCATCGCCTCTATGGGTAATCCGATTCCCTTGGTGAACCAACGTAAGAAATTTATCAAGAAGAAAGCCTTATAGACATCGACAGAAGCATTTTGTTGTGTCCGTGTTTCTGTTCGTTTATGTGTTGAGAAAATTTTTAAAAACTAAGAAGATTATAAAACTTTAGTTTCCATTTTTATACAAGGTATATTTCTCTATAACTATGTCTTTGTTTAATGTGTTGTGTGTGAGTCTTGGTTGTGTCGGTTTTCATTGGTTGTTTCATTTTGTTGCTGTGTCAGTTGTCAGTGTTTGTGTAAGTTTTCGTTAGTCGAGTTAGTGTGTTGTTGTGTTATTTTTTCTTTTGTGTGTGTCATTTTCAGTTGTTGCCTGTTACATTTTGGCTGTCTTGTTTTCCATGGGTGCCTCGTTCAGTGTTTATGTATTTTTTAAATGGTTTTTGTTAGTCGTTTGTGGTTATTTCATTTTGTTGGTGTGTCATTTTTCAGTGGCTGTGTCACTTTTTTTAAATTTGTTGTCTATCTCTTTTTGTGTATGTCTCTGTTACATTTTTTTTTTTGATGTTTTGCTTTTCTTTAGGAGCATTGTTCAGTGTTTGTGTCAGTTTTCAGTGTTTATGTCAGCCTTTTCCCTTGTTTGTGTTAGTTTTCCTTGAATGTATCATGTTCGTTTGTTGTCGCTTTCTGTTTTGTGTGTGTGTGTTACATTTTGACGTTTACATTTGGATGTCTTGTTTTCTTTCGTTGTATCAGTTTGTCGTTGTGTTAGGTTTTCAGTGTTTATGTTGGCAGTTTTCATTGGTTGTTTGAAGTTTCCTTGTTTGGGTAATTTTGTCGTTGTGTCATGTTTTTTCTTCCTTGTGTCATTTTCAGTTGTTGTCTGTTACATTTTGACGTTAACATTTGTATCTTTTGGTTTCTTTGTTTGTGTTAGTTTGTCATTGTGTCAGCTTGTCGTTGTGTTAGTTTGTCGTTGTGTCAGTTTGCCATTGTGTCATTATTTTTCTTGGTTGTGTAATTTTCAGTTGTTGTCTGTTACATTTTGACGTTAACGTTTGTATCTATTGGTTTCTTTGTTTGAGCCAGTGTGTCATTGTGTCAGTTTGTCGTTGTGTCAGTTTGTAGATGTGTTAGTTTGTCGTTGTGTCAATTTGTCATTGTGTCAGATTTTCATTGTGCCAGTTTTCATTGGTTGCTTCATTTTGTTGATGTGTTATTTATCAGTAGTTGTGTTATTGTATTCAGCAGTTGTTGATGTCTTTATGTGTTACACTTTGATGTTTATATTAGGATGTCATGTTTTCTTCAGGTGCCTTGTTTGTGTCAGTTTTCAGTGTATGTGTCAGCAGTTTTCATTGGTTGTTTCCGTTTTCATTTGTGTGTGTGTGTATCATTTTAATTTGTCAGTTTCTTATTGTGTGTTACATTTCAACGTTTGCATTTGCCTATTCTATTTTCTTTGGTTTTGTCAGTTTGTCTTTGTGTAAGTTTGTCGTTGTGTCAGTTTGTTGTTGTTTGTGTCAGCAGTTTTTCTTGTTTGTTTCATTTTGTTGATGTGTCGGTTTTCATTGTTTGTGTCATTTTGTCGTGTCATTTTTATTTTTCAGTAGTTGTTGATTTCTTTGTATGTGTTACATTTTGACTTTAATGTCATATTTGTTCATTGGTTTTGTCAATTTTCATTGTTTGGGTCGGTGCCTTACTATCCTATATGTTGATTTGAGTGAGTAATTTGAGGACTTATGACCACCTATTTGTCGACCATGATGGAACTGACAACCGATGACCTCATAAGTTGTGTACGTTACGCTATATTCTATGCCATTTTGCCTTGTAGTTACCTTGTAGTTGCCATATCGTTGTTTGCTCCTAATGGTCATGCACCTCTGATGCTCTCAGTGTGGAGAAGGGAGTTATCGATATCTCACAATGATCATTTTTCGCGGCACTGAAGACACTATCAATAAGTTGGGGATTATGACGTCATCACCTCTTACAACTGCAAAAAAACAGATATTATTTCACCAACACCTTACATAGCATACAATACAAACTAGCTTTATAGTACATAAGCTATAAAAATACTTAGTGAAACAACAAGCACCCTCGCTACTCTACTATTACTCTTACTACTACTACTACTACTACTACTACTACTACTACTACTACTACTACTACTACTACTACTACTACTACTACTACTACTGCTGCTGCTGCTGCTGCTGCTGCTGCTGCTACTACTACTACTACTACTACTACTACTATTTTGTGTGTTACTATTGCTACTACTAATGCTACCTTTATACTACTACTAGTCCATCTCCACCTCTTCTTCCCCTTCTTTTCCTCCCTTTCACACTAATACTACTACCAATACTGCTTCTACCAATACTGCTGCTGCTGCTGCTGCTACTACTACTACTACTACTACTACTACTACTACTACTACTACTACTACTACTACTACTGCTACTACTACTACTACTACTACTACTACTACTACTACTACTACTGTTTTGTTACTATTACTACTATTGCAACAACTGCTATTATTACCAATATTATTACTATTTGTATTACTGATCCATGATGTCGGAGATCATAATTTATGGCGTGTCATACTCACCCACGCCAGGTGATAAGTCTCTTGCTGATGCTGCTGATTAGTATTACTGGTCCTATTGGTACTACGACTACCACCATTGTCTGAAGATAATCCCGTTAATGGGGATTCCTGTAGCGTGAGTAAACCCGTGAATTGTTCAACGTTGTCAGAGATCGCGATATGTGGGGTGGTATGATCGCCTACGTCAGCCGGTAAGACACGTGATGATGATGATGATGACTTGTACTATTGGTGCTATTGCTACTACTACTATTACTATTGGTGTCGCTACAACTAATATTACTACTATTAATAAACCCACTACTGCTTCCTCCTCACTTTACCCATCCTGGTTTTACAACACGTACTTTCCTCTACAATGTAAGTGGTCACTTGACCACTACTTGACCACGTCAGCGATCACTTTAACCATCATCGTTTCACTACACGTACTTACCTCTATAATTTAAGTGGTCACTCGACTCCTTGACCACTACATGACAACTACTTGACCAGCTCATGGTCATCACCACATCACTACACCCTTTTCCCCCGACAATTTAAGTGGTCACTCGACCATTTGACTACGTCTTGACCACTACTTGACTACCATTTGACCACGTCATCGGTCACTTAACCACCACCGTGTCACTACACGTACCTTCCTCTACAATTTAACCACCTCTTGACCACCCCTTGATCACGACATCGCTCACTGTAACCACCACCACGTCACTACAGTACCCTCCCATACAATTTAAGGGGTCACTTGACCGCTTGACCACTACTTGACCACGTCATTCCTCACTTTAACCACCACCACATCACTAGCCGTACTCTCCCATACAACTTAAAGAATCACTTGACCACCCCTTGACCGCTTGACCACCTATTGGCCACCACTTGAGCACGTCATCGCACACCCTTACCTATAATTTAAGGGGTAACTTGATTATGTTTTTTTATTACTTTTTTCTTCTTTTTTTTTCTTTTTCTTTTCTATATATGTTTTATTAAAATTATTATAAACCTTCTTTGGTTTGTTTGTTTGTTATTTTGGCTGTTGTACACTACACGTACCTACTCTGATGAGTCACTTGGCCACTACTTGACCGCCCTGACCACTTGACTATCACGCCTACTTTAAAAAGCAAGGAGTTATAGCCCTTTGTGGAGGTATCTATGAGACTCCACCTCCACACAAAAACCATTGGCTTTAGCCCGAGTTACACTACTCACATATACAAGTAAGGAACAGCGTGTGTCACATATACAATAAGAAACAGCTTGTGTCACATATACAATAAGGAACAGCGTGTGTCACATATACAATAAGGAACAGCGTGTGTCACATATACTAGTAACAGTGCGTGTCACATATAACAATAACGAACAGAGTGTGTCACATATACTAGTAACAGTGTGTGTTACATATAACAATAAGGAACAGCGTGTGTCATATATAGAAGTAAAGAAAAGTGTGTGTCAAATACAACAGTAAGGAGCGGTGTGTCTTACATAAAAGTAACATACAGTGTGTCTCACATAAGTATGATACGTGGCGTGTGCCACATATACAAGTAAGTAACAGTGCTGGAAAGACTCAGTCCCACGACAGTTTTCCTGATTAATGTAATTTCACCATTATCTCATCTCATCTCATCGGGTTCTTTTTGTACCTTACGGTCTCGAGGTAAAGTATAAACAGTGGGAGAGTGCCCACTTATGGGCTTCATATATTGATATTCCCATGGTCTCTGTTATTCCCTGCGTCCATCGTTTACGTGGTCGGCCTCTTCCTCTGTTTCCATTACGTCATTGCTTGTTGTGGTATACTGTTAGTTGGTAACCTACTTAAATGGCCAAACCATTTGACTTGCTGCCTTCTAACAAAATCTAGTGCAGCTATAACCCCCACTTTAGTCCTGATTTCTTAATTTCTGATCTTATCTCTTCTTGATACATTGAGTATTCTTCTCGGGAATCTCATTTCTGTTGTTGTGATGTGTCTTTTCTCTTTTTTTTCTGTCATTGTCCAGGTTTGGCATTAGTAACATAGAGTTGGTAGGAAGTTTATGTTGTAAAGTGCTTTCTTAGTAGTTATTAATACATGTTTGTTCTTTAGTATTGGTGCCATTTGTCCAATGAGTTCGTTTGCCTTATTGCACCTATTTTCGATCTCGTCTTCTGATTTGCCATTTTATGATATTATACTTCCTAAGTACTTGAAACTCTGTGCATGTTTCAAGGGATGTTCGTTTAGGTGAATCGTTGATGCTTTTTTCTTCTTTAGTCACAGTCATTACCTCTGTTTTGCTTGTGCTAATTTTCATGTTATGTTACCTACACATTTCATTTAGACTATTCTTGTGGTCTTGTAATTCAGCTTCTGGTTTTGCTATTAGTGCTTGGTCGTCCGCAAACAGGAGTTCTCTAATGGTTAGATTTGCAGTTGGTTCTTCTTCCGTGTTCTCGTCATGCGGTGTTCTTGTGGTCTCTGTTTGGCTGGTTTCTTTACATATGTTGTCTATATATGTTATTAACAAGAGAGGGGACAGGACATAACCTTATCGTACTCCAGATCGTATGGTGAAGGGTTCTGAGTGTCCCCCAGTTGCTCTCACTATGCATTCAACTGTTGTAGTATAAGCTTCTACATAAGTTTGTTAGATGTGTACTCACTCCATATTGTTTAAGGATTTCCCACAGCTTGTTTCTATCTACTATATCAAATGCATTTTCTTGGCCGACAAAGGCTAAGTAGAGTGTTTCGTTGAATTCGACTGATTTTTCTATAAGTTGTATAAGAGAAAAAATGGCATCTGTGCATCCTTTGTTTTTTTCTAAATCCAAGCTGTGATTCGCTTAGCTGGGGTTCTATAGTAGCTAGTAATCTTTTCTCAAGAATTTTGCAATATATTTCCCCAATATGACTCAACAGTGAAATGCCTCTGCATTTTGTGCAGTATCTTTTGCTGCCTTTATTTTTCCAAATTGGGATAATTATGGCGTTTCCCCAGTCTCGTGGTGTCTGTTTTTCTACCTAAACATGGTTGAATAGTCTATGTAGCCATGCTGTTCCCACTTCTCTTGCTGCTTTAATTAGTTCATTTGGTATTTCATCTTGTCCTGATGATTTGTTCAATGGGACTAATCTGACGACTTCTATAATTTCTTCTTTCAGTATGTCTGATTCTAGTTCTTCGGTGGCATCTGTGTCGGTTTCTTGAATTCATGTGAGATCTAATGGGATGTTGAGATGAGATGCTCACCCTTATGTCGTCTTTAATGTCTTGTCGTGTTGGTCGGTCCCTGCCTTGTCTTCCAGGAACTATTTATTTCGACACCACCGTGACATTTGATGTGGCCCACAATTTTCCAAGACACGATACTATTTTTTTAGCCTGCTTTCTTTGATGTTCAGATCTGAAAGAATGTATTTTTGCTTTTGTCTTCTTGTTCCAGATATTCTAAGAAGTTTTCTGTAACATTTCAGTTCACAAGTTTTGATGAACTTCTTTGTTAAATTGCCCATGGGCAGTTGTACCGATTCACTTGTTTAAGAATATTCACATTTACTTGTATATTGCACAGTGGTATTTCCTTCTTCCTAATGACGACCATAATCTGTGTCTTCTTACAATTCAGTTCTAGCCCTTGTTGTTCACTGTGTGCAACAACCGCGTCTACTAAATGTTGCAGATCTTGTTCATTGTCTGCAATCAATAATGTAGCATCCACATATCTAATGTTATTGATGTTATGTTCCCCAATGATCATTCCTCTTTCTTCTAAACATAGCTTTTACTGTACAGGGGAAAAGATCTAGAGAAAACACATCCCTGTCGTACACCTCTTTTAATAGGCTGATATTGACCTTCCTTATTATTATTCTTATGAGAGCTTGTTGTTTCCAATATATGTTTTTTACAAGTCTAACGTCTTTCCCATCAATTTGTAGATCTGTAAGCATCTTTTTTTTTAATGTCTTACTTCAGCGAAAGCTTATGTGTAGTCAATGAAGCAAAGATGTAGGTTTTTGTCTACTTCTTCAGAACGTTTAATGTTCTCAGCAAAAACACAGAAGTTACCTCCTACAAACGCACATTGTTCTTCCCCTATTTCGGATTGTATTTTCGAACTCTTTGCATGATGATTCTCAGCAAAAGATTTGTGATGTGGCTCATAATGTTCGATGTTGATAACATTGCAAGACTGCTGATTTCTTTGGGAATGCAATACATATATTATTATGACTAGCTGACCCGGCCCGGCTTCGCCCAGGCCCTGGCGGGGATCTATCTATCTATCTATCTATCTATCTATCTATCTATCTATCTATCTATCTATCTATCTATCTATCTATCTATCTATCTATCTATCTATCTATCTATCTATCTATCTATCTATCTATCTATCTATCCGTCCGTCCGTCTGTCTGTCTGCTTGTCTGTCTGTCTGTCTGTCTGTCCGACCCGGCCCGACTTCGCCCAGGCCATGGTGGGGAGCATCTCATTTAATTCGTATAGGTAGTCATATAAGCTTCCATTCCCGACTATCTGTCTGTCTGTCTGTCTGTCTGACCCGGCTTCGCCAAGCCCTGGTGGGGATCATCTCATTTAATTCATATAAGTAGTCATATAAGCTTCCGTTCCCGTTCCCGACTATCTGTCTGTCTGTCTGTCTGTCTGTCTGTCTGTCTGTCTGTCTGTCTGTCTATCTATCTATCTATCTGTGTGTTTGTCTGTCTGTCTGTCTGTCTGTCTGTCTATCTATGTTCGGCCCGTTCCCATTAAAAATATGGATAGAATAGAAGAATAGATAGATTGATAGTAGAAAATATGATTGGAAGAGATCTATCTATAGTAAACTTACCAAGATATCACGAACAACCAATAAATGGTGGGCGGTGGGTTGACTGCAGAGTACTGCAAACGATATGCAACTAACTTTCTCTCACAAAAAATTACTTTTTTTTTTAACGAACGAAAATCTTTCGCAGGCCCGTCCTACATTCTGCCCTTCTTCTCTATTTCCTCTCATACATTCTTTCATTCAACATCTCTTATGAAGCAATTCTTTGACAACAAAAGAACAATAAGCATTAAAATGCATGAAAAGTAACTCGTTGAGAAAATGTGTAACATGGTCATCATAAATACACAACGTGGGTTTAACGCGAAATACATATGAGAATGTTTTAAACAAAATTAAATGTGCTGTTGAAGAAAAATAAAAAGTTGAGTTAGAAAATTTTCACTATTTAAATAGATGCATTATTTTTATGAAAACTTTGAAAATGCCTTAAAGATTATATCATTATTTATTATAACTCATATGCCTGTAAATAACTGTAGACAAAGAGTTTATAAATCTTTAAAAACAATGCAACAATCTGTATATAAAATATATAGAAATGCTATTAAAAGTTATGCCCTTTGAAATAACGTTTCTTGAGTTAAGTCTCCTAGCTATATAGAAATGATAATGTAAATTTAAATATTAAATTTTAGTAAGTAAATAGCTAATTGTACACTAACAAACTATGACAGTTGGCTGCACGGGAATGAAAAGAAAAGATGTAGAAAATTTCATCTCAATCGGATGGACAGTTCGCGAACGCATAAAGGACATCCGGATACACATTGCCTTTTATATATATAGATTGAGTGGCACCTTGCAGTCTTGACAGGCTAAAAGTATGTGAGTTGGAATGTGGCCAATATTCCATCACAATGCCTGGGCAGAGCTTCAGAGAAACACGTGGTGCCCACACGACATGATCCCTCTCTCGGCCTAATCTTGTGTATTCCAGAGGAATGGGTAACCAATACGTCTGGAACAAGGTAGGCTGCAGACGCTGGCGGCACAGCGTCAAAACCTCCGAGACCTCGCCACCACGAGCAGGTGGCGAGTGATAGCCAGACCCTGGCACCCAAGGGACCCGGCTTAGAGACGTTCAGCCAAGTCCCACAGGTGAGGGCCTCGTACGAGCCCGGACCATAAGGGCGCGCACAACTGTCAATCACAAGTGTCCGGGTCTGTGTAAAGCGTGCACTATCGTCAGACTCTCCACCTGACTTTAGCGGACCCCGTGACCAGCGGGAATAGGCCCGCCAGAGATACCGCAGGAGATATTGCTTGTCTATTGCGAGCAAATTTCCCATCCTTCCGCTGTGCGGATCTCGCGACCGGCGAGAATAGGCCCACCGGAGATTATGCTCGTCTGCTGCGAACAAATCTCTACCGAGACTGAATAAGTAAAGAAACGATTAACATCTTCATAAGTATATAGAACAATAGGAGGGAAAATATTTAACTAGATGTATACATTCAAATACCTAGAGGGCAATCATACCTAGGGGGCAATCATCTTATGGAAGATGCATGACATAGATTAAAGGAGAACAGGCAATGGGAAAACTGCATTTCAGAAAAATAAAAGTAGCTTATGCAGTAGGTCACAAATATTGAATGTCAGAAAAAGAATACTGAAATAGTATATAGAAACTGTTCTGCTGTATGGCAATGAAGTATGGAATGTGAACACATTTGGAATGAGCTTGGAGGCATATGGTTTCTGAGATATTTGCGTTGAATACCTTGGACTTTTGCGATCAGCGGCAACTTGCTCCCATGGTGCAACATTAATGTATTGAAAGTAGAATATATACAAATATAAGAAGGAGACAGTGTTCTTAATTGGAAAACATAGTGGCTGGGAAGAACAGCGGTAGAAGAGGCAGGGGTAGACAGAGAGAAATTATGCTGGGTAGACAGAGAGAAGTCATGCTGCATAGACAGAGAGAAATCATGCTGGGTAGACAGAGAGAAGTCATGCTGGGTAGACAGAGAGAAGTTATGCTGAATCACTAAATCCCCTGATCATTCGGGTAGTGGAATCACATACACTTAGCCTTCTTAGATAAAGGCAAAAAACAGGAGGCCCCGTTTGTAAATTCTGCACTTTGAAAATCCCACGGCAGTTCAACATCGAAAAGAGTAGGGCATAAGATCACTGCCATGTCAAAACTGTTAGAAAAGAAAGCCTAGCCAAGGGTAGATAGTCCGTTTGCTGGATGGAATCTGTCTATAGCCAGGAAACCTAGCCACGGGTAGACAGTCCGTTTGCTGGATGGAATATGCCTATAGCCAGCAAACCTAGCCATGGTTAGACAGTCCGTTTGCTGGATGGAATCTGTCTGTAGCCAGCACACTTAATCACGGGTAGACAGTCCGTTTGCTGGATGGAATCTGTCTATAGCCAGCAAACCTAGCCACGGGTAGACAGTCCGTTTGCTGGATGGAACCTGTCTGTAGACAGCAAACCTAGCCACGGGTAGACAGTCCGTTTGCTGGATGGAATCTGTAGCCAGCAAACCTAGCCACGGGTAGACAGTCCGTTTGCTGGATGGAATCTGTCTAGCCAGCAAACCTGACCATGCAAGCTGAAGTCGGACCTACTAACCTTTGAGGTGCATAAGTAGGTGTGATGCACTCCTTCGAAAGAGGAACACACAAGAATGAGAAGTTGGTGGCTGGAAGGAGTGTTGTCAACAGAATGAGAAGTTGGTAGGTTGGAGGAGTGTTGTCAACAGAATGAGAAGATGGTGGGTTGGAGGAGTGTTGTCAACAGAATGAGAAGGTGGTGGGTTGGAGGAGTGTTGTCAACAGAATGAGAAGATGGTGGGTTGGAGGAGTGTTGTCAACAGAATGAGAAGGTGGTGGGTTGGAGGAGTGTTATCAACAGAATGAGAAGTTGGTGAGTTGGAGGAGTGTTGTCAACAGAATGAGAAGGTGGTTGCTAGGAGAAGTGTTGACAACAGGATGAGAAGGTGGTTGCTTGGAGGAGTGTTGTCAACAGAATGAGAAGGTGGTGGGTTGGAGGAGTGTTGTCAACAGAATTAGAAGGTGGTGGCTTGGAAGAGTGTTGTCAACAGAATGAGAAGGTGGTGGCTTGGAGGAGTATTGTCAACAGAATGAGAAGGTGGTGGGTTGGAGGAGTGTTGTCAACAAAATGAGAAGGTGGTGGGTTGGAAGAATGTTGTCAACAGAATGAGAAGATGGTGGGTTGGAAGAGTGTTGTCAGCAGAATGAGAAGGTGGTGGCTTGGATGCGTATTGTCATCAGAATGAGAAGGTGGTGAGTTGGAGGAGTATTGCCAACAGAATGAGAAGGTGGTGGGTTGGAAGAGTGTTGTCAACAGAATGAGAAGGTGGTGGCTTGGAGGAGTATTGTCAACAGAATGAGAAGGTGGTGGATTGGAGGAGTGTTGTCAACAAAATGAGATGTTGGTGGGTTGGAGGAGTGTTGAGAACAGAATGAGTAGGTGGTGGGTTGGAGGAGTGTTGTCAACAGAATGAGAAGGTGGTGGGTTGGAAGAATGTTGTCAACAGAATGAGAAGGTGGTGGGTTGGAGGAATGTTGTCAACAGAATGAGAAGGTGGTGGGTTGGAGGAATGTTATCAACAGAATGAGTAGGTGGTGGGTTGGAGGAGTGTTGTCAACAGAATGAGAAGGTGGTGGGTTGGAAGAATGTTGTCAACAGAATGAGTAGGTGGTGGGTTGGAGGATTGTTGAGAACAGAATGAGTAGGTGGTGGATTGGAGGATTGTTGTCAACAGAATGAGAAGGTGGTGGGTTGGAGGAATGTTGTCAACAGAATGAGAAGGTGGTGGGTTGGAGGAATGTTATCAACAGAATGAGTAGGTGGTGGGTTGGAGGATTGTTGTCAACAGAATGAGAAAGTGGTGGGTTGGAAGAATGTTGTCAACAGAATGAGTAGGTGGTGGATTGGAGGAGTGTTGTCAACAGAATGAGAAGGTGGTGGCTTGGAGGAGTGTTATCAACAGAATGAGAAGGTGGTGGGTTGGAGGATGTTGTCAACAGAATGAGAAGGTGGTGGGTTGGAGGAGTGTTGTCAACAGAATGAGAAGGTGGTGGGTTGGATGAGTGTTGTCAGCAGAATGATAAGGTGGTTGGAGGAATGTTGTCAACAGAATGAGAAGGTGGTGGGTTGGAGGAATGTTGTCAACAGAATGAGAAGGTGGTGGGTTGGAGGAGTGTTGTCAACAGAATGAGAAGGTGGTGGGTTGGAGGAATGTTGTCAATAGAATGAGAATGTGGTGGGTTGGAGGAATGTTGTCAACAGAATGAGAAGGTGGTTGGAGGAATGTTGTCAACAGAATGAGAAGGTGGTGGGTTGGAGGAGTGTTGTCAACAGAATGAGAAGGTGGTTGGAGGAATGTTGTCAACAGAATGAGAAGGTGGTGGGTTGGAGGAGTGTTGTCAACAGAATGAGAAGGTGGTTGGAGGAATGTTGTCAACAGAATGAGAAGGTGGTGGGTTGGAGGAGTGTTGTCAACAGAATGAGAAGGTGGTTGGAGGAGTGTTGTCAACAGAATGAGGTGGTTGGAGGAATGTTGTCAACAGAATGAGAAGGTGGTGGGTTGGAGGAGTGTTGTCAACAGAATGAGAAGGTGGTTGGAGGAATGTTGTCAACAGAATGAGAAGGTGGTGGGTTGGAGGAATGTTGTCAACAGAATGAGAAGGTGGTGGGTTGGAGGAATGTTGTCAACAGAATGAGAAGGTGGTGGGTTGGAGGAGTGTTGCCAACAGAATGAGAAGGTGGTGGGTTGGAGGGATGTTGTCAACAGAATGAGAAGGTGGTGGGTTGGAGGAATGTTGTCAACAGAATGAGAAGGTTGTGGGTTGTAGGAATGTTGTCAACAGAATGAGAAGGTGGTGGGTTGGAGGAATGTTGTCAACAGAATGAGAAGGTGGTGGCTTGAAGGAGTGTTGTCAACAGAATGAGAAGGTGGTGAGTTGGAGTAGTGTTGTCAACAGAATGAGAAGGTGGTGAGTTGGAGGAGTGTTGTCAATAGAATTAATTTAGAAGACCTAGGACAGATCTGTGCAGACGCATGAATGCATACATGATGGTTGAGCACATGATGATGCTGAAATGAAGTATTGTTAAGTCTAGCTTGTACACACCGTACTACATGCCCCCTACATTTACACAATTTACAACACTGCTATGGAAATCCTGGGTCCAGCCCCCCGAAAGCATAAAGACTGGTTTGATGAAAATTCCGAAGACATCAACCAATTGCTGGCCGAGAAACATCTTCTCCTCAAGGCACATTTGAATGACCCAAAGTCAACATCAAAAAAAGATGCTTTCAATAACATTCAGAGAGTAGTGCAGCAGAAACTTCGGCACATGCGGGACTCCTGGCTGAGCAGCAAAGCTGATGAAATTCAGGGCTTTGCTGACAGACATGATATGAAAAACTTCTACGACTCACTGAAAGCGGTCTATGGTCCTTCATCACCAGGCATAGTTCCCCTCCTCAGTGCAGACGGGGGAACATTGGTCACCGATAAGAAAGAAATCCTCCAACGCTGGGCAGAGCATTTCAGCAAAATCTTAAATGCAACTTCCTTCTTCGATGATGAAACCATCAACTGCCTTCCTCAAGTTCCCACCAATGAGACACTTGGTGACCTGCCAACCATAGTGGAAATAAACAAAGCCATCCAGCAACTCTCCAGCGGCAAGGCACCTGGTCCTGACTCCATCCCAGCAGAGATATACAAGGCAGGTGGGCCGGTCCTAACAGAGCAGCTTCACCAAGTCTTCACAAACATATGGATGAACGAGACCATGCCACAAGATTTTAAGGATGCGTCAATAGTACACCTTTACAAACGTAAAGGAAACCGCCAATCCTGTGACAACCACCGAGGCATCTCCTTGCTTTCAATTGCAGGGAAGATACTCGCCAGAATTCTTCTCAATCGCCTCACAGCCCATCTCGATCAAGGTCTTCTTCCTGAGAGTCAATGTGGCTTCAGAAAAGAACGTGGAACTGTTGACATGATTTTCGCTGCAAGGCAGCTGCAAGAGAAATGTCAGGAACAGAACTGCGAAATGTTCTCCACTTTCATTGACCTTACCAAGGCTTTTGATACAGTCAGCAGAGATGGATTGTGGAAGATTATGGCAAAATATGGCTGTCCACGAAAGTTTGTCCAAATAGTGCGGCTATTTCATGACGGCATGCAGGCAAGAGTACAGGAAAATGGTGAACTGTCTGAACCCTTTCCTGTCACCAATGGAGTGAAGCAAGGATGTGTCCTGTCACCAACACTGTTCAGCCTCATGTTTTCAGCCATGCTGATGAATGCCTTCGAGAACGACGACATTGGAATAGACATCAACTACCGTATGGATGGAAAGTTATTCAATCTCAGAAGGCTGAAAGCTAAAACCAAAATTGACAGCGGCACCGTCAGAGAACTCCTGTTTGCTGATGATTGCGCTCTATACGCCAACTCAGAGGCGGACATGCAACATAATGTTTCAGCTTTCTCACATGCCTGTGCCAAATTTTGGCTCAATATCAACTTGGAGAAGACTGTAGTTATGTACCAGCCAGCTCCAGGGAATAATCACACTGTGCCAAATATCAAAGTGAATGATCATAGACTAAGTGTTGTGGACAAATTCACCTATCTTGGCAGCACTGTGTCACAAGCTGCCACAATCGATGACGAAGTGAATGCAAGAATCTCCAAGGCCAGTGCAGCCTTTGGCAGACTGTACAAGAATGTATGGGACAGAACTGGAATAAGCCTGCAAACAAGGCTAAAAGTCTACAAAGCAGTTGTATTATCCACACTGCTATATGCTTGTGAAACCTGGACTGTTTATCAGCGACACGCTAGGAAATTAAACCACTTCCACACAGTCTGCCTAAGGAAGCTACTGAAGATTAAATGGCAAGACAAGATTCCAGACACTGAAGTCCTAGAAAGAGCATCCATGCTCAGTATCCACACTCTACTGATGAAGAATCAGATTCGCTGGGCTGGTCACTTGACCCGCATGCCAGATCACAGGCTCCCTAAACGAATTTTCTACAGCGAACTGCGTTGTGGTAAACGCTCCCAAGGTGGCCAGAGGAAACGTTTTAAAGACACTCTGAAAATTTCACTGAATGCTTTTGGAATTCATCATGACACCTGGGAGGCTGCAGCCAGAGACCGAAATTCGTGGCGTGCATCATTGCGCAAAGGTGCAGTCATATGTGAGGCAACCAGGACTGCAAGAGCTGTGAAGAAAAGGCAGGACAGAAAAACCACTGCAGGAAATCCTCCTCCAGAGACGTCAAGCATTCTTTGCCCACATTGTCAAAGAACATTTCGAGCCAAAATAGGCCTTATCAGCCATCTTAGAACCCACGGCTCCACACCTTCAACCCCACTGGATGAAATGAATGGTCATCATCATTCTTGATGGACAAACAACAACAACACATGCCCTGATAACTGATTAAGTGCAAGTTACACTAATTTCTCTTACTGTCTGACTTCATGCTGTTAAAAGTTGATCAAATATACTTTATCACTGTGATTTCAGATCTAAATTCTTGATTCAGTTGATTAAATATACTTTGGCACTGTGATTTAAGATTTAAGTTTCTTGGTTCAGCAGAATGGCACTGACTTAGATATGGTTCAGCAGAATGGCACTGACTTCAGACTTGGTTCAGCAGAATGACACTGACTTCAGACTTGTTTCAGC
Organism: Cepaea hortensis; assembly: GCA_963921405.1. Classification (NCBI taxonomy): domain Eukaryota; kingdom Metazoa; phylum Mollusca; class Gastropoda; order Stylommatophora; family Helicidae; genus Cepaea; species Cepaea hortensis. Next base: position 122,309,185 of record OY992877.1, on the reverse strand, counting down.
AGAATGGCACTGACTTCAGATATGGTTCAGTAGAACGGCACAGACTTCAGGCTTAGTTCAGCTGAATGGCACTGACTTCAGACTTGGTTCAACAGAATGGCACTGACTTCAGACTTGGTTCAGCAGAATGGCACTGACTTCAGACTTGGTTCAGCTGAATGGCACTTACTTCAGACTTGGTTCAGCAGAATGGCACTGACTTCAGACTTGGTTCAGCAGAATGGCACTGTCACAGAACACTGCGTTACCACCCCAGAATGGATCTGGGTCTACAATTTTAGATGGACCACTTAGAGGAATAAAGATTTGATCACGCTTATCAAAGTCTATTCAGCCATGACGTAAGATTGCACACGAAGATGACAAGTAATCAAAATGACCATGGTCTGATTTCTACGTGGGAACAAGTTCTATTTGATGCCAATGTTGGCCACTAGCCATCACAGGCTAGAATTTTACAATTGCACATTTAACACATTTGATGTTCCTCACCCAAGGTGAGTGACGCAATTGGAAATCTCTGCTTGATTAGAATCCTCGTGTCGACATATTTTTAGACAGACTGGAGCCTTCATGCTGATAACATGCCTTTCCAGCGGACCAAAAGGTGTGAAGTGTTGGACTGACAATGAAACCAACCAGATGGGCAGATGTGAGACTGACTCATGGCTCGAAATTACAACCATGCGTAGGTGTGAAATGACTTCACCCTAGGGAAACTTGTCTGCAAGAAGGCCCAGTGAAATGGTCTAAGGTGTGAAGTGGCCCAACGTGGGTTATATAGATTAAATGACGATTAGCTAATCAATAAGGAACGGTATAAAGGCTAGGGGATTCTAATGGTCACATCAGATATGTCAGTAAACAGATCAGGTATGAAGAGATTTTTATACATATAACTTTGATAAATCTGATTCTTATGCTGTCTACAATTTCCTATGAATGTTATTTCTTAGTAACTATTTAAGTCTTTTAGATGTACTGACTTTCAGTCAACGGTACAACTCTGGTTACTTTCACTGACAGCTATTATTGCCTCACTTGTCTGTATAGTTGTATTACTATTTCATTCTTACTAACAAGTAGGACTATCTGCTATGCATATGTTCAAATTATGTTTCTAGGCATGTTTTTAACTATGTTCCTATGCATATTTTTACGTATGTGGCTATACATATTTCTCAGTATATTCTGGGTATACTGAATGTAGATGATCAACATAGTTATAACACCCCTGGGTGATTAATTGTTGTACCAATTCTATTATTATGAGCAGTGGCACATAGTCGTTGTGGGCTCATCAGGTAATATGTTAACTCCAGGGTGAATATTATATGTTACAAGCATTGTTGCATTTGAAGCAGAGGTGTAGTGGTCAACATTACCCACAATCTGTAACAGGGATATGGTGCGCTTGGCCATTTCAGTGTGTGGTGAACAAGCATTCATGGTAACTCACTGAGGCCTAGGACAGAGACTGATCAAAAGCACTTAAGCCCGGAAATCATTCTCGTATGATAACACTACTGACCCTTTGATCTGCTAAACCAACTTTTGAACAGAAAGGCTGTAAGGAACCGGGTGTCTCAATTAGTTACATGGACTTAGGACATTTCATGCTGCATGACGGGACGTTAAAAGGGATGGCATGAGTTGAAACTACAGGCGTGTTCGACTACTGGAAAAATCCTTTCCTGACTCGACAGTAATAGAGAGATATAGCGAGAGAAAGAGCAGAGTGAACGCAATAAATCTGGAAGAGAGACACTGCTAGACTTGTCATTGTGGACGTGTATATGGGGGTGATAGATTGTATGCATTATGTAGGATTGTATGGATGTAGGACTAGTGTATACACATTCTTGATTATGTCTTCCAAGCTCTCAACAAGAGCACCAGGCTATAGATCCTGAGAACGAGGGATGACCAGGTAGCATCAGGACTGGACAGTCATCCAGAAAACCAGGGGCTGATCCATCCTACTGGATCGTAAGTGTTTACTGGACCTAAGCAGAACCCTACTGGAATTAAGGCATAATCTCACCTGGAATCTAGAAGTCATACGAACCACACCAGCTGTTACATATTTAATTACATTGGTGATGTATATTTCCATTAATCATTATCATCACCATCCTGCAATTAATCAATTTTTGGTTTCATATTGAGAGTAAATAAAGTGGTTGTAGTTTGTTTTAAACTCATAGTTATCTGTTATTTTACAATTGTGCATGTGTGTGTGTGTTTAGATTGGTGGTGGTGGGGGGGGGGGGGGGGGGGGTAAATTACACACCAGAGAGGGGAAACTTACCAGGGGTAAAAACTTGCACTGTCTAGTAGTCCATTTGTAGCTTAAACCTAGACATCTAACCTTCTCCTTTCCACTCCTCTGGGAATATCAAGACCAGCTAATTTCCGTTCATATGTGCCATGCCGGTAAGCGTGGGCGGTCATGTTTTGCCATCTCACTTGATCATCAGAGTCGTGGATCAACTCCGTATTTCTGTCTCGACCATGCCACGAGTCCAAACCATCCAGGTATTTGCTTCTAGGTCTTTCCCTTGGTCTGTTCCCTTCGATCTTACCAGTTGTCACCAAGTTCTACAATTCAGTTCTTCTCAAAACATGCCCAAAAAATTTGACTGTCTACGTCTAATGTCTCTAATCAGTTTACAATCTTCATTTGTTTCTTGAAGGACTTGTTCATTGGTCTTTCTGGCTGTCCATGATATTCTTTGCATTTTCCTCAGAAACCACATTTCTACAGCCATCAGATGTTTTTCAGCTTGACTGCTCATTGTCCAAGCTTCACATCCATATAAAAGTACAGGTTCTATGTAGCAACTCAACACTCTTTTTCTCATTTCAATTGACATCTTTTTATTGGTCAGTATGTTTTTCAGCTTGCTAAAGGCTACTTTTGACCTGGCGGTTCTTGATCTAATCTCTTCAAGGCATCTCCCATCAGATGTATTACTGTTTCGAGATAATTGTACCTATTCACTTGTTGAAGAATATTCCCATTTACTTATATATCACATTGTGGTATTTCGTTCTTCCTAGTGACGACCATAATCTGTGTCTTTTTACAATTTAATTGTATCCCTAGTTGTTCACTGTAACAACTGCATCTACTAAATGTTGCAGGTCCTGTTCATTGTCTGCAATCAAGACTGTATCATCTGCATATCTAATGTTATTGATGCATTGTCCCGCAATGTTGATTCCTTCCATATCTTCAATATTTCTGAAAATACTTTCACTGTACAGGGAAAACAGATCTGGAGACATTACACATCCCTGTCTCACACCTCTCTTAAAAGGCTGATATTGGCCTACTTCATGCATCCTTATCATGTCGACACGTCTCACTTTATCGAAAACCGTGTAGTCAATAAAGCAAAGGTGTAGATCTTTGTTTACTTCTTTAGACCGTTCGATTACGGTTCTCAGTATGTAAACAGCATTTACTGTACCCTTGCCTTCTACAAACCCACATTGTTCTTCTCCTGTTTCAGGCTGTATTTTCCTCCTAACTCTTTGCGTGATAATTCTTAGCAAAATCTTCGTGATGTGACTCATTATACTAATTGTTCGATGTTGATCACATTCAAAGGCTCCTGATTTCTTTGAGATTGCAATAAATACAGAATTACATAATTCATGAGGTATATTTCCAGTATCATGTATTGTATTAAGCAGATTGGTAACTTTATCTATTCCATATACTTCTAAAGCATTAATCATTTCTGTTGTGACGCTGTCTGAACCGGGGGTCTTGCCAGATTTCATATGGTTAAGAGCATTCTGAACCTCCATCTTCAAAATTGCTGGTCCTTCATTATTATTTTGAACATCATACTGTTTGTCTCTGTTATCGTCATAAAGGTTTTTCACGTAATCTGACCACACATGTAAGATCTGATCTTTTTCTATTATGACTCTTCCATCTTTTGTCTTTAGGCAGCCTGCTGATGTATGTGTTCTTTGATTAGTAAGCTCTTGAATTCTTTTGTGCATTAGTTTCCCATTTTTATTGTTGTGTGTTGATTTTCAATTTCTCTGCAATTTTTCTCAAGCCATGTTTCTTTTGCCTCCTTACATAAGGTTCTGACTTTTCTGTGAATTTCTTCATATTTTGCAGGATTATTTTTGTTCCGTCTTCTTGTTTCCGTTAGTTGTAAAATTTCTTCAGTCATCCATGTCTTACGGCCCACTTTCTTTAATTTTGGAATATTTTTTTCTGCTGCACAACTGATTGAATTCTTCAGCATTTCCATTGATTATCTACATCTTGAAATAGGATCTCTAGATTAGACAATAAATCAAATTTGTTCTTTACTTCTATGTTAAAATTATCTTGTATTTCTTTGTCAGTTTTCAATTTGCACAAGTCATATTTAGGGTTTCCTGCTGTATACTTTTCTTTAACTTTACCCTCAATGTGCCTGTAATTAATCTGTGATTACTGTAACAGTCTGCATTTGGAACTGTTTTTACGACTGTTAAAGCATTTTGAAACCTTCTGCTAATCATCTAATTCAGCTCTAAATCTCTCTAAATCAGCTAATTTCACCTTTGTTTAACAAGCCACTTGCAGCTGTACTCTTGGATATTAATGGGCTTAAACCTTTATTTCAGCCATATAGTTTTATCCCGAGTCAATTTCTGACAAACTGGGGTTGCTCGCCATGATAGTACATCTAACTTGGCTAGGGCACCCCTACCTCTGACAGGCACTGATTTCAGACTTGGTTCCGCAGAAAGAGACTGACTTCAGCAGAATGGCACTGATTTCATGCACGCACACATGCTCTCTCTCTCTCTCTCTACATGTAATGAAAATAATCCATTCAGTAACATGAATGTGAAACTCTCTTTAATTTCTTTTGTATACAAATAAGACAAACACAGTTTATAAAAGCAGGTTATATTTCCTTACTGACAGTGTTACATAAGCATCGTACAGATCACTTATGACAGATGGGGGGCCATATATCATTGTTATGACATTTGGGGACATAGTTTGAAAGTATGTTGTTTGAAAATACGCCTGTGATTTGGAAAATTACATTCTATAACAAACACTAGCTCTGTTGGTGTTTAATTTTACAAAAATTGTTTGAGGATTTATTAAAATGAAAAAAAATTTCTGTGTAAAGAGTACAGTGAAGTGACAATTTATACATGATGAATCAGCATATTGTCCAGAAACATATCAAAATTAAGTTACAGAAAAGTGACACTCAAACTATTTGTCTTCACGAAAATGAGTCATACAATTTGGAATATCATGTGTAAAATTATATTTAATGTAAAACAGTCCAAACGTTTCCCATTTAAAATCTGTTTATGACCATGAAAATGATCAAAATGAGGCTATCTGATCAGATCATCATAGCTTCCAAGCAGAAATCAAATTTTGCCATTTTAAGTTGACGAACTGGAACAATAAGTGTTGTTGATCGATCTTAAGTAGAATAAAACAGGGTAGATAACTACAGTGAGGGAGCTAGGGAGTTATAAGAAGAGCTGACACCGATGTGTTTGCTACACTAAAATTTCACAAGATAAATATTCAAACCAATGAGGCCCATTGAGCCCAGTATTGCACTGAAATAAGATGATAAACATCACATCATTTGGACTCAATAAAACTATACAGTTCTGGCACAGAAGCTAATAAATTATACATATGCTTTAATATGAAACAAAATAGGTTGCATGCTGAGGTAACAAAAATAGACACAGAAGTTGTTTATCATAAACACAAGCAATATTTTCTTTGCAATATAAGCAGTAATATGTCAGTTCCCTTTAACTGCTACTAGCCACTTGCATGTGCACATGGGCTCTCACACACATATGAACCAGAAACACTTGATGACTACTACTACTGTACAAAATACAAGTCCTGGAGTAAATGCTCACCAACATTTCAATACATTTCTGAGTAAGATGCCTACCATCAACAATCAATATAAAAAAGCACTTGTGGCATACTAACAGTCAGGCAAACATTATAACAGCTGCAGTTACATGGAAACGTTCCCCAAACCTACCCGGTCTGTCAGTTATAACTTCAACTACCTCATGGTATATGATTCAATATTTAACCTGAAGTATCTGTGGCCAAGGGAGTTACGAATACAATTCATATTTCTGCATACCATGTTTGAAATACAGCTGTAGGCGATTTGGAAACAGGCCACCTTGCATTGGTTTCCCATACAATGGTATGAGTGCTGGTCGTTTAGAAAGCAATGGAAACTAGTGAATGTAACCTTGCCATGAAATCGCAAACATCCAAAACAATGCTGGGGTTGGCTGCAATGCTCTGTAAAGGATATGCAACTAACTTTAACCTCACGGTATTTAACTCGATAAATCTGAAATTTCCCTCATGGTATTTTAGTATTTTACTCTATAGTTTACCTGAAATTTCCCACATGGTATTTTAGTATTTTACTCTATAGTTTACCTGAAATTTCCCACATGGTATTTTAGTATTTTACTCTATAGTTTACCTGAAATTTCCCACATGGTATTTTAGTGTTTTACTCTATAGTTTAATAGAAATATCCCACATGGTATTTTAGTATTTCACTCTATAGTTTACCTGAAATTTCCCACATGGTATTTTAGTATTTTACTCTATAGTTTAATAGAAATATCCCACATGGTATTTTAGGTGTTTTACTCTATAGTTTACCTGAAATATCCCATATGGTATTTTAGTATTTTACTCTATAGTTTACCTGAAATATACCACAAGCTCTCTGCCCAATGCAACACGGTGACGGATAATGTTTGAAATTAGAAACACCATGTTCGTAGCAATTAGAACAGGATGATGATGTTTTTGAACATGCAAGAAGTGTGACAAGTATTTTAAAAACTAAAATGTGTGGCACTTTAAAAAAAATATGAAGATGTGTGAGTGGCTGGACTTCAATAACAACATCCACTTAGCACTCCAGTGAAGTGACCTCTGCATGGAAATACTAGACTCCATGGGTCCCAAACATGGAGGATAAGCATTTAAACAGTTAAGGCCTCTGGAGTGTTTATGCTCATGGCTACCGTTTGCATTCACATTTTTCTCATGTTGGACTGGAAGTGTATGGTTCAATCGCCCTGCTACTGAGTTGAGTGTGTGGCGCGACACTGTGAGCTGTGAATTTCGTGTGAAATGCTTTTGGTACTTTTACATCTGTCTGCGGTTGTTTGGAGCGTGAACTGCATGTTCAGAGTAATGGCGGCCGGCTGCGTCACAGAACTGACTGGTTTTGCCTTATGCAGAAATGTGTGGCTGCTGGTGTTCTAATGACTGCCGCTTCCACTGACGATGAACTGTATTTTTCGTGGAGGACTTTTGTGTTGGCATTCTTGCGACCGCATTATGTACAGTGAAATGCTTTTACTTCTGTCCGCGGTTGTTTGTAGCGTGAACTGCATATTTGGAAAAATGGCAGCTGGCTTTGTCACAGAACTGACTGGTTTAGCCTTATGCAGAAATGTGTGGCTGATGGTGTTCTCTAATCTGAGTTCAGCCTGCAGCAGATACAATATGAGTATAAACACAGCAAAAACCGAAGTAATGCAAGTTAGCATATCGCCGGGCCAACTAAGTATACAGATAAATAGCAAAACTCTGAAATAAGTTAAAGAATTCAAATATCTTGGAAATAAGATCACAGAAGATGGCAGATTGCACAGAGAAATCGAAATCAGATGTCAAAAAGCTAGTGCACTTACATATCAACTATCACCCTTACTGAAACATCCAAATATACCCATGTCCACAAAACGACAGATAATAAACAGCATATTCACACCAACCCTATGCTACCAATCTCAAACTTGGACTTTATCCAAATCACACTTTTGCAAAATCAACACCTGCGAGATAAGATGCCTGAGGAGAGCTGCCAACTTAACAATCCAAGACAGAGTAAGAAATGCTGTTATCCGACAGACAGTGGGATCAACACCTTGTGCCACATTTATTGAAAGATAGAAGATCAAGTGGTTTGGCCACGTCATTAGAATGCAACACCAACAACTACCATCACTGGCCTTACATCAAAGATCATCTGCAACGAGACCAAGAGGACGTCCAAGAAGAAAATGGATTGACGACATCAAAGACATTGTACAATCACACGGAATGACACTATCCAGTGCCGTCCACCGGAGCGCAAATTATTCCTCCCCACAACGCTTGACGGCAGAAGTGGAAGATGATGCCGTCCATCTTATCCTGGACGGTTATGTCAGTTCTGGTTCCCTTACCAGCTGATGTTTCTGCTGTTTATACAAAAGCTGACATACTAGCCTCGAAAGTACTGTTTGTGTGGTCAATGAAAATGGACGAGAGTAGATAGTATACACAGCAAATGGTGCACCAATGTGCACACTGTAAGGACTGGAAATATTAGACAACGGGAGTGCAGGACATGATGGCCTGGGCATGGACACAACCAGCGTGTGGCTCTTGCAGCCAGCAAACTTGGGATCTGAAGAGAGCTAGGATCTGGCAGTGATGTTTGTTTGACTATTCTCTGTGGTCTCTCTCTATTCTGTCATTTATTTGTTCTTGTGTCCACTTCTCATAGTTGTCAGCATTAGCTATAAATAATATTTGCTTTTCTTCACAAACATATACATTCACTGGTAGTTAGCTGCATACACATGTGGAATAATATACACAAAGCTGTTGTCAATAGCTCACATATCACTGTGAGATCATGCAATGTTTAATTGCACACAGACATTCACTTCTCTCACAAATGTGTGTGGTGTATTGCTGAGTATTTCTGGCATTATGCTATGGTTCATCTACTTTATTCTGTAGTTGCATCATTTATTGGTTTGTTTTTTATAGCCGTTGACACATTGTTACTTTACTGACTCAGCTGGATGCAAAACATCAATTGGCTGGTGTCAGTGTTGAGTCATGCCAACTCAAGGAACATAAATTGGCTGGTGTCAGTGTTGAGTCATGCCAACTCAAGGAACATAAATTGGCTGGTGTCAGTGTTGAGTCATGCCAACTCAAGGAACATAAATTGGCTGGTGTCAGTGTTGAGTGATGCCAACTAATAGAACATCAATTGGCTGGTGTCAGTGTTGAGTGATGCCAACTAATAGAACATCAATTAGCTGGTGTCAGTGTTGAGTGATGCCAACTCATGGAACATCAAATGGCTGGTGTCAGTGTTGAGTGATGCCAACTAATGGAACATCAATTGGCTGGTGTCAGTGTTGAGTGATGCCAACTAATAGAACATCAATTGGCTGGTGTCAGTGTTGAGTGATGCCAACTAATGGAACATCAATTGGCTGGTGTCAGTGTTGAGTGATGCCAACTAATAGAACATCAATTAGCTGGTGTCAGTGTTGAGTGATGCCAACTCATGGAACATCAAATGGCTGGTGTCAGTGTTGAGTGATGCCAACTAATGGAACATCAATTGGCTGGTGTCAGTGTTGAGTGATGCCAACTAATAGAACATCAATTGGCTGGTGTCAGTGTTGAGTGATGCCAACTAATGGAACATCAATTGGCTGGTGTCAGTGTTGAGTGATGCCAACTAATAGAACATCAATTAGCTGGTGTCAGTGTTGAGTGATACCAACTAATGGAACATCAATTGGCTGGTGTCAGTGTTGAGTGATGCCAACTAATGGAACATCAATTGGCTGGTGTCAGTGTTGAGTGACGCCAACTAATGGAACATCAATTGGCTGGTGTCAGTGTTGAGTGATGCCAACTAATAGAACATCAATTGGCTGGTGTCAGTGTTGAGTGACGCCAACTAATAGAACATCAATTGGCTGGTGTCAGTGTTGAGTGATGCCAACTCATGGAACATCAAATGGCTGGTGTCAGTGTTGAGTGATGCCAACTAATGGAACATCCGTATGATTCGTATAATCCATATGATTGACGCTCATTTATATCTGACAATACTCTTCCCTCATATAACTCCTGAACATGATTACTTATTAAAATAAACTTATGCAATCTCTGATGATTGTGTGTTCTTTATTGTAAGACTGTTTACCAGGCAGGGATAATGAAAGTCAACATTGGTCCATCTTGTAGCATTCACTGGTTTATCATTATCTACAAGGTCCACATGGAAGGTGCATTGTTTCTAGTGATGTGGTCTTTGATGCAGCACATATCAAGAACCCAGCATTTATAACACTGTAAAATTAAAAACCACTAACCTTGCAGTAATCAATCTGAACAATACAGCCACTAACTTTGCAATATACAATATAAATAACACAACCACTAAATTTGCAGTATACGATCTGAACAATACAATGACTAACTTTGCAATATACAATATAAATAATTCAAGCACTAACCTCAGAGGTACAAGCATTAATGACTACATTAACTGTAATTACCACAACAAATTAGCTACATTAACTGTAATTACCACAACAAATTAGCTACATTAACTGTAATTACCACAACAAATTAGCTACATTAACTGTAATTACCACAACAAATTAGCTACATTAACTGTAATTACCACAACAAATTAGCTACATTAACTGTAATTACCACAACAAATTAGCTACATTAACTGTAATTACCACAACAAATTAGCTACATTAACTGTAATTACCACAACAAATTAGCTACATTAACTGTAATTACCACAACAAATTAGCTACATTAACTGTAATTACCACAACAAATTAGCTACATTAACTGTAATTACCACAACAAATTAGCTACATTAACTGTAATTACCACAACAAATTAGCTACATTAACTGTAATTACCACAACAAATTAGCTACATTAACTGTAATTACCACAACAAATTAGCTACATTAACTGTAATTACCACAACAAATTAGCTACATTAACTGTAATTACCACAACAAATTAGCTACATTAACTGTAATTACCACAACAAATTAGCTACATTAACTGTAATTACCACAACAAATTAGCTACATTAACTGTAATTACCACAACAAATTAGCTACATTAACTGTAATTACCACAACAAATTAGCTACATTAACTGTAATTACCACAACAAATTAGCTACATTAAAATGTCACTTCAACTGATGGTGGATGTGAAAATCAAATGATTCTCAACACTTAAAGCAACCAGTAACAAGTGGGATAGAACTAGACTATTTTCATGTGTCCCACAGCAGACTTTCAGCAACCAGTAACAAGTGGGATAGAACTAAATACCAAACTGAAATTATAACAGATACAGTAGCTTGCCAAACTAACTAGGACAACTCCAGATAGTAAATAAACTAGAAACTACGGGGTGAGTCAATAAGTAAGTCACACAGTTCTGTGGGATGGCAGGTAAATGTAGTTGGTGTTTTCTACAGGTGTCATTAGGTGACAGCAACATCAAACTTTATATTCCTGTTCGACAGGTGGCACTAGGTGTCTCATGCGCAGCACATACAAAAAAAATGATGACTATACTTAAGGAGCGTGCAACCAACGAGCAACGTGCTGTTGTCTGTTTTTTGTGGGCAAAAGGACTGCCTGAAAAGGACATTCACAAGGAAATGCTTCCTGTTTATGCTGACAAATGCTTGTCCCGTAAAGCGGTGCATAGCTGGGTAGAAACTTTCTCAAGGACGCTCTAAAATTGTTGATGAAATCCGATCTGGTCGCCCTGTTGAGATTGCAACAGAAGCATCTGTGCAGCGGGTGGAGGAGATGATTAGAGGTGACAAGCGAGTAATGATACTCTGTAGCAATTTCCACCTTTTTGGTCCACTGAAAGCCCACCTTGGCGGGAGACATTTCGCGAATTACGCCAAAGTTGAATGTGAAGTGAAAACGTGGTTTAGAAAACAGAGCATGCAGTTTTATGCAGCCGGTTTGGGAGAACTGATAAAATGATGGGATAAGTGCATCAATGTTGGTGGAAATTATGTTGAGAAATAAAGGGACAATGTATGTATAAAATATTGATACATGAAACCCATAAGTGGGCACTCTCCCGCTGTTTATACTTTACCTCAACACCGCAAGGTAAAAGAGGAACATGATGAGATGAGTATGTATAAAAATAGACTGGATTAAAGTTGTTATCATATTTAGTTATTTTTCTACAGCCAATTGTGACTTACTTATTGACTTCCCCTCGTAATCCATTCCAGTTTGTAAATAAACCAGAAAGTAATCTCCTCAAGGCCATTAGGCCACTATATAGGGTTGATGTTTCCCAGCTTTCATGACTATTTATGACTGGTAACATTGACCAAATGCTTTCTTACTGTCCTGACTGACATGTTTTAGTATGCCCATCAATATCATTTTGAAAATAAAAACTCGGAAACATCCAACCTAAAAACTTGAATGTGTATGTAATCCCAACACAGAGACATCTACCACCAAACAAATGAAAAATAATTGGCTTTAAAACACTCAGTTCCAAATGACAATTTCAGATGTAACCAGATGTGTCCTAAATCTCAAGGGGATTCACATCTGGTTTCAAACCGATCAAGGTTGAGTTCTGATAAAGATAAAACGCAGACTGGGCTGATCAAATAGTAAAATGGAATTAAAGAGACATTTACTGCATCAAATAATGCAGTCATGGTATCTGATTCTAAGCCCTGAGTGCTTTGAAGTAAATTCTGAAAACTGTGCCATGTAACTGAAGTCTAATGCCGAAATTCCCAACCAGTATTTAAGACATACTTTCTAATCTGTGTGTAAAACAGTTTTTTTTTAAATTAGACATTAAAGCAAGTCACCCCTAACCCCACAATGATGCCCTCAAGACAACTAGGATATTGAAAACCCAACAAATGTGTTGTCCACACACAGAATGCCACACTTCTGCAGTTGTATTCAAAATCTCAAGTATGTCGTGGAACTGTCCACTGTACTACTAAAACAACAACCTGTTTGACCTTTAACACATCTGTTACAATAAAATCAAATATGCACAACCTTCTGTTTATCAACTAAACAACATAGTATAGTAAAATATGCACAACACTACAACCAGGTATTATACGCACAGGCAGTTCTAGACATCACAAGTCCACAAAGATTCTTACAAGTGTTTCCTTTGTTATGCTGGAGATGTTCTTAACTTCAAGTAAAGGAGTTGGTCTACTCACCTAATACCAATGAAGGATGAAATACCATAAATAACTGATATGGTAGTACTATATATTTTATGTATTCTAACACCTAATATAAAGATGAGCATGATAATCAATACTGACTGAGTCTCAAGACTTTAAGAACTGTTACAACATTACAATATTCAAGTCAACAGAATGTTTTGCTATAGTGCATCCCCACTCAGACAAGAACCACAAAAAGAAACCATCTGGTTACTGATTCTCTGGAGAATGAAATCTTGGCTCCTGGTGACCTCTGCTAAAGTCGTTGGCAGGAATCAATGTTACAATGAACATCAAATACATCACGTAACAGTTATAAAGGCATGCCACAGAGTGGCACAAATTCTCATTAGCAGCAACTCTGTGGTACCTGTAACATTCTATACACATTATCATAAAAACACATATATTTCTTCTTGTAAGAGGATACACAGAAATAAAACAGCCATGAAGTCAATAAATAACCATATCAAATACAGTGATGATGATATTGCCTGCTGTCAAACTCTACCTCAAGTGGAAAGTCGCTCCTTGCCGTCTTGACAGACGAACAAGTGGTCAAGTGGAAAGACAATGCAATGATGACCTGATTCTGCTGTCAAACACTCAGAAAGACAGCATTGCCAAATTTACTATGATCATGTAATCACTGCTAAAGTCACTAAGGTTAGGACAAAGCAAATTGCGCAACAAACACACAGCTGACTGCTGCTGAACAATACACTGATGCCGTATCACCTGTAAGCCTGAGTGGGACAATAATATGTTCCAAAGCGGGGCATAAGGCTTTCCAGGTTACACAAGTAGTTTACCTAGTACACGGACTCAGCAAGAATCAGACACAAGCATTTATTTGTGATCAGAGCTAACAGCCATCAAGTAGCTCAAGATATCTGACAGTGTCTGAGAAAATAAAGTTCAAGTCCACATGTTAACATCACTAACTTCTGAGACGGTACACCACATAACTTTGATACAATTTTTACTAAAACACATAAAGCATACACACAGGACAGTTTTTATACACATATGTACCTAGTTCAATGGGGTCCATAAACTGTCAAATAGTGGTCAGTTAATGGCCTTGACAACAAGAGAATTAAAATGTTGATTTCATTCTACATTATCAGATTTCAAAATCAACTTCGTATATGAATCATAAAATATTGCCAGCAGTGACTTAAAAAGGCATGTTGACCTTGCAAACATCCAACAGAAATTAATTTGGTTGCAAGAATAAAACTCTGCTGTATGTAGCATACACTCATAAGTTACTTTCACATAACTACAACCATTAATTTCAAAGTGCATTATAACTTCCAGTAAAATACAATCTTGAAAAGCACAATACTTTGCTTTTGAAAGCTAATGATTTGTAGTAACAGTTAAAACAATTGTAGTTTTTCTATGAAGATTTGCACTATTACAGAATAAGTATATACTAAGTGAAAATGTGAATAAACATGAATTTGTCCTTAGCTTTCTAATATAAATGTAGCTTGCGTTTGATGTCATTACGTTTCCATTCTGCCATTTTGTAGAAGGTTTCTCTAGGCATGTTGAACAAACTTTCAAACTCCTGGTTAGACAAATGAATCTGCAGACAAGAACACAACAGCAATAACTTATCAGTCTTCAAGCAACCATGTTTTTGTTTAAGCACTGCTGGCAAATGCCACGCAAATAGCAAGGCTATGAGGTATCAAAGCATCTTGTGCTCACTGCTGCTCCCAATTGTTATTTGACCTTCAACAGATAGAGACCCATGCTTCACCAATTTGTACACCAGAATGTCCTGATCTTGTGTACATGACCTACTATCACACTGGTATGTGGGATGATTGTACAATTCAAATCTATGCAATAATGTGGCCCGTGTCAACACTGTGCTGTAAATGTAGTATATGTGGATGTGTGTCGTGAACGTAGCATATGTAAATGTGTGTTATAAATATAGTCTGTGTGAATGTATGCCATAAATATAGTCTGTGTGAATGTATGCCATAAATATAGTCTGTGTGAATGTATGCCATAAATATAGCCTGAATGATTGTTTGTCATGAATAGTCTGTGTGAATGTGTGTCATAAATATAGCCTGAATGATTGTGTGTTATAAATAGTCTGTGTGAATGTATGCCATAAATATAGTCTGAATGATTGTGTGTCATGAATAGTCTGTGAATGTGTGCCATAAATATAGTCTGAATGATTGTGTGTCAAAGTCTGTGTGAATGTGTGTCACAAATATATCCTGCATGAATGTGTTATAAATATTGCCTGTCTAATGTGTGTCATATTTGTCAGGTCTTAGTTAGATATGACAGAGCTACCGTATGACAGTAGACAGTACTACCTGCTTCTGTTAGTGCCTGATGTCGGGCGATGCTTACCAAACCCGACACCCCACATTGTGCCAACGGCTTCAGGCTGAGGAGCACAATTGGGAGGGTACAAACCTTATCCTAGTGCGAGGAAATGCAACCTATAGACTAAATATCATGGCAGGGCACACCAGGCCCTAAGCCTTGGCTGGCAACTGGTCTAGGATCGAAGCTCCGACAGGCGGATAGTTAGAGCATTGCTTTGCTGATCCAGCAGCTTCTGCAGCTTGTCTTGTTCCAGACGTATTGT
Organism: Cepaea hortensis; assembly: GCA_963921405.1. NCBI lineage: Eukaryota > Metazoa > Mollusca > Gastropoda > Stylommatophora > Helicidae > Cepaea > Cepaea hortensis. The sequence continues at coordinate 122,293,398 of OY992877.1, read as the reverse complement.
GTTACCTTTCCTCTGGAGTACACTAGACAGGCAGAGAGAGGGATCATGCTGCATGGGCAACACATGGTCTCTAAATACAGCCCAGGCTTTGTGTTATGGAGAGATACAACTCCATTTTACAAACTATCGTCTGTCAAGACGGCAAGGTGCCAGTCAATGAGTGTTATAAATATAGCATGTGTCAGTGTGTGTTATAAATATATCCTGTGTGAATGTATGTTATAAATATATCCTGTGTGAATGTATGTTATAAATATATCCTGTGTGAATGTATGTTATAAATATATCCTGTGTGAATGTATGTTATAAATATATCCTGTGTGAATGTATGTTATAAATATATCCTGTGTGAATGTATGTTATAAATATATCCTGTGTGAATGTATGTTATAAATATATCCTGTGTGAATGTATGTCGTAAAGACAGCCTGTGTGATAGTGTGCCACAAATACAGTATGTGTGAATGTGTCATAAACATAATCTGTGTGAATGTATGTTATAAATATAGCAAGTATAATGTGTGTCGTAAATATAGGCTGTGTGAATGTATATCATAAAAATATCCTCTGTGAATGGTGTGTGAACACTAACATGTCCCTGCTAACACCATGCATAAGACTCCCTCCTGTGCAAGCAGCCAAAGCTGGTTTGACCAGAAACAAGGCAATCTTTACTTTATATTTGTCACTGATTGTGTCAGGTCTTGGTCAGATATGCCTGAGCTAACGTATAACAGTAGACGGTACTACCTGCTTTCTGTTAGTGCCGAATGTTGGGTCTTAGACAGATATGACTGAGCTACCGTATAACAGTAGACTGTGCTACCTGCTTTCTGTTAGTGCCGAATGTTGGGTCTTAGACAGATATGACTGAGCTACCGTATAACAGTAGACTGTGCTACCTGCTTTCTGTTAGTGCCGAATGTTGGGTCTTAGACAGATATGACTGAGCTAACGTATAACAGTAGACGGTGCTACCTACTTTCTGTTAGTGCCGAACGTTGGGTCTTAGACAGACATGACTGAGCTAACGTATAACAGTAGACGGTACTACCTGCTTTCTGTTAGCGCCGAACGTTGGGCGACGCTTACCAAACCCGACACCCCACATTGTGCCAACGGCTTCGGGCGGAAGAGCGCAATTGGGAGGGTACAAGTCTTACCCTGGTGCGAGGAAATGCAACCTAAAGACAAAATGTCATGGCAGGGCAGACCAGGCCCTAAGCCTTGGTTGGCAGCTGGTCTAGGATTGAAGCTCCGACAGGCGGACAGTTAGAGCATTGCTTTGCTGATCCTGCAGCTTCTGCAGCATGTCTTGTTCCAGATGTAGGGGTGTTACCTTTCCTCTGGAGTGAACAAGGCAGGCAGAGAGAGGGATCACGCTGCATGGGCAACACATGATCTCTATATTTTAGCCCAGGCTTTGTGCTATGGAGAGGCAATAACTCCATCCCTAGTCTAAACCAGTCTCGGAATCTAAGCGAGAGGCAACTGTTACAGCTTATAAGTCCCTGTCAATTGGTGAAGACATGGGGCGCCATGCGTTGCCTCTGACGGTGGGAGACACCTACAGGTGTCACTGATCAGCTTACCGCCCACCTCAAGCTGGGCAGCCCCGGGCCAATTGGGTGCTGATTCGCCTCAGCCTGCCTGCTTCAATGGGTGCTTGGGGCTAGGACAAAATCTGAATCGCAGGCTGTAAAACCAATGCACCAGGTACTAATAAAAAGAAAAATAGAAACCTCAAGCTACGGCTTGCAACCTGGAACGTGAGAACCATGTGTCCAGGATTTTCCACTGACTTGAACAATATTTATGATGTGAGAAAAATGGCTGTGATTGATGCCAAACTCAATCGTCTTAACATTGATATTGCTGGCCTGCAGGAGACTTGCCTCGCTGAGGAAGGGTCACTCAGGGAAAACAACTACACCTTTATTTTGGAAGGGTAGAGGGCAGGCAGAAAAAAGGCAACACGGCGTGGACTTCGGAATGATTGAAATTCCAGCAGGAGGAAATGAAAGACTATTATCCCTGCGCTTAGCAACCTCTTGTGGTTTTGCCACCATTATAACTGCATATGCACCGACACTCGATTCCTCTGATGATGTGAAGGATTCATTCTATGAGGAGTTAGATTTTGTGATCAAGGCAGTTCCAAAATCTGACTACATTTATATGCTCGGTGATTTCAATGCTTGTGTGGGCAAGGACTCGAGTTCATGGCTGCCAGTGTGCCTTGGAAAATACAACATCGGTCGCATTAATGAAAATGGGCAAAGGCTGCTGGAGCATTGCAACAGAAATGACCTATGTATTACAAACTCTTTTTTAAAACAAAAGAGCTGCATAAGGTCACATGGAAACATCCAAGATCCGGCCATTGGCACCAGCTGGATTTCATCATAGCATGGAGACAATATCTTAACCATATATCATTGACCCGAAGTTACCACGGTGCTGACTGTGATACGGATCACTCTTTGGTTGTTGCAAGAGTTAAGACTGAGACCAAAGAGAATCTACACAGCTAAACACAAATCTAGCCCCAGGATTATTATTATTAACACTCAGGATCCTGAAAAGTGCTTTCAGTTTCAACAGCAACTTGAAGACGCTTTCACTGATAGACTAGAAAATTGTACAGTAAGTGAAAAGTGGGGTCAGCTTAAGGAAACTATTTATAAAACTGCCGTAAGGGTTTACAGCACTGTGGATCATAAGAGGCAGGACTGGTTTGTGGCAAACAACCAGACTCTGTAGCCCTTGATTGATAAGAAGACAAAAGCTCTCTTAAGAAACAAGGAAAGACCAACACGTAACACTCTGAATGAGCTATAGCAAGCTAGGAAGGATGTGCAAAAGGCTGCCAGGCAGTGTGCAAATTATTATTGTATCAAGTTATGTGAGTCCATTCAAATCGCAAGTGATAAGGGAAACATCAGAAGCATGTATGAAGGAATAAAGAAAACCTGTGGTCCAATGATCAAAAGAAGTGCACCATTGAAAACCTTGTCTGGAGAAATCATAACTGATAAGAAACAGCAGATGGACACATGGGTAGAGCACTATTTGGAGCTTTACTCAAGTGAGACCAAACTAGCAGATGATGCCCTCAACGCCATTGAGGCTCTACCAACTCTTGACCACCTGGACAAACTTCCCACCATAACAGAAGTTAAGTGTGCTTTAAATGAACTTGCATCTGGCAAGGCTCCAGGTAAGGATGGGATTCCAATAGAGGTTATCAAGAGTGGGCAAGACACACTCACTCTACAGATCCACCAGCTAATAGAGTTATGCTGGCGAGAAGGACAAGTCCCACAGGATTTCACAGATTCAAGCATCATAACACTGTACAAGAATAAGGGCGATCGGAGCGACTGCAACAACTATAGGGGTATCTCACTTCTGTGTATTGTTGGAAAAGTATTTGCGAGAATTGTTCTGCGCAGACTTAAAGTCCTAGGAGATCAAGTCTACCCCGAATCACAGTGTGGCTTTCGACAGAACCGGTCTACCATTGATATGATATTCTCATTGCGACAAATGCAAGAAAAATGCTGTGAACAGAATCAACCACTGTTTATTGCCTTCATCGACCTCACAAAGGCATTTGATGTGGTCAGTCATGAGGGTCTGTTCAAGGCACTAAAGAAGATTGGCTGCCCACCAACTCTTCTGTCCATTGTGGGATCGTTCCACACAGGCATGAAGGGTATAATCAAGTTTGGTGGTGCAACTTCTGAAGAGTTTGAAATCAAGAGTGGAGTTAAGCAAGGTTGTGTACTAGCTCCCACCCTCTTTGGAATATACTTTTCACTTTTACTGAAATATGCCTTTCGTGATCAGGATGGTGGTATATACATTCACTCACGCTCAGATGGCGGCCTCTACAATGCTCAGAGATTGAAGACCAAGACCAAAATTAGGAGGGTACTGATCAGGGAGTTGTTTTTTGCAGATGCTGCAGTTACGACCCACTCTGAGGAAGAATTACAATGTCTACTATCTGCATTCTCCAATGCTTGTTCTGAATTTGGTTTAACAATTAGCAAAAAATAAGACACAGATTATGTCACAAGGTGCACATGGGGTATCATCAATCTTTATTGACGACACCGAACTAGAGATGGTAGACCATTTTACACATCTAGGATCAAATTATCCCTAGATCAGGAAATCAACATCCGGATTGGTAAGGCAGCAACAACAATGAAAAGGTTAAGAAAAAGAGTCTGGGAGAACAGGAAGCTTACTGCCAAAACAAAAGTCCTTGTCTGTCAAGCCTGTGTCCTGAGTACTGTTCTTTATGGCAGTGAAAACTGGACAACTTACTCACGCCAAGAGAAACGTTTAAACAGCTTTCATATGCGGTGTCTGCGAAGAATTCTTGGTATTAAGTGGCAAGACAAAATCACAAATACTGAAGTATTGGAAAGATCAGGTTGTGTGATGGTTTATTCCATGCTCAGTCTTCATAGATTTAGATGGATAGGACATCTTAAGAGGATGGATGATGGTAGAATAGTGAATTACAGATGGGTAAGAGATCTCAGGGTCGGCCTCTACTACGATACAAAGATGTGTAAATCGGACATGATTGATACAGGCATTGATAATGCACATTGGGAGCAAGTCGCCGCTGAACGTGTTGCATGGAGGGCAACTATCAGAAATGGAATAAAGACAAAGGAGAAAATTATTGCAGATAAGTCACACACTGAGTGTGTGAGACGTAAGATGGTGCATGATGGTGGAAATTACCACATGTTCACATGCACCCACTGTGAACGAACATTTACAGCGCGAATTGGCCTTATCAGTCACATTCGCTACCGCCATGGATAAAAGTTATGCCTTTTTGAAGCACAAACTATCGTCTGTCAAGACGGCAAGGTGCCAATGTGAAATGTATTTGTCACTGACCAGAATCATGAGCAAAAGCCTATCTCCACATGGCATATATCATACATCTGTTTCTCTGTCCTCTCTTAGAATAAACTGGTGCTTGTTGTTCTACATCAAGGTCATCATCATCAGCCATGCTGGTTTAGTATAGGTGTTCCCCAGTATCTCCCCAAGAGCTGGAATATAGACGCGTCTCACAATGAAGGCATCATTCTCGCTGTCTGTCTCTGTGTGTGTGTGTGTGTGTGTGAGAGAGATGCCTTCATTGTGAAACTCATCTATTGATTATATGGTTGTTTCGTGATTTGAAATTTAAATATTGAGCACAACCCACTACTGGCAACGCCGATCGCATTCTGGTATGAACCTAAGGCCTATCCAAGTCAATATGGAAGCACTATACTCGAGTTTCGCCCTCATTTGAGCTCGTCAGTAGTGCATATCCCTGACCGGATCAGGAAACAGTCCCGGTTCACTCGTGTGAAGCGGGTGTGTAACCACGCGGCACACACTGGACACACCAAATTATCACAACAGAACATCACAACGCTACCCATCGTAGGCTATGCTCAAGGGCGAAACTCGAGTATAGTGCTTCCATATTGACTTGGATAGGCCTTAGGTTCATACCAGAATGCGATCGGCGTTGCCAGTAGTGGGTTTTGCTCAATATTTAAACTCATCTATATTCCACTTCTTACCAACACAGCTGCATATATCATCATGCAAGCTTTCTCATAATTCCCTACAGAAGAAGTAGAATAAAACCACAAAAGGATTAGATAAATTAGGTTTAGTCTGTGTGCATGTTATCAGGAGACACAAATATGAAAATTTAGTTACCACTGGCAAATTTAATAGCAAAAGACAGACGAAAAGCTAAATACATCGACGGCTTGGCTGAATGGTATACCACCTGAGTGAGAGCCTGGGGATCACCTATACTTACCAGCACGGCACATGGTGATGATGACCATGATATAGGATAACAAGCACCAGCTTATTCTAACATCAAAGGTACACAGTATAACAGCCGGCCCATGGTCCACACAGGAAATGATATACAGATACCCATCCACGCAGTCATCATCATGTTTCAAGATGTTTTCATCATACGACTTACCTCAAGATGGTTTATATCCACATCTTTTGGCAGATCAAAATTGGTGATCTTCAGCTTCTCATATTGGTAAATCTGGTCACATAAGATATAAAGATTACTGGATGCAGCATTAGCATTCAATGGTGCATAGTTTGACATGCGACACTTTGACATCCAACAGTTACAATTATGAACCTCAAGATTCTTCAGATAAAATAAAAAAGGAAATTAACAAAAACATAAAATCTGATGGTGTGTGTTGTTTTTTCATCCCACAAATACTGAAAAACTACAAAGGCGTCTGGATTGCCGACTTACCTTCTGTCTTCTAATAAAATTTTCAGAATTGGCACCTGGAAGGTACGTACAGAAAAGAAATAGGGGGAGACTTTTAAAAAAAAAGCATGCGAAGAGAATTAGAGGTAGAGATGAATAATATGGAAGACAGCAAAGAATGAAACACAGATGAATTATATGGTTAGACAGCAAAGAACAAGACAAAAGATGAATAATGTGGGGAGACAGCAAAGAATGAGACAAGATGAATAATATGGGAGACAGCAAAGAATGAAACAATAGATTAATAATATGGGAGACAGCAAAGAATGAAACAAAAGATGAATAATGTGGGGAGACAGCAAAGAATGAAACAAGAGATGAATAATATGGGGAGACAGTAAAGAATGAGACAAGATGAATAATATGGGGAGACAGCAAAGAACAAGACAAAAGATGAATAATGTGGGGAGACAGCAAAGAATGAGACAAGATGAATAATATGGGGAGACAGTAAAGAATGAGATAGAAATGAATAATATGGGGAGACAGTAAAGAATGAGACAAGATGAATAATATGGGGAGACAGTAAAGAATGAGACAAAAGATGAATAATATGGGGAGACAGCAAAGAATGAGATAGAAATGAATAATATGGGGAGACAGTAAAGAATGAGATAGAAATAAATAATACGGGAGACAGTAAAGAATGAGACAAGATGAATAATATGGGGAGACAGTAAAGAATGAGATAGAAATGAATAATATGGGGAGACAGTAAAGAATGAGACAAGATGAATAATATGGGGAGACAGTAAAGAATGAGATAGAAATGAATAATATGGGAGACAGTAAAGAATGAGACAAAATGAATAATATGGGGAGACAGTAAAGAATGAGATAGAAATGAATAATATGGGAGACAGTAAAGAATGAGACAAAATGAATAATATGGGGAGACAGTAAAGAATGAGATAGAAATAAATAATACGGGAGACAGTAAAGAATGAGACAAGATGAATAATATGGGGAGACAGTAAAGAATGAGATAGAAATGAATAATATGGGGAGACAGTAAAGAATGAGATAGAAATGAATAATATGGGAGCAGACAGCAAAGAGTCAGTGGGCTTGGCATGAGTTGAGGACCTATGTCCCACTGAGAGATGACAGGCACTAGAAGAAGAAAACTTGACTTCTAAAATTGAGAAAATGTGACACATACACCACAGAACTGAAAGTACTAATTAACAACATGTTCTCCAAAAGCCAAATATATTTGACCAACAATGACTCACTTCAGAAAGTTAGTTAGTTAGTTAGTCGACAGATCATCCTCATTGCACATCGAACCATTCAGTCCATAAGTGCTCGGATCCCCTCCTCAGCAAATCCCGCAGCGTGTAGCGGCTAACCACACCAGTTCTGTGTTGGTTTATCAATCTTCTTTGGCTTCCTGCTTAGTGTTCTTGTTTGGCCACTCCTCTTTTAATTTGCTGTTCTCGCAGTCTGGCCATGGTTTTAGATTCACAGTCATCACTTGGTTCTTGCAAAAGTCTTCCTTCTCGTAGAGCATTCAGAATGTCAGTCTGGTCCATGGCGCGTCCACCCTCCACAGTAGACTCACCTGCGAGCTTGTCAGCCCGCTCATTTCCTTGTACTCCCACATGCCCTGGCATGAAGATGAAACTAATCTTTGCCAGCCGAGACCGCTGCAGAGACAGCAACCATTCTCTTCGGATCCACCCCACCTCTATCCTCTTGAGCATGCTCATTGAGTCGCTAAGGAAACATGCCCTATTGAATGCCTGTGTCTCGAGCCATGTTATTGCTTTACTTACTGCCATGACTTCCATGGTCAGGCTACTTGTGGTCTCAGTAAAAGCACCAGAGTCCTCCTTCACAATTCTACTTCTGGCCCGAGCCGTAAAGGCCCATGAGCTTCTCACATGTCGGATGACCGACCCATCTGTGTAGATGACAGCATCACCGTCTAGCGAATTCTTGAAGATCAACGCTTGTACTTCAGCCTCCACAGCAGCCGGATTTTCTATCTAGTTGGATGCAAACTGAAAAGGATATGCAGAAATCTGTTGGCACTTGCACCCACTCCTCGCCAGGTTGTAAGTCCTCGAGTGAACACACCTGTTGAAGAATGTCTTCAGCTTGACCCATCCACGACCGTCCTCTTTTTAACCTGTTGCCCTTCACCTTCATAATTTCACTATGCAGTGGATGTTTGCATTAACTCTGAGGTAGGTGCGTGCTCTGCAAACTTGTATTCTGTCTTCAATAGTTGGAAAATCAAGAAGGTAGCGCATCACCCTGCATGCTGTATCTCTTGTACATCCAAGAATAATGTGCATAACTTCATTCTGTATCCTTTGCATCCTTTCTATCTGCTTACGGCTGAGAGTCAGGATTGCCATCGCGTACTCAAAAACAGACATGACCAGCCCCTCGTATAGAAGACACAGATGGCACTGCTCACAGTTTGCTGCCGCCATCACCCGCATCGCAGCCAAACCCCGCTTGGCCTTTGTTATCACCTGGTCTATGTGCTCATTATAAGCAAGGCTTCGAACAAACCGTATCCCCAGGTAATTCATTGCCTGCATTCTTTCCACCGTCTCTGAACACAGCTTTACAGTTGGTGTTGGAGTGTTGACAATATGATTATTCAACGAGAACCAAGTCACTGTTGCCTTTGTTGGGTTGACCACTGCCCCAGCTTCATCACACCAAGTACTTATGCGACTGAGTTCAGTTTGTAGTTCCACAGCAACCTAATTTCTATCCTTACCCTGACGATACACTAAAATATCATCGGCATATGACAATGTCCTACCAGGTCCAGTTATCTGCTCACTGGTGATTCTCACTGTGTAGGCGTTGAACAGTACCGGAGATAATGGTGATCCCTGCGGTAGGCCAGGATATATTGTTGTTGGTTCCGAAGTCCAACTGCCACATCTAAAAACTACTTTCCGTTGGAAGAGGCTGCAGTGATCCAACTAAGGAGGAATGGACTTATTTTGAGTTCAAGAAGCTGAAGCATTAAAAAATCCAATGGTATTCTGTTGTAAGCGTCCTCAAGATCAATCGCTGCAGCAAAGGTTTCAATGCCTGAGTGGAAACCTTCATAGACATGGGCAAAAACTGCTGCATTGGTCCAGGTTTCTCTTTTTGGACGGTACCCACCCAGGGTAGGTGAGAAAACACCTTGCCTCTCTAGCTGGCTTGATATTTTCCTGGCAATTAACTTCTCCAGCAGCTTGCCTATTGTATTCTGCATGGTTATAACTCAATATCCCTGAATTTGTGTGTGGTCTTTGCCAGGCTTCGGCAAGGGAATCAGATAGCTGTGTAACCACTCCTCCTTGATGCTAGTACTCCCTATAAGGGAGTTCATGTTCATTCATGAGTTTATAAATGCAGGGAATGAAACCATGTACATTCATCAGTTTACTGCAGAACATTAATATTGTGTTCAATGCTGCTGGCTGCCAGGTTGACTCAGCCTCAGACTGGGTACCAGGACATATTCTGGGAAGTAGAGGTGGCTGATGGGATGTTGACTACATCACATATCCAGTGCCAGTTTAACTACAGAACTATGAGGCTAGCACCATATACACAAAAGGCCTCTAGACGTGGACAGGGTCATTTATTGACTTATTTTCCAGTCAAGGATAAATTGAGATATTATTAAGATTGATTCTAACAATGCTACATTCCTCTAAATCGTGTAATTTCCCCGGAATGTGTGTACTGCACGTTACTGACAATTTTATTTACTATAAAAAGCTTACGAGCTGTATTCTGACAATGAAGGAAATGTCACAGAGAACAGACATTTTGTATTGTGTTTTAGTCTTTTTCCCCATAGCAATCACTTGAATTGACACACTTATGCTATCTTGGCTTGACGCTAAACAGACCTTGAGAATAGAACAATTTATTTTTCGAACTAAACCAGTTATCACATGCCAGAATGACTTCTTTATCACTTTCAAAATGATTTCCTTTGAGCTTGTTTTTTAAGATTTGGGAAAAGAAGTCTGAAGGAGCGAAATGAGGAGTAGGGTTGATGTGGAAGAATGTGAATATCCAATTCTTGGCTGCTAGCTGCACAAGCCATGCTTAATATAAGGGTATGCTGTCTTGAAGCAAAGGAAATGTGAGTTGCTGCTATCTTTCTGATCAAAGACGTTTTTAGTTTGGGAAGGAGATATAGATCATCTTTCAATAGGACATCTTTAGCATCCCAACAAACAGCCAGCATCACTTTTCCTGCAGATTTCTGTGCTCTTAGGCTGATGGGTGTTGGGGAGCCTGGGATTTTCTCCAATGTATACTGGAATTGTGGGATTGGTCAAATTGGTGAACCCTAGTTGATATTATGTCTCTCTGTGGCATAAATTCACAATAAAGTGAACATATTTGAACAATTGACTGTTAGAAGATCTTCAATTTTAGTAGAGACTGTTACAGCTAACAAAACAACAAACATATGAACAAGCACTTTCTGGAACACATCATGCACATTGATTTCAGTATCACAATGACTCACTGTTGGTTCTATTTCAGTGTGCCAGGTGTTTTTCTGCAGCTGAAGCAAAGATATTGATGGCGGATCATAGCCACTGTAGGATGAATCATGTCTCTATGTGGGGGAGGAATAAAACAAAATGAATTCACCATAGGATAGGACATGTAGTACAAGTAGTTTAATATCATCATCACTCATTCAGGCTTCTGCTAGCCCATCCCTGTAGGTTGTCTAATTGCATGTTATGTTTTTCTCTTGCACGCCTGCCCTTGTCATATCCCCCTCCCTTAGTCTTTCTCTCTCATTTTCATCAGTCTAGTGGCTTTAGAAGCTCAGTCTTTAGCCCAGTAATACCTCATACGTGGTATAGTTGAGACAAGAACACTTAGATGAACCACAACTCTGGTGATCGCATGAGATGGCAAAGCATGGCCGGCGCACGCCTATCAGGCATGGCACATGATGATGATGAATACCTCATGCCAACACTGTACATTAGCAAGTTTTAGTGTGAAGAGCTATTTCTTGATGGAAGTTATCTCACGTCAAATTGGCTTGAGACTCCAATGGCACCCGTTTTTCAAGGCTGAACTCAATAGGGTGGACCTTTGCATTGACTCAGACAATGCCATCAGACAGTGAGAATATAATGAGTTGTGTGGTTAAGCAGCTTCATTTTACTACAAACCACTCAATGGAAATTATGACCAAATATCTCCTACCTGTGAAAACTTCTATCTAGTCAGCGTAACCAGAACTGAAAAAAGAGGACTGGTCATCAAAGTAAATGGAATCTCAACCAGCAAGCCGTACAGCACATAAGTAAATGTCATATAATTTTATAATACACAATAAAGAAATTAAGACAGTGATCTTCTGCAGAAGTATGACTGATGAGACTAAACCAGATTTTACATTGTTTAATGTTGTTATACTGTAAATATACTTTGTACATTACATTAAAAATTTTCTTAAATTTAACAATGATTTTGTCAAGTTGATTTCAGCTGTCATTATTGAGCTTGTATTGTCAGCTGCATCAATATGAGAAGGTCAACTTATACTTAGAGGTTCACTGTAATGAGAAGACCTCATGACTTTAGACACCTTTCTGTGATGTTCACCTCATGCTCCTTGTCAAGTCAATAAGTTTTCTTATTTCAAGTTTTGTAACACTGAGATTACCACATTCTTTGTCTCAGGCTTTCAAAAGTCTTGTTTGATTTGGCTTACCCAGAGGATTTATGCATTCAATCTCTGAAGTGTTGCTAATGCTGTCATCAAAACTAACTTTTACTGTTTCTGTTCTTATTGGTGGATTTAAATGCCACAAACACATTCGATTGATAAATTGTATGTAAAATGTGTAAATTTTTTTTTTTTTTTTAAATATTGTATTTCACAACTGTTACACATCTGAAACACTGTATCTATTTACTGTTATCAATAACTTTGTACTTGACAATATTTCTAAAAAGCAAACAAATAGACAGACCTATATAGCTTACGTCGGCTCCGTGGCTTAGAGGTTAGCGACTTTTCTCCATAATCTTGTATACTCTCGTAGGTAACGTGATGATGGTGAGAATCAGCAGTGGTTCGAATCGCATCGGTAACTTACGGGGTATGTGAGCCGGCCGCTCAGAAAGCAATGGCAAACTACTGAGCGTAATCTTGCCAAGAAATCAACATACAGCTGAAAGATGTTGGTGTTGACAGCGATATCCTGTAAAAGGATATGCAACAAACAAACAAAAATATAGCTTACCCTAGAACTGGTATCTCCTGTCAGAGTTGATGATGATGTGTCTAAAAAAAGATGATCAAAAATACATTGAGACAGTGCAATAAATATTAATTACAGTGGTACCCCGGGTTACGAACGCCTCAGGTCACGAACAATTCAGGTTACGAACAACTTCGAAAATGTTATGTCTCGGGTAACGAACAGTGCCTCGGGTTACGAACGAAGGTGTGTGTGTGTGTGTGTGTGTGTGAGAGAGAGAGAGAGAGAGAGAGAGAGAGAGAGAGAGAGAGAGAGAGAGAGAGAGAGAGAGAGAGAGAGAGAGAGAGAGAGAGAGAGAGAGAGAGAGAGAGAGAGAGAGAGAGAGAGAGAGAGAGAGAGAGGTGTAACGTTGGAGACAAACGATCGCGTACAGTACAAATAGTACTACAGATGAGCTTGTGGATCTTCAGAATGAACAGCTAAAGACATTAAAGGAGGAGCAGTCGTCTGATGATGAGGAGTCAGTGATTGTTTCAACTGCCAGGATTAAAGAAATTTGCAGCAAGTGGGCAGATGCCGAAGACTAAATTGTGAACCATCATCCGAACAAACTTGTTGCTAACAGGACAGTAAACCTGATGAATGATAACACGATGGCCCACTTTAGAAAGATTCTCCAGCAAAGGAAGCAACAAAATTCCCTTGATAGTTTCTTGGTGCAGAAAGATTCCCAATGTTAATAAAAACGAATGATTCTTTCATCTTGAAACGGATTGTCTTTATTTCATTGATTTCAATGATTCGGATTACGAACTGAGTTTTGGAACAAATTAAGTTCGTAACCCGAGATTCCACTGTATTTATTTGTAAGGTATTTACACACTGTATTTATCACAAAATAATAAATCCATCATCTGAAATAAGACACTATTATCACCATCATGTACCACAAGGATTATACGTGGGCGGTCACGATTCACCATCTGACACGATCGCCAGAGTCTTGGATCAGATCCGAGTTCTTGTCCCAATTATGCCATGCTGTCAAGCCACCCAGGTATTGATCTCTCTGCCTTCCTCTTGCTCAAAATATCTTGGCTGTTTATGTATAATTTCTGTAATCAATTTACGGTTTTCATTTGTTTCTTATAAGCCTCTCTCATTGGTTTTTCTGTCCATGTATTTTTCTCAGAAACCACATTTCCATTGCCCTTAGATGTTTCTCAGCTTGTCTGCTTATTGTCCAAGTTTCATACACATACAACAGTACATGTTCTGTAAAGCACTTTAGCACTCTATTTCTCACTGCGATTGACCAATTTTTATTGGTGAGTATGTTTTCCAGCTTGCAAAAAGCTACCATTGTTTGCGAAGGAGATTCTTGTTTATAAGTTTCAAGATAGTTGTAGCAATTTACTTAAAGACACTATATATCCCAAATAACACCAGCGGGGTTAAACAGGGCTTTGAAATAAAAAAAAAAAACGAAAGAAAAAAAAAAGTGTTATATACAAAGTATTAATCCATCATGACTATCACTTACCATGTCAAACTGGTCAGCTAACATACAGAATCTGTTACTATATCATGTCAAACTGGTCAGCTAATGTACAGAATATGTCACGTCAAACTGGTCAGCTAACATGCAGAATCTGTCACTATGTCATGTCAAGCTGGTCAGCTAACATACAGAATCTGTCACTATGTTACGTCAAACTGGTCAGCTAACGTACAGAATCTGTCACTATGTCATGTCAAACTGGTCAGCTAACATACAGAATCTGTTACTATATCATGTCAAACTGGTCAGCTAATGTACAGAATCTGTCACTATGTTATGTCAAACTGGTCAGCTAACGTACAGAATCTGTCACTATGTTATGTCAAACTGGTCAGCTAACGTACAGAATCTGTCACTATATCATGTCAAACTGGTCAGCTAATGTACAGAATCTGTCACTATGTCATGTCAAAATGGTCAGCTAATATACAGAATCTGTCACTATGTCATGTCAAACTGGTCAGCTAACGTACAGAATCTGTCACTATGTTATGTCAAACTGGTCAGCTAACGTACAGAATCTGTCACTATGTCATGTCAAACTGGTCAGCTAATGTACAGAATCTGTCACTATGTCATGTCAAACTGGTCAGCTAATGTACAGAATCTAGAATCTGTCACTATGTCATGTCAAACTGGTCAGCTAATGTACAGAATCTGTCACTATATCATGTCAAACTGGTCAGCTAATGTACAGAATCTGTCACTATGTCATGTCAAACTAGTCAGCTAACATGCAGAATCTGTCACTATGTTATGTCAAACTGGTCAGCTAACATACAGAATCTGTCACTATATCATGTCAAACTGGTCAGCTAATGTACAGAATCTGTCACTATATCATGTCAAACTAGTCAGCTAACATGCAGAATCTGTCACTATGTTATGTCAAACTGGTCAGCTAACATACATAATCTGTCACTATATCATGTCAAACTGGTCAGCTAATGTACAGAATCTGTCACTATGTCATGTCAAACTGGTCAGCTAACGTACAGAATCTGTCACTATGTCATGTCAAACTGGTCAGCTAACATACAAAATCTGTCACTATGTCATGTCAAACTGGTCAGCTAACATACAGAATCTGTCACTATGTCATGTCAAACTGGTCAGCTAATGTACAGAATCTGTCACTATGTCATGTCAAACTAGTCAGCTAACATACAGAATCTGTCACTATGTTATGTCAAACTGGTCAGCTAACATACAGAATCTGTCACTATATCATGTCAAACTGGTCAGCTAATGTACAGAATCTGTCACTATGTCATGTCAAACTGGTCAGCTAATGTACAGAATCTGTCACTATATCATGTCAAACTGGTCAGCTAATGTACAGAATCTGTCACTATGTCATGTCAAACTGGTCAGCTAATGTACAGAATCTGTAACTATATCATGTCAAACTGGTCAGCTAATGTACAGAATCTGTCACTATGTCATGTCAAACTGGTCAGCTAATGTACAGAATCTGTCACTATGTCATGTCAAACTGGTCAGCTAACATACAGAATCTGTCACTATGTTATGTCAAACTGGTCAGCTAATATACAGAATCTGTCCCTATGTTATGTCAAACTGGTCAGCTAACGTACAGAATCTGTCACTATATCATGTCAAACTGGTCAGCTAATGTACAGAATCTGTCACTATGTCATGTCAAAATGGTCAGCTAATATACAGAATCTGTCACTATGTCATGTCAAACTGGTCAGCTAACGTACAGAATCTGTCACTATGTCATGTCAAACTGGTCAGCTAATGTACAGAATCTGTCACTATGTCATGTCAAACTGGTCAGCTAATGTACAGAATCTGTCACTATGTCATGTCAAACTGGTCAGCTAATGTACAGAATCTAGAATCTGTCACTATGTCATGTCAAACTGGTCAGCTAATGTACAGAATCTGTCACTATATCATGTCAAACTGGTCAGCTAATGTACAGAATCTGTCACTATGTTATGTCAAACTGGTCAGCTAATGTACAGAATCTGTCACTATATCATGTCAAACTGGTCAGCTAATGTACAGAATCTGTCACTATATCATGTCAAACTGGTCAGCTAATGTACAGAATCTGTCACTATGTCATGTCAAACTGGTCAGCTAACGTACAGAATCTGTCACTATGTTATGTCAAACTGGTCAGCTAACGTACAGAATCTGTCACTATGTCATGTCAAACTGGTCAGCTAATGTACAGAATCTGTCACTATGTTATGTCAAACTGGTCAGCTAATGTACAGAATCTGTCACTATATCATGTCAAACTGGTCAGCTAATGTACAGAATCTGTCACTATATCATGTCAAACTGGTCAGCTAATGTACAGAATCTGTCACTATATCATGTCAAACTGGTCAGCTAACGTACAGAATCTGTCACAGATGGGGAAGGGGAGAAGGCCACATATCAAAAATTCACTGATAGTGTTCATATAAAATACAAATCCTAAACATTACAGAAGAACAACTTACGAGCTGATCTCTCACGTCTGTCGTCTTCACCAAAGTCAAAGAATCTCTGCAAAATAAAATCAGCATGAGAATGACAAACTTGGCTAGACAATGCTTTAATGTAGTGAAAATGCATAAAACAAACAAACAAACAAACAAAACTTTATTTTCAAAGGGTTAAGAATTGGGCACGCAAGCCTGTCTAACATTCTGCTATTCTATCACTCTCTTTCATACATTATATCATTCACACATCATTCAAGGCTAACTGAAAACAGCAACAATATAAAAGATATGCATTATAAGGGCATGGGAAAAATGAACAATCCATCATTAACACAATAACATCTTATTATGCATTATTATTATTACATGTCTCAGTAATAGTAATGACTGGTGTGGCACTTATTAGCTATGTGGAATATACTGGCCTACCAAAAGGGGACTGGCTGTTATACTAGGGTTTTATTATTTCTATTATTAACCCTACCAGATCTGAGGCCCTGAACCTAACTGTTCCTATTACCTGGGCTCCTGAGCATTAAAGAGGGAAAAAACCAACATGATATAGAAAAATGTTAGTTACATGCAAACAAGTGGTTAGAATAAGATGGAACTTGGAGACATTGTAGAAAATAGGTCTACCTTTCATCTAGCGCCAATATTCCACCTTTGTGTACCAATCCAGTCTTAATAAATCAAAGTATCGATCACCTGTTGGACTGCGAAAAGCCTAGACCTACTTCGCTTTCTTGTTGTAGTGCTTGGTTCATCAGCCTACGTTTCATTGGGAATTTTCAGAAGATTTTCGCGTTAAACCAATTCAAACCTATGGGGGCAGACATTTACAATGGCTAACCATGAGGTTTGACCACGATTGGTTGGTTATTTTTAGTTTGTGACGCATTTTTTTCACGTACTAGGCAAAATACCGAAAATTGGGTAAAGCGGTATAGCGGCAGATCAGGAAATTACCGAAAAATCTGTACAGCGGTCTGGTAGGGTTAAGGCGGAAGGTAATCCGTACTGAGATAGTGTTCGAATAATTTGCAATTATATGTATAGGGATTGGTGATGTCTTTTATTTCTTGTGGAAGATTGTTCCACAGCTGAGCTGCAGAGTATGTTAACCCTTTACCGGGCAGTCACTTGTCCATTTTTTAGCCCTGAACGGGCAAGATTTTTTCAGGTTCGGTAAAATTTCGGGCTGCATTAGTAAAAACATCACAAATAAGGTGTTAGTCAACCGGTTTTAGTTAAATAAACAACATAATGAAGGGAAAAGCATGCAGAATATGTTACTCACGTGATTGTTGCCGGTTATCCATAAATGAACACAAATATTTACGAAATACAGTTATTGTTTGTGATTTTCAGTCATCTTTACGGCAATTTACAAACACATTTTCAGATTCATAATCACTTTCTTTAAAGTCTGATTCACAACTGCTAATGCAAAGTAACGCTTTTCACTGATATCTAGCTCTGATTAATAGTCAACTTCGTGCCCTTTAATGTCACTTAAATTGAACCTAGTGAAATCTCTGCTATCACTTGAAGAATCGCCGAAATCCATTTTGAAAAACTAAGCATAAAAACCCTGAAAACTATTTTTAAAATCCGTTCAAATTCATAGTAGGCGCTTGCAAATGGCGGCAACGTTGTCAAGCTATCAGCGAAAGTGAAAGTAGTTGTCGGAAGTATCAGAAAGCTGAGAGATCGCGTTTTTACAATGCATAATAGTATCGGGCGCATTGGGGCGGTCTGCCCGTTTAAGCGATCGGACGGAAATGAACGTTCCGCCTGGTAAAGGGTTAAGCTTGTTTTGTATAAGTCTATCCTAGGCTTCGGAATGTGTAATATATTTAATCGTTTACTGTGTCTAGCATTATATTTAAACAATGGCCAAAGGTAATTTGGAGCACTCCGATGTAGGATTTTGTGAATTAATTTGGCCTTATTGAAAATCAGGCGTTTGCGGAGTGGTAATAACTGAAGGCGTTTATGCAGGCTAGGATTGTCAGTTAAATGTTTGCCATAAATTAAACTCATGGCCCGTTTCTGGAGTGAGTAAAATCAGTGAATGACTCAACCACAACTATACTGACAACATCCTACACATGACAACAGCCACATGACAATATCACAGACATTCAAACATATTCACACTGTCATCATTCCTTCATCTTGTATTTCTTCTTCTTTTGTCCAACTGCTTCAAACGTGAAGCATCACAGAGTGGAGGTAGATGTCATTTTCTGTTTTTGCTTGTGCTAATATATTATTATATATTATTATATGATTTCTTCAATATCACTTTTACTCCACCTAGCCATTTCTTCCTGGGTCGTCCTCTCTTTGTATCCCGAAGTTCTCATGTAGAACACTAGCCGCTGGTTGATCTTGTTCAATTGTAACAAAGTGTCAAAATCCATTTAATTATTTGGTATTCTATTAAGTCAGTAATCAGTTTTATCCATACACTTGTTCTTTGTTTCTCATGTGTCTCTCTATAGCTTCTTGTTTTTCCAGCTGCAATTATTATGCATCTTATTTCACCTAATATGATTTTATGTCTGTTGTTTCTAGAACAATAAAATGTAAAATCTCACGTAATTTATCTTTGCAAACACATATTTATCTGTTACTGACACACAGTTACAGTTGAGGGGAAATATAAGTACTGCTTCTAATGTACCAAGAAGGTCAGAATTTACTTACAAAGTCCCTAGCGCCATATGCCCCTGCCAGTGGTAATGTAGCAGCTCGCGGAGCAATGTAAGATGGACCATAACCAGGTTTTGGTGCTGAAAAACACAATCAGTTGCTATAATACTCATGGATATTACAACAATGTTAATCATTTATTTGATACATGACTGAAAACTTAGAATAGGCTGCCGTAATTCTTGCACTACATTAAATAAAATGAAAGTATTAAACAGCATTATAGACGCCAATTTCATAATCATCATGAAATCTTCACTCATTTTGTGACTTAACAAATATTACATTAAATTTACTGTGTAAGAGATAAGCAATACATCTTCAATTACAAACGTGTTTCTTTACTATTCACTTTGTGATTTTTATATCAGGCAATAATTAATCAACTGAAAATCTGGAAAATAGCTTGTATATAGAATTACATTCTTCTGAATAATTACATTTCTGTTAAGCTATCATCTAAATTCAAAATATCAAGTAATAAAAACAACTGATCAAAACACAACACAAAAATGCCAACAATTTAAACTCATGAAAATTATACAACTGTTTTAAAGATATAAAAATATAATAAAATTACCACTAAAATTACAAGTACTAAACACTAACACCAAAGTGTCAGTTATTTGTCAGAAAGCTGCACGGAAGGTTCCTGCCAAAATAACAATAATTGCATTATTATTTTATGGAACAGACATCTGAAACATGAGCAGTTTCCTATAAATTAGCGCTGTCGTAAGAAGAAATGTGTAAAAACATTATAACCATGTTATTCAGCGATTGGATAACATGATCATCCTCTTCTCACTGTGAAATTATCCCAATGAGGTTTCAGTTCAGTGTACAAACTTAACAGAGCCAGTTCCTCCATGTTTGCCTCACAGTAGTCAGACATGAACAGTTTTAGAATGAGGTGTGTGCCATATTAACCGTGATGTTCATTGTCTTGGTTATGCCTGATATTTGTCCAACTGTTGAGACATTTGCTTTACTGCTCCTATTGTATCTGAATGACGTTGTTGTAGATTGTTACAGTACAAGTCATCTGAGGATATTCTGTTTTCCCCTTCCTAATCCTGGGCTAGTGGACTGAACACCTAGCCTTCTTAGATCATGGCAGCCAGAAGGAGGACTCAAGAGCACACTGCACATGTTAAACATCCCATCTCATCTCATCATGTTCCTCTTGTACCTTGCGGTGTCGAGGTGAAGTATGAACAGTGGGAGTGTCACGGGGTGAAGATACTTTTGCTGCGCTGTGTGTGGAGTGTAGAGAACAGTGGTAATGAATGTACCGTGATGACTGTCCTCTCGATATGAGCAATGAGAGATACCAATAAACTCTTCTCCACTGTAGCGGCGCGGTTGTCTATGCACGCCGCTGTCTTAAGAATGTCGCCCCGTTATTGGATGCTTCCCAAAGCAGTCCTGTATCTGTCTGTCTATCTCGTTACCCATCTAGGTGGATGATGTACGTGATCACCTTCTCCAGGATGCCAAGACCTTGGGGAGGCACAACGCCCGAACCAGCCTCTCTTCATCAGCCAGACCACACTCTATGACAGGATACAAACTCGAGCAGGCAAAAGAATGATAACTTTATTTGGATGTACTGTGTTACACACGGATACGAACATGCCATACAGCCAGCCGCTCCACAGTCAATCTGACATTTAGATACAGAGCGTTACCTACTGATCCACTGAATGCAACATGCTCCCGCCACAGATGATCCAACCACTCTCCCATTCATCCTTACCGTGGCCGTGTCATGGGAGTGTAGATGTCTGAAGTATGCCTGGCTTAATATGCTGCTGGCTGCCCCTGACGGTTGGTCTATTAATCAACTAATACGTGCGACTGCAACTCGAGCACGGTTGACAGATGATGTCCGTGCGCCGTATTGGAATACTGTCGGTGAGCTGATGCGAACGGTCCTATGTGTTGGAGCCAAGTCTAGTGGATGCGTTCATGTGAGCGTTGCATGCTGTAGTGTAAAGGGGTTGATGTTTCCCGGTGTGAGTTCGGTGCCGAAGTGTCGCTACAACGTTGCCGTTGTCAAACAACACAGCTTGTGACGTAACTATAGTGGTGCTTTCACTAGTTACATTCAGTGCTCACTTGTATATTTTACTTCTATTCATATCTTATATGTGTGCAGATCAATTACTTCATTACTGCCGCATGACAGGGAGAGTGCCCGCCTATGGGCTTCATGTATCAATATTCCCATGGACTCTGTTATTCCCTATTATTATTATTAAACATCCCATGGCAGTTGTAAATCGAGAAACATAAGTGAATAAGTCATTGCATAGGCTACATTGCACAATTACAAAGTCTATCCATGAAAAGAATATTCAAGGCATGTGTGACTGTGGTATATGCACACTGGGATCCTTGCCAGTGGTATGGTGTCATCTATAGAAGGAGACTGAAGAACTTTCTGGAGGTACCAAGAAGCAATGAAAGCAAACAAAATATGACTGACTCAAATACGGCTGGTTAATACAGGTTAACCCAAACACACAATAATTGACCCCCAATATAAGACAGAGGATTATGTGTCTGCTTGCTTTCATCTCCCCTTGGAATGTAGGCCCTCATGTCTGTGGAGAGGATGATATGGCAGGGGATCGGCTGAGGTTCTGAACAAATCTCAAAACTGAGAGGGAAGACCTGGAAAACTTTCAATCAGATGGCGGTTGGAACAATTAGTAGTATGACTCTTCGCTGGCTGTTGAATGAGGGGACTGAGTGCAGTGATGTCAGTTATTAGCTGATAACTCATAGGCTCTCAATGAACTCTTGCCAAGTCCTTTGTTGACTTCTTCATGACTGGTTGGATTTTGCAGCAAAAGTCTTCTACAGGATGAGGTCTCACACCAACCCTCTTTAGTTGCCTCTTATGACATGCATGGTAGGTGCCAGTGCTACTATTCTTTGCTTCCCCAATGGGCACCGGTAACACATGGGTGAGACAAATGATTACACTAAATACATCGCAAATTCTTCCACTTCTTACAGTTCATGCCATGTGGTGTTGGTGATCATGCCTGTCCACAACCTTCTGTCTCTTGTGTTTCCAATCATTTCTGATACTGAAGAACCTCCATGCCATGTCAAATTGTTCAACATCTTCTTCCTTATATTCTCGAAATATGACAAATTAACCCAGGTAATAATTAATCAATTAATCAAACATGATATGTTAACCAAAAACCATGACAGCTGAATCCAAAACATAAAACAGACTACTACAAAACGTAAGACAGATTAACTCAAGCTTTTGAAAGATAAAACCTAGACATGTGGTTAAATGAAATATAAGATAGATGAACTCAAAAGTAGCCAACGCAGCTATCTGAACACAGATATTTAAAATATCTGCCACAGCACAGTTTGATGCTACCTTTTCCAGAACAGTCTTGATATGACAGGCAGTCACATCTGGAATAATATTGCAAACAAACTAAACATTATAACAAACTTACTAGGTAAATTAGCCAGAGTGGAGGCAGATCTATATGTCCTAATATCACTGTCATCCCAGGCATAGCGAGGTCTGTCAAGGAACCTAGACGGTGCTGTTGACAGCAAGCAGATCATGTCAACCATTGTTTCTTTCCAATCACAAACATCTCAGGTAATGGATACTCAAGCAACGGTCATACACAAGACACCTGTGTTTGACAGGTTTGTGGTAATCACTGATGACACTGTTCTAGCAACATTTCACAAATTAAAAACACAACCCACATGAGAATATTCCGGTACATGTGATACAGGCACAGTGGAATCTTCACTAGAGCCATGGAGCTTCTGCACCATGTAGATATTCCCCTTGTATGATCTTCACTAGAGCCATGGAGCTTCTGCACCATGTAGATATTCTCCTTGTATGATCGAAGCATTCACTTAATGAGTTTTCAAATTTCTGTGTCAGACACAGTAGCTGGCTAGCCTGCTGGCCCAGTGCTCTTGTGTTTGGATCCCCATCAAGGTGGTGTTTGTGACACTGACTTGTGCTGACAGTTGCCCCAGCCTAAAATGGGTACCAGGAAATATTATGAGAAGTAAAGGCAACCGGTGTGATAATGACTAGAAAGGAAGAACTAGCTGTGCATCTGTCACAAATCATGTCCAGCTCACGGACAGAGACAGAAGAAACTAGCTGTGTATCTAACTGTCACAAATCATGTCCAACTCACGGTCAGAGAAAGGAGAAACTAGCTGTGTATCTGTCACAAATCATGTCCAGCTCATGGACAGAGAAAGAAGAAACTAGCTGTGAAGCTAGCTAAAGAAGTGGAACATATGGCACTGATAAAGAAGGAGAATAAGAAATCCTACAAACCATTAAACAAGAGCGAGAACTACAGAAAGCTGAAATGGAACTTTTCCAAAACAAACCAACAGAAGCCATACAAGAAACCACAGAGAAACCGCAAGATGAAAACCAAGAGACCGAGCCTGAAAAGCCGGCAGCCCAACCACAACGCCCACGACATCCAACCAATATCTCGCCAGACATCTGAAGAAAACCGAGATGAGCACCCTGAGGACGGCATGGAGAGACCCCGGGGACCTACCTTGGAGGAGTTGCTAGAATCAGCAAGGGAGCAGGCAATTGAAGAGGAACTCGCGAACAAGGAATTCAGAATCCACTGGGAAGAAAAAGAAAAAAAGAAGCCCAAGAAACTCAGAGGGCAACCGATACAATACCCAGATGGAATCTGTGACAGTGAGACCGGATTCAGGTACTATATAGATGACGGAGAGATCATCCCATGGCTGTCCACGGAGGAAGACTGCGAAAGAAAATATAAACTCTTTATCGAAAATGAAAACAGGCGCAAGAAGGAGGAAATGACAACATCGAAAAGCTCCTACGAGCAATACACAAAAAAGGAGGCAAAAAGACCAAATAAAAAGTTCTTATAAGGACTGCACCCAGCCAAGCCAGGAGCCAGCACCAACAAAGAAAACCACAAGAGGAGAAGGGCACAAAGGATAGCCGCCGACCAACCCCCAGCTGATGTCACAGACACAAACACTTACGCAACCGGTCCTAGGGAGGACTACTCGTAAGAGCGCACAAAACAAGAATCAGAGCTAAAAACCCACAAAAACCACGGCTCTCAACAATAACCACCGCTGAGGAAGCAGGTTAGATGAGACTGAATTTTGAATTTTTTTTTCGAAAATTGAAATTGGAATTGGAAGTCCAGCTCACGGACAGAGAAAGGAGAAACTACCTGTGTATCTAACTGTCACAAATCATGTCCAGCTCAAGGACAGAGAAAGGAGAAACTAGCTGTGTATCTGTCACAAATCATGTCCAGCTCATGGAGAGAGAAAGGAGGATTTAGCTGTGCGTCTGTCACAAATCATGTCCAGCTCATGGACAGAGAAAGGAGAAACTAGCTGTGTATCTGTCACAAATCATGTCCAGCTCATGGACAGAGAAAGGAAGAACTATGTGTATCTAACTGTCACAAATCATGTTCAGCTAACGGACAGACAAAGGAGGATTTAGCTGTGTGTCTGTCACAAATAATGTTCAGTTCATGGACAGAGAAAGGAGAAACTAGCTGTGGATCTAACTGTCACAAATTATGTCCAGCTCACGGACAGAGAAAGGAGAAACTAGCTGTGTATCTAACTGTCACAAATCATGTCCAGCTCATGGACAGAGAAAGGAGAAACTAGCTGTGTATCTGTCACAAATCATGTCCAGCTCATGGACAGAGAAAGGAGAAACTACCTGTGTATCTGTCACAAATCATGTCCAGCTCATGGACAGAGAAAGGAAGAACTATGTGTATCTAACTGTCACAAATCATGTTCAGCTAACGGACAGAGGAAGGAGGATTTAGCTGTGTGTCTGTCACAAATAATGTTCAGCTCATGGACAGAGAAAGGAGAAACTAGCTGTGGATCTAACTGTCACAAATTATGTCCAGCTCACGGACAGAGAAAGGAGAAACTAGCTGTGTATCTAACTGTCACAAATCATGTCCAGCTCATGGACAGATAAAGGAGAAACTAGCTGTGTATCTGTCACAAATCATGTCCAGCTCATGGACAGAGAAAGGAGAAACTAGCTGTGTATCTGTCACAAATCATGTCCAGCTCATGGACAGAGAAAGGAAGAACTATGTGTATCTAACTGTCACAAATCATGTTCAGCTCATGGACAGAGAAAGGAGGATTTAGCTGTGTGTCTGTCACAAATAATGTTCAGCTCATGGACACAGAAAGGAGAAACTACCTGTGTATCTAACTGTCACAAATCATGTCCAGCTCAAGGACAGAGAAAGGAGAAACTAGCTGTGTATCTGTCACAAATCATGTCCAGCTCATGGAGAGAGAAAGGAGGATTTAGCTGTGCGTCTGTCACAAATCATGTCCAGCTCATGGACAGAGAAAGGAGAAACTAGCTGTGTATCTGTCACAAATCATGTCCAGCTCATGGACAGAGAAAGGAAGAACTATGTGTATCTAACTGTCACAAATCATGTTCAGCTAACGGACAGAGGAAGGAGGATTTAGCTGTGTGTCTGTCACAAATAATGTTCAGTTCATGGACAGAGAAAGGAGAAACTAGCTGTGTATCTAACTGTCACAAATCATGTCCAGCTCATGGACAGAGAAAGGAGAAACTAGCTGTGTATCTAACTGTTACAAATCATGTCCAGCTCATGGACAGATAAAGGAGAAACTAGCTGTGGATCTAACTGTCACAAATCATATCCAACTCATGGACAGAGAAAGGAGAAACTACCTGTGTATCTAACTGTCACAAATCATGTCCAGCTCATGGACAGAGAAAGGAGGAACTATATGTATCTAACTGCCACAAATCATGTTCAGCTAACGGACAGAGAAAGGAGGATTTAGCTGTGTGTCTGTCACAAATCATGTTCAGCTCATGGACACAGAAAGGAGAAACTAGCTGTGTATCTAACTGTCACAAATCATGTCCAGCTCATGGACAGAGAAAGGAGAAACTAGCTGTGTATCTATCTAGCTGTCACAAATCATGTCCAGCTCACGGGACAGAATGAACATCCATATGTTGGGTATGATTACCCACACCAGTTGCCAAGGCACTCACATGTGTACGTGCGCACACATGCGCATGTACATGCATGGCGCGTGTATTGTTCATGTGGTGCATTTTCTTGTCATAGTCCATGTTGGATAGATCTGAACATACCTGAGTTAGTTAGTTAGTTAGTTAGTCGTGGTTCCAACTTCACGGCAACGGGTTGTCCCCATATTGCTCCGTTCCTGTGCCAGTGAATATCACACAAAATGCTTCTCACTGCCAAAAGTGAACAATGGAACAGACAGGAGTATCGGCAAGCCAACAGCCCGCACAGGTACACTGTGCATAATGCCGCCGCCAGAATGCCAACACAAAGGTCCTCCATGAAAAATACAGTTCATCGTCGATGGAAATGGCAGTCACCAGAAAGACTTCATTGACCCGGGTTTTATCTCATATGACTTGGTCTCTTTCCACAGGACAACCCACCGAAAGCGCCGCACAAAGCACGAACTCCATACCTCCAGCGGCGACTCCCAGGAGTCTCCTGAAAAATGCACCCGTGAGCCGAAAAGGCAAACCAGTCAATCCAGCAACAGCCGGCCACCATCGTTCCGAACATGCAGTTCACGCTACACACAACCGCGGACAGATGTAAAAGCATTCCACATGAAACTCACAGCTCAGTGTCGCGCCACGCACTCACTCAGTAGCAGGGCGACGGAACCATATCCTCCTCAGTCGCCTCCTACGACATGCATGGTAGGCAACAGTGTTACTATTCTTTGCTCCCCCGTATGGGCCCCGGCAACACATACCTGAGTGCCAGCTCCTAGACAGTTGAGATCATGGTTCATGGATAACATGTGGACCACATGAGGTTTCTGAATTATGCCTATGCAAATAGCAAGTTCATGATCATTCAGGGACCAGATATCGCAGAGGATGCTTCGTGTCTCGTATGATTAACATAGCAACCACACAGGTGTGGAGGTCTTGCGGTAACTGCCGTAGATTCGATAGTTGTAAGACAATGTGTATCCTGGACAGCTCCGGATAGATAAACTAGCTCAGAGCTTAATTATAAGATGGGTATTAAGTTTGAGTCTGTACATTTATTAGCAGATTCAAGAGGCTACAGACTGCCGCTGGTTTTACATGACTTGTGGAGTTGAAATACTCTGGCAGACGACTGTATATAGAGAAACGAGTCAGAGTTAACAGTGAAAGCATATTTTAGGCATAAATGGGAGGAGGAGAGGGTATGTGTAAGTGCACCCTAGAGATATTAAAAAGATATTCACCCCAGAGATAACATGTGTCGGGTCATAGGTTTGCAGATGAGAACAGGGTAATGGAGGTTTGCAGTTGACAATGGGGTAATGGAGGTGGTGCAAAATTGGTTTAAGGCATTGATTCGTGATTGGTTCGTGCATTGAGCGAAGCAATCCTAGAGTGAATTTTTGCAGCGTGTGTGTGTGGTGTTTGGTTTTTCAAAATGGTGGAACAACGTTTGTGCTCCGTGCAGAAGGCTGTCAACCCAGCAAGGCGACGGAGACGGCGTGGTGGCCTCAAACCGCTAAGAATGTGTGGTGGGGTAAGAAGTTTTAGACTTAAATGTTACCGTCTGGGCCTCAGGAATACTCGTATTCTATAATGGAACTGTGCCAGCGTAAAACAACGGGGCCCTATTCTAGAAAACCTGGTATACAGGAACGACAACGTAGTGCTCCAGGAGACGAGACTGGGTGATCAGTTACTCCAAATTGCTGGCTTCCAATGTTTCTACAACAGGCGACACCTGGGAATGGCGATTCTCATTCGTGACAGTATGGTGGTTTCAGAGCTAGACATGTCCAGTTGGGACAATGACGACATACAAATAAAGGCTGTTAGAGTTCAATCTGGTCTACCATTCGTGTTGGTTAATGTTTATGCCCGCAACACAAGTGTGGATTCCCAGAAGTGGCAGTGCCTAAGTGACATACTAGGTCACGAGAAAAATGTTATTTTCTGTGGCGATTTCAACACTAAAGGCAGATCATGGGGTAACATTTCCTCCAACACACAGGGGGAGGAGCTCGAGACTGCACTTGAAACCATTGACCTGGTTTGTATCAACAGTGGTTGTGTCACCAGGACAGCAAGCCGTCCAGGTGATGAGGACAGTGCTATTGGTCTGGCGCTGGTTTCTCCTTCACTCACTACAGTGTGTAGATGGGGTGTCCTAGGGTACCATGGCAGCGACCACCACTATTGCAGCATATTGGTGGAGAAAGGCAGAACCAGGCAGCACAAGTCAAAGGTCAAGACTTTCCAGTATGACAGTACAGGGCAAGATGTGGTGAGCAAAATGTGGTGAGCAAAATAAGACGTGACAAGCGCAGAAAGTTTCAGGGCAGGAAAAAAGCTGGGAGCAGCCACCGTAGTAGAATTTTTGAGGTGGAGAAGGCCTGGGTGGATAAGCCCAGTGCGATAAGGAAATGGCAAAAGGCCAAGAAGAACAGAGTTGCCCATCCTAGTCCCTGTATGCACTTAGAAAGAGAGATGCACACAAAAGTAAGCTATTTTAAAAAAAACTGGTTAAGGAGGTTAAAAGTGAATAATGGGCAGAGGTATGTCAAAGAGTAAGCACAGACAAGTCACTGAAATTGTCCTGGCAACTACATAAAAGCATGAGTGGGGTAGCCAAGAATAAGAGAATTTCTGACTTTCAAGGTGCTGACCTCATCTGGCAGAGGACTGACGTGAACAAGGGAAAAGCCCTCTTTGAATGCTATCTAGAGCAGAGCAACCAGACAGACATGAGAGGCCGAAATCTTGCCAAGGAGGTCGCCTCAGAAAGATGCAAGGCCCAGAATATTTCGGATGAAGACACAGTGATAGTGAAAGAAATCAAGGCTGTGTTTCGACGATAAAAAAACAGCGCCCCAGGGCCAGATGGCATAAGATATGATGACATCAATAGGTGTACCGACAACGAGCTAGAGAAGCTAGCAGACATTTACAATAACAATTTAGGGAGTGCTAACATAAAGGAGGAGTGGTTACTCAGCTATCTGATTCCCTTGCCGAAGCCTGGCACAGACCACACAAAAATTCAGAGATATTGTGTAATAACCATGCAGAATACAATTGGTAAGCTGCTGGAGAAGTTAATTGCCAGGAAAATATCAAGCCAGCTAGAGAGGCAAGGTGTTTTTCCACCTACTCTGGGAGGGTACCGTCCAAAAAGAGAAACCTGGACCAGTTTTTGCCCATGACATCTATGAAGGTTTCAACTCAGGCATTGAAACATTTGCTGCAGCGATTGATCTTGAGGATGCGTACAACAGAGTACCATTGGATTTCTTAATGCTTCAGCTTCTTGAGCTCAAGATAAGTCCTTTCCTCCTTAGTTGGATCGCCGGAGCCCTCTTCCAACGGAAAGTAGTTTTCAGATGTGGCAGTTGGACTTCGGAACCAACAACAATATATCCTGGCCTACTACAGGGATCACCATTATCTCCGGTGCTGTTCAAGGCCTACACTGTGAGAATCACCAGCAAGCAGGTCACTGGACCGGGGAGGACACTGTCATATGCCGACGATGTTTTAGTGTATCAACAGGGTAAGGATAGAGATCAGGTTGCTGTGGAACTACAAACTGAACTCAATCGCATAAGTACATGGTGTGTTGAAGCTGGAGCAATGGTCAATCCAACAAAGGCAATAGTGACATGGTTTTCTTTGAATAACCATATTGTCAACACTCCAACACTAACGGTGAATCTGTGTTCAGAGAATGGAAAAACACAGGCAATGAATTTACTTGGGGATACATTTTGATCGAAGCCTTGCTTATAATGTGCACATAGACCAGGTGATAACAAAGGCAAAGCGGGGATTGGCTGCGATGCAGGTGATGGTGGCAGCAAACTGTGAGCAGCGCCACCTATGTCTTCTATATGAAGGGCTGGTCATGTCTGTTTTTGAGTATGCGATGGCGATCTTGGCTCTCTGCCGTAAGCAGATATAAAGGACGGATAGGATATAGAACGAAGCTAAGCGCATTATTCTTGGATGTACAAGAGATACAGCATGCAGGGCGATGCGCTACCTGCTTGATTTTCCCACCATTGAAGCAGAATACAAATTTGCAGAGTCTAAATCAAAGTTAACGCAAACACACAACATCCACTGCATAGTGAAATTATGAAGGTGAAGGGCAGCAGGTTAAAAAGAGGAAGGTCGTGGATGGGTCAAGCCGAAGACATTCTTCAACAGGTGTATTAACTTGAGGACTTAGAACCTGGCGAGGAGTTGATACAAGTGACAACAGATTTCTGTACGTCCTTTTCTGTTTGCATCCAACTAGACAGACAATGCAGACAAGAAAATCCAGCTGCTGTGGAGGCGGAAGTACAAGCGTTGATTTTCGAGAATTCGTTAGACGGTGATGCTGTCATCTACACAGATGGGTCGGTTGTCCGACATGTGAGAAGCTCATGGGCCTTTACGGCTCAGGCCGGAGGGAGAATTGTGAAGGAGGACTCTGGTGCTTTTGTTGAGACCACAAGTAGCCTGACTATGGAAGTCATGGCAGTAAGTAAAGCAATAACATGGCTCGAGACACAGACATTCATTTCGGCATGTTTCCTTAGTGACTCAATGAGCATGCTCAAGAGGATAGAGATGGGGTGGATCCGAAGAGAGTGGTTGCTGTCTCTGGAGTGGTCTCAGCTGGCAAAGATTAGTTTAATCTTTGTGCCAGGGCATGCGGGAGTACAAGGCAATGAGCTGGCTGACAAGCTCGCAGTTAAGGCTACTGCGGAGGACGGACGCGCCATGGACCAGGCTGACATTCTGAATGCTCTATGAGAAGTAAGACTTTTGCGAGAACCAAGTGATGACTGTGAATCTACAACCATGGCCAGACTGCGAGAACAGCAAATTAAAAGAGGGGTGGCCAAACAAGAACACTACGCAGGAAGCCAAAGAAGATTGATAAACCAACACAGAACTGGTGTTGCTAGCCGCTACACGCTGCAGGATTTGCTGGGGAGGGGATGCGAGCAGTTATGGACTGAATGGTTTGATGTGCAATGAGGATAATGTGTTGACAAACTAACTAACTGGTTTAAGGCCACACCCAAAATTTTTTTTCTAGAAGGCATCAACAAGCTAGCGGACAGGTGGATCAAGTGTATTGCCAGACAAGGGGACTAGGTTGAGAAATAACATACACAAAATTTATGACTTCCCCTCATAATTCAGACTCTTAGCCAAACACAATACTCCTTTGGTTTATCAGACTTTCTGCCTTCCCATGGCTGCTGGCAATTTTTGACCTTTCCCCAAGCTAAAAATGCCATGGAAGGGGGCCGTGATTTGAGTCACAAGAAGACATTACATGAGCACTCCATTCCCAAACAGGCCTTCCTGAAATGCTTCCAACAATGGCTGGGGGAAGTGGGTAGAGTCCCAAGGATCGTGCCTCCTAGGGAATAGGGTTTCATACATCCAGGTCAGCAAGTGTTTTAATGATGGCCAAAGGTTTGATACGTTTTTAGCAGACCTTGCATACATGCAGTTATACTATACCTACACAAATTTGTGTGTAGTCACTACACCTGCTGTGGCAGAGCCAACAGTGCACTACGTATTCAAATACTGTGGACATCCAATGTAGCAATATTAGACTATAACATTACAGCTAAACATTTGCTGCTAAAGTGACCAGTTTATAAACCCATTTTGGTTACACCAGCTCCATTAGAGGAGAAACTCTAGGGAAGTGTCAACAATCTCCAGCTGATCGTTGCAAATGTACGTAGGTGAACATATAAAGGTGCACAAAGAAGAAGGATATGAACACAGTGACAAGAAACAGAATACACTGAGCTACTTACAGGCAAACATTGGCGACTGAAAGCGTGTACGGTATCTTGGTTCAAACTTGGCACTTGGAGCTCTAGAAGACTTCCAGGGATCTAGTGGTTGATGAGGCTTGGCCTTCAGCTTGTCCAGTTCCTTGTAAATTACTCTACCTATACCACTCTCATCCTTGATTTTTGAGATTTCTTCAAGCTCACGTTTAATTTTGGGATCCTCTTGGACCTCATCATCGTCATCATCATCATCCTTCTCTCCTCTACTTCGTCTACGTTGCCGCACTAGGAGAAAATAATGAATTTTAGAACTGAGACACAATAAACTCTGTCATAACAATTACAATTGTATATATCTGTAAACAATGAATCGTCATAAGATGTTCCGAGACATAATGGAGATTCTAAAATCTTGACAACTGCACAGAAGTAGCAAAGAGAAAGTATTGTGAAAACCAGTATCTATAAGGGGCATTCATTTGAAACCCATTCGTGCCGCACCGCGCGTAATTGCGTAGTTGAACATGATCATGTCATAGTCATGTGATAAGTACTGACCAATGCATAAAAGAGCACATGCTTATCATCCCATGATGCACAGGTTGCTTCTGACCGTTGAGAAAATGGCTGGGTTGATCCAAAATCCGTCCAAAGAAGCTCAAAGAGCGGTGATTCAGTTTCTTTCATTTGAAGGATGTCGACCAGTGGAGATTCATTGAAGAATGAAGGCAGCGTACGGTAACAAATGTGTGTCGAAGACAACAGTGACAGACTGGGCACGAATGTTTTGGAAAGGACGTCAGTTCACGGCAGATCTTCGACGGCCGGGTCAAGACCATATTGTTGCAACAGAAAAAAAGCATCGCCAAAATTGATGCAGCAGTACAGATGAACCATTGTCAAAGCATACGCTCGCTAGTGAAAGAATTTCATGTGTCAATTGGGACAATTCAAAAGGTCGTTCGTAAGAAACTGCAATATCGGAAGGTGTGTTCACAGTGGATACCACGGATGTTGACCGACCACCAAAAAGAGAAACGCATGGGGTGGTGTTTGAGCCACTTGCTGCGTTACAGAGTGGAGGGTGATGCATTTCTCTTCTGCATAGTGGCAGGTGATGAATCATGGTGTCACCACTTTGAGCTGAGCAGCAAAAGAGAGAGCATGCAATGGAAGCATGCTGGATCACCAAAAGCCAAAAAATTCAAGTTACAGGTTTCCACTGGTAAGGTTATGCTGAGCGATTTTTTTACCATGAAGGGCTATTGTTGGCCGACTTTAAAGAACCTGGTGTCAACATCAACTCTACCCACCACTAGCAAACACTAGACAAGCTGCAAAAAGCCATCAAGAATAAACGACCTGGCATCCTTTCTCACGGTGTGATTTTGTTGCATGATAATGCTCGTCCGCATGTTGCAAAGATTGTGCAGGAAGCATTAGCAAGGAAGAAGTGGGAAATTCTGCAACATCCAGCCTATAGTCCTGATTTGTCACCATGTGATTTTCATTTGTTCGGACCTCTTAAGAAAGCTCCCAAGGGGCAACAATTTCACACAGATGCAGATGTAATGAACACGGTAAACACTTGGTTCAGTGAGCAACCACAATCCTTTCTTGTGGACGGCATTCGTCGCCTACCTAAGCAATGGTATGCTTGCCTGAATGCCTACGGCGACGTCTTCTGACCAATCCATGGTGCATAATTCATTCAAAATGAATGCTTTATTTAATTCTACCACACCTGTTAATGTTTCTTTCATGCTTTTGTAATAAAGCCATTGGAACATGTTTCAAATGAACGTCCTTAATAGTTTAATTTTAGAAATAATATTTTAATGATCAATCAGGTCTCTTTCAGTTGGCGTAGACAGTGGCATTAAGAGCACATAATACTAGATATACATACTAGAAAAAAGATGGTCAGGCTCCAAGAACAGCAAGTTAAAAGAGGGGTGGCAAAACAAGAACACTACCTGGGAAGCCAAAGAAGATTAATAAACTAACACAGAGCTGGTGTCATCAGTCACTATACGCTGCGGAATTTACTCAGGAAATCCGAGCACTTATGGATGGAATGGTTAGATGTGCAATGAGGATGATCTGTCGACTAACTAACTAACTAACATACTAGATAATCTAATATTACATAAGAAACAAGCATCAAAATGAGTCATCCTTCACAAAGTATACAAACAGCTGTTGACATATAACACAGCTACTGTCAACTCTGTGAAAGCTCTTCACTTACAAATCTCTGGCAGTATAGCAGCAGGTGAGGCAGGAGCTGGCCAATCATCTCTCTCTATTTTGTCAGGCTCGTTGGGCAGCTTGGGTTTAGCACTTGGGTACATGCTCATACGAATGGCCTCCAGGTTACGCAGCTCAGCTGGTGATGAACTACGACGCACTTTCACTATGCGTTTTTGCCCTGAAGCTGAAAGAGAGCATAAAGATGTCTCACTTCTGTTCTTTTCTCAAACATATGTAGATGGATGTTGTGTACGTATATGTATTTATTTATACAGTGTTAACTGGGTTGTACTGTTGTTTCTTATTTATGCACAAACATAGATAGATGTTGACTTGCTCATTTTTGTCTTGTGTGTGTTGATTTTCATTTGCATATTTTCACATGTTGAAAGTGAATTGATATGGTTTGTATACAGCTCTTCATATTTTAAACTCTGGTCACCTGCAAAAAGTGGCTTGCTGAGTGGGTTGCTCAACTGATCATTGCATTCTGGTTCAGTATCTCCCCACGTGTGCACACAGAATGTATATGCTTTCCACCTTCTTTGTGAGCAAATGATGAGTCAAGAAGTGCTACATTTGCTCTTTCACAACTACAGAGTAAATCTAAGCATCTCATCACTACCAACCACTGGTGTCCTTCAAGAGCACATGGCAGTTGCTGCAGTTGCTCCATGTGCAGGACGCCAATACAGAAGTATTTTAAGTGCTTCTAAAGTTGCATCAGGAGAAATGGAAGTGCAGTGGCTACCATGCTTGCCGGATAGCCTAGGCACCCAGGCTGACCCAGCCTACAGTGGGCATCAGGAGAAGTGGAAGTGCAGTGGTTACCATGCTTGTAAACAATACACATGTAACATCTTTTTTTTTTTTTAAATAGTCGCGGTTCCAACTTCACGGCAACGAGTCGTTCCCATAATGCTCTGCTCCTGTGCCAGTGAATATCACATGAAATGCTTTTCACTGCCCTATATGAAAAATGGAATAGACAGAAGTCTCGACAAGCCAACAACCCACACAAGTGCACTGTGCATAATGCCGCCATCAGAATGCCAACACAAAAGCCCTCCATGGAATTTATAGTTCATCATCGATGGAAGCGGCAGTCACTAGAAAACCAGCAGCCACACATTAGTCATCTCATCTTGTCATGTTCCTCTTGTACCTTGCGGTGTCAAGGTGAAGTATAAACAGCGGGAGAGGGCCTACTTATGGGCTTCATGTATCGATATTCCCATGGACTCTGTTATTCCCCCCGTCCATTGTTTATGTGGCCGGCCTCTTCCTCTGCTTCCCTCTGGTCTGTACATCATGGCTTGTTGTGGTATACTGTTAGTTGGTAACCTACTTGCATGGCCAAACCATTTGACTTGCTGCCTTCTAATAAAATCTAGTGCAGCTATAACCCCAACTTCAGTCCTGATTTCTTCATTTCTGATCTTATCTCTTCTTGATACATGGAGTATTCTTCTCAGGAATCTCATTTCTGTTGTGATTTTTCTTTTCTCTTTTTCTGTCATTGTCCAGGTTTGGCATTGGTAACATAGAGTTGGTAGGAAGATTGTGTTGTAAAGTCCTTTCTTAGTAGTTACATGTTTGTTCTTTAATATTGGTGCCATATGTCCAATGAGTTGGTTTGCCTTATTGCATCTATTCTCAATCTCGTCTTCTGATTTGCCATTTGATGATATTATACTTCCTAGGTACTTGAAAGTCTTTACTTGTTTCAAATGATGTTCGTTTAGGTGAATCGTTGTTGCTTTTTTCTTCTTTAGTTAGGTAAGGTTAGGTTAGGTTAGGTTAGGTTAGTC
The DNA here is from genome assembly GCA_963921405.1 of Cepaea hortensis. Taxonomy (NCBI): domain Eukaryota; kingdom Metazoa; phylum Mollusca; class Gastropoda; order Stylommatophora; family Helicidae; genus Cepaea; species Cepaea hortensis. The sequence goes on along the minus strand of OY992877.1, from coordinate 122,257,093 downwards.
AAAGTTTCAACTTCACGGCAACGGGTCGTCCCCATTAAGCTCCATTCCCGTGCCAGCGAATATCACACAAAATGCTCCCCACTGTCCAATGTGAAAAGTGGAATAGACAGGAGACTCGGCAATTCAACAGCCCGCACAGGTACACTGTGCACAATGCCGCCGCCAGAATGCCAACACAAAATTCATCCACGAAAACCACAGTTCATCGTCGATGGACTCGGCAGTCACCAGAAAGACCTCATTGACCTGGGTTTTCTCACATGGCTCAATCTTTTACCACAGGGCGACCCGCCGAAAGTGTCGCATAAAGTACAAACTCCATAGCTTCAGCGCCGACTCCCAGGAGTCTCCTGAAAAATGCACTTGTGAACCGAAAAGGCAAATCAGCCAATTCAGCAACAGCCGAAAGGTAGCCATTGTTCCGAACATGCAGGTCACTATACAGAACAGATGTAAAAGCATTCCACGCGAATTTCACAGCTCACAGTGGCACTCACGCACTCACTCAGTAACAGGGTGACGGAACCATATACTACCAGTCCAACATGAGGAAAATGCGATTGCAAACAGTAGCTACAAGCATAAACACACCACAGGCCTTAACGGTTCAATGCCTAACCGCCATGTTGGCGACCGGAAGTCTTTTTAGTTACAGTCATTACCTCTGTTTTACATGTGCTAATTTTAATTTTATGTTCCCTACACATTTCATTTAGACTATTCATGTGGTCTTGTAATTCAGCTTCTGATTTTGCTATTAGTGCTTGGTCATCCGCAAACAGGAGTTCTCTAATGGTTAGATTTGCAGATGGTTCCTCTTCCATGTTCTCGTCATGCGGTGTTCTTGCGGTCTCTGTTTGGCTGGTTTCTTTACATATGTTGTTTATATATGTTATGAACAAGAGAGGGGTTAGGACACATCCTTGCTGTACTACAGATCTTATGGTGAAGGGTTCTGAGTGTCCTCCAGTCGTTCTCACTATGCATTCACTGTTGTTGTATAGTTGTATGTTGTTGTATAGTTGTTGTATAGCTTCTACATAGGTTTGTTAGATGTGTACTCCCTCCATATTGTTTAAGGATTTCCCACAGCTTGTTTCTATCTACTCTATCAAATGCCTTTTCTTGGTCGACAAAGGCTAAGTAGAGTGTTTCATTTAATTCGATTAATTTTTCTATAAGCTGTCAAAGTGTAAAAATGGCATCTGTGCATCCTTTGTTTTTCCTAAATCCAAGTTGTGTTTCGCTTAGCTGGGGTTCTATTAGTTAGTCTTTCCTCTTGAGCCCAAAGCGGCGCATAGGGCAGAAGTCATGGCTCTCCACGTCTGACGGTTCGCTGCCACCTGTTGTAGATCTTGGATGTTTGTTTGGCCATTGAATGAGCCCTCTCTGATTATGGTTCTATGCAGGGTCTATCTTGATCTTCCCCGTTTTCTTTTCCTTAACGGTGTCCATATGAGGGCTTGGTAGGGGAGCCTTGTCTTGTCCATTCTGAGTACACGGCCGATGTAGTTCTAACGGCGTTTTCTTATAAAATTGGATACATTATCTTGCTTAGTCTCTTGTCTTATTTGCGTATTGGTTCTAAAATCTGTCCAGTGGAGGTTTAGAATTCTTCTAAGACATTTGTTCTCAAAATTTTCTAATTTTTTTTATCTAAAGCTACCGTTGACTTCCAACTTTCACATCCATATGTTAGCACAGGAATCACACAAGAATTAAAGATTTTAAGTTTCATATGTTTGCTGAGTGTCTTTGACAGTTAATTGAAGGCACCAGATGCCAGTGCGTTTCTAGATGATATTTCTGGTGTTGAGTTCCCTGTAGATGTCATTTTGCTTCCTAGGTATGTGAAGCTGTAGACTTTTTCAAGAACGAGGTTGTTTAATTTGATGTCGTCTGAACTGTTGGTAAGATCAATAGTTTTTGTTTGGCGGTGTTAATTTGGAGACCAATTTGTTTGGGGTTCTATAGTAGCTCGTAATCTTTTCTCAAGAATTTTGCAAAATATTTTCCCAGTATGACTTAACAGTGAAATGCCTCCAGAGGCTTAACGGTTCAAATGCCTATCCGCCATATTGTGGACTGGAAGTCACACATCTATAATAATTATACCTGCAGTAAATAATACACACATAAAATCAATAATACGTATACCTGTAGTAAACAATGCACATGTAACATCTATAATAATTATACCTGTAGTAAACAATACACACGTAACATCTATAACTATACTTGTAGTAAACAATACACACGTAACATCTATAATAATTATACCTGTAGTAAACAATACACATGTAACATCTATAATAATTATACCTGTAGTAAACAATACACACATAACATCTATAACTATACTTGTAGTAAACAATACACACTAACATCTATAATAAATATACCTGTGGTAAACATTACACATGTAACATCTATAATAATTATACCTTTAGTAAACAATATAGACGTAACATCTATAATAATTATACCTGTGGTAAACATTACACATGTAACATCTATAATAATTATACCTTTAGTAAACAATATACACGTAACATCTATAATAATTATACCTGTGGTAAACATTACACATGTAACATCTATAATAATTATACCTGTGGTAAACATTACATATGTAATATCTATAATAATTATACCTTTAGTAAACAATATACACGTAACATCTATAATAATTATACCTGTGGTAAACATTACACATGTAACATCTATAATAATTATACCTTTAGTAAACAATATACACGTAACATCTATAATAATTATACCTGTGGTAAACATTACACATGTAACATCTATAATAATTATACCTGTAGTAAACAATACACACATAACACCTATAATAATTATACCTGTAGTAAACAATACACATGTAACATCTATAATAATTATACCTGTAGTAAACAATACAAATGCAACCTTGATACGGTTTTGCATCATGAGTTTCCTCTCAAAGAATCATTCACAAAATACAATCCTCAAACAGATTCAAACTCAAAGCTTCTTTAGCTGCAGGTGAAGATCAATAAGCCACTCAACCCCCAAGAACCCCAATCTAATTGCATGAGGATGACAGAAGTAATGATGGCTACCATCAATTCAACAAATAATCCATCACAGAAATAACCAAACCATGACCACCATCCACTAATAGAAATAATGAAGTCATGGTCTACTGCCAAATCTTAAACTCTCTTTTCATGCAGCAAAAGATATATCTGTACAGTGTTAACATAATCAGACACACAATTGATGTATGCAGTCTGTTGAAACCATGACAGTTTTTCCTTTTTCTTTTTTTTAAATTTAAAAACATCTGCATGCTTTAGAGACTGCAAGTATGAACAATATTACTCACCTAAAACTGCCATCCCAGATGCTGAAAAAAAAAAGGAAACAATTCATATTTCTGGCATCGTGTATCTATGTGAATGTGAGTTATGCTCGTAATTAACCACTTCAGCTAAACACAAACACAGACTGGAGGCCCCGGATTCAAGCCCGGTGAGGAACGGGATTTTTTCATGTGGACTTCTAGTAACAAAATTTCCCCTGGTCTCTGGGTAGTGAGATTGGATGCCCGTGTGTATTGTTGCACATATTAAAAATCCCTTGGCAGTTGGAAATCAAAAAGAGTAAGTCTAATGGCGCTGTCCGGGCAAAATTTCGAGTTAAAAATCTACCCAAAGTATTTCAGGATCCTCGCCGGTGCTACAGAGTTTGTGCACTGAACTGAGATTCTTTGGACTCAGGCTTGAGTTAGGAGTATAACGGAGCACTTATGGGTTGCACCCGTGTGCCATGATGTTGATCCTTCGACTAAACTAAACTAACCTAAACAAAAACGCTGTGATGTTGATCCTTCGACTAAACTAAACAAAAACAGACAGGAACAACTAGTACTGTGATAATACGTTTGTTAACACAATAAATGTTTGTCATACTGCCAAACATACTGTCTACATTAGATGGCACAATTATCTTACCTTTTTTCTTTAAAAGGATGGTGGCTCCTTAGAATATGTAAAGTTGGCTGAAATCAAACAAATAGTTCATGTGTATTATATATCATCATCAAGTGCCGTGCCGACTGGCGTTGGCGTTCATGACTCTCCACAGAGTGGAGGGTGATGCACTTCTCTTCTGCATAGTGGCAGGCGATAAATCATGGTGTCACCACTTTGAGCTGAGCAGCAAAAGAGAGAGCATGCAATTGATTCATACTGGATCACCAAAAGCCAAAACATTCAAGTTACAAGTTTCCGCTGGTAAGGTATGCTGAACGCATTTTTTTAACCATGAAGGGCTATGTTGGCCGACTTTAAAGAACCTGGTGTCAACATCAACTCTCCCTACTACTTGCAAACACTAGACAAGCTGCAAACAGCCATCAAGAGTAAACGACCCGATATGCTTTCTCGCCGTTTGATTTTGTTGCACGATAATGCTCGTTCGCATGTCACAAAGATTGCAAAGGAAGCATTAGCAAGGAAAAAGTGGGGAAATTCTGCAATATCCAGCCTATAGTCCTGATTTGTCACTATGTGATTTTCATTTGTTCGGACCTCTTAAAAAAGCTCTCAAGGGGCAACGATTTCACACAGATGCAGACGTAATGAACGTGGTAAACACTTGGTTCAGTGAGCAACCACAATCCTTTTTTGCGGACGGCATACGCCGCCTACCTAAGCAATGGGATGCTTGCCTAAATGCCTACGGTGACTTTTTCTGACCAACCCATGGTGCATAATTCATTCAAAATGAATGCTTTGTTTAATTCTACCACACCTGTTAATGTTTCTTTCATGCTTTTGTAATAAAACCATTGGAACGGGTTTCAAATAACACCCCTAATATGTGTCTGTAAGTGTGTGCGCATATATGTGCATGCATGTATGTATGTTTTTGCGTGTGTGTGTGTGTGTAGAGAGGGGTGTTTGTCTCTTTACTTACAAACACATTATAAAAATTCTCCCTTTCCCCATGCGCATTCTTTAAGTTCTCATTTTAATTTTTACAGGACAAGAGGAAACAGCAGAGAAAAGGTATTGGGGTGGGGAGAGAGAGAGAGAGAGAGAGAGAGAGAGAGAGAGAGAGAGAGAGAGAGAGAGAGAGAGAGAGAGAGACAGAGAGAGAGAGAGAGAGAGAGAGAGAGAGAGAGAGAGAGACAGAGAGAGAGAGACAGAGAGAGAGAGAGAGAGAGAGAGAGAGAGAGAGAGAGAGAGAGAGAGAGAGAGAGAGAGAGAGAGAGAGAGAGAGGAGAGAGAGAGAGAGAGAGAGAGAGAGAGAGAGAGGAGAGAGAGAGAGAGAAAGAGAACCACATAACTTTTACATTTAAGCATACCACTTCCATGATTTTCCATACTAAATACTTTCCATATAAACACATATTTTTTATGATAAATCTGCAAAATTTTACTTGAATATTTCCTGTGAAAACTGATAGAACAATGCACTCAAGTCTCTCAGGTACAAAGTATGTCAGTGAACAGGTTACAGGCACGAGGTGTAGTAAGTGTGTGGTAGACCTGATGTACAGCAACGTGTCTGGGAATATGTACAAATAACCTGGAAAGCATCAGCAATGAACTTGCTTTCATCTGAGGTCTCAGTTGATGGACACACAGGTTTACAAACCAGACACCCAGACTCATCAATGGTCAAACTTACGTGGTCGGTGAAAATGTGATCCACTCAGGGTCTTGTTTGTATCCTGTGGCTTCAGACTGGCTCCTTTGATGTAACCTGGTTTCTCCATGCCCAGGTAGCTGACATTGTAGAAACGCCCAAAGTTGGGTTCAGATCTTCGAGAGTCAAGACTATCCTGTGATGTGATAGACAAATGTATTGTTGCTGCTGAGTGCCAGAAAGGATGTTATTGTATCAAATCGGTGTTACTGAAGCAGCTGTGTAACCTTTCACAACAGTGATGCATACGCCCCTATGTCAGTTATTCTAACAACGTTCACGTCTACAAGAGATGGCTGGTTTTACACTATGGCTAACATTTTAGTGCCAATTAGGAAACCGAATTTCATGTAACAGTTATTTCCCCACATCTTCCTCAAGAAGATTATAGCTTTTTAAATTGGGGGAAAAAACATAGACAACTGTGAGCTGAAACAAACATATTTAATTTATAAATGCACCTGAATTAATTATTTTTATCAATTCATTATTAATAAAACTATCTGAGTTGTCAAAAAGTAAAATACATCACATTAATGAGTCCGCTTTACAATTATTATCTCTTCAGACAGCCTGCCCAACTGTGACTTAACAGATTTGAAAACTGCTGATACACAATGCATGTTTGCTATGCCTAATTGCAGCTAGCATGGTGAAAGAGAAAAATGCAATTGGATCTGAAGATGTTATCATTAAACAGTCAGACAAAAACACAGAACAGAGATCAATGAAAACATATGTGTGTGTGTGTGTGCACGTGTGTGTCTGTGTGCATGAATGCATGTGTGTGTGTATCTGTGTGCATGAATGCATGTGTGTGTATCTGTGTGCATGAATGCATGTGTGTGTGCTCAAGCCATGTTTGTGTGTGTGATGATACTTGAAGAGACAGTGTGTGCTGACAGGAGCTTTTAAAAAATTGGAAATTTCCATTATGTAAAAAAGTAAAGACATTAAATGACAACCACAGACTAGTTCATGCTAGAAGTAAAAACAATTATGTCCTTTAAAATGTTCTGAAATAGCATGCAATAAAAATAAATAGAACACTAACAATACTGGGTTGAGATACATAGGGTACATGTACATTTAGGAACAAATAATTAATACAACTGTGACTAATGACTGGAAGACAGGAATAAACAATGGACTGCTAGAACTAAATGGAGTACACATAAAGATTCCAACAGGAGAAAGAACAACAATAAACAGCACACACTTCATTGTTACTGTTTTTCTTATGCAACAATGACAAATCATAAAAGCTAGACAAAAATTTTTGAATTTATACAGATCAAGGATCTCAGGGAAATAGAAAAAAGGATTTACAAACATTTAACAGACAACAATAGCACGTCAACACACATCACTGAAAAAGAAATGTGATCTTAATCAATTCTTTTTCTTTTAGTCAACAACTATACACAATCACCAACTGACACATTGTCCTGATTTCGTTTGAATATTTTCATTTTTAGAAAGTATAATATTATTTGAATCATTTGTTACATATTTTTGTAATTTTCTGTTCCACCATCTTCGAGTTTCTGTAAACTATTTTGAATTGACAAATAGTGTCAACCTGCAACAGATTCGCTATATCACAGTTTAATGTTAGCTTCATTATATGACTGATTAATGTTAGCATCTTCAGATCCAGTTCCATGTTGTTCTTTCATCATGTCCTTTTGACTTTACCCATTAGATGCAGTTATGCATGCCCAGATACATGAGCAAGCTTCAGTACACATCAGCATGTTGTTTGTCAAGAATCACTGCCACGTGTCTACAGTTACTTTTATTTATCTTATCTTAAATGTAAAATACCGCCAGTCAACATCCTGAAACCAAACAGAACTAGCAAGAAATACAGACCAAGAAAACAAAACTGATAGCTCAGAATAGTCCTGAAAGACTTCACAATAAAACTTACAGAATGGAAATGGGCATTATTGTAGCAGAAAGTACTACAGGCAAAGAACATTGACAAATGTTCGTAAGGAAAATGTAACACATTAAGGAGTGCTAGTAAGATGTAAACAACTCCTGTAATAAAACAGCAGGCAGTAGTAGACAAGGGTTATAATGGTGTTTTGACACCAGGAGAGTGTATTAAAACTAATATAACATGAATATAAAAATATCAATCTGAGAGATGAGACTGAAACACACCAGAGTAACCTGACTTCAGCAGACTCAAGTGGAGACAGAGTGGCATAGAAGTCATAACTGAAAAAAATCATGCTCAGAAACAACATGAAAATGTGACAGTGTCTCTTTACAGAAAGTAAAACATGCAACATCAAGAAAGTTTAAAAGCTCCTGATATCAATGAAACATAACAGAAATGAAAAGAACATGATAAAATGTAATAAAACTGAAAGACTGCATTCAGGAGGCAGCAGCTGGTTGAGAAATACAAGCTCTCTCTCTCTCCCTTTCTGTATGTGTGTCTCTTTCTGTATGTGTGTGAGTGCATATGTGTGTGTGTGTGAGAGAGAGAGAGAGAGAGAGAGAGAGAGAGAGAGAGAGAGAGAGAGAGAGAGGAGAGAGAGAGAGAGAGAGAGAGAGAGAGAGAGAGAGAGAGAGAGAGAGAGAGAGAGAGAGAGAGAGAGAGAGAGAGAGAGAGAGAGAGAGAGAGAGAGAGAGAGAGAGAGATGAATATCTGTATCCAAAAATATGACCACAATAGCCTAGCCTAAGCATACAGATTATGTTTGATCCTAAATATGAACAACATGGAATAGAAGTAAAACACTGACAGAGATACACATAAGAGAACCCAAAGCAAAGAGATGATACACACTCCAACAACCTTAGGCTGTCAAGTGACCAGGTACAGTGTATACAACTACAACAAAATAAAAACTATGTATACACAACGTCAGTAAAAGAATTGGATGTGCACCTTCTGTTTGCTGCTATATGACAGTGAAATTCAGTTACTGTAGAACTGTTTTAAGACAGATGATACAAGCCTCAGAAAAATGTCACAATATAAATTACAATCTGATCACAGGACTTTCCTTAGGGTTGAAATAATGCCCCTGCTCACCAACACCTATTGCAACACAATCTGTATGAGGTTATGGGCCACAGATATATTGCTCAACATGTCATGTCAATGCCATGGTAGACTTCTACTTACTCCCTTTCATTAACATATAAGGTCAGTGAGAACATGAAGTTGAAATAAGGCAGTGAACATTTAGAACAAAGGTTGTCACAGCTAGAGTCACTGCTCTGCTATCATACACAATCTCCTGTGTGATTTCTACTTTTGTTTGTTCTCTGGCACATTTCAAATCACTTTCTTTTCTGTTTTATGAGTGCAAGCCAGTCTGATACATGTCTGTTTATCTTGTTAGTTTCATGTCTCAAGGATACAGACAACCAATCTAACATGTTAGACAATGTTTCTCATCTACTAAACAACCACCGGACAGTCTATGTTTGTGGCCTATACTTATTTCATGAAAACAAAACTGAGACATTTTAACTATGGAACTATAGTCCACTATTTTATGTATGAGAAAGTACCAATGGCTGTGCTTATTTCTGATGCTTCCTATAGCAAAACTGTTTTGACTATTTTCTGTTTCAATGCAGACTTATTCATGTTTCTGTTTACAGCATTCTCTGGCCATCTTCTTGCCCAGGACAAGACAGCGTATTATTATAGACATTTATTGAACCTAACATGGATGGATGTGGTGTCACCAGGAAGTTGTTACATTTATAATTTAAACTCAGTGTAATAATATATTTCAAAACTGGTTTAAAACACTGCAATCTACAACTGGTCTCACTGAAACAGAATGTAGCTAATAGAATGTGATTGCCTGTTGCTAGCCAACATCTCTACAAAAAGTCTAACTCTTCAATAAACAAGACAGAATGGGATTGTCTGTTGCTAGCCAACATCTCTACAAGAAGTCTAACTCTTCATCAAACAAGACAGAATGCGGTTATCTGTTGCTAGCTAACATTAGGCACTACGTCTTAGTTTTGTCGTATTTTACCGGAGATGTTTTTGTGTTAATTTTTGGTTTCTTGTTTTTGTGTCTCCGATTTACGGATATATAGAGTACTGGTGACGTTAAATTCCCCTATTATTTCAAGATCGAGTCAAAACAGAAACCAATTACTGGATATTATGTTTCCCTCCATGAGCTACGAATCTATACCTCTTGTCTTCTCAAATTCGTGTCCTGGACGGAAGTACAGACTGACTTTATAAGACGTAAGTACACCCGTCAATTCTAGTGTGTTTTTTTTTAACTTTATCATCCATTTTTACTTAAGATTATGTAGTTTTCAACTATTAGAGTTGGCAATCTCATATCAAACTGAAATTATAAAGATGGCATGCTGTTTATTGTGGTATTTCAATGGCAGTTGCCATCCAGCTATGAACATTTAATATTATTATGGAATATTCATAGCAATTCCGATGCCAATGATTGCATGTTTGCATTCAACACCCATTATAGCATTCATTTGTAAATTTTTATCACTCTACATGGACCACATCACTGATAATTTTGCATCTTTCCAATGGGAATTGTTTTGTCAAAATGCATCTACGCTGGTGGCTTCGAGTTGTTGACAAGACCACGAATGTAGTCACTGTAGTCACACGCTGCATCTGACATCATCACAGCATGATGTCGTGTATATATTTGTGTGCATGTGTGTATAAATGTAAACTGGCAGAGTTATCTGTTCTTGAGTGAGACAGCGGCTGTGTTAATCTCCTTGACGACAGTGTAACCAACAGTTGTGCGAGTGTGTAGGTAGGGTGACAAAATGTGAACAGGTCAAAGCCGTTTTCTTCTATATGTTCCTGTTAAATGATAAACTGGTACACAAACTTTATATCTCAGCTTAAAAATGACCTACAGACTTGAATAAGGTACCGTTGGATTTGTTTTTTTCAAGAGGTATCCAATTATGCAGATTATATGCTTAAAAAGCAATTTAGAAAATATTACTAAAGTGGCTACTAACATCTCTACAAAAAGTCTTCTAACTCTTCATCAAACAAGACAGAATGGGATTGTCTGTTGCTAGCCAGCATCTCTTTGAAAAGTCTAACTCTTAATTAAACAAGACAGAATGTGACTGTCTGTTGTTAACATCTCTACAAAAAGTATTCTAACCCTTCAATAACAAGACAGAATGTGACTGATTGTTGCTAGCCAACATCTCTACAAAAAAGTATTCTTACTCTTTATTAAACAAGACAGAATGTGACTGCAAACAATGACTTTTACTCAAATGTACATCTCACATATCACAGTGTGGTGCAAAAAAAAAAATAACACACTTAAAAAATAACATGACAAATAATGACATTACAAAGATGAAATGAAAAAGACAACAGTGCACAAACATGTAATATTAGAAACAAGGCAAGCAAACACTGAGGTCAGGTCAAAGAAGTCAAATCTGAAAACAGACTGCCATGAGTCTGGCCCATCAGGACACAGAACGGCTCCTGCAGGATGCCATTTGACTGGCTAGTTTATATGGCCATGTATCAAATGTTATATCAATTACAGAGGGCGGAGAGAAGAGGCACAAGTGAAAGCACTTATTTCAGAAATAACCACTGATGAAGCATCTACAATGTGTGAATTATGAAACACAAGTGACAGCATTTAAATCCGAAATAACCACTGATGAAGCATCTACAATAAGTGAACAATAAACACAAGTGAGAGCATTTATGTCCAAAATAACCATTGATGAAGCATCTACAATACAAGAAAAATCAAACACAAGTGCCTCCCAAACAAACCTGTTTACTGCTGCTAGAAGACCAGGGGAAGCACATGCCCGTAAGTGAGTGCATTAAGCACTGCAAGTTAGGAGAGAAGCACATTCATCATTATGTTAATTATTCCTTTTGTAATATAAGAGACAAGGAACAGCTACTTCATCAGAGAAAATAAATTATTGCTACATTTTCACTCATAATTGTATCAGTGGTAGCTCATTACATATTCTATGATATACTTGTATGAGTGATGGCATAGACGACAGATAGTTACTTTTGCTCTCACACATGAATGATTGCATAAATGATAGCCAGTTACATTTTCACTCACACATGAATTATTAGGTCTTAAGTAGCCAATTATATTTGTTTTCATACATATGAATTATTATTTAAAAAGTCACTTAAAAGTCGACAGGGTCGACTTCATTGCACCAGGTTTTTATCCCATATGGCTCAGTCTCTTTCCGCAGAGCGGAAAGCATCGTACAAAGAAGGCACGAACTCCGTAGCTCCAGCGATGACCCTCAGATGTCTCTGAAAAAATTCACTTATGAACTAAAGGATGCGGCCCGGAATCGAACCCACAACCTTCGGAGCCCGAGGCAGATGGCTTGACCACTTCGCCATGAGCAACTAATTCTATTTGCAGTAAAAGTAAAATGTATCTCATTAATGCACACAATAATGCAGTGTAGTTACCAGATACAGCTAACTCAAATTTGCACTGCCAGTAAACAAAGACATGCAATAGTCAAGGTAAAAAACTGCTGAAAGAACTAATCTATGTTTTTAACGCAACACAAAACACCTTTTCCAAGTTACATTTCCACACACTAACTGTTACATTTCAGAATTAAGCTCATAATCAACTACACAAGACATTGTTGTTCAGAACAATGAAAAACATTCTTGATAAAAAAAAAGCCACACGCACGCATGTGCGCACATAATATATATATATATATATATATATATATATATATATATATATATATATATATATATATATATATATATATATATATATATAATCATCATGTACCAAGCCAATAAGAGTGGATGGTCATGTTTCGCATCTCTCATGATCAACGGTGGTAGATCAGCTCTGTGTCCTTGACTATCTAGATATTTACTTCTCTGTCTTCCCCTTGTTCTTTTCCCCTTAATCTTGTCATGTTGTCACCAAGTTCTCTAGTTTATTTCTTCACCTAACATGCCTAAAATATCTTGCTGTCGATATTTAATTTCTCTAATCAGTTTACACCAACTATAGAACTGTTGCCCTGATCAGTCATGCAAGTAAAATTCTACTAAAAATCATAATGGGAAAACTTTGTAAGAAAATGGAAGAAGAAATTAATGTGGTTCAAGCTGGATTTAGACAAGGAAGAGGAACAAGAGATCACATTCTCAACATGCATTTAATAATAATTCTAAATAATAATAAGAATAATTCCCCCCTTTCCAAAATTGTCAGCCTCAAAAGGTGCATACAAAAACACACCAAATTAATCATATTACAATAAACAAACAGTTAAAACATCACAGAACTGTCACTTAATACACGGCACCAGAATGCCAGAAGAAAACCAAGATATTATGCCTAAAGCCATTTTGAGTCTGCTAATCTAGATGCCGGTCTCCCTGGTCTAGGAGTTACATGACTTTCTCCGTATTCCTGTATACTCTCTTGAGTAACGTGACGTGCGCGAGAATTGGTAGCAGTTATCTCTGCGTCTGTAACTTACAGGGTATGTGAGCCGGTCGCTTAGAAAGCAATGGTAAACTACTGAGCGTAATCTTGCCAAGAAATCAACAATCAGCTGAAAGATGCTAATGTTGACAGCGATGTCCTGTAAAGGATATGCGAAAAAAAATAATCTGTGGTCTTAATCCCCCCCACCAACCCTAAAATTCCTTTGGGGTGGGGTGGGGGGGGGGGGGGGGTAGAGAGAATTCCCTACTGGTTGAGAACCAGTGGCTTAGATAGAGCAATGACGTCCATCTCTAAATGGACATGTTCAGGTCTAGAATCTAGTTGAAGACAATATTTCTTAGAAAAACACACTGTCCCTAATATTAATTAGTCGGTTTGATGCCGATTGATGTCAGTTTGAAGTCATCTCAGATGAGGGACAAATGTCGTTTGCATGTGGCGCACATTACATCTTTGTACATAATGTGCAGTATTAGACACTGGCCTCTCCATTTTCCCATATAACAAAATATATTCAGGTTAATTTCTAGGCTATTTCTCATTCCACTTTTACATATTTATCCATATTTACATCTGGAACAGAAGAAAACATTAAAACATGTGTTTTGTTATAGTTGACACTGAAACTGATCAACTACTGATCAATTATTTGTGTTTTCTCATCAGACTTATACTGTGGTCAAATTGAAAAAGTTTACTATCAATATCTAGTGATTGTCTATTTGTAAGGAAACTAATGAATTTTTACAATTAAGAAAAGTAACAAAGTAATTTATTTGGCAAAACTTTGAAAAGTAATTTACCAGGGAAGATTGTAATGACCATCAATCAAGTGATGAGACATTTCCCCTCACTATGTCTGAGTAGAAAGCAAACTAGTTTAGTTTAGTTTAGCTGATGGATCAACATCACGGCACATGGGTGTAACCCATAAGTGCTCCGTACTACTCCTAATTCAAGCCTGAGTCCGGAGAATCTCAGCTCAGTACACAAACTCTGCAGCACCGGCAAGGATCCTGAAATACTTTGGGTAGATTAACTCAAAATTTTGTCCGGGCAGCGCCATTAGGCTACTCTGTTTCGATTTCCAACTGCCAAAGGTAAGCAAACTAAAAAGGCAGCAATAAATAAAAAAAATTTAGCAAGCATCACATTTAATGTGCTAAGTAATTTACTCCAAGCAACAGGATCTGTTACAATTAGTAGATGCGGTTGTTGTACACAGTGAGCAACTGGGGATAGAATTAAATTGTCAAAAGACACAGGTTATGGTCGTCACTAGGAAGAACGAAGTACCACAATGTACAAGTAAATGGGAATATTCTTCAACAAGTGAATCAGACAATTATCTCAGAACAGTCATAACATCTGATGGGAGATGCCTTGAAGAGATTAGAACAAGAATCGCCATGGCGAAAGTAGCCTTTAGCAAGATCAAAAACATTCTGATCAATAAAAAGATGTCAATTGAAACGAGAAAAAGAGTGTTGAGGGGATACATAGAGCCTGTTCTTTTGTATGGATGTGAAACTTGGACAATGTGCAGTCAAGCTGAAAACCATCTGATGGCTGCAGAAATGTGGTTTCTGAGGAAAGTGCAAAGAATACCATGAACAGATAGAAAAACCAATGACCAAGTACTACAAGAGACAAATGAAAATCGTAAATTGATTAGAGAAATTAGACGTAGACATCTGCTGGAACTCAAATATGTAGTTCTTGACCTTTCACTACTCTTCCTCTCCCCCCCCCCCCCCCTCCCTACCTCAACATCTTCTTATCTGTTTGTTATCTTGTTTCTGTCACCACATGGATGGCGACATGTGGCCTACGCCTGCCAGTAAACACAATAGTGAGTGTGATGTTTTTGATCTTGACAAATGTATCATTTTCTTCACAAATCCTAATTGAACATCAATTTTTTTTTAAAAAGCATACTAATAATAAACAAAAAGCAATAATGCAAATGCCTAAACCATACAAATAAAGATGACTCCAAGATTACGGAAGTGTTTAATGAAACATAATATTTATAGAAACAAAGAGAAAATTTTGTTGAGTAATAAACGTAACACTTTCTCCTGAAAAAGTGTGCCAACATGGACCAATATGTTAGATTTATTATTTAGAAGTTAGTTGAATGTCCTTTTCAGGATGTTGCAGTCAACCCCAGCATTTATTGGCTGTTTTTAATTTATTTGGCAATGTTAGTTCAGTAGTTTGCCATTACTTTCTGAATGGCCAATAACTCATACCGAAAAAATCAAAATCAACGCCCAGCGGCCTGCTTCTAAATCACCTACAGGTGATTTTGAACCCTCAACTCGATCTGTCAGGAAATGTCAAACACAGTTTCACTATCCCCGAAACCAGAGTCTCAGTTGGTTTATTATTAGTACATATGCAAATAAGCTTATAATGTTCCAAAGACAACCTTTATATTCATTGAGAGGAATTATATTGATTGAGTGTTAACATGAAGAAGAATGAGAAGCGTGTCTGTAAGCAAGTAAACAAATGGTTAATTTCTACCGCTAAATAAAGCTGTGCTACACAGCTACTACAGCTGGGAAGTCTCTAAGTGAAGAAAGCACATACCGACCGGTTGTGTAAGTGCTTGCTGCTGGTTGTGCAGATGGAGTTCATAGAAATGGAAGGACTGGTGAACTAACATGGAAGACAGCATGCAGTCACAATGAGAACAGAAACCCCTACACCAAAAAAAAAAACTGATCAATATTTATCATAAATAATATATTGCATAGGACAATGACAGAAGCAGAAAATTCAAAAAGTAAGCCCTACATACACCTTAACTAAATACGTGGAGATGTACCAAAAGCTGGTTATAATAACTTCCCACTTGTGAAATGGTTTAGTACAGTCCACATACAAACATTCAATGGTGATGATTAAACTATGTAAACTGTTGTTTATAGAAACAAATAGTGATACAGAGTTGAACATTTCAGGATATCATACACATGTATATCCTCAAACTTGTTCTGCACACACCAATGTCGTAATAATAGCTGTCATAAAATCACCCAATGCAAAGATAAATCATCCATAACACTTGAAGTGCTAACTTAAGCCAAATGCTTAGGACACAATTAAAGCTGCCATTGAATCACACATTATCATGCAACTTTGAGTATCTTGATGCACAGAACTAATCAGCGTCAACATAAGCGCATCAATCCGCTATCAGCACTAACTAGATGTGGACAGCAATCAATACTGCCACACTAATCAGCTGCTAGCTATTCTGTCCCAATAAATATAATGAGCTTTAAATCCACTTCCATGAAATACAATCATAATGCAGAAAACATTCTCAGTTGGTTTTCTTCCTAGGAGCTTTTACATTCTTACAAATTACAGAGAAATCCTATGATCTTTCATTCATCTGGTTTGTGCTACTAATGGGTATACATCACAAATGCTAAACGACCTAATGAAGTGGTCCTGTGGGGGTCATTGGACCACATTTTGAGAAACACTGCTTTATAGTGACAATGAAAATACAGTACAGCTGTTGAGGAAATCATTATGAATAGTTTACATTAAATGTATTGCTCTACTTGAAACCTGGGGTGTGGGCATAGTAGTTTACATACAACATTAAATGTCAGGTCAAAACTCAATTGCTCATATCTACCCATGCTCAGTGGTTATTTTCTCACTGTTCTACTTAACTTACTGACATTTAGGTTATCTGTAGAAGCACACTTTATTCCAGCCACATGACATTCATTCATGTTTTTGTTAACAACTTGATATCAATTTGAAGTTATATTTAAGCAAATCAAAAAGACATCATTACCCATTAGAATTAGTTGTTTTTATTCACTTTGTCCTATTCATGAACAGAAAACTGGGGAGAATTTCTTACTTGGAAAAGAATATAGATAAGGAATTTCTAGAACAACTCAGTATAAAAAGGATGCTTCTGGGAGAAATAACAATGAGAAGGATGAGGTAATTAGGTTACCTTTCACAACACAACAATCTCATCATCATCATGTAGCAGGCCCTTTGCAAAACGTGGCTGACATCACGGATGGCCAACAAGTTTCTGTATTCTTGGCCAGTTCTCCTGCCTCATGCCCCAGGTGTCTGCAATGTCCCGTGTCCATATCTTGATGCCGTCTGTTCATTTATATCTCTGATTACCTGGTCTTCTGCCTTCAAAATTCTGTTCATTTATATCTGATTACCTTTTAGGTCTTCTGCCTTCAAGTGTGTTCATTTATACCTCTGATTACCTTTTTTTTCTTTTACGTTACACAATGTATAACATATTTTCATTCACCATTTTCCATTTTTTCAAATTTTGAATGTTCTTGTGAGGATGCTCACGATAGTCGTCAGTGTATGCATGTGTAAAGCATGGGAGTTTATTCATATTAGTTTTAGTGATTATGTGAGGCAGCATGTGTGTGTGTGGGTGGATGTTTGTATGTGTATTTATGTACGTGTGTGTGCGTGTGTATGTTCGTGTATATATATGTATATGTTTATGTATGTATGTGTGTATGCATGCAGTGTATGCAAGGGAGTGTGTATTTGTGTTATGTGTGTGTATGGGTATGGATGTGTCCATGTGTGTATGTGCGTGGGTTTATGTGTGTATTTGCACGTGTATGTTGTTTGTATGCTCGTATGTATGTGCATATGCTTGTGTGTGTATGTATGCATGTATGCAGTGTTTGCGAGGGAGTTTGTATTTGATAGCGTGAGGGTGTGTGTGTGTCTATGTGTGAGTGAGAGTGAAAGAGAGAGATATTGAGTGAATAAAAGATGGAGAGAGTGAGTGAATGAAGAAAATAGTGAGTATGAGTGAGAGAGAGAGAGAGAGAGAGAGAGAGAGAGAGAGAGAGAGAGAGAGAGAGAGAGAGAGAGAGAGAGAGAGAGAGAGAGAATTGATGTGTATGTGTGCATGTGTGTGTGTGCGTGCGTGTGTGTGTGAAAAGAGAGAGAGGTGAGCACACGCATGTCATGTAACATGCTATTCCATATTTTTTGTGTACTCTCATCTTCATATTATCATTTTGAATGCCACTTGATTTTATCATGTATAATATGAACACATGTACATTACTGTAGAGTGAGTGAGAGAGTTAGTTGAGTGTGAATGAGAGAAAGTGAATGAGTGTGAGAGTGTGTGTGTCAGGGTAAGAGTTGAGCGCATGCATGTCATGTAACATGCTATTCCATATTTTTTGTGTATTCTCAACTTTCATATTATTTTGTATGCCCTTGATTTTATCATGTATAATATGAACACATGCACATTACTGTAGAGTGAGTGAGAGAGCTAGTGAGTGTGAGTGAGAGAGAGTGAGTGTGTGCAAGAAAAAAGAGAGAGAGAGTTCAATTGCATCACAAATTTTTACATTACATAATGTATATGTACAATTTGTTCTCCATTTTTTTACAATTTTTGCGAGAATGATCAAGACAATCGTCAGTGTATGTGTGTGTAAAATGTGGGAGTTTGTTCATACTAGTTTCAGTGATTATGTGAGGCATTATGTATGTGTCTAGATGTGAGGATGTATGCGTGGATGTGTATGGGGGGGGGGGGGGGGAATGTATGTGTGGAAGTATTGTGTGTGGAGGGATGTGTGTGGGTGGATGGGGGATGTATGGGTGGGTGAAGGGATGTGTGGAGGGTGGGGATGTTTTGGGTGGATGGTTGGAAGTGTGTGGGGGTTGGTGGGTGGGGAGTTGTGTAGGTGGGGGCATGTGTGGGTGGGTGGGTAGGTGTATGGGGGGATGTGAGTGCATTGGGGAATGATTGTGTGGGTAGGTGTGAGGATGTGTGTGTGGGGGATATGTCTTTGTGGGTGGGATGTGTGGGTGGAGTAAGTGTGGGTGGGTGGAGGATGTATGTGTGGGTGTGAGGGTGTTTATAGGTGGAGAGTAGGTTGAGTGAATGGGAGGATGTGTGTGGGTGATGAGTGTATGGGTGGAGGTTGTGTGTCAGTGGGGGATGTGTGTGGGTGGGCTATGTGTGGGTGGTGTGTTGTAAGTAGGTGGGAGGTGTGTGTTTGTGGATGGGGGATGTGTTAGTGGGTGGGGATGTGTGTGGGAGGATAGTGGTATAGATGGGGAGATGTGTATGTGGGTGGGGAATGTGTGTGTGGGTGGGGAATGTATGTGTGGGTGGGGGTGTAAGTGGGTGGGGGATGTGTGGTTAAGGGATATGTGGTTGGGGGATGGGTGATTGGGGGAGGAGGGAGGTGGGTGAAGGATGTGTGGGTAGGTGAGTGTGTGTAGTTTTGGGGATGGGACGGTTATGTGTGTGTGGGTTGGTGCTGGAGTGTGGGTGGGTGGGGGGAAATTGTGTGGGGAGATTGTGTGGGTGGGGGTTGTGTGTAAGTGGGGGATGTGTGGGTAGGAGCAGGATTTCTGTGTGGGTAGATGCGAGCTGTGTGGGTTGGCGGGAGATATGTGTGTGTGGTTGGGGGATGTGTGTTTGGCTAGGTGGTTAAGGGTGTGGGGGTGGGTGGTGGAGGATACGTGGATGAGTGAGTGTTGGTGGGTTATGGGATGGGGTGAGGATGTGTGTGTGTGTGTGTGGGTGGGGCAAGGTGTGTAGGTGGGGGATGTGTTTGGGCGGGGATGGGTGGGTGGGTGCATGTATGTGTGCCTGAGTGTGTATGTTTGTGGTACTGTAGTCTACTGTATAGTATTGTATAGTATAGTACTGTATGTCACTAACACTGGTATAAATTATAGTTGTGTATGTCACTAATATAGATCTTCTTTCGTTCGCTTTAAATATGTCTATAACGGCAATGTTGTCTCTTGTATGAATTTAATTGTCTTTTTTTAGTTCACTCAGTGGTCCATAGAGTTTATCTTCCACTGTTGTCTCTCTAGGCCAAAAGGTTTGCCTAGGTATGTTGTATTTTGGGCACTCTAAGAGTGGCTAAAGGGCTTGCGAACGCGGTTTGTGAGCCCGTATACCCGGGTTCGAAACACGGCGGTGCTGGTTTTTTCGAAAAAGGTATAGGGGCCGGTCGTTCAGAAAGCAATGGCAAACTACTGAACGTAACACTTGCCTAGTACATCAACAGCAGCTGAAAATGCTGGTGTTGACTGCAACGTCCCGTAAGGGATAAGGAAAAAAAAAAAAAAAAGAGTATGTGCTGTGCTGTTTGCGACGCCAATCCACATGTTCACATGGCTGATTCACCAATCTTGAATTTTGTATACATGTGGTTGCGTAATCTATTGTGTCCTGTTCTGAGGTGCAGAATTATGACTTGTTCTGGTCTGCCATAATGTGGTGGTCGTCTTGAGCAGGTTTTGGTGGCTTTCTGACTGATTTGATCATTCTTTTCTTTTGGTGGTTTGTAACACATCAGGCTATTCTTCTTTTGCTCCTTCCTTAGCAAATCGATCAGCGCTGTCATTTCCGGGTATTCCACAGTGGGATGATATCCACTTTATGGTGACATTATGCTGACTGCTAAGTTCAGAAAGTAGTGTCCTTAGTACTGGCAATTTCCCAGACAGGAGCGCCTTGAGTACTGATTTTGCATCTGTCAATTGCATCACAGGTTGTGTACCATGGCTGGTATTTAGTAATTTCTTTGTTGCTATTTTGATTGCCTCAATTTCAGCATCGTAGTTATGGCAGTACTTTCCTGTCGGTACTCTAGCTGTGTCCCTAGTATTATTTGGGTATTCTATGTACACTCCTGCTCCTCCATTTCAAACAGCATTTTGTGCTGACCCATCTGTGTAGACTCGGATCCAGAGGTCCTGTGGGTATTCTTCATCAAGGAAGCTGAGAGTGGCTGTTCTGCGCTGTACACTGTTCTGTTCTTCCTTGTCAAATATTCCTCTTACTTTTGTCTGGATTTGTAGTGATAGTTTATGTCCATCTTTCCATGGAGTTCGCTCTGGAATACTTTTCAGGGGGATACCAACTGTGAGCAGAACAGTGGTTTCTCTGCAGAGTCGTTTGGCCTGGTGGATAAAACTCCTTCTTTTCAACCGCCCCGTAGCTAAGTTTTCAAATCTGTTCTTCATAGGTTGGCCTGGCAAGCTGAGGAACTTTTCTGCTTGTATAAGCGTTTTCGTATCTCTGCGCCCTCTCAGTGCTTGTGTCCTCCCCATCTCCTCCATCTCCACTATAGGGGTTAATCTCATCCCTCCTGTGGTGACTAAGTGCTTGATTTTGCACCTTGTCCAGCTCTTGTAGTGTGGTTTTTGATGCTGAACACCATGAAATTAACCCGTATTCCATGTGTGGTTGTATGCTCTGTTGATAAACATTGCTAAGTATTTTCCCACTGGCTCCCGATGTTCCAGTTTTCTCAGGATGGCTATTTTCCTTCTGGCTTTTGCTACTGCTTTGTTGATGTGCTTTCACCATGTCAGCCTGCCATCAGTGTTACTCCAAGGTATGTTGGTTCTTTATCTTATTTAAGGTGTGTTCCATTTATCTGGATGATCCCTGCCTTTTGTTTTGGAGAGAGGATAAACAGAGTGGTGCTGCACTTGTTAGTGTTTATGCTGACACACCATCTATTTGCTTATGCAACAAATGCATCTACAGCTCTTTGTAGTGATCTGGTGGCCACTGATGCATGTTCATTTGTGCTCCATAGAACCAGGTCATTAGCGTACATTGCCGCTTTAATTCCATGTGGTAGATTAGCAACAAGATCATTGATGAAGATTAGAAAAAGTGTGGGGACAAGACTCCACCCTGGGGAACACCGTTATGCAGTAGTACTTTCTTGCTCTTGAGTCCGTCTATCTGTACTCGGGCTCTTCTGTTGTGCAAGTATGCTTTCACCCATTTGTACATTCTTCCATTCACTTTATAGTTTCTCAGTTTCTTCATCAGACTTTCTTTCCAGACTTTGTCAAAGGCCTTCTTCAGATCTATCCATGCAGCAAGCTCCAGCTTCTTCTCTTGGAATTCCTCCTCAATTTCTTGAGAGAGGTAGGCTGTCTGATCTTCCGTAGAGTAGCACTGCCTAAAGCCAGCCTGCTGTGGCACAAGGATGTTTTCATTTTCAATGTACCACTGCAGTCTGTGATTGATGATGTGCTCCACTGTTTTGCAGAGACAGCTGGTGAGGCTAAATGTTATATAGCTGGAGGCAATGGAACAATCTTTCCTTGATTTTAGGAGGTATCATGATTGCAACAAATTAGGAAGAACTTAGAAGCAACAGAGATGTGGTTTTTAAGACGAATGTTGCGAATTCCTTGAACTGCCAGAGTAACTAACAATGTTGCCTGAAAGAGGCTAATGAAACTAGAACACTATATACAACAATAAGAAAGAGACAGACAGCTTTCTTTGGTCATGTGATGAGAAGAGGGGCACTGGAGAACATCGTGACAACTGGAAAGATCGAGGGGAAGAGAGGCAGAGGCAGACCAAGAGAAATGATGCTGGACGGATTGAGACGGTGGCATGGAGGAATATCATCAGCAGAGTTGATCCAGAACACCAAAGACCGAGATCTGTAGAGAGCCATGAACGTCTATGCCAGCCTGCAGGGCACTTGATGATGATGCTCATGATTGCTTCTCTCCAGGCTTGTGGAACACTGCCTAAAGTCCAGCTGTTATTGAAGATCTGCAACAGCTTTGCTTTGGCCTCTGTTCCTAGGTTCCAGATCATTTCATTGGAGATACCATCAGCTCCTGGTGACTTTCTCATTTTCAGTTTTGATGTGGCTAGCTCCAGTTCGCTGATTGTGATAGGTGCCACCAGAACCTCATGTACTGTTTGATTTTGTCCTTATGTTGCCATTTCTCTCGAATCTCTTGTTTCTCTGGGCTAATTTCGATATTGTTATCTTGTGCGAATGAGTCCGCAAAATGGTCAGCTGCTTGCTTTCCTGTTAAGATGTTTCCGTCTTTATGTGGGTGCAATTTTTGAGTTTCTCCCTGTGCCCTCTGCGTTAAGTTGTTTTATTAGCTTCCACAACTTCCTTGTGTCTCTTTCAAAATTCAGTGACTTTGTTTTCTCCTGCCAGCTTTTCCATCTAGCCTGTAGCTTGGCCCTTTGAAATTTGATTTTTGCATGCTGGTATTTATTGTGGTGCTTTTGGCTGGGTTTGGCCTCTGCTTGCTTTCTACACACTTTCACATCATTATGCAACTGTTCCAGTTCACTACTCCAGTAGAGTTTATAATGTTTACGGGCTCCTCTTGGTACTGTTTCTCGTGCTGCCTGTAGTATGCATTTCCCAAACTCTTCAACTACTTTATTTATGTTTTTCTCAGTATTCAGGTTTCTAACCAGTATGCTGGTGCGATGCTTGTACATTGCCCGGTCTGCTTTCTTGTAGTTCCACCTCGCGAGGGTGCTGCTTTCACTTACAAGCTCATTTTCTAGTCAAAAAGACTGGCCGGTGGTCACTGCCACCAAGCTGTTTCCCAGCAATTTGTGTAATGTTCCACTCCAGTTCTGGTGAATGAAAAGCCAGGTCAGGTGTAGTTGTAGTGCCATGATCTCGAGTAGAAAGTATGTGGGTTGGATGGCTTGTTAATCAAGATGAATCTATGCTCATCCTGCCAGTCTTCTAGTCTCTCTCTTCTCTGGTCCATGTGATCATAGCCCCAGCTTTGCGAGTGGCTGTTGAAGTCACCACACACAATCATTTTTTCTTTTAATGGTAGTGGTGTGTCCAGTGCCTGTGGGTGGTCACTTGGACAGTAGTAATTGATCAGATGAAGGTCTGTATTGCCTGTCTTAAGTTTAAGTGTCTGATACTCAGCACCTTCCATGTAAATTTCAATTTGAGAAGCAGTGATGTTATTGTTTACAAGGATCAGTATCCCACCCTTTATCCTGTCCTTTTGGTCAGATCGGTAACACTGGTAGCCTCTGATTTTGAAGGCTATATTTTCATTGAGGTGAGTTTCTTGCAAGTAACAAGCGCTTACTTTTTCTTGGTCCAAGATGATTTCTAGTTCTATGTTTTTTTTTGCTGACTCCCTCCGCATTCCAGTGCATTATGTTTAGCCTCTGTTTGGTATGGCCAGATGCTCTATTCTCAGGTCCCCTGGCTCCACAGGACATCTGAGAAGGACCTCCAGTAGTTGGATTGGACCCTTTCAAGGCACAGGGCCCGGCACTGCACCTGCCTGGGGGGTCCAAAGCAGGGCAAGCACCATAACATTTAGCAGTAGTCGATGTATTTCATGGCGTGATTGCGTGGCATCCTGATTTCTGTGGTGTGCCTCCTGGCTAGTTGCCTCCGTCTTCAGCATCTTTCCTTTGCTAGAGCAGAATTTGGTCCTACTCGAGTTTAGGTGTGTAGGCATGCACACATGTGTTTGCGCATGCATGTACGTGCATACACATCTAGAGCGTTATGGTTATTTCTCGGTGCCAGTGACTCGCCGCCGCCCCTTTTCCTGTTAGTTAACACAGGTCGGCCAAGAGAAGGCCAGGCGTTGGACTTTTGCTGCAGTGGTGATGAATGCACGAGCCATTGGGGTATTTATGCAAGGTTGGGCGCTCACCCCAACCAGGCCCCCGGCTACATAACAGCAACATTTGGAACCCACTAACATAAGATATAAATTATAGTAGTGTGTGTCATTGTAGTAGTGTGTGTCATTAACATAGATATAAATTATAGTAGTGTGTGTCATTGTAGTAGTGTGTGTCATTAACATTAACATAGATATAAATTATAGTAGTGTGTGTGACTAACATAGATAAAAATTATAGTAGTGTATGTCATTATCATAGATATAAATAATAGTAGTGTATGTCATTATCATAGATATAAATTATAGTAGTGTGTGTCATTACCAAGGATATAAATCATAGTAGAATGTCATTATCATAGATATAAATTTTAGTAGTGTATGTCATTATCATAGATATAAATTCTTGGTGAAGAATTCTTGGTATTAAGTGGCAAGACAAAATCACAAATACTGAAGTATTGGAAAGATCAGGTTGTGTGACAGTTTATTCCATGCTCAGTCTTCGTAGACTTAGATGGATAGGACATCTTAGGAGGATGGATGATGGTAGAATACCAAAGGATATCTTTTTTGGTGAATTACAGATGGGTAAGAGATCTCAGGGTCGGCCTCTACTACGATACAAAGATGTGTGTAAGCGGGACATGATTGATACAGGCATTGATAATGCACATTGGGAGCAAGTCGCCGCTGAACGTGTTGCATGGAGGGCAAATATCAGAAATGGAATAAAGTCAAAGGAGAAAATTAATTCAGAAAAGTCACACACCAAGCGTTTGAGACGTAAGATGGTGCATGATGGTGGAAATGTCCACGTGTTCACATGCACCCACTGTGAACGGACATTTACAGCGCAAATTGGCCTTATCAGTCACACTCGCTACCGCCATAGTTAAAAGTTATTATGCCTTTTTAAAGCACAAACTATCGTCTGTCAAGACGGCAAGGTGCCAATGAGATATAAATTATAGTAGTGTGTGTCACTAACATAGATATAAATTGTAGTAGTGTATGCCATTAACATAGATATAAATTATAGTAGTGTATGCCATTAACATAGATATAAATTATAGTAGTGTATGTTACTAACATAGATATAAATTATAGTAATGTATGTCATTATCGTAGATGTAAATTATAGTAGTGTATGTCATTAACATAGATATAAAATATAGTAGTGTATGTCACTAACATAGACAAGACAAGATCTCCATGTATTGCCGGGGCCCATAAGAGAAGCAAAGAATAGCAACACTGTAACCTACCACGCATGTCATAAGAGGCGACTAAGGAGGCTTGATGGTTCCGTCGCCCTGCTACTGAGTGAGTGCGTGGCGCGACACTGTGAGCTGTGGGTTTCGTGTGAAGTGCTTTTGAATCTGCCCAAGTGTTTTTTTGGAACGTGACTGCATGTTTGGAACGATGGCAGGTGGCTATGTCCCAGAGTTGACAGGTTTTTGCCTTATGCAGAAATGCGTGGCTGCTGGGCTTCTAGTTGACTGCCACTGCCGTCGGTGATGAACTGTATTTTCGTGGACTGTGTGGGTGAACATCTAGGAAACATCCAGATAGGAAAATGACTGCCGATTCCATCAGAGATGAATTGGGTGTTTCGTGAGGGACTGGTGTGTTGCCATTCTGGCGGCGGCATTATGCACAGTGTATCTGTGCGGGCTGTTGTTTGTCGAGACTCCTGTCTTTTCCACTTTTCACATTGAGCAGTGGGGAGCGTTTTGTGTGATATTCATTGGCACAGGAATGGAGCATAATGGGGATGACCCGTTGCTGTGAAGTTGGAACTGCGACTAACTAACATAGATATAAATTATAGTAGTGTATGTCAGTGTATCACTAACAGATATAAAATTATAGTAGTGTATGTCTCTAACATAGATATAAATTACAGTAGTGTTTGTTACTTTACAGGTATACATTCCAGAGGTGTGTATATTACAGATGATTGTATCACTAACCTACATATGAATTCCAATGCTATGTGTGTATATTACAGATGACTGTGTCACTAACCTACATATGAATTCCAATGCTATGCGTGTATATTACAGATGATTGTTTCACTAACCTACATATGAATTCCAATGCTATGCGTGTGTGCATATCTGCTAATACCTACAAACTATGATTAATGCACATTCCCCTATTGCTGGTGTCTGTCAGGAAAATGCTCATGCCAGAATTATCACTGCACCTTGGATCATACAATGTTATGTTTGACACGGCACATAATGATGATAGGATTCTTGTGTACAACATTGTTCTACTTCCACTCTGAAACATCCACATTTGCATGCACAACAAAGTCTATTTACACATTTAAAAATTTACATTTGTGTATAACAAATTCTACTTGACATATAAACAAGCAGATTCTTGTGTGAAGCTATGTACATTCAAGCAGCTAGTCTTGTGACAAATCAGCTATATTTACACATATAATCATCTACACTCTTATGTACATACATCACAGCTGTACTTCCACACATATCTATCCACATTTGTGTATACAATTTACATGTCCACTTATAAGTACCTACACCCACGTGTACAACTCAGCTCTTGCTCCACACAAAATAAACGTGGATACACAATTAAATCAAGCGCATTGGAAAGTAGTTTACCAAAACCAGAATATCTTTGTTGCAACCCAACAAAACATACAAAAGCACATTCGCAAACACAAACAGGCAACAGTAGTGGACCAGGCAACTGCAGACAATGACTGAGCGACATACCTGGTGGTCACTTGGTGAAAACGTTTCATCATCGCTCTGATCTGTACCCGAATCGGGACCTGGCGGAAAAGTTACAGGTCAACTAACAATGGAATTCAATAGTGTCAAATCATTGAAACAACAACAAAAAAGTTAGTTGCATATCCTTTATAGGACGTCGCAGTCAACCCCAGCATTTTTTGGCTGTTTGTGATTTCTTGGCAACTTTACGTTCCGCAGTTTACCCACTAGCCGGCTCCCTGGCCGAGGAGTTAGCAGCTTTCTCCGTTAACCCCGAATACTCTCGTGGTTGACGTGAGCGCACGAGAATTAGAAGTGGTTCGAGTCGCGCCAGTGACCTATGAGAGTGTGGAGCCGGTCGCTCAGAAAGTCGTGGCCGTGCTGATGAGCGTAATCTAGCCTAGGAATCAACATACAGCTGAAAGATGCTGGTGTTGACCGCAATATCCTGAAACAGGATGGAAACGCGCGGGGGGGGGGGGGGGGGGAGTTTACCCACTGCTTTCTGAACGACCGGCACTCATACAACTTTATGAACACCAACCCAAGGTGGTCTGCTGCCAAATCGTCCGCAGCTGTATTTCGAACGCGATGAAACATGACCTAGCTGAACACAACAACAGTTTGACTGATAAAAAAAAAAAATACTGATATGTTTAGGTTCTCAGAACGACAATACTGATGGCTGGAAGCAATGACAGGCTGAGGTACCCATCAGCGAATCACTGAAGTTTACACCTGATTTAATTTCCTTTAAAGTACCACAATCTAGAATACACAATTTAAAAAAAAAAGACTAAAATGTGTAGTAAAGAAAAACTGTTATCAAGCATTCTATGTACCAGAAACACGCCAATACATGATCCCAACTGAGCGACTTGTCAGGAGAGACACGGGCACACAAACAGATAATGCACACATACAGATAATGCACACATATCTTGTGTACACAGAATTCTGTCACCCAGATCTTGTTATCTGCACTACTGCGAATTGCTTCACCCAACCAATTATTCATGACCTCATTTTCTCTCGTCCGGGAGTTCACCTTCAAGGCCCACTATCTAAAAATAGCCATGCAAAATAATATGCAAATCTTACGTAGTGAATGGACACAAGAGTGTGTCTACACAAAATAGGCGTGTAATGGGGAGCCTTGTGTTGGGGAAATACTAGGTCAGAGAGGCCGAGGAAGTGTAAACAGCTAAGCAACAAATAACAGAAGCAACACCAAATACATCACAATAGCGGATGACAGAGATATCCTGCATCAGCAGCCAAATCCTGCCCCAACCACCCAATCCCCAATACCACCGGGTCTGACCCAAGAAGACTAATATTTGGACAAAGAACTGGTTGAAACCTCTTCAGGCAAAGATTCACGTTAAAGATATGCGTACATCACCTGAGGTAGTAGTAGTGACGCTTGAAGAAAACATTATAAACATATCCACAAGGCTGTACCACAATGAGCTGCACGTGTCAACAGGAGGTTTCTGTTGAAAGCCAACAACAAAAAACAACAATGGTAGAAATATCTACACAGAGGAACCATACACAGGTGGAAATGTCAACCCGGGGTTTCTGTTGAAATAATGGAGTGATAGAAATATCTACAAAGATAATCCTAACAGATCTGCACATGGCAGACTTTCTACAGAACAGAATTATGTTAAGTTGATGCCCTATTGGTAATGCACAAGCACAAACTCGGATACTTGATCAATATGATCCTTATTAAAAACGTCAACAAAAATTAACGGCCATGAAGATTATGCACATTTAAAAAAAAAAAAAAATAAGAATAAAGAAACAACGGCATCAGTGTATGTCGACTATTCGAAAGCAATAATAACGATAACAGTTAAATCCGCAAGTGTGGTAGTCAAAGCAAGTGATGATGACAGAATCAATATATCGGTAATGAGTTGTCAGTGATCATGAAAAGAAAAATTAAACTAAGAATTGATAACGTGTTTTATTCTGGTTAAATTTTTTGTTTGCTCCCAATTACCCCCTATTACCAGTGTCCCTCGCCATTAGGCGAACCCACTTCGACTTCAGAGGTACTTGAAATTTACGTCCCCAAGTCAAAGACGAAAAGTCAATATTTAGTTCAACTGACCACTATAGAGGGGTTGAACCCGCTACCTCCGC
This sequence comes from Cepaea hortensis, assembly GCA_963921405.1. NCBI lineage: Eukaryota > Metazoa > Mollusca > Gastropoda > Stylommatophora > Helicidae > Cepaea > Cepaea hortensis. The sequence continues at coordinate 122,227,494 of OY992877.1, read as the reverse complement.
ATCAGCACAGTGTATTTTCATTCTGATTAGGTGTGTAATTATTGGCATCATTATGATCTACCCCTTCCTGTTACACGCTCAGTGTCCTCGGCCTGTCACTGACGACTCACGTAAAGACGGACAAGCCCCACATGGTAGGCAAAAAAGATGGCATGGAGGGTTGGGCAGTCATGATCTCCCATGTCTGCTTTCAGACCAGTCACATGAAGAATATACTACAGAGGGACTACAGAAAGAGAGAGAGAGAGAGAGAGAGAGAGAGAGAGAGAGAGAGAGAGAGAGAGAGAGAGAGAGAGAGAGAGAGAGAGAGAGAAGACAGACAGACAGACAGACAGACAGACAGACAGACAGACAGACAGACAGACAGACAGACGTCTGTTAAATCCGTTTATATATTTCTTTAGATGGAAACGAATCAGAGAGCAAAATACTTCCCTCTGCTTGTATAAAGAGAGCCCCGTGCTAACCCACTGACAGCTAAAGAAGACCAATATTCAAGTATAACAGGAGACACATTCACAGAGTCAGATGACTGCCCACATGACGTTTGAAGGTATTATGGACAGAGGTCAGCAGAGGGAGTAATTGCTGGATGGATTGGCAGAGTGGCAATGAAGGGGATAAGCGATGGAACCTTTCAGGGACACAGAAGGCATTGGTACACGATCGCCTGCCCAACCCGACATGATCCATAATGATGATGATGATGATGTGCATAAGGAAGTCACTGGCTTAGGGTTCGTAGGCAATGGACGCGACGTAACAAGTGCAGTGTCTATACATGCGTTGTAGTTTACACACAAAAAATGAAGTGGCGTGAACACTGTAATCTAGTTAGTTAGTTGCGGTTCCAACTTCGCGGCAAAGGGTGTCCCTCATAATGCTCCGTTCCTGTGCCAGTGAATATCACACAAAATGCTTCTCACTGCCCTGTGTGAAAAGTGGAACGGAAAGAAGTCTCGACAAATCAAAAGCCCGCACAGGTATATTATGCATACGGCCGCTGCCAGAATTCCAACACAAAAGTCCGCTACGAAAAATACAGTTGATCGTCGATGGAAGCGGCAGTCACTAGAAAACCAGCAGCCACATATTACTGCGTAAGGCAAGCCCAGTTCATTCAGCAAGCAGCCAGTCGCCATTTTTCTGAACTTGCAGTTCACGATACAAACAACCGTGGGCACTCCACATAAAATCCACAGCTCACAGTGTCGCAGCACGCACTTAACTCAGTAGCTGGCCGACGGAACCATGCACCTCCAGTCTAACAAGAGGCAAATGCGTAAGAAAACTGCAGCGCAAATACTCCAGAGGCCTTAACAGCTCAACCGCATATCCTCCATATGTTAAATTGAGTTGAGCCAAGAACCGAGATCTCTGCACTCGAGACACTCCCATAGCCTCAGTCCTCATCTTCAACAACCAGCAAAGAATACCAATACTAATGGTCTGTCTGTCATCTACTGCCTATAGTATATTGCGGTGTAGGACAGGGGGGATCTTGAGCCTGAGGAATTAAGGCCGCCTGGTTAATGTAGTCACCGCGAACTGTTCAGGTTAAGAGTTTTCTTTTTACCCCCGACAGAAAAAATCTACACCTTACCGGGGATTCGAACCCGGGTCTCCCAAAGGAGAACCCCGCATTCTAGCCACTGGGCCAGCCGCTCCTCAACACTAATGTTACCAATGACAATCTGTGTTTGCTCTGAGAACTGCGTGTCAGCCAGATCCTCTGGTCACTCCCTGCTGCACCGTTCTCTACAGGCAATACTGGTGTAGCTGTTCTTCCACACTCTACACATGACCCCACAGAGCCTTGTCAGGCAGCAATACCCCAGCCAGAGGTGCAGATCTACACATGATCCCACAGAGCCTTGTCGTGCAGCAATACCCCAGCCAGAGGTGCAGATCTACACATGATCCCACAGAGCCTTGTCGTGCAGCAATACCCCAGCCAGAGGTGCAGATCTACACATGATCCCACAGAGCCTTGTCGTGCAGCAATACCCCAGCCAGAGGTGCAGATCCAGCTAAACTGTCACTGTTTTATCAGTGTGGCCTAGACAATGATCACGCTAGAAAACGTGTAGTCTTGTTTCATGGGCCTTTTTACGGCAAAATCAATACAGTGGAGTCTGGATAAGTAGAAGTCACAGGGGCCGAAGGATTTTGTTCTACTTAGAAACTCTACTTATCCAGAGTGCACTAATTTACACTAATACCATGCAGAAGCATTTAGTAAAATGATTGTACCACTTAGGAAATACAGTTGGTGAACAAATAAATAGCAATACAATATCAGACGTGTTTAATTATTTTAGAAAACGGAGCATTAAAGTCATATGAAAATTTCCAAATTAAGTAAAGAAAAAGGATGTCTTTTTTTGAAACGATCCAACCAGCCAGCACTACAATTCCAGTCTGTCTGACTTCCAAGACGTGCAAATTCTTCTGCTTTCGCAATAAGTAAAGACCCATTTACTGGTACATTTGCCGATCTGATCACAGTGAACCATTTTAAAAGGCCAGCATGGAAAAAAAATTTTCTGTAGCGGTCTTTATGTTTTAAAATGCCGAAAAGTGTCGATGTTGGAATACCATATTCTCTAGCTATATTCACTTTCTTCTTCCCACTATGTTCAACCTCTTCCAAGAGCTCAATCTTTCTTTCTAAAGTTAATATAGTAAGCTTTCGTCCACTAGCCGCCATTGACATGTAGCGAGATATCATACGTGCGAGATTGTTCTCCGGGCTGACTAAAAATAATTCTTTCGCGAAAAAAATTTTTTTTTGGGTGTGAAATGAACAGTTCGACTTAAACATGAACACTTTTTAGTCGGTATTCATTTTTATGTTCGACTAATCCAAAAATTCGAGTTAACCGAATTCGACTTATCAGGACTTTTTATACAATGATAAAGAAGGATAATAGCCGGGACTATGCCGGTAACGTCGACTTAAGCGAAATTCTACTTATCCGAGTTCGACTTAAGTGGACTCGGTGTATTTATCAATATTAATCCAATTTTTATCAATATGGTCTAGATAGACAGACACAATAGCCACGGGAATAACAATGCAGTCTAGATAGGCAGACACACTGTAATTTAGATAGACAGACACAATGGTCACGGCAAAAACAATGTAGTCTAGATAGACAGACACAATGGTCACGGCAAAAACAATGTAGTCTAGATAGACAGACACAATGGTCACGGCAAAAACAATGTAGTCTAGATAGACAGACACAATGGTCACGGCAAAAACAATGTAGTCTAGATAGACAGACACAATGGTCACGGCAAAAACAATGTAGTCTAGATAGACAGACACAATGGTCACGGCAAAAACAATGTAGTCTAGATAGACAGACACAATGGTCACGGCAAAAACAATGTAGTCTAGATAGACAGACACAATGGTCACGGCAAAAACAATGTAGTCTAGATAGACAGACACAATGGTCACGGCAAAAACAATGCAGCTAGCATTGCAAAAACAATGTAGTCTAGACAGGTAGACATAATGTAGTTTAGGTAGACAGAGACAATTATCATGGCAAAAACAATGTAGGCTGGATAGGCAGACACAGTGTAATTTATATAGACAGGCAGAATGGTCACGGCAAAAACAATGTAGTTCTATCAAACATTAACGGAACCAGCGGAAGGATATGCAAACGATGGTCACGGCAAAAAAACAATTTAGCCTAGACAGACAGACAGATATGCAAACGATGTATTACTTTCTGAAGGATATGCAAATGGTGTATTACTGACTGAAAGATATGCAAACGATGTATTACTTTCTGAAGGATATGCAAACGATGTATTACTTTCTGAAGGATATGCAAACGATGTATTACTTTCTGAAGGATATGCAAACGATGTATGCTGTCTGAAAGATATGCAAACGATGTATTACTTTCTGATGGATGTATTACTTTCAATGTGTTCTCTAGACAGGCCAGTAATATATCTTCTAACGAGGAATAGTTTTCCTACTTGACAGGAGCCTGGCCACAAAATCCACGCTTGTTAATAACATTAAGTGAACAGCATGACCTACGCGTCCTACTTTTACAATAGCAATCAGCATGGAGAAAGGTCGAGGGACACACTGGCAGTTTCATGTTTACTAATCCAGTGTCACTGTCGCAGTTAGCCAGCCATACCTGCCCCCGTCCGCGGCACACTGCCGTGTACACAAGACTACAGACGCGCCTGTGTGATTCTCTATTTCAACAAACCGTTCACCCTAGTATTTCTGGAGTATGTGCGTTCCCAACCAGTGCTGCAACCGTCGGCCCAGATGTGCACACTTCAAACAATCGCAGCACAGAATGAAACACTGGCAATAGTTTCAATGTGGCGTCTTTTAACGACTTAAACAAACAATAGTAGGATTACACCATGTGATACAAATATAACACATTTAAGATGTGAACAAACTATGACATAGTGACAGGCAAGTGATCCACCATGCTTTAGAAAAAGGAAGTACCAAGTTCTTAGAATATCAAATAAGTACATCAAAGAATTCGAAGTCAGCCGTCGCGATTCGGAAGCAGACCGCTTTGCGCTGGCTGTCACGATGGTATGAGCGTCGGCAGTTCAGAAAGCAATGGCAAACTACCGAATGTAAAAACAGCCTATAAAATAACAAACAGCCAAGTAATGCTGAGGTTGACTGCGATGTCCAGTAAAAGGACATACAGCCAAATTTAAATAAACGAAAACGTGAAGTGGAATTTGGCAGCTCTACAATAACACAGTCACAGGTGACAGAATGAACGCTGCAACTTGCCCCCCCCCCCCCCATACACAAACAACTACATAACAACATACACACGTTAACCATTTTACACGTTCCCGTAGCAAGAATCTGCTCTGGGTTTGTGAGGTAACAGGCACATCACATTCTGTAGGCCTGAATGCACTGAGGCCAGTCTTGTCCTCACTTAGCGAGACGACGAACGCACGATTCACCCGACCGCGTTGCTGGCATAATCAGCACAGCTCCCCATCAACCACGATCATGCACTCGCTACAAATGTAGAGGTGTATCAGTCAACAGAAAAGACCCTGAGACGAAACTCCTGAGGCGTGCAAATCAGATTGAGCAGACGTCAATGAACCCCAAACTACTGTCACTACCATGTTTCTGTATCAAACATGCATGTTAGCCGTGCACGTGTTATGTTATCACGATCGACCCACTGCCTAGTAAAAACCACGTTGCCTCATCAGTGAATGAGTCTGGATGTGGAAAATACTTGTTGATGGGTAAGGTAAAAGGCACAGGAAAATACGCCACAGTTTGTGAGTTGCAGAGAGACAACTAAAGACGGGGGTGTTTCGGTTCAGCCGGTTTCAGTTGCGAATTCTTTAACGGCATGTAAAATAAAACAGACCCCCCCCCCCCCCCCCCCACCCCGGAATGGGAGAAAACAAACTCGTACCTGGAGGATTTTCAGGCAGAAGATAATCTAGTGTGGTAATAGGTAACAGCGGTGAGGAGGTCAAGGCTACACACACGCTCGCCTGGCGGTCTTATGTTCCATCCGCACGAGGGCGGTTTGGAATTGTTTAAACTGACCTGGGCGCACGGTCGAGCAGCCCAAAATGGGTACCAAGAAATGTCTTGGGAAGTAAAGGCGATACCGACTACATCACTCACTGAATGCCGTGTGGTCTATACAAATATGGGTGTAGCTCTGTATGCCCAATGCTCCGTGGCTGTATACAGGGAACTTTACCAATAGCGGGTAGACACGACAATATATATCATATATGTTTATATGGCTCCTGTCACAGGTGGAAAATATCAGTGCTATCATAGAACAAACAGCTCCATGTTCAGAATGTGTTCTACTTCATCTGACGGCAGTGCTGTACTTTAACTGTAAAACATGTCTGACATATGATTACGATAGAAACCTAAAGTACAACTCGTGTTTATGCAATAGTATTCTGAGACGCCAATCATCCTAGCATTGTATATAAGTTGCTAGTGTTTGGCGTATCTTGCTTGTTTTCTGCTCGACTATGGCATCCTTCATCTATGCTTTGGACGGGTGACAGGATTTTCCATATTGTTTCATGTTTTCCCTTGGCAAGATTTTGTTATGACTCACATCAATATACGATTGGTTTAGTGCACCGTCATTGACTTGTTTGTGTGTTCAGTGACCGTCAATGGGTGGCGTCGTGTGTTCAGTGGCCGTCAATGCCGCCGTGTGTTCAGTGGCTGCCAATAGTGCTGGCGTGTGTTCAACGGCTGTCAATATCTCCGTATTTGTTGACAGCCGGCGACGCCGTATATTTACTGGCTGTCAATTACGCTGGCGTTTGTTCAGTGGCCGTCAATGACTCTGTTTACTGACAGTCGACGACGCCTTATGTTCATCGACCGTCAATGACTCTACTCTGTTTACTGACAGTCGACGACGCCGTATGTTCATCGACCGTCAATGACTCTGTTTACTGACAGTCGACGACGCCGTATGTTCAGCGATCGTCAATGACTCAGTGTGTGCTGACAGTCGATGACGCCGTATGTTTACTGACAGTCTGCGACGCCGTATGTTCAGCAACCGTCAATGACTCGTGTTTACTGACCACCAATGATGCCGTGTGGTCAGTGGCCGTCAATGACGGGGTGTCAATCTGATACTGGGAGGTGCTTATCTTATTGCATCTCCATATGAATTACATATTTAGAGCGCTACAGATAGCCTATACTGTTGTATGTGTTTAAGATATGGACAATAACTAGATAAGTCGAGAAACATTTAGCGGCAGCATAAACGCGGTTTCTGAGAAAACTGCAAAGAATATCATGGACCGACAGAAAAACAAATACAGTAGTCCTCCAAGAAGCAGAGATTATACTCTCAAACTGACTACAGAAATTAGAAGTATGTGTCACGATTTTTGGGCCTGTTAATGATCAGAAATAAACTTGAAGACAGTGGAAACTTGCAAACATGCTGGAAAAACAGGAATGTAGAGAGATAAAAGTCTAGATGGCTTGGCAAACTGGAAAAATTCGGACAAGAACTCGGAGTTTATGAGAGACCGGTGATGTGCAGCGGCTAACCGTCATCGACCACCTTATCAGCTTGGCACATGATGATGATGATGATGATATGGACGGCGACTCCTGGTCCACATGTGCATGAGATCAGTTGCTGATGAAATGTGTCGTGTGCATTATTTCCTGGTGTGCCGCTGACCTCTCAACATGCCCCTGCATGACCACGGCATGTTCAACTACCCCAGTGTGATTGTGTTCCCTGTTGGAGTATCTGGAATGTTGTCTCCGCCATGTATGTGTTCATGTCATATGTAATGCACGTGGTTACAGCGCGATCACACATCTGTGTAGTCCATACGTGAAAACTAGTATATCTGGGTGTGACTGTGTGCATGCATAGCTTCCCCTTAATGTTGTAAAATAAAACTTGACATATTTTACTACTGTTATACCCCCCCCCCCTCTCTCTCTCTCTCTCTCTCTCTCTCTCTCTCTCTCTCTCTCTCTCTCTCTCTCTCTGTGTGTGTGTTTTTTTCAACTGTGTTTTACTTGTTCCCATACCCATGCCCCGTCCTCAAAGATCTGCAGGTCGGCCTACATTACATTATTCCTCACTGTATCGATTCTCCAGCGAGGGTACATTCACTCGCTTCAGGCCACACAAAACAGCTGACTGCACATTATTCTGCGCGAGTCAATCTGCTAATTAAAGGGGACACAAACATAAATAATGGAAGGGACTTGCTTTCCCGCAGAACTACATGACACTGTCGATTGTTATCAGACCTGCTGTATTTGAGGCTCAGTAATCGCCAGTCGCCGGCTTCCTGGCTTAGAGGTTACGACTTTTCTCTGTAATCTCGTGGTTAACGTGATGACGGTGAGAATCAGCAGTGGTTCGAATCGCATCGGTAACCTACGGGGTATATGAGCCGGCCGCTCAAAAAGCAATGACAAACTACTGAGCGTAATCTTGCCTAGAAATCAACATAAAGCAGAAAGAAGCTGGTGTTGACAGCGATGTCTTGTAAAGGATATGCAATAAAAAAAAAAATCTCCAGCCACGCACGCGAAATGAATGCTAGTAAAAGTAAAACTGTGGAAGCAACACGCCTACAGACGCTGATAACACTAGGTGCCCTGTTTGTCTTCAAACATCACCCTGTCGATTCAACAGTTCAACAGCACACATTAGTATCGAGTCACTCAATGAGCCTTCCCATGCTGCCACACAATGCTATGGGGGGAAACGTGAGAAGGTTCCACCAGAGAGCGATGACGATCGCTGCACGCAGTGACACGAGATTATCTAACGAGACCGTGTTATTCTACCCACACGTTCGTTGTGCACGTCAGCGTTATCTCTTTATCTCTCTATTTTTCTGTTTGCTATAACAAATAAAACATTCGCGGGTGTGGTCGGACTGCCTCGACTTGCTGTGCACACGGGAAGTGACACCTAACGAAACACAAAAACCGAAGTATTGGGAAGAATCGGGTGGTGCGACAGTTTGTTTCATGCGTCAGCCTTCGTAGACCTAGATGGAAAGGACACATTAGGAGGATGTACAGTGGTAGAATATCAAAGGACATCTTTTTGGTGTATTACAGATGCGTAAAGGATATCGGGGTCGTCCTCTACTACGGTACAAACATGCGTATAAGCGGGATATAAATGATACAGACGTTATAGTGCACCTTGGGATCAAGTCGCCGCTGATCGCGTTGCATGTAAGGCAAAGATCAGGAATGGGATAAAGACAAGAGAAATTATTGCAGATAGGTCACACACTGAACGCGTGAGATGCAAGATGGTGTGTAATGGCGGAAATGACCATGTGTTCACATGCATCCATTGTGGACGAACATTTACCGCGCAAATCGGTCTGTTCGGTCTCATCCGCCATAGATTGTGGTTATTATGCCTTTTTGAAGCACAATGTAACAAACTATCGTCTGTCAAAACGACAAGTTGCCAGTAGACACTCATACCAAAGACTTATGTACTGAACTAATAACACGGAAGCTCCCGTACTAAACTGCTAACACGAAAACTGTAACGTACATTACTGATAACAGTGAAGTGTTTGTGATTCGAAAATCTCTAATTGGGAACTTTTCAGCATGTTATACACGGCATTAGACAGGCTTTCGTAAGATTACCCGATCTGTTCTGTTTGTGCAGCGAAGTAATCATGAGATTCATAGAAGACATGTAAGGAATATAAGTTGGTGGGCACAATGTAAACAACATATGTTTGATGTTGAGAAGGTCGCTGAAAATGAAACGCGGTTACAAAAATGATAGATATAATTGTATCAAAAAGTCAAACAAAGGACTCGGTACGAAAAACAGAAGTTGTAATTACAAAGGAAACATTTATCTGTATTTATCGGGGTGAGAAAAGTTCTTGAGAACTATATTGAGCTGATCCTGATGTATGCAATCATTGACAACTAGCAGACGAGGAATAATGTGGAAGCCGTGGAGGTGTATTTATCAAGGAGAATGACGAGATCACCGTAGAATGATAGAAAGGGGACAATAAGAACTGAATACTCGCATCAAAAGAAGGCAGTCCACGTTTTTGGGCATAACAATCGGGAGAGAAAAGCTGGAGTATGTCGTCACAACGAGAATGTTGGAGGGGAGGAGAAGCAGGAGGAGACCAAGAGAGAAAATGCTGGACAGTTTGACATCACTGCATGGAGGAACATGAGTATCAGAAATGATTGGCAGTACAGGAGACAGAGGGAAGTGGACAGACATGCTCACCAACGCCACACGGCATGGACTATAAGAAGAATAATCTCTGACAAGGAAGCAACATCTGATCAGTCATGTTTGATTGCGTAGATGTTTCTCATACACAGAGATACACACACAATATGTGTACACACAAGCAGGCTAAGTTGTGTTATATTTCCTGGCTTTCCGAATACAAGATCACACACAACAGAAACATGCTACCTAATGACTTACTCAACGGCTACAATCATATATACATTCATGATCCCCTCGCCTATGTTCAGTGTTTGAATCAAGCCATTGTGTCTACACAGTTATATACTAATAAACATCCGCACGCAAGGACACGTGCGTTCACACGCACGCACTTACAGGCACACACGGAGGAAAACACAGTGTTGATCGATATGTTACAACTTTGTTATTATGCACATATGTCAGAATTTCCCGTGCCAGCGTAATTACATCGCTCATCAAAATCATACGGAAAAGATTGATGGGACATAACAGAAATACCGTGTTGGAAACACAGCTGCTGGTGACTGGCAAGCAGGCCACCTTGCCCTGGTTTCATACAATGGTATGAGTACCGGTGGTTTAGACAGCAACAACAAACTACTGAAAGTAGACATGCCATGAAATCACACACAGCCACCATATGCTGGGGTTGATGTTACATCCTGTAAAGGATATGCAACACACTTTAACAACACACCTGAGGAGGTGACACACACGCACGCGCACACACACACACACACACACACATATATATATATATATATATATATATATATATATATATATATATATATATATATATATATATAGAGAGAGAGAGAGAGAGAGAGAGAGAGAGAGAGAGAGAAAATAGTCTTGTGTGGAGAAAACATGGACAAGATAAGCAGAAGAACGAGAAGGATGGTCGTGGGAAGATCAAACGCCTGGGCAAAAAATAATTATATAAGCAACACCTACTTCACGAAAATAGCAGATGATCTGAGTGCCACGGTCGCCGATGTTTGCTCCAGACCCATCACGTGAAAGAAGAAGAAGAAGAAGAAGAAGAAGAAGAAGAAGAAGAAGAAGAAGAAGAAGAAGAAGAAGAAGAAGAAGAAGAAATATCAGCCGGTACTGTGTATGTACTAATAAGATTAGCATTTTGCCGTGAATGTGGCAAGCACAATCCACATTTGCACGTATATCTAACACACATTAGAGTCGCAATGTTTACAACATACAAAAACACACAGAAAGACCGGCTTACTTGATATGCGGACCGCAAGAGTAGGTTGAGAAGATGAAGAGCCTTTCTTCATTGCAAGTCACATGCAAAATGCCGGCAGTGTTTAAGTCACCTTACCCGTCTAGTTTACTAGCAGGTATGTTTCAATACTCCAGAAGATGACGACAAATGGAAATCACGTCTTAACGTTCCCCAAAACACAAAGGAAATACCTGACACGGGTCACCTTAGTGAAACTATCACAAACATACTCTACAGCGACAATGTTCCGGTCCTGGAGGACCGCAGCTCACTGCGGTAACCACAGGTACACTACACCGGCGACAAGAAACCAAACGCAGCCTACCGTCAAATTACCACACAAAAGTAAACATCCAGCCACTTTTAAAAGTACAATGGGTAATATGAGCGGACACACGTATGAAGTGATGAACGTATGCGAGCTCAAATAGTTTCGGTGAAGCAAAACACTATAAGGGATTGTTTCAATATGGCTGGTCCGTGCGACGATCTAAATGAATAGTGGCTACAGACAGAATATTGGCGTGTTTCGGCCATTAAATCGATACAATGAAATAATCTAGAATGTTACAACCTAGGATTCCGACAGCGGGCTGTATATTAACATAAGCATGTCCCATGCATGGTGTGTTACACTGTGATGTTTATAAACGTGTCAGGACTACAAACAACGCAAGTAGCCTATTCGGAGGCGGGCTGATCGATACTGCGATTAGTTTGTAGTATATTGTTATCAGGAGTCCCCTGTTCCCGTTGCTAGCCGAAAACTTTTGCTTCTTAGTACACCGGTAGGAGGGAGAGAGAGAGAGAGAGAGAGAGAGAGAGAGAGAGAGAGAGAGAGAGAGAGAGAGAGAGAGAGAGAGAGAGAGAGAGAGAGAGAGAGAGAGAGAGAGAGAGAGAGAGAGAGAGAGAGAGAGAGAGAGAGAGAGAGAGAGAGAGAGAGAGAGGGGGGGGGGGGTTGTGAGTGCCCCGTGGAAAAGTACAAACATGCCGGTTTCTCCCGACACTCAGTATGCGCTGTACAACACAGGGCAGTTGATATCCGTTAAGACTAAATTCCAGAAATCTACATTTAGACGCGCAAATGCAAATCTACTTCTCTAACCACTTATACAAACCGCTCCTCGTCCCACAACCCCTGATTTAAAGAAAATGCCAACCGACATCAGAAAATGGACGCACGTTGTCTCCTGCCTGTGATAAAAACACACGCGTAAGTCTCACACGCGTAAGTCTCCAGTCTAAAGTAATAAGTAGTCAAGTAACGAACATTTTCCCAGGTGTATTAGGTATGTGATACTAGCCCCGTCGACATTCGACAGATGGTGTGGTCAATATCAAACTGGCCACATTTACTTCCTAAAACATTTCCTGGCACCCAGCTTAGGCTGAGTGACCACCGGGTCGGCGGGAAAGCGTGCTAGACATTGGGCTGCGGTCATAGGCCTAATGGTAAATATATAGCAGGACTTATAAATACACCATACTTCAACACAACAAAGCCGAACGTTCAGTGACAGATCAATAAACGACTGCTCAGCCGCCTTCCTTAGTGTAGAGTGCTGTGTCAACTAGCAGTCGTGGCTGAGACATCTGGGCTCTTTCATTATACAGTTAATCATTTTATTCGGTACAGATGGCGCCTGCCGCTACAATACGGAAATCTCTTAAGGAAATATAATTAACACCTATATTCTACACTGTACGCAGAAGCATCAAGGTCCCTGTCCACATAGTCGTACACATTCCGTGTATGGTGCTAGCTCTGGTGTGATGTTTATAAACGTCAGACATATGAACCCAGTGCATAGCACTGAACATTTATGGACCAATCGACAATCTATGGGTGATCTTGGTCGACATCACACTGCCACCTTTACTTCCTGGTACTCATTTTAACCTAGGTCAATTCCTTTTCTTTTTATTTTTACACCGTAGCTAGTATCATTACCTCAAATATATTTGACATGATCACCAGCGTATCTTTCTGTTCCATGAAAAACATGAACTCAACGTGCCATATTCAAACAACAGCATAGGACTGAACACATTACCAATGTCTGGTATATAATCACAGGGCTACATCTTTTTCTTTAAAGTTGCATATCCCTTACAGGACGTTGCAGTCAACATCAGAATTTTCAGCTGCTGTTGATGTACTAGGCAAGATTACGCTCAATAGTTTGCCATTGTTTCTGAGCGGCCGGCTTATATACCCCGTAAGTTACCAACGCGGTGAGAACGGCTACCGATGCTCGCGCAGGTTACATTACTCTGAGAACATACTGGATTACGGAGAAAGACGTTAACCCATAGCTACAACTACTATCAATATAAAATATAAGAAAATGTGGGCTTTTGAGGTCAAATGAAACAGAAAAGTTCTTAGAATATCGCGGAAGAAGACAGACAAACACTGACATTCTACCAGATCTGAACAGGGAAGAAAGCTGGATAATGAACATAATCGTGTCTGGGAAACTGAGGCCATGTTCAACTCTACGGTGGCTTCGCTAGGACAGTGATAGAAGGCATGCTTCCTGGGAGAAGTGGCTTGGCTAGGACAGTGATAGATGGCATGCTTCCTGGGAGAAGTGGCTTGGCTAGGACAGTGATAGAAGGCATGCTTCCTGGGAGAAGGGGCTTGGCTAGGACAGTGATAGAAGGCATGCTTCCTGGGAGAAGTGGCTTGGCTAGGACAGTGATAGCAGGCATGCTTCCTGGGAGAAGTGGCTTGGCTAGGACAGTGATAGAAGGCATGCTTCCTGGGAGAAGTGGCTTGGCTAGGACAGTAGTAGAAGGCATGCTTCCTGGGAGAAGTGGCTTGGCTAGGACAGTGGTAGAAGGCATGCTTCCTGGGAGAAGTGGCTTGACTAGGACAGTGATAGAAGGCATGCTTCCTGGGAGAAGGGGCTTGGCTAGGACAGTGGTAGAAGGCACACACTGGACACACCAAATTATCACAACAGAACATCACAACGCTACTCATCGTAGGCTATGCTCCGCTTCACACGCGTGATCCGGGACTGTTTCCGGGTCCGGTCAAGGATATGCACTACTGACGAGCTCAAACGAAGGCGAAACTCGAGTATAGTGCTTCCATATTGACGTGGATAGGCCTTAGGTTCATACCAGAATACGATCGGCGTTGCCAGTAGTGGGTTGTGCTCAATATTTATATTATCATAGGGCTGATACATGATCAATTTATGTTATATTATCCTAGGGCTGATACATGATCAATTTATGTTATATTATCATAGGGCTGATACATGATCAATTTCTGTTGTATTATCCTAGGGCTGATACATGATCAATTTCTGTTATATTATCATAGGGTTGATACATGATCAATTTCTGTTATATTATCCTAGGGCTGATACATGATCAATTTCTGTTTTATTGTCATAAGGCTGATATATGATCAATTTATGTTATATTATCATAGGGCTGGTACATGATCAATTTATGTTATATTATCATAGGGCTGATACATGATCAATTTATGTTATATTATCATAGGGCTGATACATGATCAATTTCAAGGCTGATATATGATCAATTTCTGTTATGATGTTTCTTCTTCTTCTTTCGTTTGCTTGAAATATGTCTATAACTGCAATGTCTCTTTTATGAATTTAACTGTCTTTTTTAGTTCACTCAGCGGACCATATAGTTTATCTTCCACTGTCGTCTCTCTAGGCCAGAAGGTTTGCCTAGACATGTATTTTGGGCAGTCTTTGAATATGTGCTCTGCTGTCTGCGACGATAATCCACATGTGCACATGGCTGGTTCACCAATCTTGAATCTTGTATACATGTGGTTGCATAATCTATTGTGTCCTGTTCTGAGGGGCAGAATAATGACTTGTTCTGGTCTGTCCATAACGAGGTAGTCGTCTTGAGCAGGTTTTGGTGGCCTTCTGCCTGATTTGATCATTCTTTTCTTTTGGTGGTATGTAATGGACACATCAGGCTGTTCTTCTTTAGCTCCTTCCTTAGCCAATCGATCAATTCTGTCATTTCCGGGTATTCCACAGTGGGATTGTATCCACTGTATGGTGACCTTATGCTGGCTGCTAAGCTCAGAAAGTAGTGTCCTTAGTACTGGCAATTTCCAAGACATCATTTCGTTTTCGCTGAGGTGAGTTTCTTGCAAGCACCGTACGCTTACCTTTTCTTGGTCCAAGATGTTTTCTAGTTCTATTGTTTTGTTGCTGAATCACTTCGCATTTCAGTGCATTAGTTTTAGTCTTTGTTTGGTATGGCCAGATGCTCTATTCTCAGGTCTCCTGGCTCCACAGGACATCTGAGAAGGACCTCCAGTAGCTGTGGTTGGACTCTTTCGAGGCATATGGCCCAGCATTGCACCTGCCTGGGTTCCAAAACAGGGCGAGCACCGTAACATTTAGCAGTAGTCGACATATTTCATTACGCGTGATTGGTGGCATCCTTATGTCCGTGGTGCGCCTCCTGGCTGGTTGCCTCTGTATTCAGCACCTTTCCTTTGCTAGAGCAGACTGTGGTCTTACTCGAGTTTAGGTGTGTAGGCACGCACACACATTTCTGTGCATGCATGTACGTGCTTACACATCTAGACCGTTCTGGATATTTCTCGGCGCCAGTGATTCGCCGTCGCCTCTTCTCCTGTAAGTTAAAACAGTTCCGCCATGAGAAAGCCAGGAGTTGGACTTTTGCTGCATAGGTGATGAATGCACGAGCCATTAGGGTATTTATGCATGGTTGGGCGCTCACCCCAACCCGGCACCTGGCTACATACAGCAACATTTGGAACAATGTAATGCTAAAATGCGAATTTATCGATTTTTATATAGAGAAATATTTATCGACATGTAAAAATTTAATAAGGATGATTTTATGAAAAACAGATATTTCTCCGGTGAATAAAATGATTTATTTTGCAAGAAAATATTAAATTTAAAAGTCTTTTGCTGTTATAAATTATTTCCACATTAAAAATGTTCAAATTAATTTATTTGTTGTAGTAGTCAATATATTTCTGAAATTTATTCTGAGATTACTACTTGTTTTCCGAATATTTTATTTTCACACACAGCCGGAAGTAGGTTTTGTTTCATTTCCGTTTTAAAGTTTTGTACAATTCTAACTGTTCGAATTTTATTAAAGCAATGAGTGTCAATAACAAACGTAAGATTGAAGATGAATGCCCTGTTTTTAATGATGAATGGAAAACTAAGTACTGTTTTATAAAAGTTGGTAGCAAATCAGTTTGCTTGTTGTGTCGTGAGTCAGTGGCTGTCTTCAAAGAGTACAATATAAAAAGACATCAAACAAAACATTCCGATTTCGGATACAATTTAACAACCGAAGGGATGGAAAGGAAATGCCTTGAGTTGGTGAAAAATTTGGAGAAACAGCAAACTGTTTTCACTAAACAGTCTTCAATTCAAGATGCTGCAACTGAAGCTAGTCTTGTGCTGTCACACAGAATTGTAAAACAGAACAAGCCACTTTCTGATGGCGAGTTCATCAAGGAATGTTTGCTAGATGCAGCAAACATTATGTGTCCAGAACAAAAACATAGATTTGACAACATTACTTTATCAAGGAGAATTGTGGTCAGACGTGTTGACAAGATAAGTGACAATTTGATGTATAAACGTCAAGATGCAAGTAAACAATTCTTGTGGTACTCTTGCATTGGATGAGAGTACCGATGCACATGATACTGGCCAATTATTGATATTTATACGTGGAATAAACACTTCTTTCAAACTCACTGAAGAGTTACTGAGTGTTGAGTCACTCAAAGACACAACCACAGGCCATAATATATTCAATGCTGTTACTAACTGTATTGAAAGAACTGGGTTGGTTTGGAACAAGATGGCAAGTGTTACAACTGACAGAGCTCGTGCTTTGACTGGAAAAATGTAGGTCTGGTAAAGTTGATAAGTGATAAGCTTAAAGAAGAATATCCAGACCACACATTATTACCATTTCACTGTGTGATTCATCAAGACAGTCTGTGTAAAACTGTTTTGAATATCAAGCATGTTATTGACCCAGTTGTCAATGTCATCAACCTCATCAGATCAAGAGGACTTAATCACAGACAGTTCAAGGCATTACTTGATGATTTGGAAACTGAACATTCCAATGTCCTGTACCACACCAGTGTTCGATGGCTGAGTCTCGGCAAGGTGTTGAGGCGAGTGTGGGAACTCAGAGAAGAAATAGTGATGTTCCTAGAGATGAAGGGCATTGAATGTGACTTTCATACTAACATTGTCAATAAAGAGTGGAAGTTAGACTTTATGCTTGCCACTGAAATTATGGAATAGTTAAATGAACTGATTGTCAAACTTCAGGACAATGGTGTGTTTGCACATGAAAAATCATTTCAGGCAAAACTCTCACTATTCTCCAGACAAGCAAGTGAAAAAAGCTCTTGACACTTCCCTTTGCTGAAACAAGAAACCATTTCTGGTGAAATGACCGAAAAGTACAAAGCCCAATTAGATGCATTGATTGAAGAATTTGGGTGGAGATTCCAAGAACTTAGAGCCACAGTTCAATATTCTCAGTTCCCCTTTTACTGCAGAAGCTGATACAGCCACAGAGGACATACAGTTGGAGCTGCTTGACTTACAAGCAGATCTTGACCTGCAAGATAAATTCAAGACAGATGGTTTGCTGGATTTCTATGGATCTTTATCACATGAATCATTTCCCACCTTGAAAAACTTTGCAGCTAAACTTTTATCACTGTTTGGATCAACAAATATAAGAATAGGTCTTTATTGTCGGACTGCAACTTGCATGCTGTCATGCGAATTTCAACAAGTAAACTTGCTCCAGATTTCAAGAATATTGTCAAAAAATGCAAGCAGTTACATACATCTAATTAGAAATCAACAATTATAGTGACAGTGTAGTCGATTTGTGTCTAAATTAAAGCCATTGATAGATAATAAAGAATATGTGTTATAATAACAAGTTGTAAAATCTTGTTAACAAATTAGTAACAGTTTTTGTCCATATTGTCAAATATAATGTATACATGTATAAGTAAAATAAAATTGCAATAATTATTTATTTTTACTGCTTAATAACCTATAAACAATTAATAATTACTTATTGTGATAGGTTGCTGTAAACAAAATGGACATTATATATACATATGTGTGTGTGTGTGTGTGTGTGTGTGCGTGCATGCGCGTGCGCTCTGCCCGCCAATAGCTTTACATTTGTCAATGCGGCCCACCGCACAAAAAGTTTGCCCACCCCTAATGTAGAAGCTTTGGTGGTAGGGGACTTAATGCACTGAGGGCTATGGCAGCAACCGGGGAAGATTAGAGGATGCTGTACAGGCTCTTTCAGCAGTAAATAATTTCTGTCATTGAGTATGGTTTCGGGCTGTTGACAGTATCAAAGAGCCAGCTTGAAAGGTTGGAGCGCATACAGAATGCTGCCATGTGGTTAATCCTGGGGTGCACAAAGGACACACCAATTATATGCATGAGGCATATCCTGGCGCCACCAACAACGATGGACAGGCATAGGGTCCTTCAGGCCAAATGGTACCTGAGAGTTGCTGCAGATAGGGATCACCCGCTGCATGCAGCCATGGATATAGTCAAGGGTCATAGACTAAGACGAGGCAGGTCCTGGATGGCACAGGCAGAACTTTCTATACGTCAGGTGTGTGATCTAGAGACCATCAATCGTGAAAAAGAGTGGGTTGAAGTTCCAGAAGACATGACGGACTGGCACAATGTAATAATAACACTGGGTTGAAGTTCCGGAAGACATGACGGACTGGCACAATGTAATAATAACACTGGGTCGTGAGTGCAGAGAATCGGCAGCGGGCCGCACTGAGTTTGAAGTGCAACAGCTGATCCAGAACACACATCAAGGTGACATAGTCATCTACACTGATGGGTCAGTGGTGAGAAACAGACGTAGTGGTTGGGGCTTTATTGCAAAGGCTAATGGACGAGTCTTGAAAAAGGAGAGTCTGGCATATGAGACTACGACCTCCAGCATGAGAATGGAGGTGGAGACAGTAACAGCGGCATTACGTTGGCTAGAGGAGACTACTGCAACACACATTATATTCATTACGATCCAAAGATTATGCTTAGTAAGGTGGAGAAAGGAATGTTTTGTGTGGAATGGCTCTCATCACTTCAGAGGTCACAGACTGTGAGAATTGTATGGATATTTTGCCTTGGCCATGCGGGGGAATGAGCAGGCTGATACGCTAGCAGGGAATGCACCTCTTGGCGGCAGATTGCCTATGGACAAGGGGGAGGTGGTCGTGCACTTGTGGAACCAGGTGGAGAAGGCGGAGGAACAGATTGAGAACCCATATATGGAAAGAATGATATTGCGGGGGATTGGCAGGGGTTCTGGAAGAATCTCAAAACTGAGAGGGGAGACCAGGAGAACTTTTAATCAGATAGCAGTGGGAACGATTAGTAGTATGACTCTTTGCTGGCTATTGAACGAGGGGACGGAGCACGTATGGGAATGTCCTGAGTGCAGTGGTGTCGGTTCTTAACTCAACTTAACTCAACTCAACATACCACTCAACATACCACTAGACACAACCAACAGCCACTTCTATATGTCAGTCACCTTGTGACAGGTACAATTTTTTTTTTTAAACTATTGGTTAAATTTTAATGAAACTGTGCACAGTTATTCTTCATTGTATTACATACATTATTTGTAGAGCAATCTTTGAAATTAAGACTTAGTTTTTGTGCAGCGGTAAAAAAAAAAAAAAAAAAATTGTCATGAAAAATTATGTTAAATTTTTAAAATTATGTAGAAGAAAAATGCCAAGAGATATCATTAAAATTTTCTACTAAACTTGTAAAGGGTCTATTTACTTACATATAAACCAAAGAATTTAGCTTGTACATTAAAAAACGACTAGATTAGATTAGAGGTTCGTTAAGAAATTCAATATGGCCGCTGTTTATCTTGGTTTTCATAGCAACCGTTAAGTGCAGTCAATTTGACATATTTTATCGATCAGCAGTCTTCAGTACCAAACCCTATAGCATAACAGAACATAGAAATTAAATATTATTGAATTTAATTGTTTAGAGTTAGCATCGCCTTTAAAAAAAAAACACACAAGTGCGTAGCAGGAACCTGCAGTGAGTTTGTGAAGTGCAGGATTAACAGTTTTTAGGCCTGAGTGCATGGAGAAATAGGTGGCCAGTGTTTCCCTTGTGTAACGAATGACAAGAGCCGACACCAAATCCTTGTACAACTGTGCTCATGCCAGTGTCAATGTAACATCCTAACCATTAGGCCAGCGTGCCCGCGATGTTCTTTTTAAATTGCGTGTACTTTGTGATCAACACCAACCTCAGGTAATGTTACATTCAGTAGTTTGCCATTGCTTTCTGAATGAGAAGTCAAAGGTGAAGTCCAGCTGACCACTACTCCACCATCAGTACACCAGAAGTCCAGCTGACCACTACTCCACCATCAGTACACCAGAAGTCCAGCTGACCACTATTCCACCATCAGTACACCAGAAGTCCAGCTGACCACTACTCCACCATCAGTACACCAGAAGTCCAGCTGACTACTACTCCACCATCAGTACACAAGACATTTCAGAGCTAGAGCCACATATCATGTTAAACAAAGCAAACATCTTCAAAGCTTTAAGTTCATGGGAAATGAGGACATGTACTCACTGAGAGGAGGACTCCTAAGTTGTCCATTAGCTGTTGCAGGGGTCGAGGTTGCTTGTGGCTTCTGCAGGCTAATTGATGTATCATGGTTGTTGGTAATGACAAGGGGAGTTAAAGGTTCTAGTTCCCGCTGCTCTAGTCTTACTGGCGACTGCTGACTGCTAATGATAGCTTCTTCAACTATTTGTTCCTTCTCATGTGGTCTAGATAAGGATTTGCTCGTCCTACTCTCTTTGGTAGACACTTTGCTGGAAGACATTTCATGAAGATTTTCTTTATCAGATGAAGATCTCCTTGGTTCAAGATAAGCTTCTTCGTTTCGTGATGTTCCTTCTAAATCAGATGATGTAACTCCAGACTCATCAGTAGTCCCAGTTCTTTTTGCAGAAGTACCCTCTGGAGAATATGCAGGCGGTGAAGGGTCATGGTCACCATCTCCTTCTGCAGAAGGCTCTCTTGCATGTTTCCCTGGTTTTGTTCCTAAATACAAAAGAAAGAAGTAATACTAATAGTTAACAATTGATAGTAAACAATTAAATTTAAATACTGAAAACACAATTTAGTTAATTAAGTGTACAAAAAACAAAATATGATACTATAGTCGTAAAAGGTAAGTAATGGTAAAAGACCATTTTCCACACCATGAGGCCTACGGTGCCAGAACCACAGTTTTTTTGACCAAATGGCACTAGAAGGTGATGTGTGCTTTTACTTCCCAGAATATTTTCTAGTACCAATTTTAGACTGAGCTGACCTGTGAGCCCAGGTCAATAGTTTAATAATCTTCACCTCACAGAGGATTTGAACACAGGACCACCAGGTCCGCAGGCAAGTGTGCTAGCTGCTGCACCACCACAGCCCCACAATATATCTACTAAAACAATCATTATTAAAGTAAGTTTGACATACATGTTAAGATAGTTTATTTTCTCAAAAACACAATTATAATTTCTCGTTCTCAGTAATTCATGTAATCATTTTTAGATGATGTATATTTACAAGAGGTATACTGACCCCGCCGGTCTCTCTGGCTGTGGGGTTACAACACTTTCTCTCTGTAATCCCGTTTATCACGCAGAGTCTCGCAGCGGAGCGAGAACTGAGGTG
Organism: Cepaea hortensis; assembly: GCA_963921405.1. NCBI lineage: Eukaryota > Metazoa > Mollusca > Gastropoda > Stylommatophora > Helicidae > Cepaea > Cepaea hortensis. Next base: position 122,205,628 of record OY992877.1, on the reverse strand, counting down.
GTTCGACCCCCGCTCGTGACTTGCGGATACTGAGCCGGCCGCTCAGAAAGCAATGGCAAACTACTGAGCGTAATCTTGCCAAGAGATCAACAGACAGCTGAAAGATGCTGCTGTTGACAGCTAAGTCCTGTAAAAGGATACGCAAAACATAGACATAGATACTGACCCCTAGTTCAAACCTGTGCTACATGTTCACAACTGACAGTGCCATATTTAATAATGTAATTACTTTCCTTCTAAAACACATTTGCCATCAGATATTATGTCTACTTTTGCTTGAATCTAGACATGAGTATAATAAAATTGTGCTAGTTTTTTTTTGTTTTTTTTCAAAATCTAATTATGTCAAATGTTGTGTAAAGGCATACATCTAACAGAATACAACATGAAATCTGGGCAGATTTATAGTGCCAGATAAGGAAACACTCCTATTGCATCCACGGTTTCCACAATACTCAATGAAACTTGTCCACAATGTAGTGCAGCTGGTGTCTGGAACACATGACTCAGCAGTCTAATCAATATTTGAGAGGATCAATAGTCCTGGCCAGCACAAGCTGCCTACACACTAGCTTCCTCGTATATCTGCTGCAATTTTCATCGTCACTAGTTAATATTGATTGTATCAATTATTCAGACAGAGATTGCCCATAAAATAAAATAACAAAACAAGTTCACAAAGATAATTGAGCAGCTGTTCAAGCAAAAACCATTGCTGTCCCCATCACTAGTTTACAGCCATTTCATGAAATTGGACTCAAGGCAACAGAATGATGAGGCAAGCAATGACTGACACACATCTCCAACCGGCTCAGTGTGCTGCCAACACAGCAACCAGCTTCAGGAGCATCTCCGATCACCTTTTCATTTCCCCCATCCTGCAGCATAACGAAGCACTACAGCAATTCATAAGCAGACCATTTCTTTGACAGATAGACAGACAATTATTAGATTTTGTATTACTGGTGTCAAGTGGAAAAAACAATTAGTTGCATAACCTTTACAGGACGTTGCAGTCAACCCCATCATTTTTTGGCTGTTTGTGATCTCTTGGCAAGTTTATGTTCAATAGTTTACCATTGCTTTCTGAATGAATGGCATCCATACCTTTTTATAAAAAACCCAATGCAAGGCGATCTGCTGCTAAATCGCCCGCAGCTGTGTTCGCGTTATGCGGGATTACGAGCTGCGTCCATAACCCCTTCATCACATAGCCGACCATCAAGCAAAATAAAACAAATTGTTGTATTCTACTTGGTGGTTAATTCTGTGGTCACATTTAATGCATAGAAATTTTTATCAGGAAAGTTCAATACTCATTTAGGTTGGCATGTCTACATTGCAATGTTCTAATAGTGGATGTAACATTAATTATCCATAAATTACAGAAAGTGGAGTTAAAAATAATGAAGGGATTAGATGAGTTAATCCTGTCTGTCAAAAGACAGTAAAGATAAACATCCTTTCCTGAGCTTTAAAACAATGTTCATGGATAGAACTAAATGTCAAACCAAAGATCACAGTCAGCAATGAAGAAAGTGAACATGTCACAAATCTGTAATATCTTGGCTCAAGAGTAAAAAATCATGGGATTGGTTCAAAAGAAGTCAGTTGGACACCGGCCAATAGCAATTAATAGTATTAAGAGACTATGGCACAATTAATAGTATTAAGAGACTAAGGCACAAAAGCAAACAAATTACAGTGACATTTTTTAGAATATGCATTTTCCTGGGGCAACATATGGATGTGAATCCTGGACCATTTCACAAGCACCAAAGAAAATCAATACTTTTGAACTTAAAGGTTACAGGAACATTCTTAGAATACTTAATGCCAAAAAAAAAAAAAAAAAACTACTGACATTTTTTTTCAAGACCTAGTGTCGAAGAAACTGCTCATAAATAGTATGTCTCAGAAACTTAAATCATCATCATCATGAACCCTTCCGACAGATTAGGTGCTCATGACTCTACAGTTCTTGGTCCTTGGTATTCTGGATCAACTCTGAGATGATATTCTTCCATGCCACCATGTGTCCATACAGCAGAAAATGACAGACTTTTCCCATACTACATGCCACAGTGGTTTGGAGAGAACAGTGGTGGAAGACATGGTTCCTGGAAGTAAAGCAGGGGTCAACTAGCACAAAGATAGAAACAGGACACTGAAGATAGCTTAGGCATCAAAACACATGAGGTAGGGGACTAGCTATGGATCGAGAATTCTTTCAACAGGGTTGCGATAATAGCAACATTCTGCAAAAGACTTGTTTTCTTCTCCTTTCGCCCTTTATACCACAGCGGGGAATTGGCCCTCAAACAACTCACTTCAAGCCCTCCTTTATACCACACCAGAGCATAGGCCCTCAACCAACTCACTTCAAGCCCTCCTTTATACCACAGCAGGGCATAGGCCCTCAACCAACTCACTTCAAGCCCTCCTTTATACCACACCAGGGCATAGGTCCTCAACCAACTCACTTCAAGCCCTCCTTTATACCACACCAGGGCATAGGCACTCAACTCACTCACTTCAAGCCCTCCTTTATACCACACTGTGGCATAGGCCCTCAACCAACTCACTTCAAGCCCTCCTTTATACCACACTGTGACACAGGCCCTCAATCAACTCACTTCAAGCCCTCCTTTATACCACACTGTGGCATAGGCCCTCAACCAACTGACTTCAAGTCGTCCTATTCTTGGCTATCCCATGCAACTCCATCCATCTCATCTCATCATGTTCCTGTTGTACCTTGCGGTGTCGAGGTGAAGTATAAACATCGTGAGAGTGCCAAATTATGGGCTTCATCTATCGATATTCCCTTGGACTCTGCTATTCCCTCCATCCAACGTTTACGTGGTCGGCCTCTTCCTCTGTTTCCATCTGGTCTGTACATCATTGCTTGTTGTGGTATGCTGTTGAATGGTAACCTACTTGCATGGCTAAACCATTTGACTTGCTGCTTTCTAATAAAATCTAGTGCTGCTATAACACCCCCACTTTAGTCCTGATTTCTTCATTTCTGATCTTATCTCTTCTTGATATGTTGAGAATTCTTCTCAGGAATCTCATTTTCCTTTTCTATTTTTCTGTCATTGTCCAGGTTTGGCATTGGTAACATAGAGTTGGTAGGAAGATTGTGTTGTAAAGTGCTTTCTTAGTAGTTATTGATACATGTTTGTTCTTTAGTATTGGTGCCATTTGTCCAATGAGTTGATTTCCCTTATTGCATATATTTTCGATCTCTTCTTCTGATCTGCCATTTGATATTATTATACTTCCTAGGTACCTGAAACTCTTTACTTGTTTCAAGGGATGTTCGTTTAGGTGAATTGTTGTTTTTCTTCTTTAGTTATAGTCATTACCTGTTTTGCTTGTGCTAATTTTCATGTTATGTTCCCTACACATTTCGTTTAGACTAATCATGTGGTCTTGTAATTCAGCTTCTGATTTTGCTACCAGTGCCTGGTCGTCCACAAACAGTTCTTTAATGGTTAGATTTGCAGATGGTTCTTCTTCTGTGTTCTCGTCATGCAGTATTCTTGCGGTCTCTGTTTGGCTGGTTTCTTTACATATTAGTTAGTTAGTTAGTCGAGGTTCCAACTTTAAGGCAACGGGTCGTCCCCATATTGCTCCGTTCCTGTGCCAGTGAATATCACACAAAATGCTCCTCACAATGGAATAGACAGGAGTATCAGCAAGCCAACAGCCCGCACAGGTACACTGTGCATAATGCCGCCGCCAGAATGCCAACACAAAAGTCCTCCATGAAAAGTACAGTTCATCGCCGATGGAAACGGCAGTCACCAGAAAGACTTCATTGACCCGGGTTTTATCCCATATGGCTCGGTCTCTTTCCGCAGGACGACCCGCCAAAAGCGCTGCACAAAGCACGAACTCCGTAGCTACAGCGGCGACTCCCAGGAGCCTCCTGAAAAATGCACGCGTGAGCCGAAAAGGCAAACCAGTCAATCCAGCAACAGCCGGCCGCCATCGTTTCCAACATGCAGTTCACACTACAAATAACCGCAGATGTAAAAGCATTCCACGAAAAACTCACAGCTCAGTGTCACGCCATGCACTCACTCAGTAGCAGAGCGACGGAACCATATCCTCCTTAGTCGCCTCTTACAACGTGCATGGTAGGCAATAGTGTTACTATTCTTTGCTCCCCCGTATGGGCCCCGGCAACACACGGGGGTTCTTTACATATGTTGTCTATATATGTTATAAACAAGAGAGGGGACAGGACACAACCTTGCCGTACTCCAGTTCTTATGGTGAAGGGTTCCGAGTGTCCACCAGTTGCCCTCACTATGCATTCACAGTTGTTGTATAAGCTTCTACATAGGTTTGTTGGATGTTAGCTCCATCCATGTCCTTGTCATATCATTCGTTTCTATTTCTCTTCTCCGTGTGTTTCAGGTCTTCCTCTATTTCTTTTGCCTTGTGGACTCCAGACACAGGGCTTCTAGTTATACTATTCTCAGGTCTTCTCATGTATGTACTATCCAGTGCCAGCTTTTTGTGTTTGAGGTCACCTCTTGAGTCATTGATATTTATATAGTTCTCTACATGAACTCCACATTAGTAAATCTGTCACATCATTTTGGTCTCATTCTGTGCAGGCACCAATTAATGAATGTTTGTAGTTTATTGTAGCTACGGACTTCATGCTATAATTATATATACTGAGCAAAGGCTCTTCTTTGAGAAGAAGTGTCGTCACAATGCAGAGAAATCTATGAGTCTAGATCACAAACTAAGATCCTTTCACCTAGGAAAATCTGCAGAATTGCCACCAGGAATCTTAGAACTATGCATGAATTGGAAAAGAGAGCATGGGTGGTTGTGGAAATTAAATATAAGATAAGAATTTTGGGATTATGCAAAGCAAGATGGAATGGACCAAGCAAAACACTAAACACAAGTGAAATTAATTATAACATTCTCAGGCCACACAGAGGTAAATTTCCCTCATAGGGAAGGTCATCTAATGCTAGCTAAATTAAATTCTAGAATAATAGCAGCAACATTTGAAACATCAATATGATTCAGTGTTACACACCAACAAATGATAAGAATGAATCAGTCAGTTAAGGAGGAATGTTACATGAAACTCAAGTGCACTATAGGTAATCAAAGAAGTGATACTATCAAAATATTGATGGGTGACCTCATGGCTTCATTCTGTATCTGCTCTAATTTCACTAGCTGACTCTTTGAGACAGTCAGCATTCCGAGTCCATACTCTAGCAATAAAATGATCAAGTGCTGTAAAAGTGTGAATAGCATTTTCTGCTCCATACCCCCATATTCTTCAGTACTTTAACCCTTTACTGGGCAAAATGTCCGGGAACGATTTCTACCCTGGACCGGGCAATCTGTCCGAAAGCATCCGTGACTATTATGCATTGTAAAAACGCGATCTTGCGGCTTTCCGAGACTTCCAATTGTCTACTTTTGGTTTCGCCGACAGCTTGACAACGTAGCCAGCATTGGCAAGCGTGTACTTTGAATTTGAACGGATTTTTAAAATAGTTTTTGTGAGTTTTACGCTTTGTATTTCAAAATGGATTTTGGCTATTCTTCAGTTATAGTGTAGATTTCGCTGGGTTCTTCTTCTTCTGCATTCATCCGGAGTTTTTTTTCCGGACGTGATTGCGTTGTGCCTGTTTACAGCAGAGCTGCGTTCTTGCGCCATTAGGCAGACACATCCAACTTCTGCGGGCATTTGTTGACCGGGTTAGTTCAATTTAAGTGACATTGAAAGGCACGAAGTTGACTATTAATCGGAGCTAGATATCAGTGATCAGCGTTACTTTGTGTTAGCAGTCGTGAGTCAGACTTTAAAGAAAGTGATCATGATTCTGAAAATGTGTTTGTAAATTTCCGTATAAATGACTGATAATCACAAACAATATGTTGTATTTTGTAAATATTTGTGTTCATGTGTGGATTAGCACATTCACGTGAGTAAAATATTCTGCATGCTTTTCCCTTCATTTTGCTGTTTATTTGACTAAAATCTGTTGACTAACAACTTATATGTGATATTTTTACTAACGTAACCCAAAATGTTACTGAACCTCAAAATTCTTCTTGCCCGTTCAGGGCTACAAAACAGACAAACGTGTGTCTGGTAAAGGGTTAAGCCCTTTGTGACATTTTGTAACCACCACTTCAACATAATCCCTTAAGAACAGGCTTCTATTAAAAATGATCCCCAGGTACTTCAGTCTGCTTTCTTTATTCACAGTTCTACCATTTATTCTTAAGCTTGGTAAGTCAGCTTTAACAATCCTATTGTTCAAAGAGCACCACAAGACAGAAGCCTTTTCTGGGTTAATGACAGCATTCATTTCCATTCACCAATCTATCACTTTGCGCATTGTCGTCTTGATTTCTGTCCCTCCCCTGTTTGTATGCTTCTTCTTCTTCTTCTTCGTCTTCTTCTGTGTTTATCTGGAGTCTTTTTCAGATGTGATTGCGTTGTACCCGTTTACAGCGGAGCTGCGATACTGCGCCTTTAGGCTGACACATCTGACTTCTGCGGGCGTTTGTTGACCGGGTTAACCTTCCCGGGTATTCGGACTTTCCATGTAATGGATTTGCTATCCGAGCAATATTCCATTTCGTGCTACTGGGACACTTTTTCCACCTTTGATGACGCCCACACAATGAGCTTTTGATACGGACTTTCCACTAACGGATTTGCTAACCATGCAATATTCCATTTCGTGCCACTGGGACGCTTTTGCCATTGATATATATGTGGCACGAATTGTGGCAGGCTAAGATCTTCTTCGTGCACCTCAAGATGTCAACTTGAATATAGTTAAAGTAAGCTGCAGTCAACTTGAGCTTGTTGATATCTCCATAGAGCTTGTCCTCTAATGAAGCAGGTGTGGGCCAAATTATTTTTCTCTATTCTGCATATATTGAGCACTCCTGCAGCAAATGTTTAGCTGTCATTTTACCAGTTCCACAATTACATTCATCAGTATCTCCTATCTTTAGTTTATTGTTATGTCCTGGGCAATTGAGTTTTAGACAAGTTAGGGGAACTTAGGCCGGGAGTTAGACGTGGGCAAGTGAGGAAAACTTGGCCCAAAGATACTCAGTGGAGTTGAGTTTGTTACGGTCAAACACGGGAGAGAGTCCGGCGTAACAGGTTATTTTACAAAGGTCTGTAGAAGGCAGTATGGTTTTCCGAAGGAGCATGGAATATATATATATATATATATATATATATATATATATATATATATATATATATATATATATATATCGGTTTTCTGACTGTTCCTGGGATAGCACATTTTCATCATGTTCATGTATAATTAATAAAGATATTGTGTGTGTGTGTGCAAACCAGTGTTCTCGAGTGACTACTTGTGGTTGATCATGGTGAATGATCGGTGATTGATTGATTGATTGATTTAGGAATCGACATCACAGCATTCGGGGCATTCCCATAAGTGCTCCGTCCCCATCCTCAGCAGCCAGCGAAGAGTTCCAACACTAATAGTACCAGTAGCAATCTGATTATAAGTCTGTCTCGTCTTTCCTCTGAGCGTTGAGCGTCGGCCAGATCCCTTCGTCACTCCTCGTTGTCTCATTCTTGCCAGACCATGGTAATCCATCTGCTCCTCCGAGGTGTGCACGTGCTCCCACAAGGCCGCAGCCACGTCTGCCTTGTCATGTATCAATACTCCACCAAGTTCTGCAGAGCCAGCCAATCTGTCCGCCTGTTCATTTCCCAGCACACCGGCATGCCCCGGAGAAAAGATCCAGGCGATGCTTGTCACCCGTGACCTCCGAAGCGAAGCAAGCCACTCCGCACGAAGTCTGCCCGTCCTCACCCTCGTCAGCATGCTTTCTGAGTCAGTTACAATCACGATGTATGTGTGTGTGTCATATTCTCCATCCAGCGGAGAGCCGCAGTGACTGCCTCCACTTCCATTCTTAAGCTGGATGTTGTGGTATCATATGCCAGGCTCTCCTGCCCCAAAAATCGACCATTAGCTTTGGCTATGAACCCCCAGCCACTTCTCTCACCTCTTGACACCGAACCATCTGTGTAGATAATCACATCACTCTAGTGAGCATTGTCCTGAATTAGTTGCTGGATTTCCACTTCCGTGGCCCCTGCTGGCCACTCCCTGCACTCCCGGCTTAATGTGATTATAACTCTGCACAAGTCTGACAGCTCCGCTGGCACTCTGACCCACTCCTCTCCATGCCTAATGTTCTCCAAGAGGCACACCTGTCTGATCGTATCCTCCGCCTGAGCCATCCATGATTTCCCTCTTATCAGTCGCTGACCCTTAACTGCGTCCAGCGCCTCATGCAGTGGGTGGTCTGTGTCTACAGCTACTCTGAGGTATGCCTTCGCCTGCAACACCTTGAGCCTACCAGCAAAAGTCGGCAGACCAAGGATGTAACGCATACACACTACTGGGGTTCTCTAGTGCATCCCAGAATGACCCGCATAGCTTCGTTCTGTATGCGCTCTAACTTCACCAGCTGACTCTCTGAGACAGTAAGCAGACCTAATCCATAATCAATTACTGAGAGGATCAAGTGCTGGTATAGGGTGAAAAGCATTCTCTGCTCTATGTCCATTGCAGCCATAGTTTTAAGTGCATTGAGTCCCTTTTGAGATCTTGTCACGACCGTCTCCACATGGTCCTTGAAAGATAGGCTCCTGTCAAATGTGATCCCCAGATACTTCAGTTTGTTCTCTCTGCTGACATTTCTACCATCTATCGCGAGACTTGGGACATCAGCTCTTACAATCCTGTTGTCCAGAGAGCACCACAAAACAGCCGCCTTTTCCGGGTGGATGACAGCACTCATTTCTATGCACCAGTCAATCACTTTATCTACTGTCGCCTGTAACTCCTGGGCTGTTTGCTCCCTATCTCTCCCCTACCTATATGCAAGAATATCATCTGCAAATGTTAGTATTCTTCCAACCCCTAGTGCTTCTAGGTTTGCAATCTTGCTCGTATACACATTAAAGAGCACCGGTGAGACTGCAGATCCCTGTGGCAGTCCCGGGGTTAACATAAGTGGCTCTGAGGTCCATGCGCCTAGACGGAGAGCAACCCGACGAGAGTGCAGGACGGCTGCTATCCAGTTCACCAACCAGGGATTGACCCCATTCTCCATCAGTGCGGTCATCAAAATATCATATCGAACTCTATTGTTCGCATCCTCGAGATCAAGCGCTACCGCCATAGTTTCTTGTCTACTCTGGAACCCCTCATAAACATCAAAGGCAAAAGTGGCTGCATTTGACCAGGTATCTTTTCCTGGCCTGTAGTTTCCCAGACTTCTTGGAAGAAACTTCCCCCTTTCCAAAAACTCTTGCAGCTTGACAGCGACTATCTTCTCTAAAACCTTCCTAAATGTATTTTGAAGGGTGATGATCCTATAGACGCTAAGCTTTGAATGATCCTTGAATGGTTTTGGGAGAAGGATGAGATAGCTGTGTACCCAGTCCTGCAGTACTGATGCTGTCCTAATGCTCTGGTTAAAGCAGTTGGTCATCTCCTCCAGGTCTGCTTCGCTCAAACCCTTCATGTGGCCATACGGTGTGATCGGTGATTCATCTTGCACTACTCAGTTATATCTAAATAATATATAGAGCCTAGACACAGCCAATTCTAGCTGTTACAAAGGAATGTGACAATAGGTTATGTCTATGTTAGGCTGAGGTATTCATCCGCACTCTTTAGCCAGTCTGCCAGCCTCTTCATTTCCAGGTATATTGCAATGTAATGGGATCCATTGTATTGCAACTTTTTTGGATTTCTGACATAGTCCATGGAATGCTGCTCTTAGATCTGCTAGTTCTGTGCGCTTCAGTATTGAGACAGCTGACTTTGCATCTGTGAAGATAGCTATTGCTTCTCTTTATTTTCCTCCATCATGAGCATTTCTGCTGCAGTTTTCAAAGCCTCTACCTCTGCTTTGAAGGTACTTGAAAATGTTCCAGTTGCCACTGACTGTTTTTTTTTCACTCCATTTTTTTTAAATTTAGAAGAATTCCTCCTTCTCCATTTTCTATTGAATTTTTGGCTGATCCGTCTGTATATGCATGGGTCTAATTGCTACTTGGGTAATGTTCTTTAATGTAGTTTAGGGCGATTTTTCTTCTTTCTGTTTCATTCTGAGTGTTCTTTTTCTCAATACTGCCATGGTCCAGACAAGGAGATGTACTAATTAGGCATAACTAGTCCATGTCCTTATCTTGACCATGGCAAATACCAGGAATGTTTTCTATCATCTCAGGCAGTTGCTGCTGTCTCCAAGCTGGGAACTTGTGTGCATTGTAAATGGGTTTGACTGTTGATATGTTAAATATTGGATCTGCCCTAATCTTTCGTTTTGCAGTTTCTACAAGGTTGCTAAGCTTCAGTCTTCCCTTTCCAAAACCATTAAACTTTTTATACATGGTGTGATCTGTCAATCTTCTAAATTTTTCAGCTTGTTGCTGGGCTCTACTATATCTTCTATCCTGCATTGGTTGTAAACAAGTGATCTTTTCTAGTTCACTATTAGTCGTTGTCTTGAGGATTCCAGTTATAATCCGCATTCCTTGATTTTGGACTCTACTTATTTTGTTAAAGTTTGACTTAGCTGCTGTTGCCCAAGCTGCAATGCCATATTCCAGTACTGGCCTCACCCGTCCAGTATATAACTTCTTGAGAACTTTCTCATCTGCTCCCCATGTCACCCATCGTAGGCTATAGCTAAAAATTTCAGTCAAGGATATGCACTACTGATGAGCTCAAAAGAGAGCGAAACTCGAGTCTGGTACTTCCAAACTGACGTGGACGAGGCCTCAGGTTTGTGCCGGAATAAGATAAGTGTTGTCAGTAGTGGGTTGTGCTCAATGTTTAAATCTCAAATCCCGGAAAAAACCAAATAAATCAATTTGATTATTGTTTGCTGCACTTTAGGTGGCCTGGTGTGCCTTGCCAGTTGAGAAGACCTGATCATTCGGGGCCACATCAATTAACGGATGTCAGTCGCTGCGATTGGGCAAATTTTGAGCTACAGCCTATGATGGGTGATATTCTAGTGTGATAATTTGATCGCGTTCTAGCGTGTGCCATGTGGTTTAATGGTGATACACCCGCGTCACACGCAAGTGATCCAGGTCCAGTCAAGGATATGCACTACTGACGAGCTCAAACGAGAGCGAAACGAGTCTGGTGCTTCCAAATTGACATGGACAAGGCCTTAGGTTCGTGCCGAAATAGGATCAGCATTGCCAGTAGTGGGTTGTGCTCAATGTTTAGATCTCAAATCCCGGAAAAAACCAAATAAATCAAATTCCACCATTTGTTTCATGTTGCCATGTTGTGTATTTATGTTTTCACAATATTTGTGTGTTAGTATGGCAAACCTATCAAAATCAGCTCGTTTGTAATTCCAGCGAGGCAAAGGCTTTTGCTCCTGTGGAACATACTCCATATTCATTACAAGCTTGATTGGTCTGTGGTCACTGCCTGCTAATTGGTCAAGCACATGGTGATAGATTTTGTGGAGGATGTCTCCTGTGCAGAAACCTAAGTCTGGAGTAGAAGTGGTAAACCATCTTCTAGAGTAGAAGCTTGGTGAGTCATCCGCTTTGTTGAGTAGATGGAGATTTGAGTCTATTTCTCAGTCCTCCACTTCATCTCCTCCTTTGTCAGTATCTGGGTATCCCCATCTTTCTGAACGGCTATTAAAAGTCTCCGATAATAATGCAGTTTGTGTCAGTTATTTTCATGTCTGAAAGTGTTAGGTCCTTATCCGCTGGGCTATACAGATTGTATATTCTTATTTTCATGTCCTTTATCATTATATCAACTCCTATCATTTTCGCTTGGTTGTCAGAGGTTACAGATATTTCACTGCAAGGTATTGTAATTTGATTAAGTATTAGAATTCCTCCTTTGTGTCCTTCATGGTTGAAAAGTGTGACTGGTATCCTCTGACTGAGAATCTGTGACGGGCGTTGAGGTGTGCCTCTTGAATGCATGCCACATCTATTCTATCTTTATGGAGACGATTTGTTAGAGGGACTTTCTTGTTAAAAACTCCTTCGGCATTCCACTGTAGTATCTTGAGTGTCCGGGGTGTTTGGTCAATAGCTCTTACCCTACTCCTCTGTGCCTTGACTCCACAGCACAGGCAAAGGTGACCACCAGTAGTATTGGGTGGACCCCCTCGAGGCAGGGGGCCCAGCACCATCACCCCCTGATGGGACTTCACAGGATTAGCACCATACTGATTAATTTTCATTTGTGGCATCATGGATTGATTAAGTCACACTGCACTGTTTTGTCAAGGCTGGGGCTGAGTACATCCAATTTCATAATCTCCCCACCAGTTCTACCGCGTCGTCGTCAACGACGCCTGGCAATTACGGCCAGGTCCGCCTGTAAGCGACACAACCCACGCTGTGACAGGAATGGTCAGTCGGTGCATGCGTGGGACATGAAGTCCACGCAGGGACACAACCCCGACTGGCGAGAACTCACAGGGGTTAGCGCCAGACGGCTTGGGGCGGTTGTACAGGACAGACGGATTGAATGGTGCTCGCATGACTTGTGTGTATGAACGCTAATAGATAGAAAGCCTGTGTGAGTATAGGAGACTGTGCGCCTGGTATGTAGGATTGTGAGTTGTATACATTGCATTTATATATCTATTGCTTGTATTATGGCATCGCTATTGTAATTGCGCGATGCATGTAATGGTTTGCATGTAATGGTGTGTCACGTAAAGTCATTCTGTGACAGTGTTTGTATCACATCTGTTAGTGATTACGAGCCTGTGTTATTGCTGAATGCAAGATTCTGACAGGTGTGAACGAGGGTGCATCGTCCAGCTTGAACCAGTTATAAAATAGATGCGAATGCAGATGTATCGTCCATCTTTGAATTAGTTGTAAAATAGGATTGAACGTGTGTGTAAGCAGAAAGTTTTGGAAAGAAAGCACTATGGAAAGTAAGTTGTTGAATGTGTTGAACGGACAACATTACGACTAACAAACATACTCGACAGCACACACAAACCTACAAAACTTAGTTGACAATGCATACACCACATAAACATACACGTCCTAATATTTTCTTCTTCCAAAAAGCAACAGGTTTTTGTGTCATCCGAAACCGTTAGCAAGTAAAGTTAATTTTTCCAGGCAGTAACGATCAGGCAGCCATTCTCTGGGACAGTGTTCCAACATACTCCAGAGCTCCAAAGTCACTTAAGTATTATCTTTGTTCACATATACTTTTGGGTGTAAGTCTAGGCATAAGCTGTATTTGATAAATACTGTACAGATTATTGTATTTACTAACACCTTATAATTAATTTTTGTACATTCATTGTATCTGAAATAGTTCATCATGTCTACATTGAACGATTTCATCGAATCTGGTTTAAAAATGAAGTTAACTGGTGATGAGTTAACAAAGTGGAGTGAGGCAAAATATGCAGAGTATGTCCAATGTGAAGATAGAGCTGCCGAAAGGGAGCTGAGAAAAGCAGAATTAGAGGCGGAGGCTAGAAAATCAGAAGTAGAGGCTGAGGCTAGAAAGGCAGAATCAGAAGCTGCTTTAAAACAGTCTGAGTTAGCGGCCAAAACTAAACAGGCAGAATTAGATGTGAAAAAGGCAGAAACAGATGCCGAAATAAGAAAAGCTGAGATCTCTGCCCAAAGTAAGAGGGAAGAACTCGAAATGCAGCTGAAAATTAAACAGCTGGAAGCTGAAACATCAGCAGATAAAGATTATAGAAAGTCAGAAAGACTAGAAAAAGAAAATCAGTACAAAAAGTACCAAGGGATCGTCAAAAATTTCACCACGGGCGACTGCATTGCAGCCTTCACCCAAAATTTTGAAACGATAATGGAACATTATCAGATCCCAGAGACTGAATGGAACATTATATATATGAGAAGTCTTTCAGGGGAACCTCTCAAAGTGATAGAGACCATTCCCAAAGATCTCAGGAAAGATTATCAATATATTAAGTACAAAATTATGTCACACTTCCTGTTAGATGAAGCAGGCTACAGAGAACAGTTTAGTAAATTAGCTCCAAAACCTACACAAACTTTCTCTGACTACATCTCAGTAGTACAGGATATATTTAGTAAATGGCTGTCAGCAGCCAAAGTAAATAACAGCTTTGATAAGCTGAAAGATCTAATTCTTAGAGATAAAATCATTTCATCTCTACCACCACCATTTTCTAAATTTCTGCAAGAATGTGAGTGCGAGAGTGTGAAACATATAGAGAAACGAGGTTCGGCTTATTTCACAGCCAACAACCAGTGTTTTACTAGTGGATTGACTGACACAGACTTTGTAGCAGCCGCTACCTATGACAGAACGAAGTCAGGTCCCTACAGTAAACAGAAACCCTTTAAGCAATCTACTGATAAGTATTACCAATGCAGATATTGCCATCTTCCACATAATGAAATTGATATGTGTGACAAACACCCAGGGTACCTCACATACTTGCAAAACTATATAGATAAGCAAGATAAGGAGAGAAAGAGCTATAAACGACTAACCAAATGCTTCCTTTGTAAGGCATATGGCCACTGGCGTCATGCTTGTAAAGGTAGACAAATGACCAGAAAGGCTAATGCAGCCATGTTTGATAGCTCTTCCTCAGATGAGGAACAAGTAGAAAATCATCCTGTTAATGCAGCACAGGCCATTGATGTATTTCATCTTGAAAAATGTACCATCTGTGATCGTGTTCATGAAGATGGCTTATTAACATGCGGCCACTCAATACCTATTACCAATGAAGAAGCTAATTTGGTAATAAACTCCAAAGGTAAACTTAACATCCATCAAGGGTTTGTACATGGCAAATCTGCCACCGTTTTACGAGATAGTGGATGTACTCTTATTGGTTTGAAGAGATACTTTATTTTACCTTCAGATTATACAGGCAAACATGTTACATGCAGAACTTTCTCAGGTAACATCGAGAAATACCCACTTGCATAGGCATATATTGACACCCCATTTCTCACAGGAAAGGTTAAATGCATAGCATTATCCAACCCATGTTATGATATAATTATGGGTAACCTTCCTGAAGTAAATGATATGCCACATGACAGTATAACATCTTCTGCCGAATGTATTATTGATAATGCAATATCATCTTCAACTGAATATATTGTTGACAATGTATTATCATCCTCGAATGAATGTATGTTTGCAAATTCATTAACTTCATCACATGATTGTATTGGTCTAAATGTAACATCACCTTGTCATGTTGTTGATATTTCAAATGCAGTAACTAGATCTGCAGCAAAAGTGCAAGATCAAATTAACCAGACTAAGGCTTTGGAAATGTTAAGCCCAGTTATACTACCTTCTAAGACCATGAGGGAAAATTTCATAACAGCCCAAAAGGCAGATTTATCTTTGCACAAATATTTTAATTTAATAGGCCAAAAGCCAAGAATAACAAAGAATGCTAGATGGCATTTTGCCCTAAAAGGTGGTATCCTTACACGGTACTACACCAAAGGTACCAGCACCACTGAGTAAACGGTGTTACCAACCGAACACTGCAAACAAGCATTACATCTAGCACATGACATACCCTTTGCAGGGCATATGGCTTATTTGAAAACTAGATCGAGATTACTTACCCAGTTCTACTGGCCTAAATTCTGCAGTGACACTAAACAATATTGCAGAACTTGTGACATCTGCCAGAAGCTTGTTAAAAAGGGTAAACACCCGCAAGCTGAACTACAAATAACAGATCTAGCAAGTAGACCTTTTGAAAAGATTTCTGTTGATATTGTAGGTCCTCTAAACCATGTGACATCAAGAGGAAATAAGTTCATTCTAACGATAATTGACCTCTGTAGCAGATGGCCTGAGGCGATTCCACTTAAGAAAATAACTGCCAAGGATGTAATGGAAGTTTTCTTCCACATATTTTCTAGAGTAGGGTTTCCTGATACCATTCTCTCAGATCGGGAAAGTCAGTTCATAGCTGCAGCCACTCAAGCCTTTACTAGAATGTTAGGGGTAAAGCAGTGCTTTAATAGCCCATACCACCCTCATTCTATGGGGATTGTAGAAAAGATAAACGGTGATCTCAAGCATATGCTATCAAAAGTTACCCAGGAACACCCTGAAGACTGGGATACTTATTTACCTGCCATACTATTTGCATATCGCGAAGTACCTCATTCCAGTACAGGTTTCTCACCATTTGAACTTGTATATGGAGCCAAACCACACGGCCCATTATCTATGTACCATTCTTCTTCTTCTTCTTCTTCTTCTTCTTCTTCGTTCATCCAGAGTTTTTTTCCGGATGTGATTGCGTTGTGCCTGTTTACAGCAGAGCTGCGTTCTTGCACCGTTAGGCCGACACATCCGACTTCTGCGGGCATTTGTTGACCGGGTTAACCTTCCCGGGATGTACCATTCTATGTTAACTGAAAGTGTAAATGTACATAAACCAGTATCATCATATGAACATGTAACATCATTGCGAGATAGGATAATGAAATCTTGTGTATTAGCTAAAGAAGCACTGAAACAATCTGGTGTTATTTACAGACAGTATGCAAACAGAGGAAATAGGACAATAACACTGACACCTGGACAAGACGTACTACTTCTTTTGCCAAGCGACAGACACTTATTGACAGACTCATGGCAAGGACCGTTTAAAGTACTGAGACAAATCTCGACAGTAGACTATGAGATCGCAGTAAAGGACAAACACAAAATATTTCACATCAACATGTTAAAACCGTACTACAACAGAGACGAAGACCAAGACGAGACAGCAGCAAGCACAACGATAGTGGACCACACAGACGATGACGATACCGACGAAATACCAACCCCATCACTTGACACGACAAACAATCTGCATGACATCAAAATAAATCCTAATCTTACTCAGTGTGACGGGATGAGTCTAGATCACTATGCAAACCCCACCACTACTGCGTTAGTGGAATTACTATTTACATTCTGGATTCAGTAGGCAGCTAAATTACTAATAATGACGTCATATTGGCGACGCAGACATTTGCTGCACTAAAACTACACACTGTACTATTGGGGACAGCACATTTCCACGTCATCATCAAATGATGTCACAAGGGAAATCCCCTGTCTTCAACCCTTATTAATATCAAGTCTAATGACTGGGGATATAGGTCCGTCACTCCCTAGCTACGGGAATGCGGCGATATGCTATTAGTACGGTTGCACCGGAAATTGTGACTAACAACTTCCGTCCGGTTCACAACGACCATAGCTGCTGGGCTAAGCAGACCTTATATGAAGTGAGCTGCCATATCCAATTGCATCCTTGGTAGATTATACCAAAACCTATCTTAAGTGCTGCACTAAGACTGGGGGAGCCTCGCTGCTGATACTGCTGACACCTAACTGGTCCGGTTACCGAAACTTACAGCCACAAACTAGTGGAGACGGAACCTGGAATCCGGAGGAGCATCGTACACCTGTCGAATGCCAGGGTCGACTCCAAGACATAATACAACCGAAAGCCAGCACTATTCCTAACAGAGATCAGATTGTCTCAGGTGACTCTGTGTCTACATGTGTTCTGAGTGTGTCACTGTCTGGATGGTGTGAATGATGATATGCTATCTGTCTAAGCATCAGAAAACTATTTTATTTTTGTACCTGTAACATAAATGTAACTATCATAGTTCACCAGTTGAACAACAATTTTCATTTTCTCTTTTATTATTAAAGAGTATTATTGTTTTATACTTTCACCAACGTACTCCACTTGTGATCATTTTGAACGCAAGGTGTGCGCGTGAGTGCGTGAAAGTATTTAAAACAGGGGGCTCCATCAATTGACGAAGGATCACCGACAGATAAACTAGACAGTCGTGTTAGGGCTTCCTACATACACGAGTGTTCTTCACCTTCTGCCTTTGTCTACCAAGTGAATCCCAGTCTCTTCTATCGGGACCATCCCTTTAGACATTCTTGTAACGAGCCATAATTTCTAGAGACTGTCGGCAAACTCTTGGATAGGGATTTCTGTCTATTTCAATAGAAACACCCTAACGGTCGGTGACACTCAGACAGAGACCGACAATTGCAGACAACTGTTACAAGACTACAGTAGTATTTTTTCCAACCATCCAGGACAAACAGACTTAGTACATCATCACATTATTCTGACATCCAACACACCAATAAAGTGCAGACCATACTCCATTCCCATACACTACAAAGAGAAATTACACCAAGAAATTCTAGACCTAGAGAAGAATCACATCATCAGACGATCACAGTCACATTTTTGTTCACCGATAGTGATTGTGAAAAAGAAGGACAACATCATACGACTCTGTGTTGACTATCAGAAACTTAACAATATCACAAAGTTGGATTTAGAACCTATGAGCAACTGTGAAGACATACTGACTGAACTGACAGATTCAAGATACTTTACAAAACTGGACATGATGAAAGGGTATTGGCAAATACCGGTACATCATGACAGCATACATCTGGCAGCATTTGCCACACCCTGGGGACTATACGAATGGTGCAAGCTTCCATTCGGGCTAGTCAATGCCCCTGCGACATTTGTACGGATGACAAGACTTCTTCTGACAGACATCCCTAATATAATTTACTACATGGACGACATCTGTATACATACGAAGACTATGACAGACCATGTATCAACATTAAAGCAGACATTTGACCGCATCAGACACCACGGACTGACAGTTAAACCATCGAAAGTTGACATAGCCTACCAAGAAATTCAATTTTTGGGTTATAAAATTTGTAACGGCTTTGTCACTACTGACAATAACATCGTGTCAAGAATTCTTAAATTGTCGCTTCCGACAACAAAGAAAGAAATGAGAAGTGTCCTAGGTCTGTTAAATTATTACAGACAGTTTATACCAAATTTTGCTACGTTGACTGAGTGTTTCACTAACCTACTAACGAAAGACAAACCGAACAAAATTGTAAACAGCGAATGCCTAAAACCTGCATTTACAAAAGTGTTATCCTACTTTTCTAGTAACCCGGTTCTTAAATTACCAAATTTGGACACTATTTTCAGATTGAGAACTGACGCGAGCTCCATAGCGATCAGGGCAGTATTATTGCAAGAGCACGACCAAATTCTTCACCAAGTGTACTACGTAAGTCGTAAATTGAAACCAAGAGAAAAAAATTGGTTGACGCCTGAAATTGAGGCCCTTGCTCTTGTGTACTCTGTTAGAAAATTATCCAGGTTTCTTTTTGGGAAACATTTCATAGTCGAGACAGACAACAGTCCGTTGACAATCATCACGACTGGAACTCCTACTAACCACAGAGTAGCAAGATGGTCACTATTACTACAAGATTTCAGTTTTGAAGTCAGGCATATCCGTGACACACAAAATACGATTGCCAACCTTCTTTCCAGATGTCCTTACGACACATCCGAAAGCCTAATGGTGCCTGAGTGCACACAGCAGACCAATAAGTAATCTGCAGATTAGTATAGCGCTCAGCAACACGGCAAATAGTGAAATTATTTCAGAAATGCTGTGTAGAAAGTGTGATAGGGACAATGTCCCAATGTAAATATAGTATATATATCTTATAATTATTGGAATAATTGTGATGAATACTTGTGTGGTATGTGATTGAAAGGTAATATTATTTTAAATATGTATGAACATTGTAACGAACAGTGCTACGTGATTTCAAGACTTACTTTACTTGAACTGTTCAAGTATCCGTAGTACCTGCTGAGCAGAGTGTTCCAACTTGTTTTAATCTGTGCGAGAGGGACAGTGACATCTGAATTCTATAGAACACTTTAATCCATACTTCGAAAGAAAGATTTAATCCAGCAGCTGTTATTATGAACTGTATTCTGGTTCGTTTATACAACATCCCGAAGGAAGAACATTGTGTTAGCTACATCTTAACACACCAGCTGTGTTCACTATTTAATTTGGTTCCCTATAGTCAATAAGCATCAAACTATGACGCTTAGAAATTGATTTACTGATGTAATTTATTTTCTTTGAAAGTATGTTAAAATTATCGCCCATAGATTTTGTATTGTTTCACTGATTACAACCAAGGGAAACAATTGAAATTAGTGGTAATGTGTAACAGGTATAGAAACCGTCCTCATGTTGCCAGATTGGCGACACATCAAGATGACATCAACTATGCATGGGAATAATTACCGAAGTTGTAGACCTACATGAGACTTTCCGACAATATGAGGTTGGGGTCAAATGTTGGAGGCATCTTATAGAGAGATGACTTGCGGCCTGACATGTTGTGTTTGTAATTTTTGTTTATTTGTCGAGAGGTGGTTGCGTTACTTGAAAGATAGCATAAACCAAAGTGTCACGTCAGATGACAAACAATGGGTCGATTCGGCCAGGTTTAATAAATAAACCCAAATGTATATAGTTTACATGAAAGGGTTCTCCTTTCATGAAAAGGAGGGTGGGAGAATGTCATAATCTCCCCACCAGTTCTACCGCGTCGTCAATTACGGCCAGGTCCGCCTGTGAGCGACACTAACCACGCTGTGAACAGAATGGTCAGTCAGTGCATGCGTGGGACATGAAGTCCACGCAGGGACACAACCCCAGCTGGCAAGAACTCACAGGGGTTAGCGCCAGACGGCTTGGGACGATTGTACAGGACAGACGGATTGAATGGTGCTCGCATGACTTGTGTGTATGAACGCTAATAGATAGAAAGCCTGTGTGAGTATAGGAGACTGTGCGCCTGGTATGTAGGATTGTGAGTTGTATACATTGCATTTATATATCTATTGCTTGTATTATGGCATCGCTATTGTAATTGCGCGATGCATGTAATGGTTGTGATGAGTGAGAAGTGTGAATAAAGTGTTTGAATTATATTTGCAGTGTGTCACGTAAAGTCATTCTGTGACAGTGTTTGTATCCCATCTGTTAGTGATTACGAGCCTGTTATTGCTGAATGCAAGATTCTGACAGACAAGCATTTTTCTGGTGTGCTCTCCCTAGCCTTTGACTGTCCCCAGTCTACCTACAAGGCAGCAGGTGTGGGTCTCTCTTGGTATGGTTCCTATCCTTTGACCTGTTTGACATGGGAGACCCTACCAGTAGCTGTGCTACTATCGGCATAGCTCTTGGGGTCACAGGAACATGCAAGCCCCTCTACCTCATCAAGGTGGAGACACGGCAGAGGGGTGACTGTTTGCGATAACATCATCTGCAAATGTTAGTATCCTTCCATCCTCTGGTGATTTGAGGCTTGAAATCTTGCCCGTATACACATTGAACAGCACAGGTGAAATTGCTGACCCCTGTGGTAGTCCGGGGGCTATGATACATGGCTAAGAGGTCCATGTACCCAGCCGGAGAACCACTCTACGAGAATAGAGTTCACCAACCAAGGACAGACTCTTCTCCATAACAGC
This sequence comes from Cepaea hortensis, assembly GCA_963921405.1. NCBI lineage: Eukaryota > Metazoa > Mollusca > Gastropoda > Stylommatophora > Helicidae > Cepaea > Cepaea hortensis. Next base: position 122,184,115 of record OY992877.1, on the reverse strand, counting down.
GTCCATGAAAATATCATCTGTTGTACGCGTCCTCAAGATCAAGTGCTGCCACCGCCATCTCCTGTCTGTTTTGTGAACCCTTCATAAACATCATAGGCTGCATTTGCCCAAGCATCTTTCTCTGGCTGGTACCAAAACGTTCGGGAGGAACTTTTCCCTTTCTAAATATTCCTGAAGCTTAACAGCAATGATCTTCTCCAGCAACTTGCCAAAAGTATTCTGTAGGGCAGGGGTGGGCAAACTACGGCCTGCCGGCCTCATGCGGCCCGCCAAGTGATTTTATGCGGCCCGCGAGGGCATTTAGAAACAACAATTTTTAATTTGTTTTTAAGTTATTTTGTTGAATTTTACAGAATTTCATGTACCGTTATGATAAGTGTCAATAACAAACGTAAGCTTGAAGATGAATGCAGTGTTTTTAATGATGAATGGACAACTAAGTACTGTTTTATAAAAGTTGGTAGCAAATCAGTTTGCTTGTCGTGTCGTGAGTCAGTGGCTGTCTTCAAGGAGTACAATTTAAAAAGACATTATCAAACAAAACATTCCGATTTCGGATACAAATTAACGACCGAAGAGAAGGAAAGGAAATGCCTTGAGTTGGTGAAAAATTTGGAGAAACAGGAAACTGTTTTCATTAAACAGTCTTCAATTCAAGATGCTGCAACTGAAACTAGTCTTGTGCTGTCACACAGAATTGTAAAACAAAACAAACCATTTTCTGATGGCGAGTTCATCAAGGAATGTATGCTAGATGCAGCAAACATTATGTGTCCAGAACAAAAAAACAAACAGATTTGACAACATTACTTTATCAAGGAGAACTGTGATCAGACGTGTTGACAAGATAAGTGACAATTTGATGCATAAACTTCAAAATGCAAGTAAACAATTTTTGTGGTACTCTCTTGCATTGGATGGGAGTACCGATGTACATGATACTGCCAAATTATTGATATTTATATGTGGAATAAACATTTCTTTCAAACTCACTGAAGAGTTACTGAGTGTTGAGTCGCTCAAAGACACAACCACAGGCCATGATATATTCAATGCTGTTACTAACTGTATTGAAAGAACTGGGTTGGTTTGGAACAAGATGGCAAGTGTTACAACTGACGGAGCTCGTGCTTTGACTGGACAAAATGTATGTCTGGTAAAGTTGATAAGTGATAAGATTAAAACAGAATATCCAGACCACACATTATTACCACTTCACTGTGTGATTCATCAAGAAAGTCTGTGTAAAACTGTTTTGAATATCAAGCATGTTATTGACCCAGTTGTCAGTGTCATCAACCTCATCAGATCAAGAGAACTTAATCACAGACAGTTCAAGGCATTACTTGACTATTTGGAAACTGAACATTCCAATGTCCTGAATCACACAAATATTCGATTGCTGAGTCTCAGCAAGGTGTTGAGGCGAGTGTGGGAACTCAGAGAAGAAATAGTGATGTTCCTAGAGATGAAGGGCATTGCATGTGACTTTAATACTAACATTGTCAATAAAGAGTGGCAGTTAGACTTTATGTTTGCCATTGAAATTATGGAAAAGTTAAATGAACTGAATGTCAAACTTCAGGGCAATGGTGTGTTTGCACATGAATTGTATGTATATGCAAAATCATTTCAGGCAAAACTCTCATTGTTCTCCAGACAAGCAAGTGAAAAAAGATTTTGTCACTTCCCTTTGCTGAAACAAGAAACCATTTCTGGTGAAATGACTGAAAAATACAAAGCCCAATTAGATGCAATTGAACATTAGATTGAAGAATTTGGATGGAGATTCCAAGATTTCAAGAAATTAGAGCCATAGTTCAATATTCTCAGTTCACCATTTAGTGCAGAAGCTGATACTGCCACAGAGGACATACAGTTGGAGCTGCTTGACTTACAAGCAGATTATGACCTGAAAGAGAAATTCAAGACAGATGGTTTGCTGGATTTCTATGGATCTTTATCACAAGAATCTTTTCCCAACTTGAAAAACTTTGCAGCTAAACTTTTATCATTATTTGGATCAACATACATTTGCGAACAAGCATTCTCTTGCTTGAAGATCAACAAATCTAAGAATAAGTCTTTATTGTCGTACTGCAACTTGCATGCTGTCATAAAATTTCAAGTAAACTTGTTCCAGATTTCAAGAATATCGTCAAAAATTGCAAGCAGTTACATACATCTCATTAGAAATCAACAACTGTAGTGACAATGTAGTCGGTTTGTGTCTAAATTAAAGCCATTGATAGATAATAAAGAATATTTGTTATAATAACAAGTTGTAAAATCTTGTTAACAAATTAGTAAAAGTTTTTGTCCATATTGTCAAATATAATATATAAGTGTATACATGCGGCCCGCCAATAGCTTTACATTTGTCAATGCGGCCCTCCGCAAGAAAAGTTTTCCATCCCTGCTGTAGTATGATAATCCTAAACCCATTTAGCTGTGAATGATCTTTGCCTGATTTAGGAAGTGGTGTTAACAAGCTGTGTACTTAGTCCAGGGTACTGATGATGTCCTGATGCTCAGGTTAAAGCACACAGCCATCTCCATAAGTTCTCCATCACTCATATCCCTCATGCATTCATACCTAACCCCATCAGGCCCTGATACGGTGTCTTTTTTTTTCCAATACATTTTTTTATATCTTCACAGTATGATATCTTCACAGTAGGTATCTTTAATGGTACCTGAGAAATCTTCTCTAATTTAGCCTCTGATGTCCCCAGCGTTCTGATCTGTCTGTGCTATAAATCTCTGCCGGAAATCCTTCCTTTTTCTTTGTCTGTTGTCAAAGGTGAACTGCTATCTCTGTATATTGTACCCACTATGGTATGACGATCTTTCTTTTGCATCTGTCTGTAAATTTCCAGAACTTTCCCAGTGTTTTATCTCCTCCAATCTCATTCAAAAGTGTTCCCATTTCGCTCTTTTGGCCTCCACCTTATCTTTCTTTTCTTTCGAAGCTTTCTCTATTTCCTCTTGTGAGCTTTGTCATGTCTGCCGCTCTCTTAGATTTACATGCCCGTTATACCTCAGAGGTAATGCACCAATAAAGGTCACTGATATCCCAAAAGATGGTCATCATGACTTTTTCCAGTGTCTTGAATATTTTTTTCACCGAAGACAATGGGTGTTGAGATATTTCTACTCATTCATACTCTCCCTTGACTCCAACAACTGTCTCCAAACTGAACCATCATTCTTCTGAAAACTTCACAAGATTTCACACTCTTCCCCCACACACAAAAATAACGCCTTGTTGTTCACGGTGCAAGTCAATAGTGGGGCATCCATTTTGTAATCACTATTGCACATGCGCAAGCTGTTCGATCCTCACAACACCTACATAGGTATTTCTTAAAAGCCAGTTTGTGTTCTGAAATACGTTTTTACATTGTCAATATTCTTTCACGCACGTTCTAATAAAATTCCTGTTACTTAATGACTTTCCCTTGTATAATCAACCAAGTGGACTGATATAAGATAGTAGTGGGAAATGTTTTCACCAAAGTCTAAACACACAACATATACTGCATAGTGAAATTAGGAAGACGAAGGGCAGCAGGTTAAAAAGAGGAAGGTCGTGGATGGGTCAAGCTGAAGACATTCTTCAACAGGTGTGTTCACTGGAGGACTTAGAACCTGGCGAGGAGTGGGTACAAGTGCCAACAGATTTTTGTACATCCTTTTCAGTTTGCATCCAACTAGACAGAAAATGCAGACAAGAAAATCCGGCTGCTGTGGAGGCGGAAGTACAAGTGTTGATTTTCGAGAATTTGTTAGACGGTGATGCGGTCATCTACACAGATGGGTCGGTAGTCCAACATGTGAGAAGCTCATGGGCCTTTACAGTGCGGGCCAGAGGGAGAATGGTAAAGGAGGACTCTGGTGCTTTTGTTGAGACCACAAGTAGCCTGACTATGGAAGTCATGGCAGTAAGTAAAGCAATAACATGGCTCGAGACACTTACTAGACATTTACTAGGGCATGTTTTCTTAGCGACTCAATGAGCATGCTCAAGAGGATAGAGATGGGGTGGACCCTAAGAGAGTGGCTGCTGTCTCTGGAGCAGTCTCGGCTGACAAACATTAGTTTCATCTTCGTGCCAGGGCATGCGGGAGTACAAGGAAATGAGCGGGCTGACAAGCTCGCAGGTAATGTTAAGGTGGAGGGCGGACGCACCATGGACCAGGCTGACATTCTGAATGCTCTATGAGAAGTAAGACTTGTGCGAGAACCAAGTGATGACTGCGAATCTACAACCATGGTCAGACTGCGAGAACAGCAAATCAAAAGAGGGGTGGCCAAACAAGAACACTATGCAGGAAGCCAAAGAAGATTGATTAACCAACACAGAACTGGTGTCGTTAGCCGCTATACGCTGCGGGATTTGCTGAGGAGGGGATCCGAGCACTTATGGACTGAATGGTTCGATGTGCAATGAGGATAATCTGTCAACTAACTAACTAACTAACTAATCTTTTTACCAACATTAAAGATCAAATGAACAGATGGATTGAATTTTTTGAGGAACTTTAATAGACCAAGATATCTAGTCTGGAGGTGTAAAGATGTATATCAACTGGCAGAAACCATCTAGAGAAAAAAATTTGAAAAGCTATCAAATTCTTGAAGAATGAGAAAGCTACTGGTGCAGATGGTATCTCAGCAAAAGCTATTAAAGCAAAGTAATAATTCTAAATTAATTAGCAAAGCAAAGTGTGGAAAACTGAAGAAATGCCAACTAACTGGAGAGAAGGACATCTGGTGAAGCTGCAAAGAAGGGGACCTGCAGGATACAAAAATTAATAAGGAATAATGTCACTATCAGTTCCTGAAAAAAAAGTTAAGCAGTATCATTCTGAAGAGAATGAATTGACAAACAAAAAATTGAGAGATGAATTGACGAACAAAAAACAGATCCTGCACTAACCAGATGGCCATATTATGTACAATAACATAGCAAAGCAGTGAAATTAATTTGCCACTTTATACTAGACTTGTGGATTATAATAAGGCCTAAATCAAAACTGATCGGAATTCATTTGGAAACTGAATAAACACTATCGGAATCCCATAGAAAATCACTAACTTAATAACTGCAATAGTAGTTCGGCAAATGTATACTACAGGCAGCACAAGAAACAATACTAAGAGATGCTCATAAACAAAATAAACCATACTGGAGTGATTGCATAATGATGTGGAAGTATGTATAAAGCAAGAAAGCAAGCACAGACAAATCCGGCCAAGAGCACTGCAATAAATACCAACCCGCAAATGCCAAACTTCAAAGGGCTAAGTTGCAGGCTTGATGGAAAAGCTGGCAGAAGAAACAAAGTCAGTAAGGTTTGAAAGAGACACAAGGAAGTTGTGAAAGCTAATAAAACAACTTACGATTAAGACAGGGAGAAACTCAAAGATTGCCCTACATAAAGATGGAAACATCCTAAGTCGAAATTAAGCAGCTGACCTGTTTGCTGACTTATTTGCACAAGATAACAACATTGAAATTAGTCCAGAGAAACAACAAGAGATTCGAGAGAAATGGTAACATACAGGGCAGAATGAAATAGTAAATGAGGCACTGGAGGCACCTATCACACTCAGTGAATTGGAGATAGCAATATCAAAACTGACAATAAGAAAGCCATCAGGAGCTGAGGTATATCCAATGAAAAGATCAAGAACCTAGGAATGATAGCTAAAACAAAGCTGCTGCAGATCTTCAACAACTGCTGGACATTAGGCAAAGTGAGAGAAGCAATCTTGATACCTAAAATTATGGAAAGACAGTTCCAGTGCCTCCAGCTACAGACTAATTAGCCTTCCAGCTGCCTCTGCAAAAGACTGCAGTGGTACATTGAAAGTTAAAACATTCTTATGCCACAACAGGCAGTGATACTCTCTGTTATTGTGGCAGTACTTTATGAGCATAAAATTGCACTCTGCATGGGTTCATGGACTTCTGACCCCTGCACTATTACACCTGGGCTGCCACAAGGTTCTACCATGTCCCCAGTGCTCTTTAATGTATACAGCAGCAAAGTCACAGCAGTTGAGGCACCAGGAATTGGTAGAATCTTGATATTCACAGATGATGTGCTAGTGTACAGACAGGGAAAAGACAGGGAAAGAATGACAGAAGACTTACAATCAGCAGTAAACAGGGTGGCGGACAAGTGCATGAACTCAGGGGCCGTAATAAATCCAGAGGTTTGCCGTATTTGTTAACCACTCTGACCAAATGTTAAAAAAGTTAATGCATAACACAATGTTTGGAATTCACGGTGTGAGCCAGTCACATCTTTCTTTGAACTGAAAGATGATATTTCAACAATTGTTTGGTAGTCATTTTGAATTTTTAATCAAGGCCGAACATTGAATAATAAAACAATATTGTAACCTTTAGGTTCATTTTATTCATGCATGTAAAACAAATAAATGGTTCATCTAGTTTTCTCAATTATTCATTAATCATTATTTTCTCAATAATTTATTAATGTTTTAAGGGTTACGAATTAAAAAAAAAAAAGAAAAGAAAAAATTAATTGGCGGTCATTCTACATTTTTAATCACGTCTGCAAATTTAATATTAAAGCAGAAATGTAACCCTTACGTTCGTTTTATCAACACCTTCAAAGCAATTATATGTATATTATATGGTTTACTCAATTATTTAACAATGTTTCAAACATTTATTTGTGACATTTTAAAATATTTAATCAGGTCTGACCATTTAATGTTGAAGCGGCAATGTGATCTGTTCCATTCACTAACCTGTGTTTGTTGCAAAGCAATTGCTTTTTTTAAAAACATGATTTTAATTTTAATTTAAAATAACTGTTTTTCAACATAATAAACATTATTCGGGTCTAGGAGGAATGAAATACCACAATGTAATATACAAATAAATGGGAATATTCTTAAGTAAGTGGATCAGTACAATTATCTCGGAATAGTCATAACATCTGACAGGAAATGTCTTGAAGAAATTAGAACAAGAATCGCCATGGTGAAGGTAGTCTTTTGGAAGATGGAAAAGATACTGACCAATAAAAAGATGTCATTTGCAACGAGTAAAAGAGTGTTGAGGTGCTACATAGAACCTGTGCTTTTGTATGGATGTGAAGAGTGGACAATGAGCAGAAAAGCTGAAAAACATCTGATGGCTGTGGAGATGTGGTTTCTGAGTAAAATGCAAAGAATACCATGGACAGACAGAAAAACCAATGACCAAGTCCTATAAGAAATAAATGAAAATCGTAAACTGGTTAGAGAAATTAGATGTAGACAGTCACAATTTTTTGGTCAAGTTATGAGAAGGAATAAATTGGAGACCTTGGTAACAACTGGCAAGATCGAGGGGGAAAAGAACAAAAGGAAGGCAGAGAAGTAAATATCTGGACAACTTGACCACGTGACATGGTCAAGACAAGAACACTGAGCTGATCCATGACTCTGGTGATCGAGTGAGATGGCGACACACGACTGCCTACGCTTACCAGCATGGCACATGATGATACCAATGGCAACCATTCTGAATATGTATGTGATCTTATGACACATTTTAGATGTCAAAAATAATTATTTATTTGAACAGTCCTCCTTGTTACAAATACAGTAATATTAATAATAATAATATATTATATGGTTGCTAAAGTATTTTGTATTTGTTCACACAAAACAGATGATAGTTACAGTGATTTCAGTGTTAGGAGCACATTATACAAGTGCAAGTGGGGACAGAATTGTCCATGTTTTAATTATATTTACTTTACTTTACACACAAACATTCATAATGTATGGGCATAGAATTGACTTGGAGACTTGAATGAGGCACTATTGCATTTATTTCTCAAATCATCAAATGCTATCCATACTATGGAAGGTATCGTAATTTTTCTTAATTATTATTGAAAATATTACTAATGACTAATGTACGTCGGTAAACACACTGGCGTGGTGGATCATGTTGCGGTGTGTAACTTAGCTGTCAACCACTGACAGAAAGTTACCCGTCTGTGAAGTTATGAAGAGTCTAGCTCAGTTACAGTACCCGAGTTGAGTAACCCGACCCTTGGTTCTGTGACTTCGTGATTATTTATTTATTACCCTCAGGAATATAAATAAAAACCATAGAGATATCCTGTCATTACGGGTCTGTGTTGACTTTGTTACTGTGTCAATCGACAAAGATAAACAGACCAAGCCCACTTACCCATATTAGATGAGCGTTGTTACTTGTTTGTGATGTGGTTATAGAGAGGATTTTGCGCGAAGCTATTCAGGAAATGACTTATGTGGTGAAAATTGGGTCAGTGTATGCGGTTACATGGGATACCCGTACACAAGCCGCAAAACTCCGCAATCATTTGCACAGGCCAGCATTCAAACAGATGTTAAATGTACTCGGTTACTGAGATGGAACAATAATCTAAGGACATCATTTGTGTGATTTAGATCGTTGCTATTATGTAATTACAAGTTTGTTTTGTTTTTTGCCGCAGAATGTTCCATAAGCCGACGCTAAATGTTGGCAATGGAACGATAACTCCCCATTTAGGCTAGCGGAGGGTAGGGACTCCTAAAAACAGTTGTTTTCCCTTGTATCATGTCATGTATGGATGTGTGAGCCGAATATTGCATCAGGAGGAGGGGGGGGGGGCGGTGTTACTAAACAGGACAAGAGCTGTTTGGGTATAGAAGCCTTCCAGTTACGAACTGATTGCTGTATTCGTGACAGAATGTGAACATGAAAGTCATACTTGTAGTAGGACTCACTATACTGGCCAAGACCTAACACGTCCTAGCCGTGCCGTGCGTCTGGGCAACAGGTCCCTTCGTGGTTGGGGCTAGCGTAGTAGGATCGCTGATTCTTCCGAAGTCGGAGAGAGTATCTGCTTGCTTGCGTTCGCTGGCTGTGAACCCCAGCGTGAAGTCCCTATGTCGGATGAAGACATCCTGTTGTCCAACATCAGTGTGATGTCATACCGGACTGAGGTTTGCGTGAGTATCCGTTGTCCCATGTCTGGCTTATTGGTGTGCAGACTGGTGATCCCTCGCCGTGCAGGCAGATACTCTCCGACTTCGGAAGAATCAACGATCCTACTACGTTAATCAGGACCCCGAAGGGACCTGTTGCCAAGGACGCACGACTAGGACGTGTTAGTTTGTTAGTAGGCCTTGGCCAGTATAAAACCTGGCCCTGGTGCTTTGGAAACACCCTTTTATCATCGTGGATTCGCACTGCGAGCGCTAACAAGTCAAGTCGCCTTATTCTGTCAAGAAGCCTGATACGCGGGAAAATGTCACGTTGAAAGTCCAACAACAAGAAACACGCTGCGGCCAAAATGTGCAGCGTGGGAGCCGACAACAAGAAGAAGAACGTGGAGAGCCCATCTGCTAGCTGCATCAAAGATCTTGATACTACAGATATCACTGAAGCTACTACGAGGGAGAAGATTGACAGCCCAACACAGTCAAGAACCAAGACAGCAGAGAAGAAGGAGGAGAAAGACACCAGAGTCGGAAACACAGACTCAAAAACAGTCCGATGGGTCATCAAGCGGATTCCAGTGGAGCTGACAAACGAAGAAATCCTGAAGCAGCAACGAGAAGAGAATCTGCACATCCTTGATACTTGAAGGCGGAGCGGCTCCTCACCTACTCCAAGACACCTACAACCTTGGCAGTGGTGACATCGGAGGGCAGCGAAATGCCGACCACAGTATCATTCAACAAGAGAATACAGCAACCAGAGAGATTCATCCCAAGAATCACTCAATGTTCCAGATGTCAGAAGGCCGGCCACAGCAGAGCAACGTGTCACAGTAAGACGGAAATCTGCTGATACTGCGCCGATCATCACGCCTTCAAGGAGTGTCCGCTGGCTAAGCTGGACACGGACTCCCGAGCACCCAACAACAAAAGAAAGTGCGCCACCTGCCTGGGCAAACATGGAGCAAGATACCTGGGCTGTCCGTACCTGCAAAGACAAAGAGACATCTTAAAGATCGCCATCACCACAAAGACACCATACAACGAAGCAATGCGGAGGTGCGAGCCAGCAACATGCATCTCACAAGCCGAGAAAGAGCAACTGCAAAGCCAGAATGAGGCGCTAATGAAGCAAGTCAAGCTACTGCAAACATCGGCATCAACCAGCGACAATGGGAAACTTCTTGCCGAAATAAAGGAGATCCAGCGGGACATCAAACAAGAGGTGGAGAATATGAGGCAGATGACAAAGATAAATGAAGAGATTCTGCGAGACATCAAAGCGGTAAGAGAAATTCTAACAATCGAAAGGGAGCAAACCCAAAACAAACCAGCACAAGAAACAGAAAAGCACACAGAGAAACCGCAAGATGACATCCAACAAGAGGACGAGCCGGAACCGCTAGACAAAGCCAGCAACCCAGCCACGACACTATCCCGCCAGACACCCGAAGTAAACCAAGACGAGCACCCTGAGGATGACACGGAGAGGCCCCGGGGGCTTACCTTGGAGGAGCTACGAGAGTCTGCAAGGATGGAGAAACTCAGACACCAGGAATTCAAAAGGTGCTGGATTGAAAGAGAAAAGAAGAAACCAAAAAAACTCAGGAGACCGGTAGATTACACAGCTGTAACCCTGGAAAAGGATACCGACTACTCGTACTACATAGAAGACGGAGAGAGAAAACCATAGCGAAAAAAGCGAATGGCCGAAGCTACAACTCGAAGATGAAAAAAAGAACAAGAAGGAAAATAGAAACGTCGAAAAGCTCCTACAGAAAATACACAACAAAGGAGACTAAAAGACCTAACAAAAAGTCCTTATAAGGACTGCAGCCAGTCAAGCCAGACGAGACAGGAGCCTGCACCAACAAAGAAAACCACAAGAACAGACGAGCACAAAGGAAAGCTTCTACAGTTACTTCACAATTGAGAGGACAAAAATACCAATAAAAAGTCCTTTTAAAGACTGTAACCAGTCAAGCCAGGAGCCTGCGCCGACAAAGATAACCACAAGAGGAGACGTGCACAAAGGACAGCCGCCGACCGATCCAACTGCTGACGTCACAGACACAAACTCTACATAACCAGTCCGAGATAGGACTCACAAGACAAGAATTATGGTGAATAAACCCACAAAAGCCACGGACCTCAACAATAACCACAGCTGATGAAGCAGGTTAGACGAGGCCGAATTTGGAATTTTTGATTTTGAAAATTGGAATTGGAATTGGAATTTGGAAACACCTCTGCGTGCCATTATAATTGATAACACCGACATAATAAAACGATAGACAAAGCACACAGAAGATTTTATTCTGGGACAGCACGGTCAATAACCAACATTGTATAATACTCAAGATGAAGCAAACATATTAAAGGCTGCAGTAGAGAAGGCTATTAAAAATGAAAGAATGAAAGGATGCAGGTCCTGACAAGATAACAACAGAGATGATAAAATTCTTATCCAGCTTTGGCATTGATACTATCACAGAATTATGTAATGATATATATATATAATACTGGGTACATCCCCAAGGACTTGAAAACATACATTTTCAATACACTACCGAAGAAGCCAAGAGCTGTTGAGTGTGAGGATTACAGAACTATTAGCTTAATGAGCCACATACCTAAGATACTACTAAAGGTCATACAAGAAAGAATGCAACATAAAATAGATGAGGAAGTAGCGGAAGAACAATTTGGGTTCCGCAAAAACAGCGGCACCAGAGAAGCAATTATCTGTTAGAGGATGTTAATTGAAAAATATACATAAGTTCAGAAAAGTATATATGTTTGTTTCATAGGTTACAAGAAAGTTTTTTATAGAGTACAACAAGAACGACTAATTAGTTTAGTCGACGGATCAACATCATGGCACACGGGTGTAACCCATGAGTGCTCCGTTCTACTCCTAACTCAAACCTGAGTACGGAGTTTCTCAGCTCAGTGCACGAACTCCGTAGCACCGGCGAGGATCCTAAAAATACTTTGGGTAGATTTTTAACTCGAAATTTTGCCCGGACAGCGCCGTTAGGCTATTCTTTTTCGATTTTCAACTGCCAAGGGATTTTTGACGTGCGCAACAATACACACGGGCGGCAGATCTCACCACCCAAAGACAAGGGGACATTTTGTTACTAGAAGCCCACGTGAAAAATTCCCGACCATCATCGGGGTCCTCCAGCACTCGAGGCGAACACCATACCTTGAGACCACTCAGCCCCGCTAGAGTACCAACTAAACCTCATAATTATGAACACTGTCCATATTAAAAAGGTCAAATTCTCCACTTTCGTCTGATCAGAATAGGACTAAAAATGGTTTGAATCACCAATGTGGGGCTCATGGAGAGAACTAGACAAATACCAGTGAATCAAGAGATGAGAAAGACGCTGGCCCTAGATAGAACACACGGTGAGAAAACTTGAGAATCGTATCACTAGAAAGTCCTTTGTCTGTGATCCATTAGACAGATGATACAAAGGAAGACCTAAACACACAACGAGATCGAGATGAGAAGCAGAGATGGAGATGGGGAGAACATGAGAGAATAATAACACTGGAAACCTCCTTTATGTATCACATAAGGCGACCATAGTCTGTTTGAAACTCTTTACCCGTCACTATAACAGGAAATCAGGAAATACACAGGGCATGCGTGGTTGTAGGCTTATACTCCACTAGGGGTCTTGAAGAAGAAGCAGAAGAAGAAGACGAAGAAGGAGAAGGAGGAATGGGGAGAATAAGGAGGAGGAGAAGAAAGATCTGTGTATCTAATGGTCATAGAGTGTCAACGAATATTTAATTGGCAGCAACTTTATGAATAAATAATAGAAATCCACATCTTTCACTACAAGCCTAATCTGATAATGAAAGCTTTCTAACTGTTCTGGCTATATGAAATATGGCTGTCAGTTCAGTGATAATACTATAGTATGTCCACATTTGTTTGCCTTCATTCACGATCAATTATTTTGAAAACTGTCTGTTGCATCGTTATGAAATTTTTCCAGCCGTCTTATATTTACCCCCACCCAAGGAGTATGTCTTTGATAGGTCCAAAAACAACTTAAATCATTGAAAGCGGTGACATTCCTTTGATGTTTTGCTCAACAACTAGTGATTTCTCGCTAACAAAGTTATTTTTACGGTAATGTGAGACCTGCCAATTCTGATGACACACAAAGGCGTATCCGGATTCGTTTGGGAGTGGGTGCAATGAAAGAACTAGCTTAAAATCGACAGGGTCGGCTGCATTGCACCGGGTTTTTATCCCATATGGCTCAGTTTCTTTCCGCAGCGCGGAAAGCGTCGCACAAAGCACGAACTCCGTAGCGCCAGCGACGACCCTCGGGAGTCTCAGAAAAAATGCACTCGTGAAATAAAGGACGCGGCCCGGAATCGAACATACAACCTTCGGAGCCCGAGTCAGACGGCTTGACCACTTCACCACGGAGAATCCCGAGAGGGGTGCAATGTGTAATATTAGTAAAGACAGAATTTACAGAGGCACGGGGTAAATAATTTGTAAATTAACAGGAAAGTAGAAGGAATATATTTCTTACCTTACTTTTCATTTCCTTCTTGTTTCTTCAACTGATGCTGATGCTGTAATGTTTAGGGCCTGCAATTCGTCTGAATAGTTGGAGCAAAATATCCCAGTAAGTGTGTACGTAGATTAAGGTCTGCGATCTGCTCAGACCTTAATCTGTGTCGGACGATTCCAGTAGGTTGATGATTGCTCTCGGTTGCATAAATTCAATCCATCCTTTCTTCAATAGTCCTCTTCCTCTTTCAACACATGGTCCTGACGTTTTTTCCAGTAACTTTATCAATATTTAATAGCGCGGACAGACAGACAGACAGACAGACAGACAGAAAGGTAGATAGGTAGGTAGGTAGGCAGAAAGGTAGGTGGGTGGATGGGTGGATGGCTGGCTGGCTGGCTGGCTGACTGGGTGGGTGGGTGGGTGAGTTGGGTGGGTGGGTGGGTGAGTCGGTCGGTCTGTCGGTGGGTCGGTCGGTGGGCCGGTCGGTCGGTCGGTGGGTGGGTGGGTGGGCGGGTGGGTCGGCCGGCCGGGCGGCAGGCAGGCAGATAGATAGATAGATAGATAGATAGATAGATAGATAGATAGATAGATAGATAGATAGATAGATAGATAGATAGATATGTATCGGTCGGTCGGTGGGTCGGTCGGTTGGTTGGTCGGTGGGTGGGTGGGTCGGCCGGCAGGCCGGCAGGCAGACAGGCAGACAGACAGACAGACAGATAGATTAGATAGATAGATAGATAGATAGATAGATAGATAGATAGATAGATAGATAGATAGATAGATAGATAGATAGATAGATAGATAGATAGATAGATAGATATCGGTTGGTCGGTCGGTCGGTCGGTCGGTCGGTCGGTCGGTCGGTCGGTCGGTCGGTCGGTCGGTCGGTCGGTCGGTCGGTCGGTCGGTCGGTCGGCTGGCCGGCCGGCCGGCAGGCAGGTAGGTAGATAGATTAGATAGATAGATAGGTAGACAGACAGACAGACAGACAGACAGATAGATAGATAGATAGATAGATAGATAGATAGATAGATAGATAGATAGATAGATAGATAGATAGATAGATAGATAGATAGATAGATAGATAGATTGATAGATCCCCGTCAGTAGCCGGGCCGAGCCAGCTAGTTTATTTATATAATCACGTTTCATTAAAGAAACCACAGTTTGACGACACCTCTGAACTACCCCATATAAATTCCCTCAGTCTGCCAAAAGCGAAAACCGCGCAGACAAATTTAAAAAACAGCGAGGGGTGTGTCTTGTTGAAGCGGTAATACTCTTAAAATGATGGAATTAATGCGGGGGCAATAAAATATATACTGCATATAAACAAACATTGAAATCTGCTGTACAATCTCCAGAACAAATTTTTTTTTGTTGAGTGGACATAATTATAAGGTTATATGCTAAATCTCATCATTTTCCCTCAGTTGGTTACTGAGATATTGAATTTTATATTGAGGCAACCAAAAAAAAAAAAAATACACTCACTATAGAGATAATTTAAGCACAAATATTTGTTTCCGCACATATGTTTGATTACAATGATAAACATTTCGTCAAAACTGTTTGTAATGAAACTTCTCTTGTCCTGTGACTTAATAGATCAGACATCCCCCTATACACTCACTTATAAACTACAGATAACTATTGCCACTTCATTGATTGTCAATGCAAATATTTTTGCAAGGTCATAACTTTTAAAACATAATACATTTAGCTAATTTCTGTTAAAACCCTATCCCAGCTTTGAATATTAACCTAATTGAAAACTGTTTTGTGGCTTTTCATGTTATTTCAGGCTTGGCTGTTTTCTTTGTGCCTTTGCTGTGACCATTTCATATATGATTGTCTTCATCCATTTATTACATGAGTACAAATAAGGCGACGACAGTATGTTTGAAACTCTCTACCTGTCACTATAAAATGAAATCAGCAAATATCCGAACGACTAATTACAGGCCTTCAATATATAAAAGCATCCATCCATCCACCATGTGACATGCCGATAAGCGTGGGCGGTCATGTTCTGCCATTTCACTCGATCACCAGAGTCATGCATCAGTTCTATGTTCCTGTCTCGACCATGCCACGTGGCCACGCCATCCAGGTATTTACTTCTCGGTCTTCCCCTTGGTCTCTTCCCTTCGATCTTGCCAGTCGTCACCAAGTTCTCCAATTCATTTCTTCCCATGACATGCCCAAAATGTGTTGACTGTCTACGTGTAATGTCTCTAATCAGTTTACGATCTTCATTTGTTTCTTAAAGGAGTTGTTCATTGGTTTTTCTGTCTGTCCATGGTATTCTTTGCATTTTCCTCAGAAACCACATTTCCACAGCCATCAGCTGTTTTTCAGCTTGACTGCTTATTGTCCACGCTTCACATCCATACAAAAGTATAGGTCCTATGTAGCGTTTCAACACTCTTTTTCTCGTTTCAATTGATATCTTTTTATTGGTCAGTATGTTTTTCATCCTGCAAAAGGCTACCTTCGCAATGGCAATTCTTGTTCTAATCTCTTCAAGGCATCTCCCATCAAATGTTATGACCGTGCCGAGATAACTGTATCGATTCACTTGCTTAAGAATATGCCCATTTACTCGTATATCACATTGTGGTATATCCTTATTCCCAGTGACGACCATAATCTGCGTCTTCTTAATATTCAGTTCTAGCCCTAGTTGTTCACTGTGTGCAACAACCGCATCTACTAAATTTTGCAGGTCCTGTTCATCGCCTGCAATCAAGACTGTATCATCTGCATATCTAATGTTATTGATGTATCGTCCCCCAATGTTGATTCCTTCCATATCTTCTATATTTCTGAAAATATTTTCACTGTACAGGGAAAAAAAGAGCTGGAGAACACATCCCTGTCTCACACCTCTTTTAATAGGCTAATATTGACCCACATTTTTATCAATTCTGATGGCAGCTTATTGTTTCCAATATATGTTTTTTATAAGTCTAAGGTCTTTTCCATCAATTTGTAGATCTTTAAGCATCCTTATCACGTCGACATGTCTCACTCTATCGAAAGCCTTTGTGTATTCAATAAAGCAAAGATATAGATCTTTGTTTACTTCTGTAGAACGTTCAATTACTGTTCTCAGTATATACACAGCATTTACTGTGCCCTTGCCTTCTACAAACCCACATTGTAGATATTAACATAAAAAAAAAAAAACGAAAAATATGATAATTAGCAGTGGAAAGGAAAGGAGTAGTGTAGAAGTACAAAAGCCGCCCGTTTTGAGATGCACATCGATGTGCACCTCAAAGAGCGATAGCTCCTCGGTTTTTGAAAAAAGTTGGCGAGGTAGTCAAGTGACCCCTTAAATTGAAGGTAAGGTTGTGATTACGACTATGGCTGTGGTCAAGTGACCGCTTAAATTGTAGGTACGTCAAGTATACAACATTCAAAATAAAAAAAAAACGATTCAAGTAAGGTACATAATAATTTTAATACAGGGAAAACAGATATAGACAAAGATAATTTTTTGGGGCGGGGAAGTGTGAGAAAATCTGGAAGGTATTACCGGGAAGTTATACGTCGACAAAGTGTGGGAAAATCTCGGGCGGGTGTGACGGTGGTCGGTTCATAACAGAAGGGGATGTATGAGGGATGGAAAGTTGTAAAAATGTTGGTGAATGGTGTGTTAAAATATTTTGAGCTGTTAACACATTGGCGGTGTACATTAGTAGGAATAGAAGAAATAGTTGCGGTGGTGAAAGTAGTAATAATGGATATGGCTTGGTGAAATTAGTTGATAAGGGGT
The DNA here is from genome assembly GCA_963921405.1 of Cepaea hortensis. NCBI lineage: Eukaryota > Metazoa > Mollusca > Gastropoda > Stylommatophora > Helicidae > Cepaea > Cepaea hortensis. The sequence goes on along the minus strand of OY992877.1, from coordinate 122,166,763 downwards.
GGTTATTAGTGCTATGTAGAGGGTCGTAGTGGCTAATTCACTATCATCACACGTGTTACAAAAGAAACATTAAAAAGTAAAGTAGTTGGTTGTAATGGATATAGTGTAGTGTCATTCTGTGGTAAGGGGTAGATAGCATGAAATAGTGATCAAGAGGTGATCAAAAGGTGGTTAAGAGGTGGTCAAGTAGTGGTCAAGTGGTCCAGTAACCACTTAAATTGTAGGGGAAAGTACTGCAGTAATATATGATGAACAAGAGGTGGTCAAGTAGTGGTCAAGTGGTCGAGTAACCACTTAAGTTATAGGGGAAAGTACGTGTGGTAATATGGTGATGATCAAGAGGTGATTAAGTAGTGGTCAAGTGGTCGAGTGACCAATTAAATTGTCGAGGAAAGTACGTGTAGTGAAACGGTAGTGGATAAAGTGGTAGATGATGTGGTCAAGTAGTGGTCAATTAGTGGTCAGTAGTGGTCAAGTTGTCGAGTGACAACTTAAATTGTAGAGAGTACGTGTAGTGACATGGTGGTGGATAAATTGATCGATGAGGTGTTCAAGTAGTGGTCAAGTGATCGATTGACCATTTAAATTGTCGAGGAAAGTACTTGTAGTGAAACGGTAGTGGCTAGAGTGATCGATGACGTGGTCAAGTAGTGATCAAGTGGTCGAGAGACCAGTTAAATTGTCGAGGAGAGTACGTGTAGTGACATGGTGGTGGTTAAAGTGATCGATGACGTGGTCAAGAGGTGGACAAGTGGTGCTCAAGTAGTGGTAAAGTGGTCGAGTGACCACTTAAATTGTAGAGGAAAGTACTGTCGTGAAACGGTAGTGGATAAAGTGGTAGATGTCGTGGTCAAGTAGTGGTCAGGTTGTGGTCAAGTAGTGCTCAAGTGGTCGAGTGACCACATAAATTGTAGAGGAAAGTACGTGTAGTGACATGGTAATAATCAAGAGGTGGTCAAGTAGTGGTCAAGTGACCACGTAAATTGTAGAGGAAAGTATGTGTAGTGGCATGGTGAAGGGTAAAGTGCTCGATGACGTGCTCAAGTAGTGGTCAAGTAGTCGAGTGACCACTTAAATTGTAGAGGAAAGTATGTGTAGTGACATGGTGGTGGTGGGTTGCTGGTGGTTTGTGTTCGTGAATTGAAGCTGTGTCTAGAGCAGTGTTTCCCAACCTTTTTTGTGCTATGCCCCATCTAAGTTTTTCTAAAATTCTCATGCCCCCACCTGCCCCGCCTTGCCCCCCCCCCCAACATATAAATTATTAATACACAAAAATTGAAATGTTCACTAAAGAAACTTAATTGATAGGTTTTAGGAAGAAATCACTAGGAAATTATTGAGAAAACACAGTAAGTAAATTTTTAAAACATATAATGGAGAACTGAAATTCAAGTACAAAATAGTTTTAATGACAGATTTTTTCTATATTATTTTAATTATTAGTAATTATTTATTATTTAAATTTAGTGAGATCCTGGCGCTTGATGCTTGCTGCAAAGATGTCAGGCTCCAATTTAGTTAACTTCAGTCTCAAGTCTCCCCGTTTTGTTATATCCAGCCGATTTCTTCCATTTTCGAATTGCCCTCCTTAACAATCGAATTGCCCCCCCCCCCCCCTGTGGGGCGTGTGCCCCACGTTGGGAAACACTGGTCTAGAGAGTGGTTGGTCTGAAGAGGGAACTCTTTCTACTTTCTACTAGTTACCACAACTAATACTTCTAGTACTAATACCCCCACAACTGCTACAACAACTCCTACTACTACTACCACTGCAACAACAACTATACTATTATCCTAGGTTGGCGGGTCCCTGGCGCACGTCATAGGCGCCGTATGCAAAAGTCATTAAATGGATGGACAGTTGTTTGGAGAAGCGATTCATCGGTCGCACGGGGTCGGTTCATAACCATTAACACACACGTTTCGTCAGCGGGCACGTACGGAAAAGTCATTAAGTGAATAGCGGTGGTGGTGATAGTTGTAGTAGTAATAGTAGTAGCAATAGTAGTTTTAGTAATAGTAGCTTGTGAGGCCCCTCTGTGGCGTTTTGCAATGTTACAAGTAAAACTTTGGCAATGATATGAACGGGGTGATTATCATAGACGTAGTAATGGTACGACAAACAAGTGCAGGCACACGTACACACACACAGACACACACACATATACAAGTACAGAGACTGCGAGCAGCACAGCCTTCCCCGTGTTTTGTTAACGTGTGCGGAGGTCCGAAAAAACGCGTGGCCGACTGTTTGCCAAAGGATCCGCCAGCAGAACTGAACGGGTAAAAATGTGCAACATGCCGAGTTTATAATATCAAGTTCACTTGATACATCTCACAAACTACCACCGCTTGTTAGTTCATTGCCCCGTATCACATCCAGACAAAAGTACAGGTTCTATGTAGCACTTCAACATTCAAATAAGAAAATATGTTAGCCAAATAGGAAAAACATCGGTCAAACTTAAAATATCTCCACCAATCTTATGAAAAGTAGGAAACTTTGTTAACCAAATATGAAAAATATATTGGCCAAGTAAATAAATATATCGCCCTTTGATGTGCACATCGATGAACACCTCAAAACGGGCGGCTTTTGTACTTCTACACTAATGAAAAATATGAATAAAATTAGGTGGAACTGCGGTAAAGCAGTGAAAGTGTAAACAATATAAAATGACACAAAGTAGTGCAGCTTTACATAACAGAATTAAGACACATACAGGACGTTGCGGGGACTAGCCTTCATCAGCAAACAAACACATTCACAAACACAACATACAGTCAAGGAGATCTCCTCTGGCTACATCAGAAGGTGGCGACAGGACGAGAAGAACAGAAGGATGAAAAAATGAAAGCAGTGTAGAAAATGAGAATTGAAAAAAATGTGAATTGAAAAAAATGTGTTCATACTCACCTCATCGCCTCACAGTTCCGATCTGTAAGCAACTCAGAAAATCTCCGATGTACTCTTCTATACCCGGTGATAGGTGTCACGGTTCAGTGAGCACATTGAAAGAATGGGATGGGGGGGGGGGCGGGGCAGGACGGCAGGACGGCAACCAGTCTGGTAGGGGCATCTGAGCAATCTCAGTGGACGCAATGACGAAGCATGAGGGGGCGCGATGGTGGTACTAAACAAAACCCCATTATGTACTCATATATGTTGGAGGCGAGTCCTAAAGTCTGGGTGGACTGACATGCGTGAAAGCACATACACACATATACACCGCTCAACAGACATAATGCTAGTGTACATGGGCATGTACAATGTATATATAGAAGAGAGAGAGAGAGAGAGAGAGAGAGAGAGAGAGAGAGAGAGAGAGAGAGAGAGAGAGAGAGAGAGAGAGAGGTGGGTATTGTTCCTGTTGCGTGCCTACGAGGATTCACTCATACTGTTTCCTATATATATATATATATATATATATATATATATATATATATATATATATATATATATATTATATATATTGCATATCATTTACAGGACATCGCTGTCAACACCAGCATCTTTCAGCTGTATGTTGATTACTTGGCAAGATTACGCTCAGTAGTTTGCCACTGCTTTCTGAGCGGCCGACTCACATATCCCGTAAGTTACCGATGCGATTCGAACCACTGCTGATTCTCACCGTCATCACGATACCGACGAGAGTATACGAGAATACGGAGAAAAGTCATAATCTCTAAGCCACGAAGCCGGCATATATATTCCATTGGGAATATAAAAGAGATCTCCATAACATTTTTGTGGATTTTAAAAAGGCTTATGATAGTGTCCATAGGAATAGTCTATGGAATGCTATGCAGGAATTTGGAATACCAAGGAAGTTAATCAACATGACCAGACTATGCATGGAAGATACTTATAATATAGTAACATATAAAGGCAGGAAATCAGACCCCTTTCAAATAACATCTGGCTTGAAACAGGGTGATGCACTATCACCGCTACTCTTCAATCTGGCTCTAGAGAAAGTTGTAAGGAAGGTAAAGGAGGAATGTGATATTGGAGGAACATCCAAGCTGCTTGGTTATGCAGATGATATAGATATTATAGGGCAAAGTGAACAAAAGACATTGGAAATATTGACTCACTTAAAGGAAAAAGCCCAACAGATGGGGCTGGTTATCAACCAAGATAAGACAGAATATATGGTAATTTCAAGAGACGGAATGACTAGAAACTCTGGCCACATACAAATAGATAATATGACCATTAAAAGAACGGAAACATACAAATACCTGGCTACGATCTTCAACTGCTCCAACATCATAAGGGAAGAAATACAAACTAGAATCAACTCTGGAAATAAGATATACTATGCACTACAACATCTACTAAAATCAAAGGCGCTGTCTCGTAACACCAAAATCACAATATACAAAACACTGATCAGACCAGTTGTGCTGTATGGCTCTGAAACCTGGAGTACAACGAAAGGAGACGAAGCCTTGTTACAAACCTTTGAGAACAAAATTTTAAGACGCATCTTTGGACCCATTAGGGATACACAAAGTGGAGAGTGGAAAAGAAGAAGTAACAAAGACATTTATGATCTGTTTAAGTCCCCGCTAATCACTGGTATCATGAAGGCTAATAGACTACAATGGCTGGGGCATATAGAAATAATGGAAGATAATAGGGAAACAAAACTCGCTTACACTCAGGAAATAAATGATCGTAGACCTCGAGGTAGACCAAGAAGGCGGTGGAGAGATAATACATGTACAGACCTACAAGCACTTGGAATCAACGACTGGCAAGAGAAGGTCCACCAGAGAGACGAATGGAGACGGATTGTATTTGCAGCAAAGAACCTCAATGGCTCGGAACGCTGAAGAAGAAGAAGAAGATATATATATATATATATATAGAGAGAGAGAGAGAGAGAGAGAGAGAGAGAGAACGAACGAACGAACGAACGAACAAACTTTATTTTCAAAGGGTTAAGAATTGGGCACGCAGGCCCGTCTAACATTCTGCCCTTCTATCACTCTCTTTCATACATTATTTCATTCACACGAGAGAGAGAGAGAGAGAGAGAGAGAGAGAGAGAGAGAGAGAGAGAGAGAGAGAGAGAGAGAGAGAGAGAGAGAGAGAGAGAGAGAGAGAGGAATAGTGTCTGCGACATACCACATGAGGTATGCGGAGTAGGTCGGTCTACAAATACGAGGCTTCACTCATACTGTTCCCTATGAAATAGAGTCAGTAAGGTTCATTTTTATACAACGTATTTAAGGATCAAATCGCCCAGTGCTTGTGTTATTGAGGCTGTATAAGATCCAACCACTGGTAATACACATGACGTGGGTAGGCACAGAGAAGCAATATTGATTGGAGAGTGAGTGAGTGAGTGAGTGAGTGAGTGAGAGAGAGAGAGAGAGAGAGAGAGAGAGAGAGAGAGAGAGAGAGAGAGAGAGAAAGTGCCTGCGACATACCACATGAGGTATGCGGAGCAGGTCGGTCTACAAATACGAGGCTTCACTCATACTGTTCCCTTACTTACTATTTCATAGGCCTACCCACATCATGTGTATTACCAGTGGTTGGATCTTATATAACCCCGATAACACAAGCATTGGGCGATATGATCTTATAATACGTGGTATAACAATAAACCTTACTTACCTTATTTCATAGGAAACAGTATGAGTGAATCCTCGTAGGCACGCAATAGGAACATACCCCCCTCTCTCTCTCTCTCTCTCTCTCTCTCTCTCTCTCTCTCTCTCTCTCTCTCTCTCTCTCTCTCTCTCTCTCTCTCTCTCTCTCTTCTTATATATACATTGTACATGCCCATGTACACTAGCATTATGTCTGTTGAGCGGTGTATATGTGTGTATGTGCTTTCACGCATGTCAGTCCACCCAGACTTTAGGACTCGCCTCATAACAACATATATGAGTACATAATGGGGTTTTGTTATCGCGCCCCCTCATGCTCCGCCAGTGCGTCCACTGAGATTGCTCAGATGGCCCTACCAGACTGGTTGCCGTCCTGCCCTCCTGCCCCCGCCCCCCCTTTCTTTCAATGTGTTCACTGAACCGTGACACATATCACCGGGTATAGAAGAGTACATCGGAGATTTTCTGAGTTGCTTACAGATCGGAACTGTGAGGTGAATATGAACACATTTTTTTCAATTCACATTTTTTTTTTCAATTCTCATTTTCTTCACTGCTTTCATTTTTACATCCTTCTGTTCTTCTCGTCCTGTCGTCCCCTTCTGATGTAGTCACAGGAGATCTCCTTGACTGTATGTTGTGTTTGTGAATGTGTTTGTTTGCTGATGAAGGCTATTCGCCGCAACATCCTGTATGTGTCTTAATTCTGTTATGTAAAGCTGCACTACTTTGTGTCATTTTATATTGTTTACACTACTGAAAGGTCATCAATGAACACCACAGTAAACGGGGAGATACTACAACAAGCAACAAGTTTCTCCTGTCTCGGACATATAATAACAGATGATGGCAGAAGAGAAATAGAAATCAAAAAGCCCTTCTGCCGTGTGTCCACCTTGACGAGGTAGAGGGGCTTGTGTGTTCCAATGACCCCAAGAGCTATGCCGACGGTAGCACAGCTACTGGTAGGGTCACCCATGTCGGACAGGTCAAGGGAGAGGGACCAGACCAAGTGACACACAAACCTGCTGCCTTGTAGGTAGACTGGGGACAGTCAAAGGCTAAGGAAAGCACCCCGAACAAATGCTTGTCGAAATCGGATGTACTGGGCCACAGGCTTGACAAAGCAGTGCAACGTTACTTAATTCATGTCACAAAATAAAATTAATCGTTATGGTGCTAATCCCGCGAAGTCCCATCATGCGGTGATAGTGCCGGGCGCCCTGCCTCGAGGTGGTCCACCCATGACTACTGGTGGTCACCTTCATCTGTGATGTGGAGTCAAGGCACAGAGGAGTAGGTTAAGAGCTATTGACCAAACACCCCGGACACTCAACATACTACAGTGTATAATGACACAAAGTAGTGCAGCTTTACATAACAGAGTTACGACACATACAGAACGTTGCGGCGGTTAGCCTTCATCAGCAAACAAACACATTCACAAACACAACATACAGTCAAGGAGAATTCCTGTGACTACATTAGAAGGTGATGACAGGGCGAGAGGAACAAATGCATGGAACAATGGAAGCAATGAAGAGAAAATGAGAATTGACAAAATGTTAATTGAAAAGAATGTTAGTCGAAGAAAATGTTTAATAGAAAAACTGTTTCTAGAGAAGAAAAAAACTGTATACTCACCTCACGTACGGACCTGTGAATGTCTACGGAAAACTCGGGTGTATTAGTATAACGGTGCTGGATGTTACGGTACAGTGAGCACATAGAAAGAAGGGGGCGGGGTAGGAGGCGTGTAAAATTGACCACGACCCCATTGTGCTGTTGGTCTGGGTGGACTGGTGTGCAGGAACACGTGTACTTACATAGACACACTTCAACAGACAAAATGCTAGTGTATGTGGACATGCAAGAAGAGAGAGAGAGGGAGAGAGAGAGAGAGAGAGAGAGAGAGGAGAGCGAGAGAGAGACAGACAGAGAGAGACAGAGAGAGACAAAGAGAGGAAAAGTGCCTGCGACCTACCACATGGGGTATATTGTAACCTACGAAATAGTCAGTATGGTTGCTAGTCATACAACGCGCTTCAGGAGCCCCTCGCCCAGTCCTAGAGTTGTTGGGGTTGTGTAAGATCCAACCACTGGCAATGCACGTGAAGAAGGTATATATACCCCATGTGGTAGGTCGCAGGCACTTTTCCTCTCTTTGTCTCTCTCTGTCTCTCTCTGTCTGTCTCTCTCTCGCTCTCCTCTCTCTCTCTCTCTCTCTCTCTCTCCCTCTCTCTCTCTTCTTGCATGTCCACATACACTAGCATTTTGTCTGTTGAAGTGTGTCTATGTAAGTACACGTGTTCCTGCACACCAGTCCACCCAGACCAACAGCACAATGGGGTCGTGGTCAATTTTACACGCCTCCTACCCCGCCCCCTTCTTTCTATGTGCTCACTGTACCGTAACATCCAGCACCGTTATACTAATACACCCGAGTTTTCCGTAGACATTCACAGGTCCGTACGTGAGGTGAGTATACAGTTTTTTTCTTCTCTAGAAACAGTTTTTCTATTAAACATTTTCTTCGACTAACATTCTTTTCAATTAACATTTTGTCAATTCTCATTTTCTCTTCATTGCTTCCATTTTTCCATGCATTTGTTCCTCTCGCCCTGTCATCACCTTCTAATGTAGTCACAGGAATTCTCCTTGACTGTATGTTGTGTTTGTGAATGTGTTTGTTTGCTGATGAAGGCTAACCGCCGCAACGTTCTGTATGTGTCGTAACTCTGTTATGTAAAGCTGCACTACTTTGTGTCATTATATATTGTTTAAACTTTCACAGCTTTACCGCAGTTCCACCAAATTTTAAACATACTACAGTGGAATGCCGAAGGAGTTTATAATAAGAAAGTCTCCCTAACACAGCGTCTTCATAAAGATAGAATAGATGTGGCATGCATTCAAGAGACACAACTCAACGCCAATCGCAAATTTTTAGTCAGGGGATATCAGGCCACACGTTTCGACCGCGAAGGACACAAAGGAGGAGTTCTAATACTTACACGAAATACAATACCTTGCAGCGAAGTATCTGTGATCTCTGACAACCAAACATAAATTATAAATTGTGTTGCGTATCCCTTACGGGACGTTGCAGTCAACACCAGCATTTTCAGCTGCTGTTGATGTACTAGGCAAGTGTTACGTTCAGTAGTTTGCCATTGCTTTCTGAACGACCGGCCTCTATACCTTTTTCGAAAAAACCAGCACCGCCGTGTTTCGAACCCGGGTATACGGGCTCACAAACCGCGTTCGCAAGCCCTTCAGCCACAGAGAGAATTATAAGTGTTGATATAATGATAAAGGACGTGAAAATAAGAATTTACAATCTGTATAGCCCGGCAGATAAGGATCTTACACTCTTAAACATGAAAATAACTGACACAAATTGCATTATTGTCGGAGACTTTAATAGCCGCTCAGAAAGATGGGGATACCCAGATACTGACAAAAGAGGAGATGAAGTGGAGGACTGCGAAATAGACTCAAATCTCCATCTACTCAACAAAGCGGATGACACACCGAGCTTCTACTCCAGAAGATGAATTACCACTTCTACTCCAGACTTAGCTTTCTGCACAGGAGACATCCTCCACAAAATCGATCGCCATGTGCTTGACCAATTAGCAGGTAGTGACCACAAACCAATCAAGCTTGTAATGAATATGGAGTATGTTGTACAGGAGCAAAAGCCTTTGCCCCGCTGGAATTACAAACGAGCAGATTGGGACAGATTTGCCATACCAACAGACAAATATTGTGAAAACATAAATACACGATATGGCAACAGAAAGCAAATGGTGGAAAGTCTAAACAGAGCAATAATACAGGTAGCCACTGAGTCTATTCCAAGAGGAGCGAGGAAAAATTACAAACCATACTGGACTGAAGAACTACACATTTTTGGAGGACAAAGTTGAAGATGCCAGGAAGACCGCAGAAATAGAAAAAAAAAAACAACTGAAGCGAACATCTCTCTCAAAGCCATCTCAGCAAAATATAAAAGAACAATAAATCAAACATCAAGAGATTGTTGGAGGGGAAAAACAGAAAACCTGAATTTTGACAGGGATGGAAACAAACTATGGAAACTAGTGAAAGCCGTGAACAATGAAGGACCTAGAAACAAACAAATAACAATTAAACAAGAAAATGCCTTGCTTACAGGAAAAAAGGCTGCAAATGCACTAAAGGAACACTATACCAGTGCAAACCACATTGATATTACAACCGAACAGAAGAAAGCAATCAAAGATAAACAGATACATCATAGTATTACAGAGACAGCAGCAGAATATATGTTGGTAAATCTAACAATGGAAGAAATGGAACAGGCAATCAATACCCTAAAAAAGAAGAAATCACCAGGAAAGGATGGAATCACAAATGAAATGCTAATAGGACTAGGCACTAAGGCAAAAAAGAAACTACTAGCAGTCCTAAATTACAGCTGGAAGAGGGGAATAGTCCCACAGGCATGGAAGGAAGCTATACTAATACCAGTCCCAAAGAAAGGAAAAGACCTGGAAGAACCAAATGGCTATCGATCTATCAGTCTACTTAGCTGTGTAGGAAAATTAATGGAACGCATTATCAATGGCAGGCTAATGTGGCATCTGGAAGAAAACCAACTCTCAACACCACACAAAGCAGGATTAAGAAAGTACAGATCCACTGAAGATCAAATAACCTATATAGCTCAGGAAATAGAGGATGCCTTCCAAGAGAAAAAGCACACACTAGCGGTCTGGATAGATTTAGAAAAAGCACTTGATAAAGTATGGAAGGAAGGACTGAAAGTAAAACTGCAAAAAATGCATCTTGTGGGAAAATGTACAAATGGATCAGCCACTACCTTGAGAACAGAACTGCCAGGACAAAAGTACAAGGACAAACCAGCAAAATGATGCTGTTGGAGCAAGGTGTCGCCCAAGGAGGAGTTCTTTCACCAACATTATTCCTAGCATATATAAACGACATCACGGAAAATTTTCCAGCCAGAGTACACACATCATCCTTTGCAAATGACCTAGCCATATGGACATCTGAAGAATATATTAGTACAGCTAACAGCAGAATACAGCAAGCCTTATTAGCGCTAGAGGACTGGTCAAAATCATTGCTAGTGAAGATAAGTGAGGAGAAAACAACATGCACAGTGTTCTCCCTCTCAAATAAAACTCAGCAACCTAAGCTGGTATTGAATGGAAAAATATTACGCCATGAAGAAAATCCAAACTATCTAGGAGTCGCCTTTGATCGTCGCCTGACATTGAAAACACAGGTTGAGAAAAATCGAACAAGAGCAAGGCAAAGAATGGCAATCATGAAAAAGCTTACTGGTACAACGTGGGGAACAGATGAGAAAGTTCTCAAGAATTTATATACTGGACGGGTGAGGCCAGTACTGGAATATGGCATTGCAGCTTGGGCAACAGCAGCTAAGTCAAACTTTAACAAAATAAGTAGAGTCCAAAATCAAGGAATGCGAATCATAACTGGAAACCTGAAGACAACGCCTATTAATGAACTAGAAAAGATCACTTGTTTAAAACCAATGCAGGATAGAAGAGATAGCAGAGCCCAGCAACAAGCAGAAAAATTTAGAAGACTGACAGACCACCCTATGTATAGCAGGTTTAATGGTTTTGTAAAGGGAAGACTGAAGCGTAGCAACTTTGTAGAAACTGCAAAACGAAAGATTAGGGCAGATCCTATACTTAACATATCAACAGTCAAACCCATTTACAATGCACACAAGTTCCAAGCTTGGAGACAGCAGCAACTGCCTGAGATGATAGAAAACATTCCTGGTATTGAGAAAAAGAACACTCAGCATGAAACCGAAAGAAGAGAAATAACCCTAAAATACATAAAAGAACATTACCCAAGCAGCAATTGGACCCATGCATATACAGATGGATCAGCCAAAAATTTAATAGAGAATGGAGGAGGAGGAATTCTCCTAAATTTAAAAAATGGAGTGAAAAAAACATTCAGTGGCAACTGAAAAGTTTTCAAGTAACTTCAAAGCGGAGGTAGAGGCTCTGAAAACTGCAGCAGAAATGCTCTTGATGGAGGAAAATAAAGAGAAGCAAATAGCTATCTTCACAGATGCAAAGTCAGCTGTCTCAATACTGAAGAGCAATAACAGCACAGAAATAGCTGACCTAAGAGCAGCACTCCATGGTCTATGCCAGAAATCTAAAAAAGTTGTAATACAGTGGATCCCATCACATTGCAGTATACCTGGAAATGAAGAGGCTGACAGACTGGCAAAAGAGGGCGGACGACTACTGTAACAGTACAGGCACAGATGATTATAAACCAAGTCCGATGTCGTTCTATAAAAGGTTTTATTGATTGTAATAAATTGAAGAATGGTACATAAGTTATTTGGTAAGATGTTCACATCGCTGGACCTTAGCTGTAACTAACTTAACCAAAACAACCTACGTCATGACTTGAGCATCCTTAGTCACGTTCTTCCTGGATGCTCAACCGTGCCCTAAGTTTGCACATCGAACCTATTAACATAGATGGTACTCATTCTGTTACACCTCCCTTTCTTTAAAAAGACTTTTCTTCTTCAAAAGTCTTAACTCCTAACCCCCTTATTCTAAACACCCGATATTCTTTCTCCAAGCCGTCCCAAACTAACTCTATCTTAAGTAACTACTTTCGCTTCTAGTAATTCTCCACTTGTCTCTTATCATTGTCTCCCATAGCAAATCGCTATGAAGTTATACTTCTTTTTCGTTTCTAGCTCTTCAAGGTTTCATTACAAAAAAAAACTCAGTTCATAAAGAATCTACATATATTATTTGCATATCCTATCACAAAAACCCCTTCTTGTATAGGTATCTATTATACCTCATAATATTTAAATCTCAGTTTTATACATCATAACATATATGTGTACCTTTTTGAAATATTTCTTCTTCTCTTCATAAGCGATCCGCTTAAACGAGCAAACATACCAATATCTGGTCTCAACTATAAAAAGGCCGTACCCTTCTCAAACTCTCTATCGTTATCACTAACCGTATTACCTCCACATTACTACTTCTCCCCTTCCAACCAACCTGAAATCACTCTCACACGATAGAAAGACAAAGAATCGGTGGCCACCGGAATTTAAAAGAAGCAGAACTCTTTCTCACAAAAACCACACTCATACTTACCCCCCTATGTTACCTGAGACTTTATGTAATAAAGTCTAAAACAATTATCTATCTGCTACAGTTCACTTATACCACCTATTATGGCAATTTTACAGTTTGCGCTGCTATCTACAGCATCAAGTAACCATTAAAAATATTATTCACTCCTAAATGTCTATACATTACACAAATTAAAAAAGGTCCATTATTTCTCAAGACCTCCTCCAACATTATACACCTCACTTTATATAACTAATCTTCTCCTATACCTCACTCAGAATTCCCTCTTAATCTCGCCGAAAACTTCAGCAACCCACTAATGTCCTCCTGAACCTCAATTTATGCCGTTATCAACAGCAACAATATACCGCCACTGAACTCATGTCTGTGACTGCTTGCAATCAATGTTATTCTCTCTCAGTCCATATATCACGGACCCCTAAAACCTCATGGCATTTTATCTCTGTTCGCTGTGAGCATTCCATACTGACAATGTCCATTTCTCACTAACATACTTCCCTTTACTATTGTATCCACAGTATATAAAAATAAACATGGGATTCAATTCATGTTTTTACTATTTGTCTTCACACTGTCTGGCGTCGCCCACTTCTTCTTCTATAAGCCAGCAATCTTGTGTCTCCTATGAAATTTCTATTACATCATGGCTCTAAATCCATGTTAACTTGCGACCCCGTGGAGACCATGTTATACAATTGCCCCACATCTTCTGAACGTAAATATGTATTCAGAACTCCCAAGGACCCCTTACTAAGTTTCTCTCTTTAACGTGGACCTGTTTACTTTTCTAACTCCCCACAACTGAACGTCAAACGAAAACTAATTTAAACATAGTGCAAGTCAATAAATAACATTATTATAACTTTTGCCAAATGAAAATTGATAAACAAAGTAATATGCTAATATTTAAGCAAAATAAGCTAATTAAACTCACAATTCGTGAATAACTGGAGTCAAGACAAATCAAAATAGAACAATATCACCCCTCCCTGGTTTTGAACAGTTTATCCCCTACATTAAAACATGCATCAATTTAAATTAAAAGAAAATATCTAGTGTTATCTAACACTACTGGTCTCTTTTACAGACCAGTAGTTTGTACGCAAAAGACTAAAAATACAACAATCCTATTCTAAAATCAAATGGTGATAATCATTTTACAGAACAAATCAAGCAAAAATAATATAACATACCATCCATATTCAATCAACATTGGCCTCTTATATTAACCAATGAAATACATATCTATTTACACAAGTCACGCCTATTCCGTTATTCTTATAACAGAGAAAACAAAACAACTCAATGCTAAGCATTAACCCCAAAATATATATATATCTGTTACCTACAGACTATATTCTCATCCTAACGTAGAACAATATCTGTTCTCTCAACAAAAGTCATTAATCAACAAATGACTGTACTTTTTCTGGAAGTCAATTATTGAGTATCTCCCCTCTTAATATTTCACACATTACAACATATAAAATATAAACCTAAGCAACCGCTGTAAACTACGGCTCAAATCACTTCACCTAGTACTAGTGTGGCGACTATCTCAATGTACCACCAGTCATCTATCTACTAATAGAACCTGTGGCTCGACACACTAGTTGTTTCCTTTAGATTTGCACCAAGAATTACCACAATTTCTTAAACATTACCGTTAACTACGGTATCTCTACAATGCTACAACCAGCAAAAAAAGTGTCTATTTACTATAGACCTCACCAATACATCTATCTACTGTACCAACAACTAATTCTACTTTTGAGTCTCTCGTCTACCCGACGTAACTAACCAACGTATCAATACTTTCCAACATCTCACCACAACTACTCTAAGCTATCCTCAAGTCTCTCTTAACTTCGTTCACACACCGCGATGGTAGTCAAGCCAGTCACATTTATCGGAACACGTTCTCTAGTACTCTATTTATAATACTCTGACCTTCATTTAGCTAATCTTGTTTACCTCACTATCTTTCACTCCTCCTCCTATTTATCGGGACTCTTTCAGAAACAGCAAAAAACACCACATATTACTAACGACAGACCTCACTCCGATTGAGCAAACCATCTTCTCTCATTTTTCAGTATCAGGCATTCATGCTTCGACATGTCCCTGCCAACAATACTAAATCTGTTTTATGAAACGTCATACAAAATGTTAACCCTCTTTCTGTTAGCCTGTCATAAAATTTTCATCGATTCCGTCCAAGATCACACATTCCAAACAAAAGACATCACACCTTTCTAATCACCTACTTTAACAATTTAGCACAAGCAAAACAGAGGCAACGACTATAACCAAAGAAGAACAAACAACAACAATTCAGCTAAACGAAGATTTCTCGAAACAAGTAAAGAGTCTCAAGTGCCTAGAAAGTATAATATCATCAAATGGCAAACCAGAAAACGAGATTGAAAACAGGTGCAATAAGGCTAATCAACTCTCTGGACAAATGGACCACCATGTATCAATAACTACTCAGCCTAAGCGTGTCGATCACTTCCACAGACAGTGACACCAGATATACTAAACGCCTTGTACATGCATGCGCTACTACTACTAATCATCTGACACGACGCACATATGTTTGTCTACATTTTTACACATGCAAGAACAATGCATTACCAGACGAATTTCTTCAACACTCAACAGGACTTTCACAATTCAACTGTTTTCTTATTTCTACTTTTCTCAATCATTCACTCCTTTTCAAAGATCAGAGCCTATACATTATCTCTCACAAACTATATATCTTTTACACACTAACCAGCACTATCAACGATCTCTCAGAACAATCCTCACTCCGACGAGCCACTAACCTCGTAACCATCATTCTATACTTCTCTACACCATAACTTTCTCAGATTTAATCATTTCTTCTTTCTCCGCAAGCATGACGTAATTACTTCATTCCCCCTCACCCAGAACTCGTATTTTTCAAGCATCAGCTTCCACAGTCTTTTACTCTTAATACTCTCGCGCTCAACTGGCTATTTTACACAGGATACTCAATTCCTCCTCATCAGACACGCTCGGTTCATCTGTCAATGCTACTATACCTACTTCTCAAACTATCAAGCGAAACTTTCTCAGACATCACATCTTAGCCCTGAGTCGAACCAACTCTAGTACGAGCATTCATATTTAGTTTATCTCTCTCTCTCTCTCTCTCTCTCTCTCTCTCTCTCTCTCTGCCAATTCTGTGCTGAATCTACCCTACTTTAATCACATCAGTTATACATCACTCAACGTGATCAACTCTCTCTATCTATCCATTCCGGACAAGGGACATTTCAATTTCTACATTGTTTACTCTCTCCACACCACAACTAAACACAAGATATTCTTTATAACGTATCCACGTAGAATATTCTATCAGTTGCCGTGACTCTCTATCCTCAACAACACTATTGCCTACCCTGTACCATGTGATGCTACACCAAAAAAAATTCATCTGTCTATTTTAGACAGCCCATATGTATATGCTCAAACCGCAATTCCTCTCATAAGCCAAAACAATGCCATATGTCCTTCCTCACCCTCAGAATTCTAACAGTTATAGAGTGCATCTAAGCCAAATATTTCATTGTCTCCTAGTACTAATGTGCGTCTCTCTTCAATTATGTCATCTTCAATATCCGTACTTGTTAATCCGTTGTTAAAGTACTCAGGTCTTAAGGTCATATATTCTCTGAGTTTTCTCATGTTATTTTCTGTCGTCGAGTAATTTTCTGCTATCTGCCTCTTACCATTCTTCTTCTTAAATACTTTCTTTCTGTTCTTTTTATTTGTTACTCCCGTCTTTGCTGCGTCGATCTGCTCACTGTTTTCTGTATACCTTACATAACGCTTACATTTCCCCATCTCGTCTTCAGATGATACACTGATGATAGTTCCCTCATCAGACTCATAATAGTTGGCGATAATATCCCTATGGTCATCACTAAAACGTCCGACCTTCTTCTTTTCTATACCTCTATCCCTCATGCTCCGATTCGGGACTACTTCAATGTCTTTACCTGAGGAAACTGACATATCAGTTGTACCTTTATTGACTATCAGACTGTTTATATTTCTTTCCCCAATACTTTTCCTCTTTGGTCTCTTTTCGTCTTTGGTTCTCGTCTGTTTATCTTTCTTAATTTCAACCGTGTCTCCCTTAGTCACTTTCAAGTGAGTTGATTTTGATTGAGTCTCTACTAACTCGGTTTGACTTCCCTTCGTTATCTTTCTGGTTTGGTTGTACCTGGACTTTTTTCTCTACTGTATCAATCTGTGTCTGTGTGTTCCGTTCTACCACTTCAACCACCTGAGTCTCTTGATCTATTTTCTTCTTTTCTTGTCTAAGAGTCAGATTCGCAACCACCTTAGGAGTAGTTGAATTCCTACTTACGTTTTCTACTCTGTTCTTTGACCCTGACTTCAAATACTGTCTCCGTCTTTGCTCAAACCAATCGACCCGTCTTTTTCTAGCATTCCCACTATAAGAAGGCCAACGCTTTTGTTTACTGGAAAGGTCTCTCTCAGGACCATTCCTGTACCTATGACATTTATACCAGTCCGACTTTTCACTATTACGTCTACTCTCACCGTCTTTTACCCTATAAACATCAGGCCTTGGTTCGTCATAACCAACCGCATAATCAGAACCATATTGTCTTCTGTCTTTATTAAGTAGTGGCTGTCTCCTGTTATTCTTTCCTACTCTATTGCAGTCTACCTTAAATCTATAAGGCTCTTGTCTAGTCGTTCTTCTCTGTAACGTTTCCACAAAATTCTCTACTTCACTAACTGCCACTTTTAACTCTCCCAACCATGCACTAATACGTTTTAATTCTGTATGCAGGTAGTTCATACTCATTTCTCTATAATCTATCCCAAGCCAAAATATATTTCTTGGTACCTGTAAGAACACCTCGTCTTGAGCTTTACTGAAATAATTTTCAATTATGCATGTTTCAATCTCTGTTCTTATTCCTTGTTGCTTTATTGACTGTGTTGATTCTACCTACAGTCAAAACTTGTGTTAATGAACCCTGTTCTTCTGCCATATTGAAATGTGCTGAAATATCAATTCATATAAGCAAACTCACAGTTATAACAATTTAATTAACAATTATCAACGATTATATAGGCCCATTTAAACCAACCAAGGGATGTAAGCAACTGTTTGATCAATCAATTGTATCTAAGAATTAAAAGTCTCCTAGCGGTTAAACTTTAATTAATTACCGTTAGCTATATCGTCCCTTGATCCAAGAGAAAGATGAATCCACGTACGTCAGCTGAGAATTCTATTTGCCAAGGGTCACGTTTAACACAAACGTCTGGAGTCTGTATTATCTGAAGCTGCCTATGTTTCTCCAAACGACGCCGTAATTTGTAGTTCCATCATTCTTCATACATCTCAGGCTTCTCCAGCGGTAGGAATGCTTCCACTTTCACCCATGGTTGGGCACACCAGACTTGAGCCTTCTTTTCACCCTAAACAGGGCCCTTCCAGACGACGACTTGAAAACAGCTCTAGCCTGATGAAGCGACTTAATTAGGTCTCCTCTTCAGCAGGTCGGCAACCCAGTTTGCCCAACCACTTCCAAAGAGACCACAACAACCAAGTCGCATTCCTCTTGACATCTCATTGTAATTTTAAGTTGGCTGGCTGTTTTAAATTTTGACGTTTAGAAAAAATTTCCTTGATACTGGACAATCTTAGTAGGTAAGTGACCTTCAATCAAACAGCAAGGTCAATGAACGGCTGTAATAACGGCAGGCCAAACTTTGATGACAATCACGTTACTTCGGATGGTTATAATGAAAAACAGCTCATTCTATTGGCAACCAGGGTAAGATGATGGTTCCATCCAGTAATCTTGATACGTATGACTTCAAATCAACTAGCCCGAAAAATGTTTCATGTTGACTCTATTTTAAGTTGATACTTTCAATAAAAATGGTCCGGTCTGGAGCTTTTGATTCGAAGAATTTGATAAAAGTCTATTTCTTCATACCTTCTGGTCGCGGCAAGCTGATAAAAATTCTCCATGAAAGTTCTCTGCTGTACTATGCCATTTTCAGTACTTCACGTTATATGTCCGCGACATCAAAGTTAAAATAAGAATCGACATCCTGGTGTGCGGCTCCAAATCAGTACTGTAACAGTACAGGCACAGATGATTATAAACCAAGTCCGATGTCGTTCTATAAAAGGTTTTATTGATCGTAATAAATTGAAGAATGGTACATAAGTTATTTGGTAAGATGTTCACATCGCTGGACCTTAGCTGTAACTAACTTAACCAAAACAACCTACGTCACGACTTGAGCATCCTTAGTCACGTTCTTCCTGGATGCTCAACCGTGCCCTAAGTTTGCACATCGAACATATTAACATAGATGGTACTCATTCTGTTACACTACCACAGCCTGATATAGACATAACCTATAATGAGGCAAAGAGGTTGATAAAAAGCACTTATAGAACCAAATGGGAATCAGAGCAGCCAGGCCACTAGAAGGATGATGCATATTACAAACTCGACCGAAGAGAACAAGTAGCAATCTTCAGACTCCGCACAGGACATAACAGGCTGAAATACCACTTGTTCAATAAACTAAAGATAGGAGATACCGATGAATGTAATTGTCGAACTGGAAAAATGACAGCAAAGTATTTGCTGCAGTATTGCCCAATATATGCAGAACAGAGAAAGATATTTTGCCCCACACCTGCTTCATTTGAGGACAAGCTCTATGGAGATATCAACAAGCTCAAATTGACCACAGCTTACTTTAACTACATACCGGTTGACATTTAAAGGTGCATGAAGAAGTATTCAGACTGCCACACTTCATACCATAGGTATGTCGGTTACAAAAGCCTCCCAGAGGCATGAAATGGAATATTGCTTGGATAGCAAATCCATTACGTGGAAAGTCCGAATCAAAAGCTCACTGTGTGTTCTTCATAAAAGGTGGAAAAAGTGTCCTAGTGGCACAAAATGGAATATTGCTCGGATAGCAAATCCATTACGCGGAAAGTCCGAATCGAAAGCCCACTGGTTCCAAATGTTGCTGTATTTAGCCGGGGCGCAGTGTTGGGGTGAGCGCCCAACATTGCTTAAATACTCCACTGGCTCGTTAATACATAACCTCTGCAGCAAAAGTCCAACTCCTGGCCTTCACGTGGCAGAACTGTTTCTACTAACAGGAGAAGGGGCGACGGCGAGTTTCTGGCGCCGAAAAATAACCAGTGTGCTCTAGATGTGTATACACATACTTGCATGTGCAGACACGTGTGTGCGTGTGTACACATCTAAACTCGATTGAGACCACAGTCTGCTCTAGCAAAGGAAAGGTGCTGAAGACGGAGGCAATCAGCCAGGAGGCGCACCACAGAAATCAGGATGCCACGCAATTACGCAAAATGGAATATGTAGACTACTGTTAAATTTTATGGTGCTCGCCCTGCTTTGGACCCCCAGGCAGGTGCAGTACCGGACCCTATGTCTCGAAAGGGTCCAACCCTAACTACTGGAGGTCCTTCTCAGATGTCCTATGGAGCCAGTGGACAAGAGAATAGAACGGCTGTCCATACTAAACAAAAACTTAAAATAATGCACTGGAATGAGGAGGGAGTCAGCAACAACAAAACATAGAATTAGAAAACATCCTGGACCAAGAAAAAGTAAGCATATGTTGCTTGCAAGAAACTCACCTCAACGAAAATATAGCCTTCAAAATCAGAGGCTACCAGTGTTACCGATCTGACCGAAAGGACAGGCGAAAAGGTGGGATACTTACCCTTGTAAAAAAATAACATCACTGCTTCCCAAATCGAATTCTACATGGAAGGGGCTGAGTATAAGACACTTAAACTTAAGACAGGTTATACAGACCTACATCTGATCAATTACTACTGTCCAAGTGACCGCCCACAGGCACTGGACACACTACCATTAACAGAAAAAAATGATTGTATGTGGCGATTTCAATAGCCACTCGCAGAGTTGGGGCTATGATCACATGGACCAGAGAGGAGAGAGACTGGAAGACTGGCAGGATGAGAATAGATTCATCTTGGTTAATAAGCCGTCCGACCCACATACTTTCTACTCGAGATCATGGCACACTACAACTACACCTGACCTGGCTTTTCATTCACCAGACTTGGAGTGGAACATTACACGAATTGTTGGGAAACAACTTGGTGGCAGTGACCATCGGCCAGTCTTTCTAACTGTAGAAAATGAGCTTGTAAGTGAAAGCAGCACCCTCTCAAGGTGGAACTACAAGAAAGCAGACTGGGCAATGTACAAGAATCGCACCAGCATACTGGTTAGAAACCTGAACACTGAGAAAGACATAAAGTAGTTGAAGAGTTTGGGAAATGCATACTACAGGCAGCGCGAGAAACAGTACTAAGAGGAGCCCGTAAACAATATAAACCCTACTGGAGTAGTGAACTGAAACAGGTGCATAATGATGTGGAAGTGTGTAGAAAGCAAGCAGAGGCCACACCCAGCCAAGAGCACCACAATAAATTCCAGCACGCAAAAGCCAAATTTCAAAGGGCCAAGCTGCAGGCTAGACGGAAAAGCTGGCAGGAAAAAATAGAATCTCTGAACTTTGAAAGAGACACAATGAAATTGTGGAAGCTAATAAAACAACTTAACGATGAGGGCACAGGGAGAAACTCAAAAATTGCACTACATAAAGATGGAAACATCTTAACAAGAAAGCAAGCAGCTGACCATTTTGCGGACTCATTCGCACAAGATCTTCTTCTTATTCAGCTTTCCGAGCCATTGAGGTTCTTTTCTGCAAATACAATCCGTCTCCATTCGTCTCTCTGGTGGACCTTCTCTTGCCAGTCGTTGATTCCAAGTGCTTGTAGGTCTGTACATGTATTATCTCTCCACCGTCTTCTTGGTCTACCTCGGGGTCTACGGTCATTTATTTCCTGAGTGTAAGCGAGTTTTGTTTCCCTATTATCTTCCATTCTTTCTATATGCCCCAGCCATTGTAGTCTATTAGCCTTCATGATACCAATGATTGATTGATTGATTGATCTAGGAACCGACATCACAGCATTCGGGACATTCCCATAATACCAATATGATACCAATGATTAGCGGGGACCTAAACAGATCATAAATGTCTTTGTTACTTCTTCTTTTCCACTCTCCACTTTGTGTATCCCTAATGGGTCCAAAGATGCGTCTTAAAATTTTGTTCTCAAAGGTTTGTAACAAGGCTTCGTCTCCTTTCGTTGTACTCCAGGTTTCAGAGCCATACAGCACAACTGGTCTGATCAGTGTTTTGTATATTGTGATTTTGGTGTTACGAGATAGCGCCTTTGGTTTTAGTAGATGTTTTAGTGCATAGTATATCTTATTTCCAGAGTTGATTCTAGTTTGTATTTCTCCCCTTATGATGTTGGAGCAGTTGAAGATTGTACCCAGGTATTTGTATGTTTCCTTTCTTTTAATGGTCATATTATCTATTTGTATGTGGCCAGAGATTTTAGCCATTCCGTCTCTTGAAATTACCATATATTCTGTCTTATCTTGGTTGATAACCAGCCCCATCTGTTGGGCTTTTTCGCACAAGATAACAATATCAAAATTAGTCCAGAGAAACAACAAGAGATTCGAGAGAAACGGCAACATACAGGACAGAAGGAAATAGTACATGAGGTTCTGGAGGCACCCATCACAATCAGCGAACTGGAGCTAGCCATATCAAAACTGAAAATGAGAAAGTCACCAGGAGCTGATGGTATCTCCAATGAAATTATCAGGAACCTAGGAACAGAGGCCAAAGCAAAGCTGTTGCAAATCTTCAATAACAGTTGGACCTTAGGCAATGTTCCACAAGCCTGGAGAGACGTAATCATGATACCCTCCTAAAATCAGGGAAAGATAGTTCCATTGCCTCTAGCTACAGACCAATTAGCCTCACCAGCTGTCTCTGCAAAACAATGGAGCGGATCATCAATCACAGACTGCAGTGGTACATTGAAAGTAAAAACATCCTTGTGCCACAGCAGGCTGGTTTTAGACAGTGCTACTCTATGGAAGATCAGACAACCTACCTCTCTCAAGAAATTGAGGATGCATTCCAAGAGAAGAAGCTGGTGCTTCCGGCATGGGTAGATTTGAAGAAACCCTTTGACAAAGTCTGGAAAGAAGGTCTGATGAATAAACTGAGAAACTGCAAAGTCAATGGAAGAATGTACAAATGGGTGAAAGCATACTTGCACAACAGAAGAGCCCGAGTACAGATAGACGGACTAAAGAGCAAGAAAGTACTACTGCGCCACGGTGTTCCCCAGGGCGGAGTCTTGTCCCCCACACTTTTTCTAATCTTCATCAATGATCTCGTTGCTAATCTACCGCATGGAATTAAAGCGGCAATGTACGCCGATGACCTGTTCTATGGAGCACAAATGAACGTGCATCAGTGACCACCAGATTGATACAAAGAGCTGTAGATACATTTGTTGCATGGGCAGATAGATGATGTGTCAGCATAAACACTGACAAGTGCAGCAGCACCCTATTTACCCTCTCTCCAAAACAAAAGGCAGGGACCATCCAGATAAATGGAACACCCCTAAGAGAAGATAAAGAACCAACATACCTTGGAGTAACATTTGATGGCAGGCTGACACGGAGAAAGCACGTCAACAAAGCAGTAGCAAAAGCAAGAAGGAAAATAGCCATCCTGAGAAAGCTAAGTGGAACCACATGGGGAGCCAGCGGGAAAGTACTCAGCAAAGTTTATCAACAGAGCATACGACCACACCTGGAATACGGCTCAACTGCATGGTGTTCGGCATCAAAAACCACACTACAAGAGCTGGACAAAGTGCAAAATCAGGCACTTAGAGTCACCACAGGAGGGATGAGATCAACCCCTATAG
Source organism: Cepaea hortensis (assembly GCA_963921405.1). NCBI lineage: Eukaryota > Metazoa > Mollusca > Gastropoda > Stylommatophora > Helicidae > Cepaea > Cepaea hortensis. The sequence goes on along the minus strand of OY992877.1, from coordinate 122,143,000 downwards.
TGGAAATGGAGAAGATGGGGAGGACAGAAGCACTGAGTGAGCGCAGAGATACGAAAACGCTAATACAAACAGAAAAGTTCCTCAGCTTGCCAGGCCACCCTATGAAGAACAGATTTGAAAACCTAGCTATGGGGCGGTTGAAAAGAAATAGTTTTATCCACCAGGCCAAACGACTCTGCAGAGAAACCACCGATCTGCCCACAGTTGGTATCCCCCTAACAACTATTCCAGAGCGAACTTCATGGAAAAATGAGCATAGACTATCATTACAAATCCAGACAAAAGTGAGAGGAATATTTGACAAGGAAGAACAGAACAGTGTGCCGCGCAGAACAGCCACTCTCAGCTTCCTTGATGAAAAATACCCACAGGACCTCTGGATCCGAGTCTACACAGATGGGTCAGCACAAAATGCTGTTCGAAATGGAGGAGCAGGAGTGTACATAGAATACCCAAATAATGCTAGGTACACAGCTAGAGTACCAACAGGAAAGTACTGCCATAACTATGATACTGAAATTGAGGCAATCAAGATAGCAACAGAGAAATTACTAAATACCAACCATGGTACACAACCTGTGATGCAATTGACAGATGCAAAATCAGTACTCAAGGCGCTCCTGTCTGGGAAATTGCCAGTACTAAGGACACTACTTTCTGAACTTAGCAGTCAGCATAATGTCACCATAAAGTGGATATCATCCCACTGTGGAGTACCCGGAGATGACAGCGCTGATCGATTGTCTAAGGAAGGAGCAAAAGAAGAATAGCCTGATGTGCCCGTTACAAACCACCAAAAGAAAAGAATGATCAAATCAGTCAGAAAGCCACCAAAACCTGCTCAAGATGACTACCACGTTATGGACAGACCAGAACAAGTCATTATTCTGCACCTCAGAACACGGCACAATAGATTACGCAACCACATGTATACAAAATTCAAGATTGGTGAAACAGCCATGTGCACATGTGGTTTGGCGTCGCAGACAGCAGAGCACATACTCCAAGACTGCCAAAAATATAACATATCTAGGCAAACTTTCTGGCCTAGGGAGACGACAGTGGAAGATAAACTCTATGGACCGCTGTGTGAACTGAAAAAGACAGTTCAATTCATACAAGAGACAGCATTTCAGTTATAGACATATTTCAAGCGAACGAAAGAAGAAGAAGAAAGCTCACTGTGTGGATGTCATCTGCACACTGCATTCTTCTGGTTTCCGGAAGAACAGCCTATGGTGAACGGAAGGCCCAATATACGGAAGTGAGGCTAAGCAGCCATGTGCAGGACGTGACGATTCCTTGGGTGAGCCCAGTACCAGAGCGCTGCTTGTTGGCTCTACAATTATGGAAGCCTCCTTGGATGGCGGGGAATGCCCATGGTCTGCCCCTGCCTTCCCTTGAGGGCTGACCAGGATGTCTTTGGCTGTTTTATATGGGCCAGCTAGGGTGGGAGATAACACCACAACAGTGAGAGTCAAACGTCCTAAGAAACCCCCGGGAAGGTTAACCCGGTCAACAAATGCCCGCAGAAGTCGGATGTGTCGGCCTAACGGCGCAAGAACGCAGCTCTGCTGTAAACAGGCACAACGCAATCACGTCCGAAAAAAACAACTCCGGATGAACGCAGAAGAAGAAGAAATCAAAAAGAGAATAGGAATGGCCAAAAATGCAGTCAACGGCATGAAATCAGTATTAACACCTAGAGAGATTAACAACGCATTAAAAATTAGAACTGTCAAATGCTACGCATATTCAACATACTGTATGGCGAGGAAGACTGGGCATTGAACAAGCTACTAGAAAGTCGAATATAGGCCCTGGAGATGTGGGTATACAGACGAATGTGTCGTATTTCATGGAAACTTTTCTCACTTTTTTTATCGTTTCAATTGACATCGTTTTATTGGTCAGTATGGTTTTCATCTTTTTAAAGGCTACTTTCGCCATAGCTATTCTTGTTCTAATCTCTTCAATGCATCTCCCATTAGATGTTATGACTGTTCCGAGATAATTGTACCGATTCACTTGTTGAAGAATATTCCCATTTACGTGCATATTACATTGTGGCATTTCTTTCTTCCTAGTGACGACCATAATCGGTGTCTTTGTTCAATTTAGTTCTAACGCCAGTTGTTCACTGTGGCAGATCCTGCTAATTGTCTGCAATCAATACTTATCATCTCCATATCTAATGTTATTGATGTTTCGTTCTCCAATGATGATTCAATTTATATCTTCTACATTTCTGAAAATATTTGCACTCTATAGGGAAAAAAGATATGGAGACATTACACATCCCTGGCTCACACCTCTCTTAATAGGCTGATATTGGCCCACTTCACGATTCCCCAATCCTCACTGTCATCTGATGTTTTGATAAAGTTGAGGTTGTTTAAATGTCTGTTGGTTGTCCAGCTAGTTAAAATTGTACAGTTTTACCCTGCCTCTCGTGCCTGGTAGCTGCCCACATAAGTGTAATGTCTCTGTTATTGATATGTCCCATAAATTTTATCTGTCGTTTCATTGTGGTTTTGATGATAGAAGCCACCAATGCCCCGGCGTTTGTTTTCTTCTGTTTCTGCTATATCCTCAACATTGTTCCTTTAAACAACACACCTCCACAATCTCTGTTAGTCTTCCCCGCTCTACTATACATTGTCAAGTATTCGCATCTATAAAGAACAAGCATCACGTTGTCAAATATTCGCATCTATACAGAACAAGCCTCACATTGTCAAGTATTTGCATCTATAAAGAAGAACAAGCCTCGCATTGCTAAGTATTCGCATATATACAGAAGAACAAGATCCGCATTGCCGAGTATTCGCATCTATACAGAAGAACAAGCCCCGCATTGCCAAGTATTCGCATCTATACAGAAGAACGAGCCCCGCATTGCCAAGTATTCGCATCTATACAGAAGAACAAGCCTCACATGGCCAAGTATTCGTATCTATACAGAATAAGCCTCACATTGCCAAGTAGTCGCATCTATACAGAAGAACAAGCCTCACTTGTCAAGTTTTCGTATCTGTACAGAAGAACAAGCCTCATCTTGCCAAGTATTCGCATCTATACAGAAGAACAAGCCTTACATGCCAAGTATTCGCATCTATACAGAACAAGTCTCACATTGTCAAGTATTCGCATCCATACAGAAGAACAAGCCTCACTTGCAAAGTAAGTAGTATGTAACGTGGTTATCCATTCCGTTTTTTAGGCACACTATATAAATCAACCATTTATCGATTTTGTGCCTCAAAAGGCGATAACTCCTGATATTTCTTTAAGTAGGTGTGGTCAAGGGGTGGTCAAGTGACTCATAAGAGTTGGTGTGGTAAAGAGGTCAAGAGGTGGTAAAGAGGTGGTCAAGTGGTCAAGAGGTGGTCAAGTGGTCAGGAGGTGGTTGTAACATGCCTGGGGGTCATTGACATCACCGGCCAAATAATAGACGGAGGTAAAATGGGGCTGGGTAGTAAGTCCCCGGAGGGTGCAAATGAGAGGGTAGATTGGGATGATCGGAGACAGTGAGTTTAAAGGGGAGTCAAGGAGAAGTCAGCCGGCGAGCGTAGTTGTGGGGCGGACAGTTTGAGCTGTGGGGTAGTTGTGTGGAGACAGGAGACTGAAAAAGACAGTTGAGTGTTGGGACCCGACAAGTGTAGGTCGGTGGTCTGGGAAACTGAATGAAAGGGGAGTTAGTGATAGAACTATGCCCTGTGGTTTTCAGTGATAGTCTGAGACTAAGGATTAAAGACTGAGCCCGATTATCAGCAGACATAGGGAATTGAAGCCTAGCCCTAGAGAGGGTCGGATAGTTAGCGGAGGTTTAGATCCAGAGTGGGTTGGATCCAGTGAGTTCGGGCCGGAAGAGTGGCTAGTAAAAACTGTCGTGGTGGATGAGATTAAGTAGGCCTTGAGAAGGCAGTGTTATTTGAGTTGTAAGTTGTGATGAAGATATATTCTGAGAGGATTATTGTTCCTGGATTTATATGTTGTGTGGTTCCGTGTTGATTCAGCATTAAAGGAATAATATGTGCGCAAACTCAATCTTGTCCACTGACTGATGGATGTGTGCTGCAGTGGTGATTTGTGTTGTGAGACAGGTGGCTGGCTCAGTTTCCATTCTGCAGGGATATAGAAGGAGCATTAAGATCTAGACAACGACCAATCTTCGTTTGGTACAAAAAGAGTTTGTGTCAGTGGACAAGTGACTCACCAGAGATGGTTTAGTTAAGAGGTCAAGAGGAGGTCAAGTGGTCAAGGCGTGGTAAAGGAGTGGTCAAGTGATCCTTTAAATTGTAGGTGAGGGTCTAGTGACGTTGTATGCAACATGAATCAATAACAAAATTATTCAGAGAAGATATAATAATTTTAATACAGGGAAAACATATATAGACAGGAGAGGTGTAGTAGTGACGTTATACTGGTTTTAAAAAGTGACCGCTCGGGATGTAAGACGGACGGTAGCACAACATATGTATATATGAAAAAAAAAAAAAGTGGCCTCAATGACTTAAGAGGGGCGGGGTTTGGTTTAGTATCATCATATGCTGTAGAAACATCATCACCATACATATGTTTAAGGATACGGATTAGGATTACAGGGGTGCGCGGAGATGGCCAGTGTTATTGAAGAGCTATAGTTGTCAGGGCTAGAGGTTGGAGTGTCTCATTTGTAAGGTATCAATCTGTCTGCTGTGGGTAGGATGTCGCTGATCGGGGCGGGTAGATTCTAAATGAATTATTGAATTTCTCTAGTGTTTTCGTGGTTGTATAGTAATAGTAGTAGAGTTCGTAGTAATATTAGTCATCATCATCAAGAGACATGTCGACTGACATGGGCGATCATACCTCGCGACATATTGCGATCTCCAATAGTAAGGATCAGCACTACAAGTAGTAATACTGTTGGTAATAGTAGTAGTAGTAGCAAAAGTAGAAATAGTACAAATCATCATCATCATCATCATCATCATCATCGTCGTCGTCGTCGTCGTCGTCGTCGTCGTCGTCGTCGTCGTCGTCGTCGCCGTCGTCGTCGTCATCGTCATCGTCGTCGTCGTCGTCGTCATCGTCGTCATCATCATCAATCATCAATCATCATCAATCATCATCATCATAATCATCATCATCATCATCATCATCATCATCATCATCATCATCATCATCATCATCATCATCATCATCATCATCAATCATCATCAATCATCATCATCATCATCATCATCATCATCATCATCATCATCATCAATCATCATCATCATCAATCATCATCAATCATCATCAATCATCATCATCATCATCATCATCATCATCATCATCATCATCATCAATCATCATCAATCATCATCATCATCATCATCATCAATATCATCAATATCATCAATATCATCATCATCATCATCATCATCATCATCATCATCATCATCATCATCATCATCATCATCATCATCATCATCATCAATCATCATCAATCATCATCATCATCAATCATCATCAATCATCATCAATCATCATCAATCATCATCATCATCATCATCATCATCATCATCATCATCATCATCATCATCATCATCATCAATCATCATCAATCATCATCAGTCATCATCATCATCATCAATCATCAATCATCAATCATCATCATCATCATCATCATCAATCATCAATCATCATCATCATCATCATCATCATCATCATCATCATCATCAATCATCATCAATCATCATCATCATCATCATCATCATCATCATCATCAAGGGAAATGTCGCCTTGCGTTGGCGATCATGCCTCGCCAGACATTGCGATCTCCGATGGTATGGATCAGTAATACAAGTAGTAATAATATTGGTAATAATAGTAATAGTGGCAAAAGGAGCAGTAGCAGTAGTAGCAGCTGTAGTAGTAGTAGCAGTAGTAGTAGTAGCAGCAGCAGCAGCAGCAGCAGCAGCAGCAGCAGTAGTAGTAGTAGTAGTAGTAGTAGTAGTAGTAGTAGTAGTAGTAGTAGTAGTAGTAGTAGTAGTAGTAGTAGTAGTAGTAGTAGTAGTACCGTCCTTCTTACATCCCAAGCGTTCACTTTTTAAAACCAGTATAACGTCACTACTACACCTCTCCTCATTTAAATGTTTGTCTATATATGTTTTTCCTGTATTAAAATTATTATATCTTCTCTTTGAATCGTTTTGTTATTGCTTCATTTTGTATACCACGTCACTAACCGTACCCTCACCTACAATTTAAGGTGTCACATGGCCAACCCTTGATCACGTTTGGTCCATTTTACCACCTCTTGACCACCACTTGACAACCTTTTGACGACTTGACTACGTCTTGACCACCTCTTGACCTCTTGACCACACCAACTCTGATGAGTCACTTGTCCACCTCTTGACCACGCCTTCTTTTAAAAAATACCTGAAGTTATCACGATTTGTGTCGCAAAAGCGATAAATGGTGTATTTATATAATACGCCTCAAAACAGGACTGGATAACCACTTTACTATACTACTCAAGTATTCGCATCTATACAGAACAAGCCTCTCATTGCCAAGTTTTCGCATCTATACAGTAAAACAAGCCTCACTTTGCCAAGTATTCGCTTCTATACAGAACAAGCCTCACATGTCAAGTATTCGAATCTATACAGAAGAACGCCCCACATTGTGCCAACGGCTTCGGGCTGAAGAGCGCAATTGGGAGGGTGCAAGCTTTATCCTGGTGCGAGGAAATGCAACCCAAAGACAAAATGTCATGGCAGGGCAGACCAGGCCCTACGTCTTAGTTGGCAGCTGGTCTAGGATCGAACTCCGACAGGCGGACAGTTAGAGCATTGCTTTGTTGATCCGGCAGCTTCTGCAGCTTGTCTTGTTCAAGATGTATTGATGTTACCATTCCTCTGGAGTGAGCTAGGCAGGCCAGAGAGGGATCATGCTGCATGGGCAACACATGGTCTCTATATTTTACCCCAGGCTTTGTGCTTTGGAGAGGCAATAACTCCATCCCTGGGCTTAACCGGTCTCGGTGAGAGGTAGCAGTCACGGGTTATAAGTACTTGTCAACTGGTGTAGAAATGGGTCGCCACCGGTTGCCTCTGGCGGTGGGAGACACCTACAGGTGTCAGTGATCAGCTACCACCCGCCTTAATCTGGGCAGCCCCCGGCAAATTGGGCGCTGATCCGCCACAGCCTGTCTGCTTCAATGTGTGCTTGGAGGTTAGGACAAAATCTGAATCGCAGACTGTTAAACCAATGCACCAGGCATTAATAAAATTAAAAATAGAAACCACAAGCTACGGTTTGCAACCTGGAAAGTGAGAACCATGTGTCTAGGATTTTCCACTGACCTGACAAATATTGACGATATGAGAAAAACGGTTGTGATTGATGGCGAATTCAATCGTCTTTACATTGAAATTGCTGGCCTGCAGGAGACTGGCCTCGCCGAGGAAGGGTCACTCACGGAAAACAATTACACCTTTTTTTTTTGGGGGGGGGGGGGTGGGTAGAGGGTAGACAGAAAAAAGACAAAATGGTGTGGCTTTTGCGGTGAAGAATTCGCTATTGGGAATGATTGAAATTCCAGCTGGACGTAATGAAAGACTATTATCTCTACTCTTGGCAACCTCTTGTGGTTTTGCCACCATAATCACTGCGTATGCACCGACACTTGTTCCTCTGATGATGTGAAGGATTTGTTCTATGGGGAGCTAGACTCTGTGATCAAGGCAGTTCAAAATCCGACTTCATTTATATGCTCGGTGATTTCAATGCTCGTGTGGGCAAGGACTCGAGTTCATGGCCAGTGAGCCTTGGAAAATACAACATCAGTCGCATAAATGAAAATGGCAAAGGCTTTTAGAGCATTGCACCAGAAATGACCTATGTATTACAAACTCCTTCTTTAAAACAAAAGAGTTGCATAAGGTCACATGGAAACACACAAGATCCGGCCATTTGCATCAGCTGGACATCATCATCACACGGAGACAACATCTGAACCAAACATCATTAACTCGAAGTTAACACAGTGCTGACTGTGATACAGATCATTCTTTGGTTGTTGCAAGAGTTAAACTGAGACCAAAGAGAATCTACACAGCTAAACACAAATCTAGTCCCAGGATTAATGTTATTAGCACCCACGATCCTGCTAAGTGCTTTGAGTTCCAACAGCAACCTGAACAGGCTTTCACTAATACATCAGAAATTTGGACTGCAAGTGAAAAATGGGGTAAACTGAAGGAAACTTTTTACAAAACGGCGGTAAGTGTTAACATTAATGCCATGTTTCTTTTTATAATAATGTCTATGGCTCGTATTTCTTAACACAGCACTTAAGTATACTGACCTCAACTCGAACATCAGACACTGGAAGTCGTTTCATGTTATCCACAGATTTTTTTTATTGAGTGTACCCAGCTGTACCAGGAACCACGCTGGCAAAACCTCGCCTTGTTTAATACACAGCTAGCTCAGATCTTAGTCGTCGATTGTCTGTCGTGGGTACCTCTAGCTGTGCCAATCATGGCGTATTTCCTTGTCTGTTGTTCGATACGTCTACACATCGTGAGTACCTGACTAACATATGGCTTAAATTCAAAAATGTTCCAACTTACAATTGCCTTCCTGTAATTCATTATCCCCCTCTTTCACACTTCACCGGTGGCAATGAAAATCATTACATACTCCTGACCACAATCTTGGCAAATCGTCCCACTGCCGCTAGCTCTTAGCAAGCACACCACATTCTCTAGTTGTACAGCGGATCACTGTTTTGCTGGGTCAGTAATTCAACCATGGCCCACCGCCAAATATCTTGCATGCTGTTTATTCATTCTTGAAAGGAAATCTTACACAATGTTAACAGTTTAAGCCCTGGATCTCGAGTGAGTTTCAACTACACTTCCCTCTAGAGTTCACCTTTCAGTCACCTGTCCTTCCCCGTGATCGTGATGTGATCGTGACCTCTAGTAACAAGTACTCAGTCAACTCAATTACAGGGTTAACTTCTAGTTCGACAACTCTTTCCGGTTTCTCTGCCCTTGATTTCTGCCTTCCTGACTAGATTCCATTTGCTTTATTATTTAAGGGATCAAACCACTCTTCTGCTCTAATACCCGGCTTCTTTCCATTAGACCCTTAACTTGATCCATGTCAACAATTGTCTCGTGGCAATATGCCCCCCTCCCTTTTCAAAATGTGTTTACTTTTCAAAATGTGTTTACACATTTTGACAGCCTTGTGGTGATTTAACTATCTTGACATGAGACAATACTTTCCACTCTGGTCAGTACTGTGTTTGAATACACACATCTCCCTTTGTACGATGCTACAATATTATTGGTAAAACGGTCATTACAAGTACGTCACACACACAAAATTATACATCTAATAATTATCGTGGGCACGACTTCCTCGTTCATCCCGCATGAACGTCGTGGGGATTAAGTCTTCTTTTTCTCTTCAGAGACTGATATCCAACTACCATGAGATCCAATGCCTCCTCGGACATCCTCATGCAGTCCCTTCTCCTCATGCTTGCGCATGGAATATAAGTAAGTGTGTCATTGTTTAACCAACTCGTTCCAATCATGTTTCGTACATGGGTGTGTATTATTCATTAGTTTATGACCATTGATGATATGTATTTTATTTTGTCTTATGTGTCATTTCCACTACGACTGTTACATTTATGTTATTCTTTATAGGGTTTTGCTGACTTCGATGTTTTTTTTTTTCTTTTTCTATTTGTGATCTTATAGTTCAAGTTTATGATCTATAACTTCGAATATTTATTTGAGATCTATTTTCCGTTTTATTTCCTTTCTCTTCGTACTTCTTTTATCGTTATATTCTAACTTGATTATCCTTTATTCTCTCTGTACTATTCTTTCCTTTTTCACATTCTTTTCTTATGCGTTGACGGTTAGCAACACAATTTATTTCTCATCATCAGTCAGAATATACATATATTTATTTAGTATAACTAAAAGTGACAATTGAAAAAAAATTGTTCACCATTACAACTAATTATTATATATCATATTAATATTATTTTCATTTTATTTACATGTTAATCATTTTCTTTCATACAGTACCTATATTCTTGTCTCTTTATTTACTTTCATGCCGCTGATTAATGATTCTAATTTATTCTTAAGTTCCTGTGTTGTCTAGAGATTTTTATTTTTCTCCCTTTTTCATTTATTTATGAAAATGAGCTTATTATATTTATTCATCATCCAGGCCGTCGACTTTGTTGATGTCGAGTCTTCTGGACTTGAAGTTAGACTTGCCTCCTTTCAGGTTCACTTCCTTTTCAGACTTGACATGATGCTCTTACTACAGTTTAGAGAGTTCCTCTGTGCTTTGTACAACATCTGAAACTTCCATAAGCACATAGGATGTATTTATCTGTATATAAAATAACTGCAATTGACATAGAATGAACAACTGTATTACACTAAATTACAGTCGTCAAGTTGCTCGCTGTTGACTTGTTCTCATTTCATCTAGAGATCCAAGACCGGTGGGTAATAGGTTCACTCTGTGAGATGATATTGCATAACATCGCGTTGTTATCAATCACTCAGTTGCCATTGTACCCATTCATTCATTTCCCTCGTTACCATGTAGCAAAATGTCTGCTCAAACTGTTATAATTTACAGGAATATGCACAATTTCAAAATTGTAAGATTGTAACAAGATAAAGTTTTCAATAACTGTTGATATCTGGTCTCCATAGTGAACAATTGTTTTAGTGATATTACTTTTGACTTGCAGTAGTCGTATGATTTGATTGAATTAGATATGACTGAGGAAGAACCAGGTGTGCACTGACCTTATGAGACAAACCAATTAGTGAGATCTCATGACTAACAAGTCTCAAAAGTTATACTTGTTCTCTACTATCAACTGCAGCTTGTTTGCTATTGCTATAGTGATTGTTATTGCAGTTGGTTTGTAGTGCTTTTTCTGACAGGACATGTCACATGACCTAACACTTTCACTCAGCAATGTAATAATTATGCTGAAAAGAAAATTACTAACAGAGGCATCATGAACCATTTGACTGTATATGCATATTGAACCAAATATCAGAGTTAAATATCTGAGTTAACACAGGTAATATCATGTTAGGAGTGATACTGGGCATACAAGTTTGTATCGTAGTATAATGCAATTCTAAATATAAATGAAGTAAGTTATGTTTCTTTAATATGTAGTATCCCACAGTGGTTTGCGTCTTCCTGTGTAACATACGTTGTTATTGATTTAAATTTATCTATTTCTCGTGTTTTTTCTTTTCTTTCTTCATCTGACAGCCCTTGCTCCTTCAGTAACGATTCCAGTTCCTTATTTTAATATCTCGTATTCGTTTGTCAATTTGGGCTTCAGGAATTTCTTGTTGTTGCCATTCTGCTAACAAAGAATCTGTGTTAGTATAGTGTACCTGTGGTACTTTTGGAAGAATTCCATTTTCCCAATTTGGTTTTGTATAATCTGCGTTATCTGTTTGTTTTAGTTTAACTTTTTTCTTCTTCTTTGTTGTTGAATGTTCTTATTTCTATATGTAGCATCTTTATCAGACGACATATCAATGGAACCTGGCCCAAATTTTTCTGCCGAACATCCCGGCTGAATTTGATCATAGTCTGCTCTTTTATTAAAACCTGTATGAGTTATATTTTCTGATATGGTGCCAAATATTGTTTAGTACTTGCTGAACTTTCACTAAATGATGGCCTTAGTGTTTTGAATCTTTGAATACCAAAAGTTACTCTCTCCATTTCTTCATCAGTTAAGTCTGCTCTAAGAGGTAGTGAATCCCATGTAATAACCTTCTGTGAGACAAGTTTCTGTAAATCCAAATCATCATTGGATGTCTGTCTGTTCTTATCTATGTATTCTTCATATGTCTGATGCATGTCGTATTTCTTAACACAGCACTTAAGTATACTGACACTCAACTCGAACACCAGACGCTGGAAGTCTTTTCATATTATACACAGTTTTTTTTTTTTTTTTAAATTGGGTGTACCCAGCTGTACCAGCAACCACGCTGGCAAAACCTCGCCTTGTTTTAATACGCAGCTAGCTCAGATCCTAGTCGTCGATTGTCTGTCGTGGGTACCTCTAGCTGTGCCAATCATGGTGTATTTCCTTGTCTGTTGTTCGATACGTCTACACATCGTGAGTACCTGACTAACATATGGCTTAAATACAAAAATGTTCCAACTTACAATTGCCCTCCTGTAATTCATTATCTCTCTCTTTCACACTTCACCGGTGGCAATGAAAATCATTACACACTCCTGACCACAATCTTGGCAAATCGTCCCACTGCCGCTAGCTCTTAGCAAGCACACCACATTCTCTAGTTGTACAGCGGATCACTGTTTTGCTGGGTCAGTAATTCAAGCATGGCCCACCGCCAAATATCTTGCATGCTGTTTATTCATTCTTGAAAGGAAATCTTACACAATGTTAACAGTTTAAGCCCTGGATCTCGAGTGAGTTTCAACTACACTTCCCTCTAGAGTTCACCTTTCAGTCACCTGTCCTTCCCCGTGATCGTGATGTGATCGTGACCTCTAGTAACAAGTACTCAGTGAACTCAATTACGGGGTTAACTTCTAGTTCGACAACTCTTTCAGGTTTCTCTGCCCTTGATTTCTGCCTTACTGACTAGATTCCATTTGCTTTGTTATTTAAGGGATCAAACCACTCTTTTGCACGAAAGCCCTGCTTGGTCCATGTCATCAATTGTCTCGTGGTAGGCACTGTGCATCATAAGAGGCAGGAGACCGAGCCATATGGGATAAAACCACGGTCAATGTAGTCTTTCTGGTGACTGCCGTTTTTATCGACGATGAACTGTATTTTTCGTGAAGGACTTTTGTGTTGGCATTCTGGCGGCAGCATTATGCACAGTGTACCTGTGCAGGCTGTTGGCTTGCCGACACTCCTGTCTATTCCATTGTGCACATAGGGCAGTGAGGAGCATTTTGTGATATTCACTGGCACAGGAACGGAGCAATATGGGGACGACCCGTTGCCATGAAGTTGGAACCGCGACTAACTAACTAACTAACTAAGAGGCAGGACCGGTTTGCGGCAAACAGCCAGACAATGCAGCCCTTGATTGATAAAAAAAAGATAGCTAATCTTAAGAAAAAAAAAATACCGTCTTCGTGAGCCGGGTACCAGGCGTTCGAAGCTCAGCTGCGACCGATTTGTGCAGCAGACCGTATCGCGTTGTGTTATAACGTGCTGGTTTGGGAACCGGTCGTTCAGAAAGCAATGGCTAACTACTGATCAACAGCAGCGGAAAATGCAGGTGTTGACTGCAACGTCCCGTAAGGGATACGCAACAATTTTTTTTTTAAATCTAAAGAAACAAGGAAAGAACAACGCGTAAAACTCTCAGTGAGCTGAAGCAAACTAGGAAGGATGTGCAAACGGCTGCCAGGCAGTGTGCAAATGACTATTGGATCAAGTTATGTGAGTCCATTCAAATCGCAAGTGATAAGGGAAACATAAGAAGTATGTATGAAGGAACAAAGAAAACCTGTGATTCAGTGATCAAAAGAAGTGCACCACTGAAAACCTTGACTGGAGAAGTCATCACTTTTAAGAAACCGCAGATGGATAGATGGGTAGAGCACTATTTGGAGCTTTACTCAAGTGAGACCAAACTAGCGAATGATGCCCTCAATGCCATAGAGGTCTACCAACTCTTGACCACCTGGACACGCTTCCTACCATAACAGAAGTTAAGTGTGCTATAAATGAACTTGCATCTGGCAAGGCTCCAGGTAAGAATGAGATTCCAATAGAGGTTATCAGGAGTGGGCAAGACACACTCACTCTACAGATCCACCAGCTAATAGAGCTATGTTGGCGAGAAGGACAAGTCCCACAGGATTTAAAAGATTCAAGCATCATAACACTGTACAAGAACAAGGGCGATCGGAGCGACTGCAACAACTATAGGGGTATCTCACTTCTGTGTATTGTTGGAAAAGTATTTGCCAGAATTATTCTGCGCAGACTTCAAGTCCTAGGAGATCAAGTCTACCCCGAATCACAGTGTGGCTTTCGACAGAACCGGTCTACCACTGATATGATATTCTCATTGCGACAAATGCAAGAAAAATGCCGTGAACAGAATCAACCACTGTTTATTGCCTTCATCGACCCCAGAAAGGCATTTGACTTGGTCAATCGTGAGGGTCTGTTCAAGGCACTAAAGAAGATTGGCTGCCCACCAACTCTTCTGTCCATTGTGGAATCCTTCCACACAGGCATGGAGGGTATAATCAAGTTTGATGGTGCAGCTTCAGAAGAGTTTGAAATCAAGAGTGGAGTTAAGCAATGTTGTGTGCTAGCTCCCACTCTCTTTGGAATATACTTTTCACTTCTACTGAAATATGCCTTTCGTGATCAGGATGCCGGTATATACATTCACTCACGCTCAGATGGCGGCCTCTACAATGCTCATAGATTGAAGGCCAAGACCAAAATTAGGAGGGTACTGATCAGAGAGTTGTTTTTTGCAGATGATGCTGCAGTTACGATCCACTCTGAGGAAGAATTACAACGTCTACTATCTACGTTATCCATTGCTTGTTCTGAATTTGGTTTAACAATTAGCAAAAAGACGACGCAGATTATGTCACGTAGATTACGTGTGCACGTAGGGTACCATCAATCTTTATTGACGACGCCGAACTAAAGATAGTAGACCATTTTACATATCTAGGATCAGAGATAAATAGCAAATTATCCCTAGATCAGGAAATCAACATCAGGATTGGTAAAGCAGCAACAACAATGAACAGGTTAAGAAAAAGAGTCTGGGAGAACAGGAAGCTTACTGCCAAAACAAAAGTCCTTGTCTATCAAGCCTGTGTCCTTAGTACTCTTCTTTATGGCTGTCACGAATTGGCCGCCTTAACATCCCAGAATATTTTTCTCGGTCTCCAAATTTGAGAGGCCAAACTGAGAAAGAATGAATTAATCACGCTACTCCATGGCTATCTAGTCGTGAGGTAAGATTATTCACAAAAAGCCTCTAGCCATGACGTAAGCTTGCAGATGGCAAGTAAAATGGGATACTTGAGACGGACACTACTAGATAATTAGTATACACCTTGGGAAACTGCTGACCCAGACATGCTGAATCAACAATGGACTGGGCCATGGACTGTGTAATTAAAACCTGGTTTACCCACAGAGTTGTAAACTGGCTGTTGACCATGAGAACCTAATTGTTCCCTTGACATGACACCTGATAAGAATAGCTAGGAAATCGCCCAGGTGTGAACAACATTAACCCAGGGAAAGATAATAGCCCCAGGGCTGTAAACTAAGCCCCGCCCACTCTGACTGGCAGACTCAGGGAGGTGTGAACCAGGTCTGATAAGACAATTAACACTGAGGACTTGGGGCCAGAGAGGAGCAAGGTGTGATGGCCAGTTGCAATGATAAGGGCAATTACTGTCAGGAGGAGATAAGAAGAATTTATGACGGGAATGCCAAGGAGATAATATGGTCTGCTTGACTTAGCTTAAATAAGGGTCCCTAGCCTGTTTTATGTTAGATTAAGTGTGACTTCAGAACAGGTAGGAACTATCTCAATGTCTGTAGTCATATGCATGAATATTATGTTGGCTGCTATGAATTATTTCTTAGTAACTAGTCCCTTAGTAAGTCTCTTAGTTTCTTAGATGGATGGACCGATTTTCAGTCTATATCTGATCTAGGTTATTGCAAGAACTATCATTGTCATAGATTACTTGAGTGTTCTTTCTAAGTTCTGCGTTCAATATCATATTGCTTTAAAGTGTTATTCTTCTGAGAAATAGAGCCTTATGTGAGACAGATCTTGTCTGGGTAGACTTTTAGGTGTCTTGGTAGATGCTTGTCATTTCTTTGTACACTATCCTAGTTGCTTTTGGTGTGTGCATTTGTTGTACAGAATATAGTCAACTGACTATTTATTTAATTCTTACAACAGCAGTAACTAAGTGTGATTAAACCGGGCAGCTCAGCAAATATGGCTGGTCTGTGAGGTAACTTCAATTAGACATGTTGTATATCTCATTTTGTAGCTATACAATATTAGTACTCATTAATAATGACTGATGCTATTATGTTGAGTATAATTAGATGTCCATCTTGAAGTAATATAATGTTTACGGATATGTTGGATGTATGTATGTGTAATTTCATAAACTAACTAGTGCATTATGCTATTATGTTAAAGTATCATAATATGTCTAGTTTAATCAATATGTTTATGTGTATTGGATGTTTGATATATTGATTTGTCATATGCAAACCTGCCAATATGAAGTGTTATGCTATTGTCTGCTCATTGGCACATGGGCCAATGATTGTGTTGGAAGCAGAGGTGTAATGGTGTACAGACATTACCCACAATTGGTAGTATAGGGTATATGGTGCTAAACTTTCTCAGTGTATTGTGGGCGTGCGTCCACGGTAATGCATGGAAACCTGGCACAGCTACTAGTCACGGCTTGCAAGCCCGGATGATCAGGCATTATTATAATACACTTACCGACCCTGTGAGCTGCTAAACTAACATTGGACGGAGCGGCTGTACGACACAGAATTTCTGTATTAGCGACATGGACATGGGGCGGCAGAAATGTAATCATTACAGGCGTGTGAGACAATTGAAAAGCCCGTCCCAGACTAAAGACAGTAGGGAGAAGGAGGATGGTGAACGCAGTCGAGCTGAAAGATAAACTTGGCCAGACTGGTCATTGTATATGTTTGTGTTATATGTTTTAATTAGGATTGCGCTGATGTAGAACTGATATAACACATTCTTGACTTTCTTTCAAGCTCTCACAAGGAGCCCTATGTTATAGATCTCAAGACTAGAGACTACTGACTAGGAGTGTCAGGATTGACAGGATCTCAGAATACCGGCAAGCTGTTCTTTTTCTTTTGTTGTCTACTGGAGAGTGGGGATCTGGACCACAGATCCAGATAGATGGAGTAACAAGTAAAGTTACGTAATGTTTGTCACCAATATCAATATGTATATGATTTCATCATCCTCATATTGACAATCATCCTATGTCTATTGTTATGATTAGCAAATAAATGTTGTAGTATTGTAACTCATAGTTCTGTCGTTATATTTTAATTCCAATTGTGCATACGTGTTGTGTGTGTACATTGGTGGGGGTTCACTTACACACCAAGGAAAGGAGCAGTCAGGGAGAAAACCTGGACTGAGATAGTCGTCTATACTAATATATTTAGACTTAAAACATCTATCTTAAGCTAACCTTCTCTTTCCTATACCTTGGCGAATATTCAGCACAGTTCATTTCATTTTGTAACGAGCCACTTGGAGCTGTACGTTGGATATTCATGGGCTTAATCTGTAGTTCAGCCATATAGATTTTGTCCCTAGTCAGTTTCTGACTATCTGGGGTTGCTCGCCAGTGAATAATACATTCATCTAGCCGGTGGGGCACCCCGACTTCTGACAGATTGGTGTCTCGTCTCCGGGATTTAATTTTAACCCAATCCTACTGATTGGGCTTCTATTTGAATTCGGACTTCTCGCTTTCAATAGACTCCGGTACTAGACCCTAGACATACGATTTTAAAAGTTAACTCTTGTAATCTTCAGTCATCAAAATAGACTATCATCAAATGTAGCTACTTTTAGTTGAGGAAGTTTCAGAGTACATATATAACTTTTCAAAAGTATAACAGATAAGAACTTATGAGAAAACTACCATCATCTATCATTTATTGATAACTGTTTGTAACTATTATCAATTAGTGTTACCATTAATCATTTATTGATAATTGAACACTTTAATCATATTTACATTGATGTGTTTGATGATTTAACTGCTTGACTGATTTGCAATTTTATGCTAATATATTCCATGTTCATTTTGACATGTATGCAGTGCATTTTAATGTTTATTTAGATAAATATTACTGTTGATTACTGTGTAGTATATCTCTCACACTTACTTCACTGCTGTCGCCAGGTACTACTTGAATATTATTTTCAGTTGTCTTTCACTGCTGAGGCTAAACTATACACATTGGATAGCGTAGACTGTCAGTAGTTAACTCTTGTCTTTCTAGCTTAGATCTGATTTTTGATATATACATAGGAGCTTACCTGAATATAGTCCTTTGCAATTATGGCCTTACGTTACCGGAATCCCGAAGAGGACATGAAGGCGCGCGCAGATTTCTCAGAGTCCGCGAAAGGGTGGGGCATAAGAAAAGGCTTAAAGGGGGAGCAACTAGAAATGTATATCATAGCTGAGTTAGAATGGTGGGACCAAGAAGAAGAAATTATGTTTAAAGAAAATGATGAGTTCTTTGGAGCACAAGAGCGTAGCAAAACTGAAGAAGCAGAGATTAATAAACAGCATATGGAAGTAGTCAATGCAGAGAAGCTAACCGTTCTAGCGGAACATAAGGTAGGAGATATGGATGCGCACCCAACCAGGAAGGAAGGGACATCTTTGCCACCCACCGCAGAATCAGAGGTAGTGGACCGGGAACTACAGGTTCTCATTCGACCCAGTCCTAAACGGAAAAGAGGGAAGAAAAAACGTGCCAAGGGCATTTCAAACAGTCACAAACGTGATAACTGTTTGCACCACGGCAATAGTCGTTTGACAGTAGAAAACCTTCAGGAAAACCACTTGACTGCTACGAGAAATGAATCTCGAGAGAAAGAGGAACTGAAGACAACCTTTAATGAGGTCGCAGGCGGAGACCTAGCCGATTCTCACATTCCCTTCTGTTCACAGAATCACGAAGTGGAATTACATCTGACTGAAATAGGGAGGATGGAAGTAACGGAATCCCAGGTGAATTTCATTACTGCAACGCGGGAAGAATCACTAATTATCAGTTCAGATAATTTAACTGGTCCGCCAGTACAAGACTCCCAGGAATCTCATTTTACTTCAACGAGAGATGAAACTCAAGAGGAAGATGACCTGAGGACATCTTTTAAGGAGGTCGGAGATCGAAGGGTAACCGACTTTATTATTCCCTTCAGCCCAGACGAGGAAGAAGTGGGATTAAATTTGACTGACAGTGGGATGAAGGATGACCCGGAACCCCTTGTGATCTTTGAGGCTGCAGCTCAGGAAAAGACACTAGACATCAGTTCAAATGATTTACGTAGTGTGATGGATTGTGTAGACACCAGCCCATCACAGGAGTTACCTCAACTGGACTTAGCCCATGAAAGCACGACCAGAGAGGAACATCCAGACCAGGAAACATTTCCAGTTGTTATCTCGGAGCATACCAGTTCGGAGCCTCAGGAAACACCGGGAATTGTTAGGAGCCAGAATATGGACTCTGATATTGTGCAGACAACATTGTCTGTAGTTGCTAAAGAAGAAAATTCTTTGCACAAGATGGAGGAAGAAACGCCTATCATCTCATTAGCTGAAGTTATCAGGGAATTCCAGCAACAGGGACCTGAAGTAACAGAAGTCAAGAGTGGTTTGGAATCAACACTCTTAGGACTCAATCTACCCTTCAGTCAGGTCGATTTGATAGGAGTAGATCAGCTATTTGTGGATACTTTATTCAAAAGTAACACCACTTTATCGCCCTGGAGTAACTATGTTATTTCTCAAGGCAGGACAACTTGGCACACTAAAATTCCACTTTCTAGCACGGTTTTCACACGAAACTCTAATGCAGAGAAACTCAGCCCATTAACTGATTATCAGGGGAAGAAACCGCGACACCGAGGAGGGACGATTGTTACTCCCGACTTTGAAGGAGGAAAGCGCCAGTTGAATTTATATCATGGGACCATGATGTGTAACATTATTCCTTTCAAAAGGAAGATATTGATGAATCTGTTAAGGATCTATAAAGGATGGAGGAATATCACGGAGACAAGCTTTGCTGTGGCCAGCTTATGCAAGACCTCACTACGGGTACATCCTCGGCTGAAAGGAGTAAATCACGTGAGTGAATGGTGTAAAACAATTGCTGCCCAGAGGCGTAGAAGAATCCCGTTGATTGTGATCTTTCCCAGAGGGGTAAAATTACAACCTTCTGACAATTACCGGATTTTACCAAGCTATTGCATGGAATCCCGGCCGAAAACCAGGTACAAGGACCTATCCAAAGTATCATGGGAGTATGGAAATGGAACGTCTTTATGCAGATGCAGGACAACCCATTGCCACAAGGAATATTGGAAACCTTTAGGCAGATACAGAACGGAGAGTGCTTAGGCATTATTCTGGGATGTACGGCGTGCTTTGACAAAAAGATTTCTGGCAGAAACTTTTTTTTTAAGGGGAAAGCTCTGTCACGAATTGGCCGCCTTAACATCCCAGAATATTTTTCTCGGTCTCCAAATTTGAGAGGCCAAACTGAGAAAGAATGAATTAATCACGCTACTCCATGGCTATCTAGTCGTGAGGTAAGATTATTCACAAAAAGCCTCTAGCCATGACGTAAGCTTGCAGATGGCAAGTAAAATGGGATACTTGAGACGGACACTACTAGATAATTAGTATACACCTTGGGAAACTGCTGACCCAGACATGCTGAATCAACAATGGACTGGGCCATGGACTGTGTAATTAAAACCTGGTTTACCCACAGAGTTGTAAACTGGCTGTTGACCATGAGAACCTAATTGTTCCCTTGACATGACACCTGATAAGAATAGCTAGGAAATCGCCCAGGTGTGAACAACATTAACCCAGGGAAAGATAATAGCCCCAGGGCTGTAAACTAAGCCCCGCCCACTCTGACTGGCAGACTCAGGGAGGTGTGAACCAGGTCTGATAAGACAATTAACACTGAGGACTTGGGGCCAGAGAGGAGCAAGGTGTGATGGCCAGTTGCAATGATAAGGGCAATTACTGTCAGGAGGAGATAAGAAGAATTTATGACGGGAATGCCAAGGAGATAATATGGTCTGCTTGACTTAGCTTAAATAAGGGTCCCTAGCCTGTTTTATGTTAGATTAAGTGTGACTTCAGAACAGGTAGGAACTATCTCAATGTCTGTAGTCATATGCATGAATATTATGTTGGCTGCTATGAATTATTTCTTAGTAACTAGTCCCTTAGTAAGTCTCTTAGTTTCTTAGATGGATGGACCGATTTTCAGTCTATATCTGATCTAGGTTATTGCAAGAACTATCATTGTCATAGATTACTTGAGTGTTCTTTCTAAGTTCTGCGTTCAATATCATATTGCTTTAAAGTGTTATTCTTCTGAGAAATAGAGCCTTATGTGAGACAGATCTTGTCTGGGTAGACTTTTAGGTGTCTTGGTAGATGCTTGTCATTTCTTTGTACACTATCCTAGTTGCTTTTGGTGTGTGCATTTGTTGTACAGAATATAGTCAACTGACTATTTATTTAATTCTTACAACAGCAGTAACTAAGTGTGATTAAACCGGGCAGCTCAGCAAATATGGCTGGTCTGTGTGGTAACTTCAATTAGACATGTTGTATATCTCATTTTGTAGCTATACAATATTAGTACTCATTAATAATGACTGATGCTATTATGTTGAGTATAATTAGATGTCCATCTTGAAGTAATATAATGTTTACGGATATGTTGGATGTATGTATGTGTAATTTCATAAACTAACTAGTGCATTATGCTATTATGTTAAAGTATCATAATATGTCTAGTTTAATCAATATGTTTATGTGTATTGGATGTTTGATATATTGATTTGTCATATGCAAACCTGCCAATATGAAGTGTTATGCTATTGTCTGCTCATTGGCACATGGGCCAATGATTGTGTTGGAAGCAGAGGTGTAATGGTGTACAGACATTACCCACAATTGGTAGTATAGGGTATATGGTGCTAAACTTTCTCAGTGTATTGTGGGCGTGCGTCCACGGTAATGCATGGAAACCTGGCACAGCTACTAGTCACGGCTTGCAAGCCCGGATGATCAGGCATTATTATAATACACTTACCGACCCTGTGAGCTGCTAAACTAACATTGGACGGAGCGGCTGTACGACACAGAATTTCTGTATTAGCGACATGGACATGGGGCGGCAGAAATGTAATCATTACAGGCGTGTGAGACAATTGAAAAGCCCGTCCCAGACTAAAGACAGTAGGGAGAAGGAGGATGGTGAACGCAGTCGAGCTGAAAGATAAACTTGGCCAGACTGGTCATTGTATATGTTTGTGTTATATGTTTTAATTAGGATTGCGCTGATGTAGAACTGATATAACACATTCTTGACTTTCTTTCAAGCTCTCACAAGGAGCCCTATGTTATAGATCTCAAGACTAGAGACTACTGACTAGGAGTGTCAGGATTGACAGGATCTCAGAATACCGGCAAGCTGTTCTTTTTCTTTTGTTGTCTACTGGAGAGTGGGGATCTGGACCACAGATCCAGATAGATGGAGTAACAAGTAAAGTTACGTAATGTTTGTCACCAATATCAATATGTATATGATTTCATCATCCTCATATTGACAATCATCCTATGTCTATTGTTATGATTAGCAAATAAATGTTGTAGTATTGTAACTCATAGTTCTGTCGTTATATTTTAATTCCAATTGTGCATACGTGTTGTGTGTGTACATTGGTGGGGGTTCACTTACACACCAAGGAAAGGAGCAGTCAGGGAGAAAACCTGGACTGAGATAGTCGTCTATACTAATATATTTAGACTTAAAACATCTATCTTAAGCTAACCTTCTCTTTCCTATACCTTGGCGAATATTCAGCACAGTTCATTTCATTTTGTAACGAGCCACTTGGAGCTGTACGTTGGATATTCATGGGCTTAATCTGTAGTTCAGCCATATAGATTTTGTCCCTAGTCAGTTTCTGACTATCTGGGGTTGCTCGCCAGTGAATAATACATTCATCTAGCCGGTGGGGCACCCCGACTTCTGACAATGGCAGTGAAACCTGGACAACTTACTCACACCAAGAGAAACGTTTAAACAGCTTTCATTTGCGGTGTCTGCGAAGAATTCTTGGTAAGGCAAGACAAAATCACAAATACTGAAGTATTGGAAAGATCAGGTTGTGTGACGGTTTATTCCATGCTCAGTCTTCGTAGACTTAGATGGATAGGACATCTTAGGAGGATGGATGATGGAGGTATACCAAAGGACATCTTGTTTGGTGAATTACAGGTGGGTAAGAGATCTCAGGGTCGGCCTCTACTACGATACAAAGATGTGTGTAAGCGGGACATGATTGATACAGGAATTGATAATGCACAATTGGGAGCAAGTCGCCGCTGAACGTGTTGCACGAATGGAAAATATCAGAAATGGAATAAAGACAAAGGAGAAAATTATTGCAGATAAGTCACACACCAAGCGTGTGAGACGTAAGATGGTGCATGATGGTGGAAATGACCACGTGTTCACATGCACCCACTGTGAATGGACATTTACAGCGCGAATTGGCCTTATCAGTCACATTTGCTACCGCCATAGGTAAAAGTTATTATGCCTTTTTAAAGCACAAACTATCGTCTGTCAAGACGGCAAGGTGCCAATGAATTGTTCAAAACATTGCTCGTTCTAATAGCAGGGTATTTTTCTGGCGGTTCTTTTATTTATCTTTGCATCTTATCTTCCATCGGATCTCACTACGAGATTGTTGTCATGTGCAATTTTCACATATTTTATATAAAGTTGTCTTTCCTTATTTAATAATTTCTTTTCCGTCATTTTAAAATGTCTGTTGTCTTTGTTTTTAGATATTTTATTAACATGCTTTAGTTGTAGTCTTTTGAAGATAATCATGTGTTCTCTTTTATAAGCCAAACACCTGTTATGGAGACGACAAACTGCAGATACTATGCAACCTGGTTTCCTGTGAATCTTTAAAGTCGATCCTTTTATTAATTTGTCAGCGCAACTTGCCCCTGTCCGGAATGATTGCCAGCAGGCTGTGATAATGGTGGAAACAGTGCTAGTTATTGTAAGACCATTTTTTGCCATTAAAAATAGTTTTATGCATCGTTTGCAAGATTTCTGACATACTTTCTTGTAGTGCATCGTGGATATCTCTCTCTCTCTCTCTCTCTCTCTCTCTCTCTCTCTCTCTCTCTCTCTCTCTCTCTCTCTCTCTCTCTCTCTTCCCCCCTCCTTTTCCCCCTTTCCTGGGGACTGAAATGAAATGGTTTAAGGCTTTTTTTTTCCACTCGCAGCACGTTGTACTCCAGAGATGCGGTGTGCAGGATAAAAGTTGGGAGATTGGGGAATGGGGGGAGAGGGAGAATTGGGGGGGGGGGGGAGAAGGAGAGAATTACGAGATATGGGATAAGTGAAAATGGGCACGAAGAAAAAGAACTGACAGGCTGTCATTAATATGTGTTAGTGTCGACTATTGAATTGCTGAAGCGTAATTCGGCGAGTACACTGACTGTAGACGAACAGATCCCTGATGATTCTAGACAGTACTGAAGATGGGGTCTTCATCAAATACCCCGATTTCTATTTCTAGCCAGATCGACAAAAACGTGGCTTAGCTATTTATATACAGCAAACATTCCATTATAGGTGAATAGATTTTAAAAGTGCACCCAACAGCAATGGTGTTTCTATGGAGGATCGATATCCTATGGATCAACTTTCTAGCGGGAATTCCTAAGAGAATTGGCAACTGCTTCTGACAGGAACTGGGCAATAGCTGAAGACTTGAACATCTGATCAAACAATGCCTCAGGTGAACTGTCCTGCTCGTGACCCGTGTCGGACTAGACGCACAGAAAACAGAGATCACTAGAGTGGAATATAGAATTGCACTGAACCACGCTTTTCTCACCATCAGCTTCACTGTTTGTAACATTAGTCTCGCTGTAAGATTAGCGACCAGAGTGGGGCACGCAGGTCGAGTCATACACTGTACACTACCTTCCGCTATTGATTAGCTTGCAACAGACTAGCATTTTCTGGAAGCATGGACAAGTTATCACCAAGGTGACATCCTCTTGGCGAAGTGACATGTGATCAGCCATTTTAAGTCCACCCACACTGTCAAATATCATGTATGCAATAAAGTGTCAACTGAACTTGAGTTGTGTCGAGAACTGACATCTCAGCACTCTGGATATTCCCATGCAGACTCCGTCCTTATTTTCAACGACCAGCGAAGAGTCCTAGTACTAATGGTATCAGTTGTAATCTTATTGTGTACCCGTCTGGCCTGTCCTCGGTGAACTGAGTGATGGCTAACTCCTCTGGTCACTACTGGTTGCATCACTCTCTCCAGACCATGACGATGTATCTACTCTTCAAGACATATACTCACGTTCCCAAAGGGCCCTGACCTTAGTGTGCACCAGTTGTGCACCCAGAGATGCACATCCAGCCAATTTGTCCGCCTGCTTCTTTCTCAATACACCAGCATTCCCCAGGGAAAAGATCCCACTGACGCTTTGCTAAACTTGCGTTAAAATATCAAAGACACGCAGAACATATTTACATTCAAAATAGTGGAATGAAAGTGTGCACGTCTTCAAGCACTAAACATTCAAGAAGCAGTAAGCACCAATGACTGGCAGGGTGGCCTGAATTTGATTAGCGCATCCTAACTTGTGCACTGGACTTTCATCACTGTGCATGATTGAGCGTGATTCAACTGGCAAATTGCAGCCGCGGTATAGCAGTGGCTAGCACGCTTGCCCGAGGTCCCAGTAGTCATGTTTGAATTCTCATCGAGACGTGGATAGTTTTTTGTTTTAATGTCTACTTTGGTACCAAGGAACCTAAATGTGGAAACCGCACTATCCTACTCAACTGGCTTTCTTAAAGACGTCCACCAGAATGAAGAAATGTCTACCAGTGGTTTCAGCCAGTATTCAACACAGGAGTTATACACATTATGGCAATTTCTTTAGAAAACTCCACATTTATCGGTATATTCCCCTTCAACATTTTCTTCTCTGTAGGCGAAATAAGTTGACATCTACTCCCTTCTTCCAGAATATTTGGGAGATTCCAAACTTGTAAGAGTCAAATTTCGAGACATTTTTCAGATCGTATAAATTACATGGACATGTTAAAAAAAAAAAAGAGGACGTGTCCGGAAAAATGATGGTTAGCCCAGCTGGCAGCTTTATGACCCTTGTGTGACGACTGAGTCCTTCCTCTTTCTTTCTTTTCTTTTTGTTTTTGTACAAACGGTGCTTTCCATCACTGTACTTCCTATGCCACTGTGGCTTTCAATATGGCCACACTGTTTCAGTTTCCAAGACATGATGCTGCTTATGATTCAATTTTCTTCCATGTTCAGATTTGGTCAGAATGTCTTCTTCACGATCCATGTTATTCCGGGAATACTTACTTGGCAGTTATGTTCAAAAGCCTGGAGTGTTTCTTCACGTGTTGGGAAATGATTCATGTCCGCACGGCGTATACAAGACAGGAAAAACGCAGGCTCTGAAAATGTCTTCTTTAATTTGCTTGCCAGTGGTGTTCCATGTGCCCTCAATGCTATTTAATCTGTGCATTGACCAGTCTTCTTGTTGTACTGCACAATTTATGAAGTTATGAAGGCCCAGTCTCTGAAAAATATATGGAGTATGTATAACGAGGGACGCAGCGGAGCGAGAACTGAGGTGGTTCGACCCCCGCTCGTGACTTGCGGATACTGAGCCGGCCGCTCAGAAAGCAATGGCAAACTACTGAGCGTAATCTTGCCAAGAGATCAACAGACAGCTGAAAGATGCTGCTGTTGACAGCTAAGTCCTGTAAAAGGATACGCAAAACATTCATAACGAGGGATCAAGAATCACAGCAGTAGCATACAGCAGTTGAGAGACGGGGACATTTGGCGCTGTGATGCTGGTAAATGTTTGCAGCGACATTATATGGCTGCTTACTGCCTAGGGATGTCAAGTGTTAGGCCTTCAGATATAGGCATGGATAGCCAGTTCCCTTCCTTGACAACTTGTCTTCACAGACAGTTATGAAACATGCCTGGTACCATCGTTATGTGGTTGAGTCGATCACAAAGTTGTACTAGTCGGAAAAAATAAGCCAGCCTCCGCTAGGGATTGAACCGGACCACTGTCTCGGCAGGCAAGCACACTAACCACTATATGATGGCGGCTCTGAAATCAGAATCACTGCCTCTCTCTCTACTGATCTCTCGAGTACGTCACAACTTCTCGTGTTCATTCGTAGTGTCAATATGGACTTTCAGATAACGGAAGAGTTGGCATCCGTTTGCAGCATGCATGGGACAACAACTGGCAAATATATTTTCATGAAGTGCAAAAAGTTTTGCAAGACTATAACCTTCAGTGGTATCAGCTTCGATGTGTTACAGTTAATGGAGGAAAAATCATGGCTGGAGTGAGGAAGGGTCTGACGGGGCAGATCAGGACTCAGTTGGAAAATTTGCAAACTCCGGGCACTCTGTTCATATACTGCACCATACATCAGCAAGCATTCTGTGGGAAAGACTTAGATACTTCTTGTGTACTGAAACTAGTCGTTTCTGCTGTGAACTTCATTCGGGGACATGCCTCAATCACCGTCAGTTCCAGGATTTTCTTGAAGAAATTGATTCTGAGTTCTGTGACTTGCCTTATCAAACATTGGTGAGGTGGCTCAGCTGCGGCAAAGTCCTGTTTCGTTTTTACAAGCTCCGGAGCGAAATAGATGTTTTCCTCACTGAAACAGATAGAGCTGATCCACGGCTGGCAGATCCTACCTGGCTGTCAAAGTTGTCATTTTTGGTCGACATCACATCTCACATGAATGAACTGAATTTGAAACTTCAGGGAAAGGGTAACCTCGTCTATGATCCCTACAGTATCATCAAAGGATTTCGGAGAAAGCTGTCATTGTATGAAGCACAACTGGAAGGAGAAAACTATTCTCATTTTCACTGTTTCAAAGAGTTTTGTGCTACAATCGCCGAAAATGTCAGCCTCGATTTTCCGAATAAAAATTATTAGTGACTTGAAGAAGCATTTTTGGGAGAGATTTTCAGATCTTGACAGAATTGAGAGTGACATTCTTCGGTTCCAGAATCCGTTTAATTGTAACTTTGATGATGTGCCAGTTGAACTACAGCTGGAGCTCACTGATGTGCAAGCAAATGACTTGTAGAAATAGAAGCACAAAGAAGGCAAACTTGTTGAATTTTACCGCTGCTTACTTGATGTGAGTTTCCGAAACTGAAGACATTAGCCGCTGGTACGGCGTCAGTGTTTTGAACAACTTATGTCTGTGAGCAAACATTTTCAAAAATGAAGTATGTGAAGTCAACACTTCGAACGAGATTAACTGATGAACATTTGAAAGCAATTCTCTTGATTGGAAGCAGCAATTCCAAACCGAACATTGATGATATCTTGAAAGCCAAATATCAGTTTCACAAATCTCACTAACCTTTTTTGCTGCTTAGTTTATGAGATTCGGATATGTGCACACTAGGTCTGATGTAACTATCGTTTTGCTTCTTTGATAACTTTTCGTAGTAAATAAATATGTTGGTTGTCTTCTTCTTCTTCTTGTGTGTGTGTGTGTGTGCGTGCGTGCGTGCGTGCGTGCGTGCGTGCGTGCGTGTGTGTGTGTGTGTGTGTGTGTGTGTGTGTGTGTGTGTGTGTGTGTGTGTGTGCATCCTATAATTAACTTAGTTTTGTATCTGCTGTCGCTGAGCTTTCGTTCTGGTTTGCGCGTATTGTTAAAGTTAGTTGCATATTCTTTACAGGACATTTGCAGTCAACACCCGCATTTTCTGCTGTTATTGATGTCTTGGCAAATTTACGTTCAGTTAGTTTGCCATTGATTTCTGAACGACCGGCATCAATGTCATAGCGTAAAAATCCAGAGCAACGCGATATGCTGCCAAATCTCGCGCAGTTGTCTTTCGAACGCGGGTGTACGGGATTACGAACCGATTCCGTAAGACCTTCGCCACGGAGCCGTTGCAAGTATTGTACGGAATGAGTATGCGGCCCGAGCTCGTCTTTTGTCAATTATCCAGCCCGCCGTGAAAAAGTTTGGTGACCCCTGGACTAGAGGATGCAATATTGTACATCAACAGTTCTGTGCGTCGTGGAGCGGATTCTAGTTGGCGCTCTTCATGTAGAGTCAGGAAACTAATGAATATAATGGAGCATACAGGGTTAGGACCTCAAATATGAGGCGAGACAGCGATGACTGCAGCTTTGACTTATCTCAAATTACTAGAGTAATCATTGTGGCTTTTCCGCAGTCCGTACTACACAAGGTTAAACTGGACTGATGTGGCATGGATAAGTGTAAAATATAGGGCATCCTTCTTGCAGAGACAAGTGGATGTACTGCACGAGTCATGTTTGGTGTGCTAAGCTACGAGTGGTCGAATCTGTTAGCTTCGAGAGACAAGCTTGGAATCTCCCAACACTGGTTACAACATTTGTGAAAGTACCCGCACAAGACTGCCCACGGAAGACACAGCAGCAGTGGAAAACGCTGATTATCGATGCCTTATTGTGGATAGACATGTGTTTTCGTCACGTAGACGCGTATGATGGTACGAATAAGACATGTTTGTAACGTGTCTATTACTGCGGCTTTCATAATCTGAACGCTTCGGCATTATCTGCTGGAGACAGAGCATCTATCGGTTTGCCGGAAAGCTGAGCCATCAATCACTATCAAATACTAAGAGTGGCATCCAATTTCCCTAAACCAATATATATATATATATATATATATATATATATATATATATATATATATATATATATATATATATATATATATATATATATATATATCATTGGCACCTTGCCGTCTTGACAGACGATAGTTTGTGCTTTAAAAAGGCATAATAACTTTTACCTATGGCGGTAGCGAATGTGACTGATAAGGCCAATTCGCGCTGTAAATATCCATTCACAGTGGGTGCATGTGAACACGTGGTCATTTCCACCATCATGCACCATCTTACGTCTCACATGCTCGGTGTGTGACTTATCTGCAATAATTTTCTCCTTTGTCTTTATTCCATTTCTGATGTTTGCCCTCCATGCAACACGTTCTGCGGCGACTTGCTCCCAATGTGCATTATCAATGCCTGTATCAATCATGTCCCACTTACACACATCTTTGTTTCGTGGTAGAAGCCGACCCTGAGATCTCTTACCCATCTGTAATTCACCAAAAATGATGTCCTTTGGTATTCTACCATCATCCATCCTCCTAAGATGTCCTATCCATCTAAGTCTACGAAGACTGAGCATGGAATAAACCGTCACACAACCTGATCTTTCCAATACTTCAGTATTTGTGATTTTGTCTTGCCACTTAATACCAAGAATTCTTCGCAGACACCGCATATGAAAGCTGTTTAAACGTTTCTCTTGGTGTGAGTATGTTGTCCACGTTTCACTGCCATAAAGAAGAGTACTAAGGACACAGGCTTGATAGACAAGGACTTTTGTTTTGGCAGTAAGCTTCCTGTTCTCCCAGACTCTTTTTCTTAACCTGTTCATTGTTGTTGCTGCCTTACCAATCTGGATGTTGATTTCCTGATCTAGGGATAATTTGCTATTTACCACTGATCCTAGATAAGTAAAATAGTCTACCATCTCTAGTTTGGCATCGTCAATAAAGATTGAAGGTACCCCATGTGCACCTTGTGACATAATCTGTGTCTTCTTTTTGCTAATTGTTAAACCAAATTCAGAACAAGCACTGGAGAATGCAGATAGTAGACATTGCAATTCTTCCTCAGAGTGCGTCGTAACTGCAGCATCATCTGCAAAAAACAACTCTCTGATCAGTACCCTCCTAATTTTGGTCTTGGCCTTCAATCTATGAGCATTGTAGAGGTCGCCATCTGAGCGTGAGTGAATGTATATACCACCATCCTGATGACGAAAGGCACATTTCAGTAGAAGTGAAAAGTATATTCCAAAGAGGGTGGGAGCTAGTACACAACCTTGCTTAACTCCACTCTTGATTTCAAACTCTTCAAAAGTTGCACCATCAAACTTGATTATATCCTTCATGCCTGTGTGGAACGATTCCACAATGGACAGAAGAGTTGGTGGGCAGCCAATCTTCTTTAGTGCCTTGAACAGACCCTCACAACTGACCAAATCAAATGCCTTTGTGAGGTCGATGAAGGCAATAAACACTGGTTGATTCTGTTCACGGCATTTTTATTGCATTTGTCGCAATGAGAATATCATATCAATGGTAGACCGGTTCTGTCGAAAGCCACACTGTGATTCGGGGTAGACTTGATCTCCTAGGACTTGAAGTCTGCGCAGAACCATTCTGGCAAATACTTTTCCAACAATACACAGAAGTGAGATACCCCTATAGTTGTTGCAGTCGCTCCGATCTCCCTTGTTCTTGTACAGTGTTATGAAGCTTGAATCTTTGAAATCCCGTGGGACTTGTCCTTCTCGCCAGCATAGCTCTATTAGCTGGTGGATCTGTAGAGTGAGTGTGTCTTGCCCATTCCTGATAACCTCTATTGGAATCCCATCCTTACCTGGAGCCTTTCCTGATGCAAGTTCTTTATAGCACACTTAACTTCTGTTATGGTGAGAAGTGTGTCCAGGTGGTCAAGAGTTGGTAGAGCCACTATGGCGTTGAGGGCATCATCCGCTAGTTTGGTCTCACTTGAGTAAAGCCCCAAATAGTGCTCTACCCACCTGTCCATCTGCTGTTTCTTATCAGTTATGATTTCTCCAGCCAAGGTTTTTCAATGGTGCACTTCTTTTGATCATTGGACCACAGGCTTTCTTTATTCCTTCATACATGCTTCTTATGTTTCCCTTATCACTTGCGATTTGAATTGACTCACATAACTTGATCCAATAATCATTTGCAGACTGCCTGGCAGCCTTTTGCACATCCTTCCTAGCTTGCCTTAGCTCAATCAGAGTGTTACGCGTTGGTCTTTCCTTGTTTCTTAAGAGAGCTATCTTCTTCTTATCAATCAAGGGCTGCAGAGTCTTGCTGTTTGCCGCAAACCAGTCCTACCTCTTATGATATACAGTGCCGTAAACCCCTATGGCAGTTTTATAAAGAGTTTCCTTAAGTTGACCCCACTTTTCATTTACTGTACAATTTTCTGGTGTATCAGTGAAAGCGTCTTCAAGTTGCTGTTGAAACTGAACGCACTTTTCAGGATCCTGAGTGTTAATAATATTAATCCTGGGGCTGGATTTGTGTTTAGCTGTTTAGATTATCTTTGGTCTCAGTCTAACCCTTGCAACAACCAAAGAATGATCCGTATCACAGTCAGCACTGTGGTAACTTCCAGTCAATGATATATGGTTCAGATGTTGTCTCCGTGTGATGATGAAGTCCAGCTGGTGCCAATGGCCGGATCTTGGATGTTTCCATGTGACCTTATGCATCTCTTTTGTTTTAAAAAAGGAGCTTGTAATACGTAGGTCATTT
This sequence comes from Cepaea hortensis, assembly GCA_963921405.1. NCBI lineage: Eukaryota > Metazoa > Mollusca > Gastropoda > Stylommatophora > Helicidae > Cepaea > Cepaea hortensis. The sequence continues at coordinate 122,110,554 of OY992877.1, read as the reverse complement.
CTGGTGCAATGCTCCAGCAGCCTTTGCCCATTTTCATTCATGCGACCGATGTTGTATTTTCCAAGGCACACTGGCCATGAACTCGAGTCCTTGCCCACACGAGCATTGAAATCACCGAGCATATAAATGTAGTCAGATTTTGGAACTGCCTTGATCACGGAGTCTAACTCCTCATAGAACGAATCCTTCACATCATCAGAGGAATCTACTGTTGGTGCATATGCAGTAATAATGGTGGCAAAACCACAAGAGGTTGCCAAGCGCCGGGATAATAGTCTTTTATTTCCTCCTGCTGGAATTTCAATCATTCCCAGTAGCGAATTCTTCACTGCAAAGCCCACACCGTGTTGCTTTTTTTCTGCCTACCCTCTACCTTTCCAAAAAAGGTGTAATTTTTTCCCCTGAGTGACCCTTCCTCAGCGAAGGAAGTCTCCTGCAGGCCAGCAATATCAATGTTAAGACGATTGAGTTCGGCATCAATCACAGCCGTTTTTCTCACATCGTCAATATTGGTCAAGTCAATGGAAAATCCTGGACACATGGTTCTCACGTTCCAGGTTGCAAGCCGTAGCTTGAGGTTTCTATTTTTCTTTTTATTAGTACCTGGTGCATTGGTGTTACAGCCTGCGATCAGATTTTGTCCTAGCCCCAAGCACCTATTGAAGCAGGCAGGCTGTGGCGGATCAGCACTCAATTGGCCGGGGGATGCCCAGCTTGAGGCGGGCGGTAGCTGATCACTGACACCTGTAGGTGTCTCCCACCGTGAGAGGCAACGCGTGGCGCCCCCTATCTACGCCAATTGACAGGGACTTATAACCCGTAACAGTTGCCTCTCGCTTTGATTCCGAGACCAGTTAAGACCAGGGATGGAGTTATTGCCTCTCCATAGCACAAAGCCAGGGCTAAAATATAGAGATCATGTGTTGCCCATGATCCCTCTATCGGCCTCCAGAGGAAAGGTAACACCTCTACATCTGGAACAAGACAAGCTGCAGAAGCTGCCGCATCAGCAAAGCAATGCTCTAACTGTCCGCCTGTCGGAGCTTCGATCCTAGACCAGCCGCCAACCAAGGCTTAGGGCCTGGTCTGCCCTGCCATGACATTTTGTCGTTAGGTTGCATTTTCTCGCACCAGGGTAAGGCTTGTACCCTCCCAATTGCGCTCTTCCGCCCGAAGCCGCTGGCACAATATGGGGTGTCGGGTTTGGTAAGCGCCGCCCAACGTTCGGCGCTAACAGAAAGCAGGTAGTACCGTCTACTGTTATACGGTAGCTCAGTCATATCTGACTAAGACCTGACACACATAGGTGACACATAGGATATATATATATATATATATATATATATATATATATATATATATATATATATATATATATATATATATATATATATATATATAATTAATTAATTAATAAACATAGTATTTGTGCGTACACTTGCAAAGTGGTCTTCGAGTAGTCTCTAAAGACGGCTTGCTCAAGTACAAGTATGTTACGTAGCTGAAGCGAGGGTGTATAAGATAGTCCATGTATAATATTCCCGTATACAATTCCCGCTAGATGTTTTCATCTGTTTACGTTGTAGCCCATCAGTCCAGAACACCATAACAATAAGTCGTATCAACAAAACAGTCTGAAATAAGTTTCTCCTGAATCATGAATTACTCACGACTCATCGTTCACTACGACGTCATTGTTAATAAGCTTACCGTAATGCTGAGTACAATTGCTTCCTTGGCCACAGACTCGTGTCGTCTAATCTCATGTCAGATATCCACGGTTTGACAGAGTTAAGACAGATTTATCTAACACATGTCTCTGACCTGACCGTGTACATGAAACTAATGTCTGTCTAAGACCATTATTTGCACTCAGGTAAATACGTGGCACTTATTGTGTGGCCCGTGGCTGAATGAAAAAATACACGTTTAGCAATGTCCTCGTGCCATCTGGCATGATCACGTGCTGTGGGCAATTATTCTAGTTGCACCCACGTAAGGCAATATCAAGCATTATACATTATCAGTACGTTATTATAACAATAAAATAATTTACTGTTTATGCTTGCGACTACGGTTTGCATTCGCATTTTCCTCATGTTGGACTGGTAGTGCATAGTTCTGTCGACCTGCTACTGAGTAAGTGCGTGGCACGACACAGTGAGCTGTGAAATTCGCGTGGAATGTTTTACATCTGTCCGCTGTTGTTCGCACAGTGAACTGCATGTTCGGAACAATGGCCCGCTGTTGCTGGATTGACTGGTTTGCCTTTTCGGCTCACGAGTGCATTTTTCAGGAGACTCCTGGGAGTCGTTGCTGGAGCTACAGAGTTCGTGCTTTGTGCGGCGCTTCCGGAGGGTCGGGTCGCCCTGTGGAAAGAGACCAACCATGTGGGATAAACCCGGGTCAATGAAGTCTTTCTGGTGACTGCCGATTCCATCGACGATGAACTTACTTTTCGTGGAGGACTTTTGTGTTGGCTTTCTGGCGGCGGCATTATGCACAGTGTGAGTTTACCTGTGCGGGCTGTTGGCTTGCCGAGACTCCTGTCTGTTCCACTTTTCACATTGGGCAGTGAGGAGCATTTTGTGTGACATTCACTGGCACAGGAACGGAGCATAATGGGGACGACCCGTTGCCGTGAAGTTGAAACAGCGACTAACTAAACTAACATGTTTTAAAAAAAAAACATACCAGTACTAAACACATGATTTTGCCAAACCTGTTTTACACTGATAGCAACACTATTAATCACTTTTTTGACCATTTAAATTGAACGATTAGCTAATACAACATAACAGGTTCTCATGGAGAATATTTGTCTGGTTATGTTTATTCGATACTCTGTATATAAGGAGACGGCTACATTCGCTTTAGTGAGGAGGAATCCAATACTATGCTAGTGGTTAACTAACAGGCATGTTGTCTCTAATGACCTTATCCGAACAAACGGTCGTGCTTTACGAATACCTAGTGACGTAGAGGAATCATTAGAACATGCAACAACTCTCAACACGCATTGTAAGAGAGTGACCACCGTGTGATAGACCAGGACATCATAATTCTGCAGTGTCTTTCCGAGGAAAAAATAACTGTATGTGCGATTTTAGTTCATCAGCCACTGGTTTATTCTGCGGCAATCCCGTGTCGTTTGTCCAGTATTTTCCCAATTTTAGCGTGCTTGCTGGAAGGGATCGACATATAGCCACTAACCACTTATTTAAAGTTTCTTGAGTTAAGAAATCCAGCCAGTTGATCTTACTGTTGCAATGTGGCACATCAGGGATGGCTAGAACTCCGCTCCATGAATACAGCGGCGTCTGGGGTCCGCCGTACTGAACAGACAAGGTCTTACTGTCCCCTCCAAACCACACTTCACTGTATAATTCAGTCTAAACATAGGATAGAGAAAGTACATTTACAGTCGCACAAACACTGTTGATATTAAACGAAAACATTTATATGGAATCATGTGTAAGATTGTTATCCAGCAGTGTGACATATTAACTCGAGAGAGAGAGAGAGAGAGAGAGAGAGAGAGAGAGAGAGAGAGAGAGAGAGAGAGAGAGAGAGAGGGTGGGGGGGGGGGAGAGGAGGGCGCCAGGGATATCATAACTTTCTGTTGGAGACTAGAGTGTTATTTTACTAGAGGAAACCACGGTAGCTGTGGGGAAGAAAAACAAAGAGGGGGGGGGGGAGTGTGTAACTGTCTATCGGAGACAAGAGTAGGTGATATGTTACTAGAGGAAACCACGGTACTTGGGTGAGGGAGTGATAACTTTCTATCGGAGACTCGAATTAATTGATATGTTACTAGAGGAAATCACTGTTGCTGGAAGAGGGGGTGATAACTTTTTATCGGAGGTTAGAGTAGGTGATATGTTACTAGAGGGAACCGCAATACCTGGGGTGGGAGGAACAATGGGGGGGGGGGGGGGGGGTTGCTTAGATTTAATTGAAGATCAGAGTAAGTGCCGTGTTTCTAGAGGAAACCATTGTACTGTGGAGAAAGAGGTGGGGAAGAGAACGCTGTCAGATTTGTTTCAATATGATGTTGGATTTACTGAGACGGTGGCATGGAGCAATACTATCAGCAGAGTTGATCCAGAGCACCAAGGACCGAGATCTGTGGACAGACATGAATGCTTAGACTGGCAAGGCACATAACGATCATGAAGGAGTATCTGTTTAGATCTTTTCCCAGGAGACGTTGATATGGTGGGAATCGAGCAGGCGGACAGATTGGTTGGATCTGCTCCGTTCGGTAGAGTATTGGTGCATTATAAGGCAAACATGAGCCATTTGTGATAATGTGTATAGTATGAAAAACAGATAAATCATCCTAGCCTACAGAAAATGTTTCGACAGATAGTGGCCAGAGGATCTGGCCGACACTAACTACTCCCAGGAAAAGGTCATACGGACACATAATCAGACTACAACTGGTACCATTAATATTGGGACTCTTCGCTGGTTGTTGAAGATGTAGACAGAGCAAATAGGGATGTCCCGAATATTGTGGTTTCGACTCTTGACTCAATTTAATTCAACTCAATAACCATGAAACAAAATCTCAGTTGACAATCACGAAGTTAATGATATCACTTGCACAGTATCACAGTTTCCTGATGCCTGATCTCAGGCTCTTACATCATGGCATATATTCAGCGACCTTCAAATAGCTTCTCTTGTGTGAGCTTGAACTGGGGATGAGTAATGGTAACATGCAACCAGAATGACTTTTATCTCGCAACTGAACTAGGCGCTATTTTTTTTTTAAAGAATAGGTCACAATGTGAGTGGTTGTTTCCCCCTGCAAGCTCAGCCCAGTGAAACAGACTTGTAAAAAACGGGCAAGAGGGTCGACTTCATTGCGCCAGGTTTTATCCCATATGGTTTGGTCTCTTTCCATAGAGTGGCCTGCCGAAAGCGTCGCACTAAGCATGGACTCCGTAATTCCAGTGACGACCCACAGGCTGTGGCGTGCAGAGGGGAGTGCGGGGGGTGCGACGGCCCCGGGCATCCAGCCGGGAGGGGGGCATCCAGTTAGGGAGAGGGGGCAGCACAGTGCAGTCGGAGGGGAGGAGGAATGAATGAGGTAAAGAACAATTTAGGGGCATGCAATCAAGGGGTTGGCCCCGGGCATCAAAGAACCTCTACACGCCACTGCCCATAGGAGTCTCCGAGAATATTGAACTCGTGAACTGAGCGACGTGTGCCGGAATCGAACCCACAACATTGGGTGCGCGAGGCAGGCGATGTAACCACTTGGCCAAGGAGACTCACTGTGACGGACTGAAAGAGGAAACTACGGGATGTTCCGGATACGGCGCCCAGCATCGCTTGACAGGACGGAGATTGTGAGCATATCATGAATTTTCTGCCCAGGACATGCAGGTATGCGGGGCAATGAACGAGCTAATAGTTTAGCTGCTGCCGCCACTCTGGATGGAGAGCTAAGTTAAGATAAAGCTGATGTGGTGAAGGTTCTATGGAATCGGGTAGAGAGTGCAGGTGAACAGACGGAGTATCTGGAAATACTCGCTCAGGAGGGAGTGGGTAGATGATCTGCACGATACTCAAAACGTAAGTGAAAAACCAAGGGGAATTTAAAACAAATTAGTACTGGGATAATCAGCATGGGCACTTGTCAATTACTTTTGAAGCGTGGACTGAGAATGTATGGGAGCGTTCCGGGTACAGGGATGTACATTCTTAAATGCTATATGTGTTTAAAAAAACCGACATACCATGCGCAGAGACATGAAGACAGGGGCACTGTAATCCAAGCCGTCATGGAAGTTCAGTGTGGAATCAGCGTACAATGTAAGGAAACAGTCTCTCCATTCACCATCTGTTTGTATCATTGTGTACTTGTTATCCCTGCAGCAACAGAACAATGATAAACCATGACTGTGATAGGCCATTGTCGTCTTGTTTGGTTTTCGATACAACAAGCACGGTCCAACAGCAATCGGGCATGTTGTTTCTTTGTGAAGCTCACTTTCAGCTTCCGCTTTTACCTTCGTTAGAATGCGATCTGCCATCTATAGTTGTACCTGTGTGTTCACTCCTACCGACTGCTTTCTCATGTTTGATCTCACAATATGCCCTGCTGTATTTCTGTTTTTGGATAGTAGACTGCCGGTAAACACCATGTCCAGCACATTGTTAAATTGTTGACATGAATGTGTTTAGTGCAATCCCGTGCTAGCACCGCCTAGCGCGTACAAATGCGCCACTAATATCATGACAAGAGATTACATATATGCCACTGAGATTGATTCATCTCATCTGATCGTGTTCCTCTTGTACCTTGCGGTGTCGAGGTGAAGTATAAACTTCGTGAGAATGCCCGATTATGGGCTTCATGTATCGATATTCCCATGGACTCTGCTATTCCCTCCGTCCAACGTTTACGTGGTCGGCCTTTTCTTTCTAATAAAATCTAGTGCTGCTTTAACCCCCACTTTAGTCCTGATTTCTTCATTTCTGATCTTATCTCTTCTTGATACGTTGAGTATTCTTCTCAGGAATCTAATTTCTGTTGTTGTGATTTTTCTTTTCTCTTTTTCTGCCAATGTCCAGGTTTGGCATTGGTAGCATAGAGTTGGTGGGAAGATTGTATTGTAAAGTGCTTTCTTAGTAGTTATTGATACATGTTTATTCTTTAGTATTGGTGCCATTTCTCCAATGAGTTGGTTTGCCTTATTGCATCTATTTACGTTCTCGTCTTCTGATCTGCCATTTGATGATATTATACTTCCTAGGTACTTGAAACTCTTTACTTGTTCAAGGGATGTTCGTTTAGGTGAATTGTTGTTGTTTGTTCTGATTTAGTTATAGTCATTACTTCTGTTTTGCTTGTGCTAATTTTCATGTTATGTTCCCTACACATTTCGTTTAGACTATTCATGTGGTATTGTAAGCTTCTGATTTTTCTATTAGTGTCAGGTCTTAGTCAGATATGACTGAGCTACCGTATAACAGTAGACGGTACTACCTGCTTTCTGTTAGCGCCGAACGTTGGGCGGCGCTGACCAAACCCGACACCCCACATTGTGCCAACGGCTTCGGGCGGAAGAGCGCAATTGGGAGGTCCACGCCTTACCCTGGTGCGAGGAAATGCAACCTAAAGACAAAATGTTATGGCAGGGCAGACCAGGCCCTAAGCCTTGGTTGGTGGCTGGTTTAGGATCGAAGCTCCGACAGGCGGACAGTTAGAGCATTGCTTTGCTGATCCGGCAGCTTCTGCAGCTTGTCTTGTTCAAGATGTAGAGGTGTTACCTTTCCTCTGGAGTGAACTAGGCAGGCCGAGAGAGGGATCATGCTGTATGGGCAACACATAATCTCTATATTTTAGCCCAGGCTTTGTTCTACGGAGAGGCAATAACTCAATTCCAGGTCTTAACCGATCTCGGAATCAAAGCGAGAGGCAACTGTTACGGGTTATAATCCCTGACAATTGGCGTAGACATGGGGCGCCACGCGTTGCCTCTGACGGTGGGAGGCACCTACAGGTGTCACTGATCAGCTACCGCCCGCCTCAAGCTGGGCAGCCCCCGGCCAATTGGGTGCTGATCCGCCACAGCCTGCCTGCTTCAATGGGTGCTTGGGGCTAGGACAAAATCTAATCGCAGGCTGTAAAACCAATGCACCAGGTACTAATAAAAAGAAAAATAGAAATCTCAAGCTACGGCTTGCAACCTGGAACGTGAGAACCATGTGTCCAGGATTTTCCACTGACTTGACTAATATTGACGATGTGAGAAAAACGGCTGTGATTGATGCCGAACTCAATCGTCTCAACATTGATATTACTGGCCTGCAGGAGACTCGCCTCGCTGAGGAAGGGTCACTCGGGGAAAACAATTACACATTTTTTTGGAAGGGTAGAGGGCAGGCTGAAAAAAGGCAACACGGTGTAGGCTTTGCAGTGAAGAATTCACTACTGGGAATGATTGAAATTCCAGCAGGAGGAAATGAAAGACTATTATCCTTGCGCTTGGCAACCTCTTGTGGTTTTGCCACCATTATTACTGCACATGCACCGACACTCGATTTCTCTGATGATGTGAAGGATTCGTTCTACGGGGAGTTAGACTCCGTGATCAAGGCAGTTCCAAAATCTGACTACATTTATATGATAGGTGACTTCAATGCTCGTGTGGGCAAGGACTCGAGTTCATGGACAGTGTGCCTTGGAAAATACAACATCGGTCGCATGAATGAAAATGGGCAAAGGCTGCTGGAGCATTGCACCAGAAATGACCGATGTATTACAAATTCCTTTTTTAAAACAAAAGAGCTGCATAAGGTTACATGGAAACATCCAAGATCCGGCCATTGGCACCAGCTGGACTTCATCATCACACGGAGGCAACATCTGAACCATATATCATTGACTGGAAGTTACCACAGTGCTGACTGTGATACGGATCATTCTTTGGTTGTTGCAAGGGTTAGACTGAGACCAAAGAGAATCTACACAGCTAAACACAAATCCAGCCCCAGGATTAATATTATTAACACTAAGGATCCTGAAAAGTGCTTTCAGTTTCAACAGCAACTTGAAGACGCTTTCACTGATACACCAGAAAATTGTACAGTAAATGAAAAGTGGGGTCAACTTAAGGAAACTCTTTATAAAACTGCCGTCGGGGTTTACGGCACTGTGGATCATCAGAGGCAGGACTGGTTTGCGACAAACAGCCAGACTCTGCAGCACTTGATTGATAAGATGAAGACGGCTCTCTTAAGAAACAAGAAAAGACCAACACGTAGCACTCTGAATGAGCTAAAGCAAGCTAGGAAGGATGTGAAAAAGGCCGCCAGGCAGTGTGCAAATGATTATTGGATCAAGTTATGTGAGTCCATTCAAATCGCAAGTGATAAGGGAAACATCAGAAGCATGTATGAAGGGATAAAGAAAGCCTGTAGTCCAATGATCAAAAGAAGTGCACCATTGAAAACGTTGACTGGAGAAATCATAACTGATAAGAAACAGCAGATGGACAGATGGGTGGAGCACTATTTGGAGCTTTACTCAAGTGAGACCAAACTAGCGGATGATACCCTCAACGCTATATGGGCTCTACCAACTCTTGACCACCTGGACACACTTCCCACCATAACAGAAGTTAAGTGTACTATATATAAATGAACTTGCATCAGGAAAGGCTCCAGGTAAGGATGGGATTCCAATAGAGGTTATCAGGAATGGGCAAGACACACTCACTCTACAGATCCACCAGCTAATAGAGCTATGTTGGCGAGAAGGACAAGTCCCACAGGATTTAAAAGATTCAAGCATCATAACACTGTACAAGAACAAGGGCGATCGGAGCGACTGCAACATCTATAGGGGTATCTCACTTCTGTGTATTGTTGGAAAAGTTTTTGTCAGAATTGTTCTGCGCAGACTTCAAGTCCTAGGAGATCAAGTCTACCCCGAATCACAGTGTGGCTTTCGACAGAACCGGTCTACCACTGATATAATATTCTCATTGCGACAAATGCAAGAAAAATGCCGTGAACAGAATCAACCACTGTTTATTGCCTACATCGACCTCACAAAGGCATTTGATTTGGTCAGTCGTGAGGGTCTGTTCAAGGCACTAAAGAAGATTGGCTGCCCACCAACTCTTCTGTCCATTGTGGAATCGTTCCACACAGGCATGAAGGGTATAATCAAGTTTGATGGTGCAGCTTCTGAAGAGTTTGAAATCAAGAGTGGAGTTAAGCAAGGTTGTGTACTAGCTCCCACCCTCTTTGGAATATACTTTTCACTTCTGGTGGTATATACATTTACTCACGCTCAGATGGCGGCCTCTACAATGCTCATAGATTGAAGGCCAAGACCAAAATTAAGAGGGTACTGATCAGAGAGTTACTTTTTGCAGATTATGCTGCAGTTACGACCCACTCTGAGGAAGAATTACAATGTCTACTGTCTGCATTCTCCAATGCTTGTTCCGAAGTTGGTTTGACAATTAGAAAAAAGGAAGACACAGATTATGTCACAAAGTGCACATGGGGTACCATCAATCTTTATTGACGACGCCGAACTAGAGGTGGTAGACCATTTTACATATCTAGGATCAGTGGTAAATAGCAAATTATCCCTAGATCAAGAAATCAATATCCTGATTGGTAAGGCAGCAACAACAATGAACAGGTTAAGAAAAAGAGTCTGGGAGAACAGGAAGCTTACCCTGGAAACAAAAGTCCTTGTCTATCAAGCCTGTGTCCTTAGTACTCTTCTTTATGGCAGTGAAACCTGGACAACTTACTCACACCAAAAGAAACGTTTAAACAGCTTTCATATGCGGTATCTGCGAAGAATTCTTGGTATTAAGTGGCAAGACAAAATCACAAATACTGAAGTATTGGAAATATCAGGTTGTGTGACATTTTATTCCATGCTCAGTCTTCGTAGACTTAGATGGATAGGATATCTTAGGATGATGGATGATGGTAGAATACCAAAGGACATCATTTTTGGTGAATTACAGGTGGGTAAGAGATCTCAGGGTCGGCCTCTACCACGATACAAAGATGTGTGTAAGCGGGACATGATTGATACAGGCATTGACAATGCACATTGGGAGCAAGTCGCCGCTGAACGTTTTGCATGGATGGCAAACATCAGAAATGGAATAAAGACAAAGGAGAAAATTATTGCAGATAAGTCACCCACCGAGCGTGTGATACTTAAGTTAGTTAGTTAGTCAGTCGACAGATCATCCTCGCTGCACATCGAACCATTCAGTCCATAAATGCTCGGATCCCCTCCTCAGCAAATCCCGCAGCGTGTAGCGGCTAACGACGCCAGTTCTGTGTTGGTTTATCAATCTTCTTTGGCTTCCTGCGTAGTGTTCTTGTTTGGCCACACCTCTTTTAATTTGATGCTCTAGCAGTCTGGCCATTGTTGTAGATTCACAGTCATCACTTGGTTCTCGCAAAAGTCTCACATCACGTAGAGCATTCAGAATGTCAGCCTGGTCCATGGCGCGTCCGCCCTCCACAGTAGCCTCACCTGCGAGCTTGTCAGCCCGCTCATTTCCTTGTACTCCCGCATGCCCTGGCACGAAGATGAAACTAATCTTTGCCAGCCGAGACCGCTTCAGAGGCAGCAACCATTCTCTTCGGATCGACCCCTCCTCTATCCTCTTGATCATGTTCATTGAGTCGCTAAGGAAACAAGCCCTGGTGAATGTCTGTGTCTCGAGCCATGTTATTGCTTTACTTACTGCCATGACTTCCATGGTCAGGCTACTTGTGGTTTCAGTGAAAGCACCAGAGTCCTCCTTCACAATTCTCCCTCCGGCCCGAGCTGTAAAGGCCCATGAGCTTCTCACATGTCGGACGACCGACCCATCTGTGTAGATGACCGCGTCACCGTCTAGCGAATTCTCGAAAATCAACGCTTGTACTTCAGCCTCAACAGCAGCCGGATTTTCTTGTCTGCATTTTCTATCTAGTTGGATGCAAACTGAAAAGGATGTGCAGAAGTCTGTTGGCACTTGCACCCACTCCTCGCCAGGTTCTAAGTCCTCAAGTGAACACACCTGTTGAAGAATGTCTTCGGCTTGACCCATCCACGACCGTCCTCTTTTTAACCTGCTGCCCTTCACCTTCCTAATTTCACTATGCAGTGGATGTTGTGTGTTTGCGTTAATTCTGAGGTAGGCGCGTGCCCTGCAAACTTGTATTCTCTCTTCAATGGTTGGAAAATCAAGAAGGTAGCGCATCGCCCTGCATGCTGTATCTCTTGTACATCCAAGAATAATGCGCATAGCTTCATTCTGTATCCTTTCCATCCTTTCTATCTGCTTATGGCTGAGAGTCAAGATTGCCATTGCATACTCCAAAACAGACATGACCAGCCCCTCGTACAGAAGACATAGATGGCGCTGCTCACAGTTTGCTGCCGCCATCACCCGCATCGCTGCCAAACCCCGCTTGGCCTTTGTTATCACCTGGTCTATGTGCACATTATAAGCAAGGCTTCGATCAAACCGTATCCCCAGGTAATTCATTGCCTGCGTTCTTTCCACCGTCTCTGAACACAGCATTACAGTTGGTGTTGGATTGTTGACAATATGATTATTCAACGAGAACCAAGTCACTGTTGCCTTTGTTGGGTTGACCATTGCCCCAGCTTCATCACACCAAGTACTTATGCGATTGAGTTCGGTTTGTAGTTCCCCAGCAACCTCCTCTCTATCCTTACCCTGACGATACACTAAAACATCATCGGCATATGACAATGTCCTGCCAGGTCCAGTGATCTGCTCACTGGTGATTCTCACTGTGTAGGCGTTGAACAGTACCGGAGATAATGGTGATCCCTGTGGTAGGCCAGGATATATTGTTGTTGGTTCCGAAGTCCAACTGCCACATCTAAAAACTACTTTCCGTTGGACTTAAGATGGTGCATGATGGTGGAAATAACCACGAGTTCACATGCACCCACTGTGAACGAACATTTACAGCGTGAATTGGCCTTACCAGTCACATTTGCTACCGCCATGGGTACAAGTTATTATGCCTTTTTGAAGCACAAACTATCGTCTGTCAAGACGGCAAAGTGCCAATGATGAATGAATTATGCTTGATTGTCTGCAAACAGGAGTTCTCTAATGGTTAGATTTGCAGATGCTTCTTCTTCTGTGTTCTCGTCATGCGGTATGTTTGTTGTCTCTGTTTGGCTGGTTTCTTTACATATGGTATCTATATATGTTATGAACAAGAGAGGGGACAAGACACAACCTTGTCGTACTCCAGATCTTATGGTGAAGGGTTCTGAGTGTCCTCCAGTTGCTCATACTATGCATTCACTGTTGTTGTGTAAACTTCTACATAGGTTTGTTAGATGTGTACTCACTCCATATTGCTTAAGGATTTCCCACAGCTTGTTTCTATCTACTCTATAGAATGCCTTTTCTTGGTCGACAAAGGCTAAGTAGAGTATTTCATTGAATTCGATTGATTTTTCTATAAGTTGTCTAAGAGCAAAAATGGCATCTGTGCATCCTTTGTTTTTCCTAAATCCAAGTTGTGTTTTGCTTAGCTGGGGTTCTAAAGTAGTTCGTAATCTTTTTTCAAGAATTTTGCTAAATATTTTCCCAGTTTGACTCAACAGTGAAATGCCTCTGTATTGTGTGCAGTCTCTTTTGCTGCCTTTGTGTTTTCCAAATTGGGATAATTATGGCGTTTCCCCAGTCTCGTGGTGTCTGTTGTTCTACTCAAACATGGTTGAATAGTCTATGTAGCAAAGCTGTTCCTACTTCTCTTGCTGCTTTAATTAGTTCATTTGGTATTTCATCTTGTCCCGGTGATTTGTTCAATGGGGCTAATCTGATGGCTTCTATAATTTCTTCTTGTAGTATGTCTGGTTCTAGTTCTTCGGTGACATCTGTGTAGGTCTCTTGAATTCCTGTGACATCTGATGGGATGTTGAGAAGGTGTTCGAAATACTGCTTCCATCTTATTAGGATTTGTTTTTGTTCACTTATTGGTTCTCCATATTCGCTATTAATTATTTCAGTTGGGTCAAAGGGTTCTCCTCTGGTTCGCATTGCACTTATCTTTTTGTAGAAGTTTCTAGTTGCCTCCTTGTAGTTTTTATATAGGGTTTCTCAGTCTTTTTGTGTTTCCCTCTCTACTACTATTCTACTCACATGTCTTCTCGCTATTCTATATAATCACATTTCTGTTTGCTCTTCAACCACTTTTTATATTTTTCCTTTTTGTCTTTTACCGCGTTCTTTACTTCTGTATACACTTGTATTATAGGTAAAAGTAGTCCCGTAGCATATAATAATGTTGGGGTGTGAAGTGTTAGGCTCTCACATATTCAGGACCAGGGTATATGAGATGGGAGGGCCATCACAAAAAATAAGATGTAAAAAAGGAGTGTTTTTGGGTGTGAGTTGAGTCAATAACCAACATCACAGCACTCGGGCATTTCCATGCGCGGCCAGTCCTCATGCTAAACAGCCAGTGAAGAGTCCTACCACCAATGGTACACGCTGCAATATGCGTCCGCCTGGCCTTTCCTCGGAGTACTGAGTTTTCCCATATAATCTGCTCACTCGCTGTCGCACCATTCTGTCTAGGTTATGATGCTTTATCTATTCTTCCACATTATAAAATATACGCTTGATCATAAAAGCGCTGACCACATCTGCCCTATCGTGCACCAATACCTCACCCAGCTAAAGCTTCAACTATAGTGCAAACTTTACACTGTAAAGTATTAATTAAAGGTAGGCCGTAACATGGAAACAGCATGACAAATAAGGTAATAGGTGAAAATAGGATGGTGATACTATTACTATCAACGACAATAATTTAGCAGTGACACCGACTCTTACTTGAAAGTATATGGTGTCTATTTTGATACTGATTAGAAAGAAACCATTAATATATAACTTGTGCGTTTGTAAGAAAAGTCTGGATATACAACTGCAAAGACGGATGCGATGTTGTACGCTATAAAACATCAGTAACACAAGCGAGGAAAAAAAGAACAGCTCACGTCTAACTCAGCTACTCTAAATTAAATCTAAATCCATACTGTACTCGCAATCAGGCGGTACCCTTTAATTGACCCCACTTTTTTGCAAGAAGCTTTGTCCGAAAAGAGGACAAGGTCACACTGGTTCGGCCTTTGTAGTACTGTAGTAGCGGTGCAGCCTGCAAAGTTCGCGTCCTGGGTAACACAAATATCTAGTTTAGTAGTTGCTCACCAGCACGCCGGTTGAAAATCTCCCAATTTCTTCTCATGGCTTTCGATTCGTTGACCGGTGGCATTCTTTTGGGAACCATTATTTTTTTCATATCTATTCCACTATGCATTAGGATTTTCAAAAGGTAAAGTAATTATAAATTTCATTTATTGTAATTGTTGTGTAGTTGTGTCTTTGTGTGCTTCAAATTCATAATAAATCATTTTTCGTATGCAAAGTAATAATTGCTTGCTGAATAAGCAGTTCACAAATAAAAATAAAAATAAAAACATTAGTCATACAATACTGTCATTAGTACTATAATAGTAGTCAACTTCAGTATTGGCTCAACTACTTTCTGAACTTTTGTTGTTGCTATTTTAATTGTAAGAAAAAAGTTTGGCTTGTTTTGAAAGTTATAATATATTATTAATAGTAATACTATACCAGGATCTGCATTATTTGGTAGACGCTGTTTTTGGGCACCACACAGTTAGGGTTAGAAAGAAGTTGTAAACAAAAGTTATTGTCTAGTTATGGTCATCTCCACATTGGGGTGACGTTTTCTTGGAAACTCTAAAAAGAAAGAAATACCACAATCTACGTAAATGAGAAAAAAAAATGAATCAGTACAAGTATTTTTGGAGCAGTCTGATTAAAAATACCTTGTAGAGAGATTAGAACAAGAATCACCATGGCAAATAGTAGTATTAGTTGCTTAAGTTATTGCAAGATGGAAAACATACCAATAAAATTACAAGCACTGTCAGTTGCAGTGAGAAGAAGAGTGTTACAGTTCTGCATAGAACCTATATAAATATTGTTGTATGTATGTGGGACATGGGCAATATGGAGCTGAGAAACATCTAGTGGCAGTGGCAATGCAGTTTCTAAAGAAAGTGCAAACAATACCATGGACAAAGAGGAAAATGAATCTATACAAGAGCCATACATATGTTACTGTCATCTATCATCTACTGCCTTAGTACCTTGCCGTGTAGGACATGGGGTCTTGAGTCTGAGAAATTAAGGCCACCTGACTAGTGCTGTAACAGCAAAATGTGCAGGTTAGGAATTTCTTTTTGCCCCAGACAGAAACAAATCCACACCTTAATGAGGATTCGAACCCGGATCTCCTAAAGGAGAACCTGCATTCTAGACACTTGGCCAGCCGCTCCTCATATATATATATATATATATATATATATATATATATATATATATATATATATATATATATATATATAATATATATATATATATATAACTTTATGCCATAAAAGATTGTGCCCCTTGGTAGAGTGTCATTGGGATGTGAAATAATAAGACCTTGAGTATTCTAGGCCATGACATGGAGAAGTGGGTGACCAGTTACTATCCTCACTACCTTTCTTGGCCAGAGAATTCTGACAATGATCAGGTACTCGTTTGATGTTGTTACATCTACCTCAGAGTCACACTGGTAAAAGAAAAACAAAACACCTGTCGCTGCTGGTGATTGAACCCGGTCCACTGTCTCAGTAAGCATGGGCTCAAACAACAGTGCTACCACAGCTCCCAGATAGCCACAGTTTGTAATAACTAGGATTCAGAGAACAATGTGCAGCAGTTTGTTGTAAGGAGACATCAAATCACTAGAGGAGTGCTGGTGTACAGAATCTCATGTATTGTGAGTTGCTGGCACTCCTGACCAGTGAGAATCTCATGTGTTGTGAGTTGCTGGCTCTCCTGACCAGTGAGAATCTCATGTATTGTTAGTTGCTGGCACTCCTGACCAGTGAGAATCTCATGTATTGTGAGTTGCTGGCACTCCTGACCAGTGAGAATCTCATGTATTGTGAGTTGCTGGCACTCCTGACCAGTGAGAATCTCATGTATTGTGAGTTGCTGGCACTCCTGACCAGTGAGAATCTCATGTATTGGGAGTTGCTGGCACTCCTGACCAGTGAGAATCTCATGTTTTGTGAGTTGCTGGCACTCCTGACCAGTGAGAATCTCATGTTTTGTGAGTTGCTGGCACTCCTGACCAGTGAGAATCTCATGTATTGTGAGTTGCTGGCACTCCTGACCAGTCAGAATCTCATGTATTGTGAGTTGCTGGCACTCCTGACCAGTGAGAATCTCATGTATTGTGAGTTGCTGGCACTCCTGACCAGTGAGAATCTCATGTATTGTGAGTTGCTGGCACTCCTGACCAGTGAGAATCTCATGTATTGTGAGTTGCTGGCACTCCTGACCAGTGAGAATCTCATGTAATGTGAGTTGCTGGCACTCCTGACCAGTGAGAATCTCATGTAATGTGAGTTGCTGGCACTCCTGACCAGTGAGAATCTCATGTATTGTGAGTTGCTGGCACTCCTGACCAGTGAGAATCTCATGTAATGTGAGTTGCTGGCACTCCTGACCAGTGAGAATCTCATGTAATGTGAGTTGCTGGCTCTCCTGACCAGTGAGAATCTCATGTAATGTGAGTTGCTGGCACTCCTGACCAGTGAGAATCTCATGTAATGTGAGTTGCTGGCACTCCTGACCAGTGAGACGGCAGTCAGAACCAAGTTAGTGAAACTATGGCTTAGAAGAAGAGACAGAGTTCTTTAGCGGGTCAGAAATAATAGATAAACATTCTGAGAAATATTTCCATAGTTAAAACTATTTCAGCATACACCATGTCTGAACATTATTCACCATGTATTGTATGGAAAAACTTAGGAGGTCATAGTTTGCAACTCACACGATCACCAGAGTCTTGAATGTGAATTGATAAATTGTGATGTTCTATGCATCTATAGAATAGAGAATGTAGTCTGCCATTGCTTTCCTTCTTGGCGGTGACCCTTCTGGTTGGTGACCAAGCCCATTGTCTCTATAAAGAGATCCTCTGCCTACTGTTGCAAACTTTAGCTATAACCAGATCCTCTGCCTACTGTTACAAACTTTAGCTATAACCAACAACTAACTGTTGGCTGCTCCCATGGTTTCATGTCACCCTGTCTGGGGAGTTATACCCCACCTTCCCCAGGGTAGTCCCATAGGCTAGTGGAGGGAAGGTACCTTGATAAGGTATACCCTACCCCACCACTCCAGTCTGAACATTATACTTCTTACAATATTGAAGCGGATTGGCACCATTAGTATTGGGACTCTTTGCTGGCTGTTGAAGATGGACAGAGCATGTATGGGAATGTCCCAAGTTGTGTGATGTTGGTTCTTGACTCGACTCAGTTCAACTCAGTGTTGAGGTGAACATTTGAGCACTTCCCAATGCTGGTTGCAGGCATGATTACAACAGCCTGTGGTGACCCAAGGAAGGCTGTCACCTTAAAGTCAGCAGTCCACAGACAGCCAGTAAGTTGTAATCTTACTCCTATGGTGTTGCTTATTAGATGCTTTGGAAGAATGATAATCAGCTCATTTGTTGCATGATCAAAACAATAGGTTCACAACAATTCAAGACAATTAAATGTCTATGCAGACTGTAATCACATATGGTGTCTTAAATACAATGAACTGTTAATGTGCTATAATACACATTCAGCCATCACTCAGCCATGTCTTTTCTATTTGTCTATTGTTTTAAACAGTAAAAAGAGACCAGCCATACCACCAAATGTTGTCTGCTTGTTTCAAGTTGGTCGTGGATCACGTTCACCAAGTCTTTCACCTTTTCCTTTGAAATTAGAGACTTACTTGCGTTTAGCCAAGATCCCATACATGGTAAGTTACTCTTGTAATACTGATTTAGTAATTTATCTGCATGCAACTGTCAGTCCATTCATAGCTACCATCACATGGTTCTCACTGCATAATTGTGTTGTCAGCACACCCATGCCAACAGTGAAACTGTCCGAACAGGACATTGAAAGAACCAGCTCCATAGAATATTTGGGTGTGAAAACTGACCGAAGTCTGACAATCAAGGGTCACATAGACCCACATCATAACCAAGGCCAGGAAAAGTTTGTCAGCAATGGAAGTGATTGATGGTTGCGATGAACTTTGAACAATGGGTACTAGTGTTGTTGTACCAGGGACTGATACTCTCTACCACTGAATACACCCTTCCATTCTGACAATAAGCACCACACAAATAGACAAAAGATAAATAGACAATGAAGCCATGCAGATTATCCTCAGATGCACAATAAATACATCTTGTCAAACCATGAGATACTTTCTGGACTTTCCCTCTATGGATGGCAGACTAAAACTGGTCATAGCATATGATTACCATAAAGTGAAGGCCGATATACAACACCCACTCCATGCTGCCCTGTCAACTCCTAAAGGAGGTTGACTGAAGAGGGGCAAATCATGGATGGGATGTGCTGAGGAAGCCACCTACTAAGTAAGCAGTCCCACAGACATCAATGCTGGAAGGAAATGGGTACCAGTGCCAACAGATTCCCATACTACCATCTCTGTCCACATCACTCTTGACACAAATTGCATAGAGCCAGATTCTGCAGCAGACGTAGAGGTCAAAGCACTAATATATGAAAACACTGAAGAGAGCTAAGCAGTGGTGTTTGCAGATGGCTCTGTAGTGGGCAAGCGAAGTGTCTGGGTATTCTCAGTAAGCTCAAGCTGCAAAATTGTCAAGGAAACAAATGGTGCTTTTGCTGTGACAGTAACAATGGAAACAAAGTGTAACCAATGCCCTGAATTGATTCAGCATGCACAAGTATTCACAAGCATGCATACTGAGTGATTCAAGAACATGCTCAATAAGGTCCAGACTGGCCTCATATGTCAGTGGCTCGACACACTGAGCACATCACAATTTGTCCAGCTCTCATCTATGGAATGGGACCCTCAAGTGTGAAAGATCAAAGCTTCGACAGGAGGACAGTTAGAGCATTGCTTTGCTGATCCATCAGCTTCTGCAGCTTGTCTTGTTCCAGATGTATTGGCGTTACCATTTCTCTCGAGTAAACTAGGCAGGCCTAGAGAGGGATTATGCAGCATGGACAACACATGGTCTCTGGAGTAAACTAGGCAGGCCGAGAGAGGGATCATGCTGCATGGACAACACATGGTCTCTGGAGTAAACTAGGCAGGCCTAGAGAGGGATTATGCAGCATGGACAACACATGGTCTCTGGAGTAAACTAGGCAGGCCTAGAGAGGGATTATGCTGGATGGACAACACATGGTCTCTGGAGTAAACTAGACAGGCCTAGAGAGGGATCATGCTGGATGGACAACACATGGTCTCTGGAGTAAACTAGGCAGGCCTAGAGAGGGATTATGCAGCATGGACAACACATGGTCTCTGGAGTAAACTAGGCAGGCCTAGAGAGGGATTATGCAGCATGGACAACACATGGTCTCTGGAGTAAACTAGGCAGACCTAGAGAGGGATTATGCTGGATGGACAACACATGGTCTCTGGAGTAAACTAGGCAGGCCTAGAGAGGGATTATGCTGGATGGACAACACATGGTCTCTGGAGTAAACTAGGCAGGCCTAGAGAGGGATCATGCTGGATGGACAACACATGGTCTCTGGAGTAAACTAGGCAGACCTAGAGAGGGATTATGCAGCATGGACAACACATGGTCTCTGGAGTAAACTAGGCAGGCCTAGAGAGGGATTATGCAGCATGGACAACACATGGTCTCTGGAGTAAACTAGGCAGACCTAGAGAGGGATTATGCAGCATGGACAACACATGGTCTCTGGAGTAAACTAGGCAGGCCTAGAGAGGGATTATGCAGCATGGACAACACATGGTCTCTGGAGTAAACTAGGCAGACCTAGAGAGGGATTATGCTGGATGGACAACACATGGTCTCTGGAGTAAACTAGGCAGACCTAGAGAGGGATTATGCTGGATGGACAACACATGGTCTCTGGAGTAAACTAGGCAGGCCGAGAGAGGGATCATGCTGGATGGACAACACATGGTCTCTGGAGTAAACTAGGCAGGCCTAGAGAGGGATCATGCTGGATGGACAACACATGGTCTCTGGAGTAAACTAGGCAGGCCGAGAGAGGGATCATGCTGGATGGACAACACATGGTCTCTGGAGTAAACTAGGCAGACCTAGAGAGGGATTATGCTGGATGGACAACACATGGTCTCTGGAGTAAACTAGGCAGGCCTAGAGAGGGATCATGCTGCATGGACAACACATGGTCTCTGGAGTAAACTAGGCAGGCCGAGAGAGGGATCATGCTGGATGGACAACACATGGTCTCTGGAGTAAACTAGGCAGGCCTAGAGAGGGATCATGCTGGATGGACAACACATGGTCTCTGGAGTAAACTAGGCAGGCCGAGAGAGGGATCATGCTGGATGGACAACACATGGTCTCTGGAGTAAACTAGGCAGGCCTAGAGAGGGATTATGCAGCATGGACAACACATGGTCTCTGGAGTAAACTAGGCAGGCCTAGAGAGGGATCATGCTGCATGGACAACACATGGTCTCTGGAGTAAACTAGGCAGACCTAGAGAGGGATTATGCTGGATGGACAACACATGGTCTCTGGAGTAAACTAGGCAGGCCGAGAGAGGGATCATGCTGGATGGACAACACATGGTCTCTGGAGTAAACTAGGCAGGCCTAGAGAGGGATTATGCAGCATGGACAACACATGGTCTCTGGAGTAAACTAGGCAGACCTAGAGAGGGATTATGCTGGATGGACAACACATGGTCTCTGGAGTAAACTAGGCAGGCCGAGAGAGGGATCATGCTGGATGGACAACACATGGTCTCTGGAGTAAACTAGGCAGGCCTAGAGAGGGATTATGCAGCATGGACAACACATGGTCTCTGGAGTAAACTAGGCAGGCCTAGAGAGGGATTATGCAGCATGGACAACACATGGTCTCTGGAGTAAACTAGGCAGACCTAGAGAGGGATTATGCTGGATGGACAACACATGGTCTCTGGAGTAAACTAGGCAGGCCGAGAGAGGGATCATGCTGGATGGACAACACATGGTCTCTGGAGTAAACTAGGCAGGCCTAGAGAGGGATTATGCAGCATGGACAACACATGGTCTCTGGAGTAAACTAGGCAGACCTAGAGAGGGATTATGCTGGATGGACAACACATGGTCTCTGGAGTAAACTAGGCAGGCCGAGAGAGGGATCATGCTGGATGGACAACACATGGTCTCTGGAGTAAACTAGGCAGGCCTAGAGAGGGATTATGCTGGATGGACAACACATGGTCTCTGGAGTAAACTAGGCAGGCCGAGAGAGGGATCATGCTGGATGGACAACACATGGTCTCTGGAGTAAACTAGGCAGGCCGAGAGAGGGATCATGCTGGATGGACAACACATGGTCTCTGGAGTAAACTAGGCAGGCCGAGAGAGGGATCATGCTGCATGGACAACACATGGTCTCTGGAGTAAACTAGGCAGGCCTAGAGAGGGATTATGCTGGATGGACAACACATGGTCTCTGGAGTAAACTAGGCAGGCCGAGAGAGGGATCATGCTGGATGGACAACACATGGTCTCTGGAGTAAACTAGGCAGGCCTAGAGAGGGATCATGCTGGATGGACAACACATGGTCTCTGGAGTAAACTAGGCAGGCCGAGAGAGGGATCATGCTGGATGGACAACACATGGTCTCTGGAGTAAACTAGGCAGGCCTAGAGAGGGATTATGCAGCATGGACAACACATGGTCTCTGGAGTAAACTAGGCAGGCCTAGAGAGGGATCATGCTGGATGGACAACACATGGTCTCTGGAGTAAACTAGGCAGGCCGAGAGAGGGATCATGCTGGATGGACAACACATGGTCTCTGGAGTAAACTAGGCAGGCCTAGAGAGGGATTATGCTGGATGGACAACACATGGTCTCTGGAGTAAACTAGGCAGGCCTAGAGAGGGATTATGCTGGATGGACAACACATGGTCTCTGGAGTAAACTAGGCAGGCCTAGAGAGGGATTATGCTGGATGGACAACACATGGTCTCTGGAGTAAACTAGGCAGGCCGAGAGAGGGATCATGCTGGATGGACAACACATGGTCTCTGGAGTAAACTAGGCAGGCCTAGAGAGGGATTATGCTGGATGGACAACACATGGTCTCTGGAGTAAACTAGGCAGGCCTAGAGAGGGATTATGCTGGATGGACAACACATGGTCTCTGGAGTAAACTAGGCAGGCCGAGAGAGGGATCAGGCTACATGGACAACACATGGTCTCTGGAGTAAACTAGGCAGGTCTAGAGAGGGATTATGCTGGATGGACAACACATGGTCTCTGGAGTAAACTAGGCAGACCTAGAGAGGGATTATGCTGGATGGACAACACATGGTCTCTGGAGTAAACTAGGCAGGCCTAGAGAGGGATTATGCTGGATGGACAACACATGGTCTCTGGAGTAAACTAGGCAGGCCTAGAGAGGGATTATGCTGGATGGACAACACATGGTCTCTGGAGTAAACTAGGCAGGCCTAGAGAGGGATCATGCTGGATGGACAACACGTGGTCTCTGGAGTAAACTAGGCAGGCCGAGAGAGGGATCATGCTGGATGGACAACACATGGTCTCTGGAGTAAACTAGGCAGGCCGAGAGAGGGATCATGCTGGATGGACAACACATGGTCTCTACAATTCAGTTTGGGCTTTGTGCTATGGAGAGGTATAATTCCATCTCTGGCCTTAAATGGTCGTGGAATCTGTGACGATTTGTTCCATGCTCAGTTTTGTAGACTGATGGACAATGGTAAAATACCATATGACATCTGTTTGGTGAATTACAGATGGGTAAAAGGTATTGGGGGGGGGGGGGGGGGTCTGTACTACAGTACAAAGATGTGTGTAAGCAGAACATGAATAACATTGTGCATAGATATTGTGCTTTAGGAGCAAGTTGCTATTGATTGCATTGCATGATGGGAAAGGATCAGGAATATGGGTCGTAGTTATTATGCCGTTTTTGAAGCACAATGAAACAAATTGTCAGTCAGGCGTGAAAGGCAACATGTGACCCGATTGTTTGGTGAACATGGTGATGACTGAGGTTAGAAGAGCCATGGATGGGCCAGACATCATCAGGGCTATAAGAGATGCTGGACAAACATTTGACTTTAAGGAAACCTCTGAATCTGCTTCCTTGTCTAGAGTGTGGGAGATGGGAGTGAAGTGGAGTCACCAGACATGAACATTTTGCCAAAAGTACAAGACATTTGATTCATGAACACAGAACTGGTACAATCAGTCGATATATGCTGGTGGAGATGTTCATAAGGAGATCAGAGCATCTATGGACCTGTCCAGAGTGTGATCATGATGATCCTGACTAATCACTAATTCAGTATTTTCTTGTATAGTTTAACCAAATACAATGCATAGATGCCAAGCTGAAATCTGAGATATTGCATTAAATATTTGTGCTTCTGTTCACAATTATGGTTAATCAGACATCGTTTTGTTAGACATATTAAAGTGATAATGAAGAAGGAAAGAAAATATAACATTTACTACTTGAATAATTTTAACAGAATGACCATTCAGGCCAGATGTCCAGCAAAGGCAAAACACCCTGGATGATGTACAATGGACAAGCAGTAGCAGACTCTCAGTTCTGTATAGAGTTCCTCAAACAGAATCTGCATGTGGACACAGATAAGCATCTTAGTAAACAAGAACAAGCTGTGGCCAGAGCACTTCGAGAGCTTACAGAGGAAAATTTATACTGGTATACTCAGCCTTTAGCAGGCTATGTTAGTGCATCTACATTACTTTTATCATCAACCTTACTAGTCCTTCTTCTTATCTTATTTAGTGACATTCGTCTACTTTCTGTCTCGTAGATAATGCCCTTTTAGGCTAGCATTCTTGTACTGACCATCCCATTTATATTCAGACAGTTACATTGCAGTCTGTAATTTTAAAATATGATTTTTATCATTAACTAGCTGACCCGGCCCGGCTTCGCCCAGACCCTGACGGGGATATGTCTGTCTGTCTGTCTGTCTGACCCGGCCCGGCTTCGCCCAGCCCCTGGTGGGGAGCATCTAATTTAAATCATATAAGTAGTCATATAAGATCCCATTCTCGTTCCCGACTGTCTGTCTGTCTGTCTATCTATCTGTCTGTCTTTCTGTCTGTCTATCTGACCCGGCCCGGCTTCGCCCAGCCCCTGGTGGAGAGCATCTCATTTAAATCATATAAGTAGTCATATAAGCTCCCGTTCCCGACTATCTGTCTGTCTATCTGTCTGTCTGTCTGACCCGGCCCGGCTTCTCCCAGCCCCAGGTGGGGAGCATCTCATTTAATTCATATAAGTAGTCATATAAGCTCCCGTTCCCGACTATCTGTCTGTCTATCTGTCTGTCTGTCTGTCTGACCCGGCCCGGCTTCGCCCAGCCCCTGATGGGGAGCATCTCATTTAAGTCATATAAGTAGTCATATAAGTTCCCGTTCCGGACTGTCTGTCTGTCTGCCTGTCCCTCCCTCTCTGACTGTCTGTCTGCCTGTCTGTCTAATCATTTATTGGTTGCAGTTAGAACAACCTTAGATAAACGAAGACCAACTTACAAAAAGTATTAGAAAGAGCACTTGAAAGATCTTTACATCTTCCCCCAACAATTAACTTGGGTAAATGGAGCGGCGGCAGCAGCAGCAGCAGAAGAAGAAAAAGGAGGAGTAGAGGGAGGAAGAGGGAGGTGGAGGAGGGAAGAAGAGGGAGGCGGAGAGAAGAAGAGGGAGGCGGAGGGAGGAGGAGGAGGAAGATGGAGGAGGAGGAGGAAGAGGGAGGAGGAGGAGGAAGAGGGAGGAGGAGGGGAGGAGAGGGAGGAGGGAGAAGGAGGAGGGAGAAGGAGGATGAGGAAGAGGAGTGATTAGGAGGAGGAGGGAGGAGGAGAGCGATGAGGGGGAGGAGGAAGAGGGAGGAGGAGGAGGAGTAGGGAGAGGGAGGATGAAGAGGGGAGGAGGAGGAGGGGAGAGGAGGAGGAGGAGGGTGAGGAGGATTATAACGCATATGCCTGTAGATAACTGCAGCGAAAAGGTCCACCTATTTGAGAAATACGCAACAATTTTACATATATAGCAATTCTATTAGAAGTTATGTCCCCTCACTATATATACATTATAATGTAAATTAAATATTAAGTAATATTAAGTAAATATGTTTGTACACTAAAAAAACTATGACAGTTGGCAGCGCGGGAATGAGAGGAAGACGTGTAGAAAATTTCATCTCAATCGTATGCACCGTTGAACGCATAAAGGACATACACAGACAGACATACATTGCCTTTTATATATAAGACTAGCTGACCCGGCCCGGCTTCGTCCAGTCCCTGGTGGGGAGCATCTCATTTAATTCATATAAGTAGTCATATAAGTTCTCGTTCCCGTTCCCGACTGTCTGTCTGTCCGTCCGTCCGTCCGTCCGTCCGTCCGTCCGTCCGTCCGTCCCTCCCAACTCTCAACCAACTCACTCCAAGCCCTCCTATCTGTAGCTATCCCATGCAACTCTGTCCGTCAACCAACTCACTCCAAGCCCTCCTATCTTTAGCTAGCCCATGCAACTCTGTCCGTCAACCAACTCACTCCAAGCCCTCCTATCTGTAGCTATCCCGTGCAACTCTGTCCGTCAACCAACTCACTCCAAGCACTCCTATCTTTAGCTAGCCCATGCAACTCTGTCCGTCAACCAACTCACTCCAAGCCCTCCTTTCTTTAGCTAACCCATGCAACTCTGTCTGTCAACCAACTCACTCCAAGCCCTCCCATCTTTAGCTATCCCATGCAACTCTGTCCCTCAACCAACTCACTCCAAGCCCTCCTATCTTCAGCTAGTCCATGCAACTCTGTCCGTCAACCAACTCACTCCAAGCACTCCTATCTTTAGCTAGCCCATACAACTCTGTCCGTCAACCAACTCACTCCAAGCCCTCCTTTCTTTAGCTAGCCCATGCAACTCTGTCTGTTAACCAACTCACTCCAAGCCTTCCTATCTGTAGCTATCCCATGCAACTCTGTCCGTCAACCAACTCACTCCAAGCCCTCCTATCTTTAGCTAGCCCATGCAACTCTGTCCGTCAACCAACTCACTCCAAGCCCTCCTATCTTTAGCTAGCCTATGCAACTCTGTCCGTCAACCAACTCACTCCAAGCCCTCCTATCTTTAGCTAGCCCATGCAACTCTGTCCCTCAATCAACTCACTCCAAGCCCTCCTATCTTTAGCTATCCCATGCAACTCTGTCCATCAACCAACTCACTCCAAGCCCTCCTATCTTTAGCTGGCCCATGCAACTCTGTCTGTCAACCAACTCACTCCAAGCCCTCCTATCTTTAGCTATCCCATGCAACTCTGTCTGTCAACCAACTCACTCCAAGCCCTCCTATCTTTAGCTATCCCATGCAACTCTGTCCATCACCCAACTCACTCCAAGCCCTCCTATCTTTAGCTAGCCCATGCAACTCTGTCCGTAACCAACTCACTCCAAGCCCTCCTATCTTTAGCTAGCCCATGCAACTCTGTCCGTCAACCAACTCACTCCAAGCCCTCCTATCTTTAGCTATCCCATTCAACTCTGTCCATTAACCAACTCACTCTAAGCCCTCCTATCTTTAGCTAGCCCATGCAACTCTGTCAACCAACTCACTCCAAGCCCTCCTTTCTTTAGCTATCCCATGCAACTCTGTCCGTCAACCAACTCACTCCAAGCCCTCCTATCTGTAGCTATCCCATGCAACTCTGTCCGTCAACCAACTCACTCCAAGCCCTCCTATCTTTAGCTAGCCCATGCAACTCTGTCCGTTAACCAACTCACTCCAAGCCCTCCTATCTGTAGCTATCCCATGCAACTCTGTCCGTCAACCAACTCACTCCAAGCCCTCCTATCTTTAGCTAGCCCATGCAACTCTGTCCATCAACCAACTCATTCCAAGCCCTCCTATCTTTAGCTAGCCCATGCAACTCTGTCCGTCAACCAACTCACTCCAAGCCCTCCTATCTTTAGCTATCCCATGCAGTTCTGTCCCTCAACCAACTCACTCCAAGCCCTTCTATCTGTAGCTATCCCATGCAACTCTGTCTGTCAACCAACTCACTCCAAGCCCTCCTATCTTTAGCTAGCCTATGCAACTCTGTCCATCAACCAACTCACTCCAAGCCCTCCTATCTGTAGCTAGCCCATGCAACTCTGTCAACCAACTCACTCCAAGCCCTCCTATCTTTAGCTAGCCCATGCAACTCTGTCCGTCAACCAACTCACTCCAAGCCCTCCTATCTGTAGCTATCCCATGCAACTCTGTCCGTCAACCAACTCACTCCAAGCCCTCCTATCTTTAGCTAGCCCATGCAACTCTGTCTGTTAACCAACTCACTCCAAACCTTCCTATCTGTAGCTATCCCATGCAACTCTGTCCGTCAACCAACTCACTCCAAGCCCTCCTATCTGTAGCTATCCCATGCAACTCTGTCCGTCAACCAACTCACTTCAAGCCCTCCTATCTTTAGCTATCCCATGCAACTCTGTCCGTCAACCAACTCACTCCAAGCCCTCCTATCTGTAGCTATCCCATGCAACTCTGTCCGTCAACCAACTCACTTCAAGCCCTCCTATCTTTAGCTATCCCATGCAACTCTGTCCGTCAACCAACTCACTCCAAGCCCTCCTATCTTTAGCTAGCCCATGCAACTCACTCCAAGCCCTCCTATCTTTAGCTAGCCCAGGCAACTCACTTCAAGCCTTCCTATCTTTAGCTATCCCATGCAACTCTGTCCCTCAACCAACTCACCCCAAGCCCTCCTATCTTTAGCTATCCCATGCAGCTCTGTCCATGTCCTCAACCAACTCACTCCAAGCCCTCCAATCTTTAGCTAGCCCATACAACTCTGTCCCTCAACCAACTCACCCCAAGCCCTCCTATCTTTAGCTAGCCCATGCAACTCTGTCCATGTCCGTCCCATATTGTTTATTTCTGTTTCTACTTCTCTTCTCCCAAGGTTTTTAGGTCTTCCTCTATTTCTTTTGCCCTGTGGGTTCCAGACTAAGGCTTTTCTAGTTAAACTATTCTCAGGTTTTCTCAGTGTATGGCCTTTCCAGTGTCTTTTCTTCACCTCTTTGTTCATTGCTATTTGTCTAGTTCTCTCCATGAGCTCCAGACTGGTGATTTTGTCATGTCATTTTTATTCCTTCTACTTTGCACAGGCACCAGTTCATGAATGTTAGTAGTGTTGTTTAATCGTTTTCGTTGTTCTCAATATTTCTGATCCAAACATTAACACAGAATTTTCTCAACTCTTTCCATATAGTGTACTTTTTTCAATATAAAACGCACTGAAAATTTGGAGGAAAACTTGTGCAATAATATTCTGCATGATAAGTTAGCAATGCATCATATTGTACATCAAATTGTGGGAAATTTCATGCAGAACTTAGAAAGTAACATATAAATAATATTTATACAGTGATTAAATGTGTTAAGAGATAATGAATACATGTATAATATTCCTGCTGATGGAATTATCTGCAAGAGGTCTTCCTTTCACAGTGTCAAAATCATGAAAAAGATACAAGAACATGACAAAAACTTAGTTTTTTTGCCGGAATGCATTATCAATGTCTTCAGTGGGATAAAGCCATTCAGTTCTCTGTACTTTGCAGCCTGTATCCTGTCTGTGTTGGGAGAGTGGTGAGTCAGTTTCTGATGAACCAAGTGTTTATCTAGTCTTTACATGAGTATGCAATCATAGATAAGGAGACTTATCGGTTTGTAGTTCTTGGGTCTTTTGATTATTTTCTGCATTGAGGGTGGGCTCTGTATATGCCTCCATTCATGTAGATGTAACAAGACTTTTGTGCCAGCTCTGGCTGAAGATTTTGAGAAGAAATGTTTTTGCTAATAGGTCTGAGGTATTTGTGGAATCTGTAATTACATGTTCCCTGGTGTCTTGGTCGACAATAACGTGCTACAGCTATCTTCTAGCTTCTGAATGGTGAGGTTTGTTGACATGCACTCCATGGGAGTTCTAGAGTTTTGAGTTTTTCAGAAGGGATCTGGATTGAGTTTTGACTTCTATTATTTGTTTCATGGAGATCATATTTTATCTTCTGCCTAATAAGTTATGGCCAGTAGATCTCTCTGCTGCCTGGCTAGTCACAGAAGCTGGATTTGCTAGTAGCATAGCTTTGGCTTTTTTTGTCTTATCTTCATTTATTGTTTTTGTGAGATTCCATTATCTTAAAGTGTCTTTCTCTAAACTCAGTTTCATGCCAGCTTGTTCTCATAGTATTTGTCTGTTTTTTGTTTAAGATATTTAATAATTGTCTAAGAACTGAAAGGAGTAACCTGTAAAGACATTTCTAGCACATCAAATATTATATTTTATCATATTTCTTTTGAAAAGTAGCAGAGATTCATTTTAGTTCTTGCTTTTGTAGTAATATTGTTTTACCACATACTAGAAGTTTAATGGTCTTGAAAGGGAAAGACTAAAGTGAAGCAGCTTTGTAGAATTCACAAAAAAGACACATTAAGACAGTATAATACTCAGCACGTCAACAGCTAAATCCATTAATAACGGAAACAGCTTGGAGACAACAAAGCCTACCTGAGATGATAAACAAGATTCCTGGTATTAAGAAAAAGAACATTCAGAATGAATTAGCAAGATAAAAAATGACAATAAATTACATAGAAGAACATTACCCAAGCAGCACCTGGACACATGCATATATAGTTTGATCAGCTAAAAAACACATTAAAAAATAGAGGTGGAGTGATTCTCCTGAATCTATAATATGGAGCAAAGAAGACACAATCTGTAGATATTGGAAAATTCGCAATTAATTTCGGAGCAGAGATAAGACTTTAAAAATTGTGGCAGAAATGTTGTTGACAGAAAAATAGAGACAAATGGCTCTCTTTAGAGGTGCAAAGTCAGTTGTTTCAATACTGAAGAGCAGAAACAGTACAAGTTTGCAGACTAAAGCACGGCACTGGTTGAACTATGCTATAAATCCAAAAGATTTGTAACACAATATAATCTTCAGACTATGGACAGGTCACAACAGGCTGACATACCATATGATTAATAAACTAAAGCTAAGAGATAGGATGAATGTAACTGTGGAACTGGTAAAATGACAACTAAACATGTCTTGCAGGAGCATCCAACATATCCAGAACACAGACAAGTATTTTGGCTACACCTGCTCCATTTAAGGACAAACTCTATGGGGATATCAACAAGCTTAAGTTGACTGCTACTTTCTTTGTATTTATTCATATTGACATTTAAAGGTAAATGAATAAGAAGAATATTGTTTTAATTTTGTTTTGCCTCATTGTTTTGCTTATGTACGGTAATAATGGCATACACTGTGACTCTGTAGGGAATTCTGTTTTCAGGACCATGTGCTATGAAACATTTATCAAGAATCCCCAGAGTTTGGACATTCTTTTAAAGGACATATTTCCCCGCCTGAAGACTTTCATTTTCAAGACAGTGATGGCTAGAGTGATTAAGAAAGAGTTGTGGGGTCATGGAATTGGTCGACACACAGATGCTGAGATATGGGACATTGGGGAGAGGGACTTAATAGCTCTATCGGACATTCTAGGTTAGTGATAAGTTACATTTATTAAAAGCCAAGATTTGTTTATTTATAATCCACAGTAAATGAGTCAGCAAATCCTCAAGAAAGGAAGAGGAGAGCAAATCAGCCAATGCAGAGTAACACGAGGGGCAAATAATCCAGCCTGATATTGAAAGTAGCAACATTAACATTGTGGTTTGGGACAAAAAGATGTGGAACTTGTGAACTTAAGACACACAGCATAATATTACTAGGACTGTCAGACTAGAAAGCGAGGACAGAATTCTTCTATTCACATGAGGGAAATACATGAAAATTATGTTTTAACATGGAGTTGAGGGAACACAGGATAACACAATACACATAGAGTCAGATCTCTCATTCACCCACTGCTGGCTAAAAACATTGACAGTACAACTTATGTATCACCTAGAATTATGACTATGAGTTAAAGATAAACGTTAGAACAGTGGTTCTCAACCGGTGGGGAATTCCCCCCCAGGGGGGAATGAAGACCATTTCAAGATCGTGTTAATACAAGAACCGATTACTTGACATAGTTTTTCCCTTCATACTTTACAGTTATGTATGTCTCGTCCTTCTAAAATTCTTTTTATAAAGTAAGTAGACCCACAAATCATGTTTTATGTGGATGTCTAGACTTGTTTTAGTATATGCTATTACATTTGCCTTCCACTTTTACGTATACTGTGTAGGGGTGAGGGGATTTTTAGATAGGAAATACGAAAAGGGGGGGAATGACGTTCTGAAAATACGGTGAAGGGGGGAACGGGCCAAATTTTTGATAGGAAGGGGGGGAATGGCGTTCTGAAAATATGGTGAAGGGGGGAATGGGCCAAAAAAGGTTGAGAACCATTGCGTTAGAACAACAATTATACAGATTTATGCACCATGTAATGATAATCGCATTGATGAAGAAAAAGAAGACTTCTAAAACCAGCTGTTAAGCACAATGCATAGCATACAAAACTTGGATGACTTAATTGTGATGAGAGATTCCAATGGTAGAATAGGGAAAAGATTTATGTGGAATACATTCCTCGGACCATACAGTGAAACTACTAAAGAATGTAATCAGAATGGAAATGTATGTGTGTAGCACAGACTGTTTATAAGAAATACATTCTTTAAACATTGAAATTGTCAAATTCAAACATGTTATAAATGGAAGCATCTCAGTTAATAATCTCAAATGGATTTGATACTTACCAGACTTGCCAATAGAAGGATTTGTAACAGACAGTAAAGTCTAGATGGAGTAAAAGAGACAGTGAAATCAGATGTAACAGACAGTAAAGTCTAGATGGAGTAAAAGAGACAGTGAAATCAGATGTAACAGACAGTAAAGTCTAGATGGAGTAAAAGAGACAGTGAAATCAGATGTAACAGACAGTAAAGTCTAGATGGAGTAAAAGAGACAGTGAAATCAGATGTAACAGACAGTAAAGTCTAGATGGAGTAAAAGAGACAGTGAAATCAGATGTAACAGACAGTAAAGTCTAGATGGAGTAAAAGAGACAGTGAAATCAGATGTAACAGACAGTAAAGTCTAGATGGAGTAAAAGAGACAGTGAAATCAGATGTAACAGACAGTAAAGTCTAGATGGAGTAAAAGAGACAGTGAAATCAGATGTAACAGACAGTAAAGTCTAGATGGAGTAAAAGAGACAGTGAAATCAGATGTAACAGACAGTAAAGTCTAGATGGAGTAAAAGAGACAGTGAAATCAGATGTAACAGACAGTAAAGTCTAGATGGAGTAAAAGAGACAGTGAAATCAGATGTAACAGACAGTAAAGTCTAGATGGAGTAAAAGAGACAGTGAAATCAGATGTAACAGACAGTAAAGTCTAGATGGAGTAAAAGAGACAGTGAAATCAGATGTAACAGACAGTAAAGTCTAGATGGAGTAAAAGAGACAGTGAAATCAGATGTAACAGACAGTAAAGTCTAGATGGAGTAAAAGAGACAGTGAAATCAGATGTAACAGACAGTAAAGTCTAGATGGAGTAAAAGAGACAGTGAAATCAGATGTAACAGACAGTAAAGTCTAGATGGAGTAAAAGAGACAGTGAAATCAGATGTAACAGACAGTAAAGTCTAGATGGAGTAAAAGAGACAGTGAAATCAGATGTAACAGACAGTAAAGTCTAGATGGAGTAAAAGAGACAGTGAAATCAGATGTAACAGACAGTAAAGTCTAGATGGAGTAAAAGAGACAGTGAAATCAGATGTAACAGACAGTAAAGTCTAGATGGAGTAAAAGAGACAGTGAAATCAGATGTAACAGACAGTAAAGTCTAGATGGAGTAAAAGAGACAGTGAAATCAGATGTAACAGACAGTAAAGTCTAGATGGAGTAAAAGAGACAGTGAAATCAGATGTAACAGACAGTAAAGTCTAGATGGAGTAAAAGAGACAGTGAAATCAGATGTAACAGACAGTAAAGTCTAGATGGAGTAAAAGAGACAGTGAAATCAGATGTAACAGACAGTAAAGTCTAGATGGAGTAAAAGAGACAGTGAAATCAGATGTAACAGACAGTAAAGTCTAGATGGAGTAAAAGAGACAATGAAATCAGATGTAACAGACAGTAAAGTCTAGATGGAGTAAAAGAGACAGTGAAATCAGATATGACATTAGTACAAGCAACAAGACAAGTGAAACAGAGAAAATTACAGCTACCTCCTTTCTGTGATGCTTCATGGCAAAAGCAGCAGGACAAAAGAAGAATCAAAACATCTGATTGCATCCTAGAGCATGGCAATATGGAGGACGTGGTTACTTATTTCTCGATATAGTAGTCAATGTGAGTAGAAGAATTCTAGAATTTTCAGTCGTAATAAAATAAATTAAATGTTAGCAATTTTTTGAGGAAATTCCTGTCACTGTCATCAGGCACACACAGACAGACAAAAAAAGGAAACATTTTTCAAAGCTGCTGCTTATTCAGTGCGCGCTATCAATGTTGTGTTTCCACTTGAAAACTTCCAGAGACAAACACCTACAAGAGAAAGATCAAAGAATTCTTGGAAATGGAGAAATTGTGATAGCTGAATGTAGGTTCAAAAAGTGCTGAAATAGTGGTATTTGGATCGGGGGATTTTCTCATTAAGGTTTGGTCTAGGCGTTATTTGGTGTGGGATCACTGGGCATGACAGCATGGGTTGCCAGAAATGTTCAAATGGAAACAAAGGTGGCCTGCATTAATTTAATAAGCATCCACTGTGAGCACAATGTTATTGTTGGGTCTGTATATGCCTGATAGTGATGATAGTGACTCCCTGGAAATATTGCTAATGCTGTATTTGTTTTACAGTGACTGTATAGGCCAGAACATAAAAAGGCAAAAGGATGGACTTCATTGCAGCAGGTTTTATTCCAAACAGCTCAGTCTCTCTGCAGGGCGGCCTGCCAAAAGCACAGCACAAAGCACAAACTCTGTAGTTCCAGTGATAGCCCCTAGTAATCTCTGAGAAAATTTCACTTGTGAATTGAACACCGTTGCCTAGAGTTGAGCCACAATTTTTGGATCGCATGGCAGATGGCTTACCACTTCACCACTCCCTGTATATGGCGGAATTCTTCTGAAGGTATAAATAATGGAAGGTCACTGAGCTTGGGTAATCAAAAGCAAAGCAGTATTTTCTAACTGGCAGAAAACAGTGCAGTCAGATCTGTTACTATTGAAACTATTGAAGCAAAATAACGTGATTTAAAACAAAGACATTATTTTATAAATGATTGCATTTACTAAAAGGCTGGCATATTTCATATACATTGAAGGTATTCATGAATTCCACACTTATGATTATGAAAATGATTGCAAAAATGTGTCATTTTGTTTAATATTAGTTGTGTGCTGCCAAAATTCTCTTAGCATGCATACTGCTATAATCCTAGTGTTAGCTGCTAGTAGCATTTGCAAACACAATTTCTAGACTTTTAAAGAAAAAATGTACCAACAAAAACATTTGGCTACAGCTTTGACTAAGTGACTAAGGACTAATGAAAAAAATATATGCTCACAATGAGAACTGTTACTATCCTACAATACCAGAGGTACATACATTCAGCTAATATAATCTACAGTCATTTATTTTATCACAATACACCAGAAAAATCACGTATAGAGCAGTACAGCATTGACATTTAAATAACAATAAAGGAATTTTTGTGTGTCACTAACTCATGTTTATGAGGCATATAAAGATGAAGCTTGGGGTAATCAAGGGACCACACTGATTTCTCTGTATAGGTTTTTCAGGCTTAATTCAAATCTGAAGCTGTATTCTCTTGTATCCTGACAATTGAGGTCATTTATATTATGCCTAAACATTTCTCAATTATTTGTTGAACAGAAAGTTGTCAGTTATTTTCACCACATTATATTATATATTGTGATACATTATTCACCACATTTTGCCATTTGAATACATCTAAAATACTGCTTGTCTGCAGTAGTGGCTTCTTCATTTTGTAAGCAGATTTGGCTGTGGATGTAATGAGGATCATGTCTCCTTCACTGACCTACACTGTCAATAGGTTTGTTTCTTTCTGCTAGGAAGGCATTGTTCTTTTCACTGCATGCAGGGCTGTAACTAAGATGTATATTACCTTCTACGTTACTGAGTTTGGTTTATCTTCCACAACCATACAGGCTATGTTTCTCAACACAATGCACACTGAAAACTGAGGAGATCTGTGTGTATAGTGAGGTCAGAATGGTTAATATTCTGCAAGAACTGAGCATGCAAATGTTTCATGTTGTACACCAGGACATTTAATGTAGATCAGAATGGTTAATATTCTGCAAGAACTAAGCGAGCAAATGTATTATGTTGTGCACCAGGACATTTGATGTAGATCAGAAATGGAGACCTATAAATGATCATATATACAGTGATTAAATGTGTGAAAAGATGTCAAGATGAGTAAGGTAGAAAGACCATTGGTGACAAACAATATTCCCCAGCTGCACTAATTGGACTATAAAGAAGGTGTGTGTCCTTTACAGGACATTGCAATCAGCTCCAGCATTTGTGATTTTCTAGGCAGTTTTATGTTCAGTAGATTGCCTTTGCTTTCTGAATGGATGATGCTCATACCATTATACAAATCAGTACAATGCAATCAGCTGTGAAATCACCTGTGGCTGACACTGAACCTGGTATGTCCAAATTGTGATACTACGATGACTACCCTGGAGCCGCAGATGCCAACACTAATTAAAAATACAAAATATTAATTCACAATCATTTGTTTTCTTCTTGAAATAATTTTCATTCATGTTTGGTAAATTTTGCTTAGATCTGTTCACGCATTGATGATTTGTTTATTTAGACCTGGGACTTCTGGGTTGGAACTTGGAAACAGGCAAACTAATGTAATTCTACGGTCATAGTTGACTTAAGTTAATGTTTGCTGCTGTTTGTCAGTGAATGCAGTAAAAATAGTATTTATCTTGTATAAATGATTTTGAGATATTTTATTTTTGGTACTATTTATTTTCTCATTCTGAGTTATGATATTATTATATGACAGCGGTGAATGTGCTAGTCACATTGATTATCTTCAAAACCTTTAAAATGTTATGGTTCACATCCCATTTTTATTTGAAGTCTACTTTTATTACCAATATACATTTTAATGGGAAATTATGACTTTACTTACCATAACAATATTGTAATAATGCTAGGAGACAGCCTACAAGAAGTGAAACTAAGACCATTTTTTAAATTGCCTATTGTCTAAACTGTTTGCATAAAAACATACTGAAACTAACAATCAAAACACATAAAAATGCCAAATACAAAATTGTTGTTAACTGTAAATGAACTCTCCTTTTTTTAAAACAAGGTAACCATTAATATTTTTTTTTAATTGCTAAAAAACAACTGAGGGATTACAAGAAAACAAAAGATGTAATTCAACAACACAGACTATAGAGTGCCATTTGAGGAGGGTGTTAGTTAATTTCTGCTCATTTCTGAGACCTTTTGGGGCTAACAAAATTATGGCTGTGAGCTGAGCATGTCAAGTGTTTCTCACAAAGTGAATGCTCATTAATTAGCTGTTACATATTTCAAGAAAAATGAAATAAAGAAATCGGCTCTTTATTCTATGACTAATTATTAACATGAATGGTAATGAAAGTAATAATTGCATTTACTGAACACACAATTTGCTATCTGCAGATACATGGAATACAATATTTTAACATCTATAGCATATAACTCAACATGTATAAGAAACTGAAATACTATGCCATATCGAATGTCACAGTGGTTTAAAAAATCAACAGTAATGAACAGCATGGTTCCTGGAAGAAGAGACTGGATGGGCACAGGACATTTAAGACACCCTTGGCATGAAATTGCATGAGACATGGGAACTGGCATGGATCTAGAGTCTTTCTGGTGGGTTGTGATGAGAGTAGCATTCTGCAAAGTACTTGCTACATGATGATGAGCATGTAACTGCAGCTGAGTGCAGCAGTGCACTCTCTTGTCCTGGCAGTTGAGTGCAGCAGTGCACTCTCTTGTACATGCAGTTGAGTGGAGCAGTGCACTCTCTTGTCCTGGCAGTTGAGTGCAGCAGTGCACTCTCTTGTACTGGCAGTTGAGTGCAGCAGTGCACTCTCTTGTACCTGCAGCTGAGTGCAGCAGTGCACTCTTTTGTACCGGCAGTTGAGTGCAGCAGTGCACTCTCTTGTCCCAGCAGTTGAGTGCAGCAGTGCACTCTCTTGTACTGGCAGTTGAGTGCAGCAGTGCACTCTCTTGTACCTGCAGCTGAGTGCAGCAGTGCACTCTCTTGTACTGGCAGTTGAGTGCAGCAGTGCACTCTCTTGTCCCAGCAGTTGAGTGCAGTAGTGCACTCTCTTGTACTGGCAGTTGAGTGCAGCAGTGCACTCTCTTGTACCTGCAACTGAGTGCAGCAGTGCACTCTCTTGTACCGGCAGTTGAGTGCAGCAGTGCACTCTCTTGTCTAGGCAGCTTGGATTCCACTCATATTGTTGTGGAAGGTCAGGGGAACCCTCACATTATCTTCCCAGGAGTAAGTTTATGGTCACAAATCTGGAATAGAGAAGGGATTTGTTCAAAATCTGTATGCTAGTCTTCAGTCTGAGTAACTTGAAAAGCTATTTTTGTAAAAACAAATGAGATCCATATCAGAAGCCTGCTGTGGGTATGTGAAGTGTTAGTGATCTATTTTTGTAGGCCTGAATGTACAGAGAAATAGTGATCTATTTTTGTAGGCCTGAATGTACAGAGAAATAGTGACCTATTTTTGTAGGCCTGAATGTACAGAGAAATAGTGATCTATTTTTGTAGGCCTGAATGTACAGAGAAATAGTGATCTATTTTTGTAGGCCTGAATGTACAGAGAAATAGTGATCTATTTTTGTAGGCCTGAATGTACAGAGAAATAGGTGGCCAGTTGTTCCTTCCCATAGCAAGTGATGAGAGCTGGCATTGAACCCTTGCCTGACAGTGCTCGTGCCATTCTCAGCATAGCACCCTAACTGCTACACCACTGAGTAACTGCTACACCACTGAGGCCACTTTGAAATGCTATGAACACATAAACAGTGTTGCCATTTCAGTGCTTTTCGCACTAAATTTAGTGCTTTTTCAAGTCATTTAGTGCAAACATTTTGCTTTTAGCGTGGCCGCGCTGATTTGGTGCTTCACAAAATGTTTTTGGGGTGGGTAAAAATTACTTTAAAAATCATTTTGGGAACACTAAAAAGCCGAATTTGAACTGAAGCGAGGGAGTAAAACGTCTTAGTACGTTACCGCGCAATATTCAACTAATTTAACTCCCTTTAATATGATTTAGCTGAAAGTGAACGCCATCTTCAGACAAGTCCAAACGTCAATACATTAGCTTGTAATCGAGTTCATAATTTTGTGGTGTCTACATTATCCTTTCATTTAAGCTTATTTATGTTTCACCATGAGCAATAAATATTGTCAACATTTCTGAGAACAGTGGATCAGTGACACGAGATTTCAAAAATGGTTGTTAAAAGTAGAAGGGGATAATACTAAGTGTTTTTGCAAATATTGCAAATGTTCAATTGCAACCAGGTTAAATGATATTGATAGGCACAAGAATACAACGAAACATCAGAAAGCCGAACAACCATCCAGTACACAAAGGCAAACAACAATTGCATTTGACAAACTGAAAGATGATGTCAAAGAAACAGAAGGATGCATGTCTTTGTTCATAGCTGGCCATTGTTCGCTTCGCGTTGTTGACCATTTAAGTGAACTCTGCAAGGTACACTTTGGTGACAGCAAAGGTTGCAAGAACTTTAAGCTTAGGAGAACTAAGTGCAGAGCAGTTATTTCAAATGTACTTGCACCATATTTCACAACAGACTTGACAGCTGATATTGGCAAAAGTAAATACAGCTTATTGATTGATGAGAGCAATGACATTTCTGAAACTAAGCTACTTGGAGTAGCTATTAGGTACTATTCAGAGACAAGAAAGCAATTTGTGGTTACTTACTTAGTTTTAGCTGAAATGAGTGACTGCAACGCACGGCCAATATGCAATGCGTTAAAAGATTGTTTAAACAAGAATGAACTTGAGTTGCAAAGACTAGTTGCAACTCGGCACTGACAATGCGTCTGTCATGACAGGTGTAAACAATGGAGTATTTACAAAATTAAAATCTGAAGTTCCTCATCTGGTACTAATTAGGTGTGTATGTCACTCCCTTCAGCTGGCAGTGTCACAGGCTGCAGCTGCTTGTCTGCCCAGGAACATAGAGTTCATGATTAGAGAAATATATAACTGGTTTTCTCACTCAAGTCTTCGTCAAGCAAAGTACAGGAAGCTTTTTGCTTCAATAAATGATGGACAACATCCTCTGAAGATTGTTCAATTAAGCCAGACACGATGGATGTCTATTCAATCTGCCATTGTCAGAATATTGCAGCAGTGGGTCGAGTTCAGAACTCATTTTGATGTAGCAAGATTCAATGAGTGCTGTTGTACAGCAGAACTTCTACATTCTATGTTTAGCGACATGAAAAACTATGTGTATCTCATATTTCTCAAGCATATTCTCGGAGAAGTTCAAAGTGTGAATAAGAAATTTGAAGCAGATATACAGGATCCAACAAAACTACTCAGCGATCTTGTCCAGCTCATTGATTCTATTAGTTCAAAGATTGCTATTCCTGGGAAAAAAAATAACAGAAAGTGATGCTATTCAAGATTATTTAGATCCTAATCCCAATCTAGGTTATGAGTTTGAGAAATAGCAGACTACAAGTTTCCCGATGAGAAAGAAATTCGTGGAAGGTGCATCCAGTTTTTAATAGAGCTATTGACACAGCTACGCTTACGTGCACCCGATAACGTTCGAGTGTTGCAGTCCATGTCGTGTCTTAGTGGAAGTGAATGCCTACAGCCAATGAAGCCCTGTATGTTGGATCTTGCTAAAATGTTTGTAGAAGATGCAGCTATTCTCACCCGCATCGATGTCCAGTGGAGAAAGCTTCATCATATGCAGTGAACACAGACCTCTGACACACTTGGACTGTGGGCAGAAATAGCCTCTTACAGGGATGCCACCGGTGAAAATCCTTTCCAAGATCTTACAGATTTAGCTTTAACTGTGCTCATTTGACCTCATTCTAATGCGGACGTGGAGCGTATTTTCAGTCAGATGGGAGTTATAAAATCAAAATTGCGGAACAGACTGAGCATCAAGAGTTTGACAGCTGTTTTGACTATTAGATATGGAATGAAAAGAAATCTCAAATGCTGTCATGATTATAAACTACCTAAGGATATTCTGCAAAAAATTGGATCACAGGAGGCATATACACGTTTCTTTCAGGAAATAGCTACAGAAACTGAAGAGGAGTTGTTTGACTGGGATTTGGCAGATCTGGAATAAACTTCATTCCAATATTCAGTGATAATAACAAATTATAATGTGCTACTTTATAACATTTTGAATGAATACCACCAGTGCTTGTTTTAGTTATTTCCCAATAAATAGTATTGCAATTTGGTGCTTTTTTGGCTCGAAAGTAGTTCTGATTGGGATGTGGCGGATCTGGAATAAACTTCATTGTAATATGAAGTGATAATAATAAATTATACTGTGCTACCTTGTTACATTTGTAATAAAAACAGTTGGTGCTTTTTTTTTTTGGTGCTTCCTAAAAAGTTTTGGTGCTTTTTTGGGTCAATTTTGGTGCTTTTTCATCAAAGAGAGATGGCAACACTGCACAAACGCTAAATGTTTAGAAGTTTGTGTACGAAGGCTACAAACTTCAAGGAGACTAAATCAAGAGAAACTGTGAAATATAATTCTTGATGGTAAAGAAATCATCATTTTAAAACATGCTAAAAATACAGCAGCACCAAGTTCTGGCAGGAAGTGCCATACATCTTGTAGCAAACAAAAATAGCATAGGAATATATTTTGTTTTTCTTACTGATAGAGCATAATTATGCATACAATATTTAAACCTAAGTAATTTCATGATGAATTATTATTCTAACATTATGTGTTAACATTGTAACAGTGCTTATTCATTAGCTGACAATTAGTGAGCCAGAAATGTGTGTTAGAATGTGCATTAGTATTTCAAAAAATGTACAACATTCATGAAAATTAATCATTTGCAAAAACACCATCACAATTTGATCACCGCTTTATGAAGTAAAATCACAATTGCAAGTGTAAAGTTATCAATGTTATATTTATAATGCATAGGGAGGAAAAGAATTTCTTCTGTCAGTGGTGAATTGTATTTATTTTATCAATGCAGGCAAAAAACCCTTCCTAATGAGTGACAGTCCAAGCGAAGTTGATTGTTCTGTATTTGGAATGCTGGCAATGATTGTGTGGCAGATGCATGGATCTAGGCATGAACATTTTCTTCAAAGTAGGTTCATGTGTCATGAAATGTACCATACTGTTAACAAACTTCTCGTGCTGTTATAAATGTATCATTCTGTTAGCAAACATTCTTTCTTCATGGTTTTGATTAAATATGTTACTTTGTCTGCTAATTCACTAACTACCAGGTTTTAAAAGATGCTGTATCATATTTATTTTATTGACTTTATTTTTAAAACTAGAGGTGTGTGTATAATTTTAGCTGTCTGTCGTAATAAGTGTCGTCCCTGGGGTGAGGGGAATCAACACCTACATTCTTTTAACCCCATATCATTATTTTGAGGATCTTCTGGATTTCTGTCCACAACACCCCGTCAGTCTTCAGATCCCTCTCTCTCTCTCTTATCAATGGACCATGCCCCCTCTCATTCTTTTCCAAAACATACCCACACAACACTAGCCTCTAACAAAATGACAACTTAATTTAATAAAGAAAAAGTGTCAGGTAAGTGCAAAGTGTATGTGTAGAATGTCTGTCATATAATCTAGAGTGTATGCAGAATCAGACTGAACAGCTCAGGATCAAAGTCTGCTTCATCACTGTACTGGCCACACAACAGCACCATAGATCAAGTACAAAAAGACCTCACCAAATGATGCGTCTCTCCGGCCAAATGTCGACTTTCTCCAATAGCTCTTGGATAGTCCGGATACCTGGTCACTAATAGTGGATATAGTCCAATACTGACCATGAATCTGACACACACAATGTAACTAATAGGTCACTAAAGGTTCGGTGATCTAATAACGCTTGTACCGTAAAATAATGTTTACAGTCACTTCAAAACTAAATGTTAGTAGTTAAGGTCATAGGAATTCACCAATTAGAAAACTCAAAGTTAATTGGTAATGTTTCACAAGAATTC
This sequence comes from Cepaea hortensis, assembly GCA_963921405.1. NCBI lineage: Eukaryota > Metazoa > Mollusca > Gastropoda > Stylommatophora > Helicidae > Cepaea > Cepaea hortensis. The sequence goes on along the minus strand of OY992877.1, from coordinate 122,067,464 downwards.
CCCATTTAGAAAACACAATGTTAATTTTCCAGTTTTCTATATACTACTATTGTTCCTGTTACTGGTGGTATTGTAAGTATATGTACTTTACTGTAATAAGAATCACCACTGAGGAATCACTCTGAAATGATCATCAGTTCCTGCTCAGCAGAGGCTAGGTTCTTGCAGACCCTCTGGGTTATGGGCCCAGTGCAAAAGCTGCTGAGTAAAAATCTTCCTTCAAAAATCGAGCCATACTTTTCTGCTACTTCTTGGTAAATCTAGTGGAACCTGTTGAAGAGAGAACACCCCTGGTGAGAGCAACCCGATTCCAACCTTTATTAGGTGAGTGTAGGCCAACGGCCGCACTCAGATATATAACAGAGAACTAAACTCTGTCATAATGCAGAGGAGCTCATTACATTGGTCTGAGTCATGGTAAGACAAGGAAAGACTAAAGGAAAAGTGCAGAAACCCAGTAGACACCCTACTGGAAGATCCTACCACTTTACATTTCCTTCATCCCCCCAACCATCTTCAATCTCCCTAAACATTATCCCACTACATTGTTCTTAACTCACTGAGATAATTGATATCTCACACAAGTTAGTTTAAGCAACGCGACAGCCTACTGTTGCCGATGCTCCTATAATACCTTCTCCCAACGCACATTACTACACTCGATTCCTAAGAATAATTTAATGTATGTCTATTAAATTAAATACCATATATTTATTCCGGCCTGAAATTGAGACAACTAAATCACACAAAGGAAAAATGTCTGCCGATGTAACTTAACAGAAGACATTGTAGTCTCTCTCCAGAATCAAACTCGGAATATCACACATGTCCTTATTGTTTCACAATATTTGTTCAACTCCCGCCAAATTTGTTTATCCTGACTGTTTTAATACTGGGTCTAAATGTTGTCACAAGTCTGTCTAGACACTAGACATCGAGAATCTATTTTTCTCTCTCCATTTCCGACTGTATGTAAACAACTGGCCGTCTAATCCGCTTTCATCTGGGGACTTGTCCCGGTACTTCAAAAAGTCTGGCCGGCTGTAATCTGGAGAATATTTTCCCCACAACAAAAGGACTTGCCAACTTACATCCAGACAGAGTGTCTCCAATTTCAAAGGATGGCGCCCGCCTGTAGACTAATGGGGCGACAGTCTTTCTTCAATCGACAACACATCAAAGAATGACGGCTGCTTGTAGATGCAGTGGCGCGACAGTCTTTCATCGATCGACATCTCCAAGAATTTATGCGACACTGTCAAAGGTAGCCCCATGGCAGAAAATGTGGTTAGGGTCTGTTGTTCTTCTGCCTTTTTGATCCATGCGGTAATACACATTTAACACTACAGTTAAATATTCTAAGTTTGGTGTTAGGTTTAATTTCTTGTCAATTCCTACTAGTGCTTTGAAAACTTTCTTCTTTCAGTATATCTATATATTTCCCTATCTATGTCTACAGTGCTACCTAGATAAGTGTATGGTCCAATACTTGAAGAAGGTTTCATCAAGGGAAATCAGATTATTGTTTGATTGATTTATTCCCATTATCATTGTCTTTCCCCAATACATTTTTCGATTTCATTTTTTTGGACCTCCCATCGAGTGTGTTTGCTTCATCTTGCACCTGATTTTGTGTGTGGGACAGGAGGGCACTGTCATCAGTGAAGTCCAGATCATCAAGCTGCTTTTGTCAGATTCCACTAAATCCCATTTCTGGCAGTAGTTATTATCTCTTATTATGAAGTCTGCCTTCATCAAGAACTTGGCACTCTAGTCTGGCAAATTTCTATTACTACAGACACTACTATCTGAATAGGTAACCTGAGTAAGGTCACCATACAGTGGATACCATCTCATTGTGCAAAACCTGGAAATGAGAGAACTGATAATCTAGCTAAGGAAGGAGCAACAGAAGAACAACCTGATGTACCTGTCACATACCACTAAAAGAAAAGAATAATCAAATCAATCAGAAAATCACCAACACCAGCACGAAACATTATTCATTTTATAGACAGAAAATTACAAATAATTAGTTTGCTCATAACTGGACATAATTGATTACACAACCACATGTAAAAAAAAATTAAAGACTTGTGAATCAGCTGTGCGCACGTGTGGATTTGTCCCGCAGATAGCAAATCGCATACAGCAAGACTGCCCAAAATATGACATATCTAGGCAAACCTTCTGGCCTAGAGAAACAACAATGGAGGATAAACTCCCTGAACCATTGAGTAAACTAAAAGATACATTGGAATTTATATAAGAGACAACATTGCATATATATACAAATTTCATGTGAGCAATGACATCTCTAAACCTCTCCAGAACAATTCTGCTTAATATTTTCCCGGGAACTGGCAATAGCATCCTTCCTGTATACATTTTGTGCTCACGCTGGTCCCTTTTCTTTGTCAGATTCACCAGATATTCTTCTCTCCAACTCCCTGACTGCTAAACAATTTGTGCAATAATTCAGTTAAGATATTTATATTGGCTTTAATAGCTTACGCCCGGATGCCATCTGGATTAGCAGCTTTACATATTGTAGACTATGACAAAATAAAGTTTGGTGACCAATTTCCAGAAATATTGTGAATTTGATCAAAGTACCCATTTTATGATGATGTGGTGACTTCAGTAACAGGCACGGGGGAAATTTAAGGCTATAGTGCTGTGCTTAAGGAATACCCTGCCCCCCATCCTGGGCAGACTCTGTGCTGATTATACAGAATCCCATGCAAGACTTCTGCCATATGTCATCGCTGTGCACCACAGATAAGCGGCCATTACATATCCAGCTGTACATGTCATAAATATAAACTTTACAATACAGAAAGCATTTTTAATGAGACCCCCAAAACAATGTGTCTGTGCTATACAAATACAAAGTCTTTGTCAATGAAGATGAAGAACAGACTTCTTAAGAGCTATTTTGAGCCAATCCTGAGATACAGAAGTGAATCATGGACAGTTAGATGAGTGAGGAATTGTGTGAAAGCTGTGGAAAATGGTTTTTTAGGAGAATGATGAGAACACCATGGATGAATAGAAAGAGCAATGAAGATATCTTGAAAGAAGTTAACTCAAAAGAGAACTGGTTATTCACATCAGAAAAGACAGTCCACATTCTTTGGGCATGTTAAAAGAAGGGAAAGGCTAGAGCAGGGGTGACCAACCTTTTCAGCAGGCGGGCCAAATTTCATAAATAATATTTCCTGCCGGGCCACGCACCTAATTTTTAAAATAAAATTAAAGTTAACATGCAAGCGTGCTACAGCTTTGACCACACCGTCGCTTCCCACTCCGTGGGCCGCAACATGACCCATGGCGGGCCGCATGCGGCCCGCGGGCCTCGCGTTGGCCACTCCTGGGCTAGAGTATGTCATCACAATTGGAAAGTTGGAGGGGAGGAGTGGCTGGGCAATTTAATATCATGAAATGATGGAACATCGGTATCAGAAATGTTGGGCAGCACAAGAGACAAGGCAGTTAGCAGACATGATCACAAATGCCAAGCGGCATTTACTATAAGAAGATACAAACACAAGCATGATGTATTAGGGACGTTCATTTGAAACCCGTTCCAATGGCTTTATTACAAAAGCATGAAAGAAACATTAACAGTTGTGGTAGAATTAAACAAAGCATTAATTTTGAAAGAATTATGCACCATGGGTTGGTAAAAAAAAAGTCGCCATAGACATTCAGGCAAGCATCCCATTGCTTAGGTAGGCAGCGATTGCCGTCCGCAAAAAAGGATTGTGGTTGCTCACAGAACCAAGTGTTTACTGTGTTCATTTCGTCTGCATCATTGCCCCTTGAGAGTTTTGTTTAGAGGTCCGAACAAATGAAAATCACATGTTGACAAATCAGGACTATAGGCAGAATTTCCCACTTCTTCCTTGCTAATGCTTCCTGCACAATCTTTGCGACATGTGGACGAGCATTATCGTGCAACAAAATCACACCGCAAGAAAGCTTGCTGGGTTGTTAATTCTTGATGGCTTTTTGCAGCTTGTCTAGTGTTTGCAAGAAGTGGGTAGAGTTGATTTTGACGCCAGGTTCTTTAAAGTCGGCCAACAACAGGTCTTCATGGTAAAAAAATGCGCTCAGCATAACCTTACCAGCGGAAACCTGTAACTTGAATTTTTTGGCTTTTGGTGATCCAGCATGCTTCCATTGCATGCTCTCTTTTGCTGCTTGGCTCAAAGTGGTGACACCATGATTCATCGCCTGCCACTATGCGGAAGAGAAATGCATCACCCTCCACTCTGTAACGCAGCAAGTGGTTCAAACACCATCCCATGCGTTCCTCTTTTTGATGGTCGGTCAACATCTGTGGTACCCACTGTGAACACATCTTCCGATATTGCAGTTTATTACAAACAACCTTTTGAATTCCCTCAATTGACACATTAAATTATGTCGCTAGCAAACGTATGCTTCGATCACGGTTCATCTGTACTGCTGCATCAATTTTGGCGATAGTTTTTTTCTGTTGCAACAATATGTGGTTGACCCGGCCGTCAAAGATCTGTCATGAACTGACATCCTTTCCGAAACATTCGTGCCCAGTCTGTCACTGTTGTCTTCGACACACATTTGTTACCGTATGCTGCCTGCATTCTTTGATGAATGTTCTCTGGTCGACATCCTTCAAATGAAAGAAACTGAATCACCGCTCTTTGAGCTTCTTTGGACGGATTTTGGATCAACCCGGCCATTTTCTCAATAGTCAGAAACAGAACATATGCATCATGGGACGATAAATAAGCACATGCCCTTTTATTCATTGATCAGTACTTATCACATGACTATGACATGATCATGTTCAACGTACGCAATTACGCGTGGTGCGGCATGAACGGATTTCAAATGAATGCTCCTTATATAATTGTGCCAGCAGGCAATGCGTTGCTCAGTTCGTTTACATGCAGGCACTGTTTTACATCATATAAAAATGTTGCATGTCATTGCTCAGTTGTTTGCATGCAAGCACTATTTTACATCATACCAAAATGATGCATGCCCATTGCAGGATGTTGCAGTCAACCCCAGGTTGATTTTCTAGACAAGTGTAGGTTCAGTTGTTTGTCATTGCATTCTGAACGAGAAGTCAAAGTTTAAATATTAAAATTTAAATTGTAATTGTTGAACCGCCTACCTTGCTATCAGCAAACCGGAAGTGTAAGAGTGAATGCTCTTATTCTTTCGACCACGCTGACGTCTACTATTTTACATATTGTTCACTAATAATATTGAATGTCCACTGAATTGGATGTAACTGAAAGACAATTTCTGTTTCTTTTTTCCTCTTTTTTGTTTTGTTTTTTGTGCTTACAGATGAGCTTCCAAATCTGGTGACATACTGTGAAAGAATGCGAGATTTATTTTGGCCTGATTGGACACAGAGATGTAGAGGGAATGGCTATGTGGATGATAATCATAAACTGTACACTTTTTGACTTGTTGATTTTAATGACTGATCAAAGTCACTGTCTCTTGCATGTATGTGTGAAATAAAAGATTGAAAGGAATTGTAATGTACTTGCAATAAAACATCTGTCTCACTAAACACCATCCAGTATCAGTCATGAAGGAGGGACAACATGGTGTTTTGATATGTACTTGTTGTTTGCATAATAATAATACACTGGAAACTAAATGCAAAACAACTAAAATTTATGAAGAACGTAACAAATATAGCAGTTTATTTTCCATATTGTATAATATATCAACATATAATAAATACATAAGATCTTTTGCTTTTATCAAATGATATAGACATTCTAAGTATAAAATAAATTGTGTTCATTGTATCTACCAAAATGTAAACAAATAATTATGCACTTGAAAATTAGGGCATGCAATAAACATTGTTATTAAATATTTAATTCATATTGTACAGTGAAATAAGTTGAATGTCACATTTTAGTGCAGTTATTTTTCAGAACATTAAAGGAATATTGTTGACTATAAACATGAGTTAAAGAATAACTGTTATTTTTACATTTAGCTGAATATAATTGAATGTATTAAATGTAAGTAGTCAGGTAAATGACCCTTTTACACACCTTAAAGTGTACTAGATTTATGGTGCTAGCCACACACGTTTCATAGACCAATCCACACTTGAAGGCTGATGTGATCATTTATGGTGCTAGCCACACACGTTTCATAGACCAATCCACACTTGATGGCTGATGTGATCATTTATGGTGCTAGCCACACACGTTTCATAGACCAATCCACACTTGATGGCTGATGTGATCATTTATGGTGCTAGCCACACACGTTTCATAGACCAATCCACACTTGATGGCTGATGTGATCATTTATGATGCTAGCCACACACGTTTCATAGACCAATCCACACTTGATGGCTGATGTGATCAATATCAGGTTGGCTGCCTTTACTTCTCAGAAATTGTCCTTGTGCCTAGTTTAGGCTAGGTCGACCTGGGAGCCAACATCAAGTAAAACAATCCCACTTCAATGGATCACCTTTGGAGACTACCAGCAGGCAAGCCACAGCACTACCACAGCTCTCAATGTATTCAGTGACACAAAAATGATTAAAATGTCACAGAAAATCTGGTTACATGGTTGGAATATAAAATAATGAGTCTAAACATTTTACAAACATGAACAGAAATTTCAAATGCATTTTGTACAACTGCTATTATGACATTTGATCCAGCAATTTGTCATGGAGAGTATAAACATGAATATAAAAACCCTTTAAACATAAGATCCTAAGCTGGTTGTAATTTTATATATTTTTGTGTGTTTTTGTTTCCATTATTAGGTAAATCATATCAGAATAGACACAACAAAAATTACACCAGCACCAAAATCAATAAAATATCATATCTGAAATAATTTGTTTTTTCCTTACAGTTTTGATGTGCAATCTAGTTATGCCTTCAGCTTTAGTACCTCAGCTGTTTTTTCTCATCTCTCGCTATTATATTCTTCACATTAATTTAAAAAAAAAAAAAAAGATTTCCCCAGGAATGCTACCTGATCAAAAAAGCACGCTAAAGCCGGCAGTGTTGGCCTACGGGTTTCGGCCCAAGGGCGCATAACAGACACACCGCAATCACATCTGAAAAAACACTCCGGATGATTGCAAAGAAGAAGAAACAAGATTTCTACTTTCGCCAGCTTCCCCACAATTTCATGACTCATTACCCAGCATTCAGATCAGTATAGAACAACAACCACTTCTCAGCAAGAAGAGATTTGCTCCTGTGCTGTTTCTGTTGTCATGTTACTTATTATAGGAAAAGAGTCTCTGAATATGGGTCTGAATATTATTTGTTTTATATATTATTTATTTTTATATTTATTTGTCTCCCTGGCCTAGGATTTTCCCACTGATGGCTAATCTCTCTCTTCTAAATTTTCTGTTGATATGCCACATACATTTCATTTGTTTTCTCCTTACAGTTTTGATGTGCAATCTAGTTATGCCTTCAGCTTCAGTACCTCAGCTGATGTTTTCTCATCTCTCTCTATTATATTCTTAACATTAATTAAAAACAAAAACAAAACAAGATTTCTACTTTCGCCAGCTTCCCCAGAATTTCATGACTCATTACCCAGCATTCAGATCAGTATAGAACAACAACCCACACACCACTTCTCAGCAAGAAGAGATTTGCTCCTGTGCTGTTTCTGTTGTCATGTTACTTATTATATATTGGTACACCACATAAGCATTCTCATGAATGTTCTCTCAAAGAAGATGACAATAGAAACTAATGTTTGGTATTTTAAAGAAACAAAATAAATAGTATTTTCATGTGCTAAAAGGAAGTAATTTGTCCCATTTCTTTTGTTTATAATGATTTAAACTATGGGGGGAACAACTATTTATATTGTGTGTGGTTCAAGTATTCATACATTTAGATCCTTGCTTGTGCGTGCACTTGGTCAGATTCTCTTGTTAGATTTATGGAAGGAGAATGGAGCACTTATGGATTTATATTTTTATGGGAAATTATTTAGACATATTTTAAACATGTTTTCTATGATCCAGATTTTACCATTTCTTTCTTTAAAAAAAAAGATAACATGTAGCTTATACTCACAATCTCATGCACATCTATATTGCAACATCTATGTCAGTATTCTATCTGCACAGAAAAATGGATGCGATAGTTGACTATTTCTGCTTCATGTAAACTCAAGTAACTTACCTGAAATACTGTAGTCACTTTAATTTGAAAGTCACACAATATTAATACCTTCAAATGTACAGTTTGGAGATCACAGAAACGAGCTCACAACCTCTATAAATGAAATTACAGTGTTTGGTTTGCATGTTGTCTTTTCAAAAATATTAACTGTCACGACAATATCATGAAAACAAATTGGACAAGCATTGATAAAGAACATGGACAATTCTTTTGCTTATTGAATGACTGAGCAAGTGGAGTTAAAGCACAACTTGAAGGCGGCTCTTTCAATTGTCAAGAAACACTAAATATATGTTAATAATTGAACAAAGTATTAGTCATAATATAATAAAAAACTGAAGCTGTCATGCAAAGCTATAATTCAAGGGGTATAGTCTTCAGCAAATGTAAAATGTGAGCTTACAGAAAGCACATGGACTGATATAAACTGCACCATTACAGCTGTGCTATATTCCCATCACTTGCAGATCTGATGACAACCTCTACACTTGCTTTATTCTTATGTGCTTGTAGTGTTCCGTAACCTAGAATACTATTGTCCTGAGAGAACAATTCTCGCCCAGCTGTCGGGCTGTTGATACAGTAATGATTGCTGTCTTTCTGTAGACTGGTCTTTGTGAATGGTAGTTTTGTCAGATGTGGGAAAAGTGTGTGGCCATTCCCAGAATGTGCATTTATTTCTGATAGAGTAGCGTGGTGCTTCAGGAGAGGTGCTCTAGCTTGAGTGAGGGGTGTAGTATGGCGAGATGTACTGGGAGACTTCAAATCTGTGTCCCCTGTGTCCAGAGACAGGCAGTCTTCTGCACCTTCAGATGGTGGCAGCATTCCAGTTCTCAACGAACCAATCAGCTTCTGTGTTTTGATAAAACAATAGTTTTTATTAAAACAAATCTTGAGTGAAAAGACATGTGAATATAAACAAGACACTTTACAATATCACAGGAACTAAACTGAACAACTACAGTAAAGTCAGCCGCAGGTAATTTGGGAGATTGCCGACCATCGATTTCAATGTTATGAGTGTTAGCTGTTCAAAAAGCAATGGCAAACTACTGAATGTACGATTGTCTAGAAAATCACTGCCAATAAATGCTGGGGTTGATATCAACATCCTGTAAAGGACATACAACAAACTGTAACTATATTTTTTGTAGGTTGAAAATAGAGGGATAGTATTTAATTACAAATGGAAGCCATATTTTTAGGATTAGTTCAGGATCCTTCGTACACCTTCAGACACAAGTATGAATAAATCCAAAGAAAACAGCAGTCATTTTGGGCTTGTTGACATCTCCATAAAGTTAGACGCTTAGAGGAAAGGCGAGACGCACATATAATCAGATTGCTACTGGTACTATTGGGGTTGGAACTCTTCGCTGGCTTCTGAGGATGGGGACGGAGCACTTATGGGAATGCCCCGAATGCTGTGATGTCGGTTCTTAAATCAATCAATCAATCAATCCATAAAGTTTGTTTTCAAATGGGGCGGGTGTAGAAATGTTTGGTTCCCATAATTTTACCTGTCTTGCGTACAGAACCACAGATATTGCTTGAGAACAGAAGAGCCACATCACAGACAACATATTGGATTATTGGTTGACTTGTTAAACTACGTGAGTGAAGTCAGAGCAAGCTGATATGAGCATGCCCATCACCCGTGTATCAAGGATTGGAGAATGCCCATCACCCGTGTATCAAGGATTAGAGAATGCCCACCACCCGTGTATCAAGGATTGGAGAATGCCCATCACCCGTGTATCAAGGATTGGAGAATGCCCATCACCCGTGTATCAAGGATTGGAGAATGCCCATCACCCGTGTATCAAAGATTGGAGAATGCCCATCACCCGTGTATCAAGGATTGGAGAATGCCCATCACCCGTGTATCAAGGATTGGAGAATGCCCATCACCCGTGTATCAAAGATTGGAGAATGCCCATCACCCGTGTATCAAAGATTGGAGAATGCCCATCACCCGTGTATCAAAGATTGGAGAATGCTCATCACCCGTGTATCAAGGATTGGAGAATGCCCATCACCAGTGTATCAAAGATTGGAGAATGCCCATCACCCGTGTATCAAGGATAGGAGAATGCCCATCACCAGTGTATCAAAGATTGGAGAATGCCCATCACCCGTGTATCAAGGATTGGAGAATGCCCACCACCCGTGTATCAAAGATTGGAGAATGCCCATCACCCGTGTATCAAGGATTGGAGAATGCCCATCACCCGTGTATCAAGGATTGGAGAATGCCCATCACCCGTGTATCAAAGATTGGAGAATGCCCATCACCCGTGTATCAAAGATTGGAGAATGCCCATCACCCGTGTATCAAAGATTGGAGAATGCCCATCACCCGTGTATCAAGGATTGGAGAATGCCCATCACCTGTGTATCAAGGATTGGAGAATGCCCATCACCCGTGTATCAAAGATTGGAGAATGCCCATCACCCGTGTATCAAAGATTGGAGAATGCCCATCACCCGTGTATCAAAGATTGGAGAATGCCCATCACCCGTGTATCAAAGATTGGAGAATGCCCATCACCCGTGTATCAAAGATTGGAGAATGCTCATCACCCGTGTATCAAAGATTGGATAATGCCCATCACCAGTGTATCAAAGATTGGAGAATGCCCATCACCCGTGTATCAAGGATTGGAGAATGCTCATCACCCGTGTATCAAAGATTGGAGAATGCCCATCATCAGTGTATCAAAGATTGGAGAATGCCCATCACCAGTGTATCAAAGATTGGAGAATGCCGATCACCCGTGTATCAAAGATTGGAGAATGCCCATCACCCGTGTATCAAAGATTGGAGAATGCCCATCACCCGTGTATCAAAGATTGGAGAATGCCCATCACCCGTGTATCAAAGATTGGAGAATGCCCATCACCCGTGTATCAAGGATTGGAGAATGCCCATCACCAGTGTATCAAAGTTTGGAGAATGCTCATCACCCGTGTATCAAGGATTGGAGAATGCCCATCACCAGTGTATCAAAGATTGGAGAATGCCCATCACCCGTGTATCAAAGATTGGAGAATGCCCATCACCCGTGTATCAAAGATTGGAGAATGCTCATCACTCGTGTATCAAGGATTGGAGAATGCCCATCACCAGTGTATCAAAGATTGGAGAATGCCCATCACCCGTGTATCAAGGATTGGAGAATGCCCATCACCAGTGTATCAAGGATTGGAGAATGCCCATCACCCGTGTATCAAGGATTGGAGAATGCCCATCACCAGTGTATCAAAGATTGGAGAATGCCCATCACCCGTGTATCAAGGATTGGAGAATGCCCATCACCCGTGTATCAAGGATTGGAGAATGCCCATCACCCGTGTATCAAGGATTGGAGAATGCCCATCACCCGTGTATCAAGGATTGGAGAATGCCCATCACCCGTGTATCAAGGATTGGAGAATGCCCATCACCCGTGTATCAAGAATTGGAGAATGCCCATCACCCGTGTATCAAGGATTGGAGAATGCCCATCACCCGTGTATCAAGGATTAGAGAATGCCCACCACCCGTGTATCAAGGATTGGAGAATGCCCATAACCCGTGTATCAAGGATTGGGGGGGGGGTGAACAAAGTAGACGTATTGACGCAGATGAACTGCATGCGAAGCAAATAACACAGTGTTTAGCATACATCAGGCATCTTCATGATCAATGTGAGATGATTGCTGGTCACTGCCATGTCGCAAATCCTCTCCTCAAGTATTATGCCATGGATTGATTCGCGACAATGAACATGAATTGGCTCATTGAAGAAAAGCGGTGTAACAATGACTTTAGGACTCACTGGCGAACATGGAGTGAAGTACAACGCTCAGGAAGATAAATCCGTTTTATTTCCGGAGTCAAGAAAACATATATTAGGTGGTGACTAATTAGCGTCTCGTGATACCGAGGGGCAACTAATTATCTAATGCACAAACCTCAAATGTCGTCCTGCATCTTTCCTAACCGCCGTTTAATAACCTTCGATTCCCCTCTGTTCCTTCAGGTCGTCCTTGCAGTCATCTATCTATCTTCCAACGAATCTCTGGCTGTCTAGAGCTTGTCCGCTGTTCATAGATCCATGGCGTTCTCCAGATATGTTGCTAGCTGTCCTTAGTTTGGTATACGTCCCCTGCTAGCCTGCCGACGATCCACTAGCCACATCGAATTGCTCTCCCGATCGAAATACACGTCCGTTCACTTTGCTTCTCACACAATGTATCCTTTGTTGTCATGCTGTCGTTTTCGTGACGCATTTTCGTCTCTCAAGGTTTCGGTGCACTGTTACTGTTCCCTTCGGGATTTTCCTTCCAACCTCTGTCTAGTGTGCATTGGGGCACCTGCTATGTGGCAGTCACCACGTAAGAGATCGGAGGCTAACTTTATATATCCTAAGAATAGCACTGGAAGAAACAGCACAGGAAAAAACAGTGGTAAGGTCATTTTTGACCTAATGGAAAGAAGTCTGTTGCACATATATAGTAACAGTATACAAAAACCCTCTAGAGAGAAGTCTGTTGTACATATAACCGTATACAAAAACCCTCTCGAGAGAAGTCTGTTGTAAGTATAACAGTATACAAAAACCCTCTAGAGAGAAGTATGTTGTACATATAACAGTTTACAAAATCCCTCTGGAGAGAAGTAAGTTGTACATATAAACAGAGAAGAGAAACTACTGGAGAGAAGTCTGTTGTAATGTAAATAAGACAGCGAAACCTCCTGACAAGAAGTCTGTTGTACTTATAAAAAGAGTAGAGTCACCCCTAAGAGAGTAGTCTGTTGTACATATAAATAGGGCAGACACCTCCTGGAGAGAAGTCTACTCTACATATAAACAGGGCAGACACCTCCTGGAGAGAGGTCCGTTGTACATATAAACAGGGCAGACACCTCCTGGAGAGAGGTATGTTTTACACATACACAGGACAGACACCTTTCAGAGAGAAAGAAGCCTGTAGTTCATATAAACAGGTCAGTACAACCTAAGATTGGTACCAGAAAATGTTCTGGGAAGTAAGATGGTGGCATGATACTGGCTACGTTATCCATTGGTCTATACACATATTCTGACAACACCACTCATTGGTATATACACATATTTTGGGCTAGCACTACATACCCAATAACATGCCTCAAGGCACGGAAAAGGGTCCATGACTTTGACACTGTTATTGTGAAAAGTTTACGTAGAAATAGGAGGGATAGTTTGTAACTGGTGGTAAAACACAGAAGTCTTCTTTCGTGAGCATTGCTTCATCCTGTTCTGAATATTTTGCTAGTGTGTACAAGTACAGGCGATGTTTTTCTGCATGTACTGAACTAGTCGTGCATTTCCAATAGGAAACACAGGCATAGAAAAAGAAAACCACCTATTACAATAATTTCCTTAGATGCATATCTTTCTCATGTTTTCTGTGAACTACAACATGGATTTCACACACACACAATTATGAGTTACCTCATTGAATGAACCAGGTTGTTTGAGTATTGTATGTATGACACCTGATACAGCCCCTAGAATCAAGGGTGACACACTGACACACCAGCCCAAGTTTTCGGCCCAACGCTGTTCATAGCTGACAACTGCCTCTGGATACACGAACACAACAAAGTTGTAGATCAGCAGACACTGTGAATGAAACAAAATATAGATGGCTTGAATGGGGCTGGTAATTGTAAATAGTTTAAATTTTGTGATGAAGCTAACAACGACATGATAGAAAACAAATGGCCACGGACATTTTCAGTGGAAGCATTTAAAGTGTGTTTTCACTGGCTTATACTGAGAAGAAACCAGCAGACGGATTATCCCATATTTTGTTACTACGGGTCTGTGATGTGACAGGGCCGTCACATTTTGTAGGCCTGAATGCCAGGAATAGGTGGCTGTGTTTACCATATTAAACTGAAAATTGCGAAGAAATGTATTTATGTTCAACAAAACCCGCGAGGATTGCATAGTTATGTGTACAGCGAGTAGGCATTTAGAATAGTTAGCATACGTTAGTCTTCTTGCATGATTATTGTTTCTCCTGTTGTGGACTTTTTGCAAGTGTATGAAAGCCCCATCTGTGATCTTGTGCAGGTACTGCATGTATATTTTAGCTATGAAAAACTGACATACAAAAACAAATGCTAGTTATTTCTAGAGGTGGGGCAATTGCAATGATCGTCATAAGTGTACTCTCCATAATGGAGGCTGGCAGTAATGGATCTGTGCAGTTTCTGTCCCTTGTACATTCCGCTAGGCTGTATCATGACCTTATCTTGTTGTACATTCAGCCAGATGTTGTTATTTTCTTTTCGTAATTCCCGTGGAGCGTGTGCCATCTTCTGCCATTGTTTGCCAAATGTAGCAGTAATCTAAAAAAAAAAAAAAATGAATGCCGTCACTTTATGTTTGCAGTTGAGAACACTGATAGGGACATCTCTGAAAATTGATGAGGCACCATGAGACCCCACAGACAATGTTTAACTTAAGAAAGATCACATATAAAGACATGAAATGCAGAGTTTTTCGTGAGTGTATATACCAGTGTTTCCCAACGTGGGGCCCACGCCCCCCCCCCCCCCACGGGGGCAATTCGATTGTCAAGGGGGGCAATTCCAAAATGGAAGAAATCGGCTGCATATAACAAAACGGGCAGACTTGAAACTGAAGTTAACTAAATTGGAACCTGACATAAAATCACTTTGTAGCAAACATCAAGCGCAAGGATCTCACTAAATTAAATACTAAATAATTACTAATAATTAAAATAATATAGACAAATCTTTCATTAAAATTATTTTGTACTTGAATTTCAGTTCTCCATTATATGTTTTGAAAATTTACTTACTGTGTTTGCTCAATAATTTCCTAGCGATTTCTTCCTAAAACCTATCATTCAAGTTTCTTTAGTGAGCATTTCAATTTTTGAATATTAAAAATAATGTGTATGTTGGGGAGGGGCATAAGAATTTTAGAAAGACTTAGGTGGGCATAGCACAAAAAAGGTTGGGAAACACTGGTATATACGTTTTAAATGAGAACGGGAGTGCGATAGTGTTGTCCTTTGCCACCTTGATTATTCTGACAGACTGTTGTGTGGATTACGAAGAAAATGATGACTGCCACCAGACATGGAGTTCAAAGGACTCAGATAAAGTAGATTAATGGCCTGGACCTTGCTGACGACATTTGCCAGCATGTCCCACACATAAAATCGGATGCAAGATAAATTAAACATTTGATTGGCGGTCATAACTATTAGGTCTAAAAATACATAGAGGAAAGTCAAATATGATGTGAAATAAATCAAGCAAATGATAACCCGAGCATCTTTAGTGAAATCTCTCTTCACGGGGTGTACTCATACATACATTTAGGTAGCAATGTAGACAAACGGTGTTGGGGAGAAAGATACAGATATGCAAATAAGAACTCAAAAGGCAAGAGGTGCTTTCATAGCACGATGACATGTGTGAAATTCAACAGAAATCAAATCTGGTCAAAACTTAGAAGATGTAAGTAACACCAGATCAGTACAGCTTTATATAAGATAGATGAGTTACATGAAGAATGAAGACAACAATTACTAAATACTATATTGAATTAAAATGGCTTACTGCAGTTATAACAGATGCAAGACTATACCAAAGTCCCATGAAGATTCTATCTATTGGTGTTCGCAATGCTTCTTGGCGAACTGAAAACAAAGACAAGGGGAGAATTATCATGTTTAACTGATTCATATGTTACCAATGTATCTTTCATTCATTTTATTTTTGAGATGAACTCTTCCAGCAATTATTAACTGTTAAGCCATTTCGATGAGACTAACATTATTGTCAGTTATTTCATGAATCTACAAACTATATCGGCGTTTTATCGCCATAAATCTGTAACACTATTATACTGATTTGTTCTATTGATGCTGTCGAATCTACCTTGTCCAGGCAGAAACGGGACTTTTAAACAGCGCCTCGCAAGCAATGGGTCATTAGCTAGCTACTACATGCATGTATACTACTAACGGCAGGATCATGGCCCGATTACTTGTATGGCACGGGTCGTTTTTTTTTTTAAACGTTCAGCAATGTAAGATCACGAAGAACAACGTGTTTTCATGGAGTTTCAAATTAGATTAAACGTTTACTTGTACATACAGGCAGAATACGTTTCTTTAGGATTGCCATTATGTCTGTCTTCTTATTCAAGCTGAACCGTTTCTTCACTGTCTACGTCCACTATCATCATCAAGTGCCATGCCGACTGACGTAGGCGTTCATGGCTCTCCACAGATCTCGGTCTTTGGTTTTCTGGATCAACTCCGCTGTTAATATTCTTCCATGCCACCGTCTCAATCCATCCAGCATAATTTCTCTTGTGCTGCCTCTGCCACTCTTCCCCTCGACCTTTCCAGTTATCACGATGTTCTCCAATGCCTCTTTTTTCATCACATGATCCAAAATAAAATAAAAAATAAAAAACTGTTTGCCTCTTTCTTATTGTTGTATATAATGTACTAGTTTCTTCTTCTTCTTCTTCTTCTTCTTCTTCTTCTTCTTCTTCTTCTTCTTCTTCTTCTTCTTCTTCTTCTTCTTCTTCTTCTTCTTCTTCTGCGTTCATCCGGAGTGTTTTTTCGGACGTGATTGCGTTATGCCTGTTTCTTGCGCCGTTAGGCCGACACATCCGACTTCTGCGGGCATTTGTTGACCGGGTTAACCTTCCCGTTTTTTTTAAAGGACGTTTGACTCTCACTGTTGTGGTGTTATCCCCCATCCCAGCTGGCCCATATAGAACAGCCAAAGGCATCCTGGTCAGCCCTCAAGGGAAGGCATAGGCAGACCATGGGCATTCCCCGCCATCCAAGGAGGCTTCCATAATTGCAGAGCCAACACACAGCGCTCTGGTACTGGGCTCACCCAAGGAATCGTCACGTCCTGCACATGGCTGCTTAGCCTCACTTCCGTATATTGGGCCTTCCGTTCACCATAGGCTGTTCTTCCGGAAGCCAGAAGAATGCAGTCTGCAGATGACATCCACACAGTGAGCTTTCGATTAGGACTTTTCACTTAATGGATTTGCTATCCAAGCAATATTCCATTTCGTGCCACTAGGACACTTTTCCACCTTTTATGAAGCCCACATAGTGAGCTTTTGATTCAGACTTTCCACGTAATGGATTTGCAATCCAAGCAATATTCCATTTCATGCCTATGGGAGGCTTGTGTAACCGACATGCCTGTGGTATGAAGTGTGGCAGTCTAAATACTTCTTCATGCACCTTTAAATGTGAACCTGAATGTAGTTAAAGTAAGCTGCAATTAACTTGAGCTGGTTGATATGTCCATAGATCTTGTCCTCAAATGAAGCAGGTGTGGGCCAAAATATCTTTCTCTGTTCTGCATATATTGGGCACTCCAGCAGCAAATGTTTAGCTGTCATTTTACCAGTTCCACAATTACATTCATCGGTATCTCCTATCTTTAGTTTATTGAACAAGTGGTATTTCAGCCTGTTATGTCCTGTGCAGAGTCTGAAGATTGCCACTTGTTCTCTTCGGTCGAGTTTGTAATATGCATCATCCTTCCGGTGGCCTAGATGTTCTGATTCCCATTTGGCTCTATAAGTGCTTTTTATAAACCTCTTTGCCTTATTATAGGTTATGTCTATGTCAGGCTGTGGTAGTCGTCCACCCTCTTTTGCTAGTATGTCAGCTTCTTCATTTCCAGGTATACTGCAATGTGATGGGATCCACTGTATTACAACTTTTTTGGATTTCTGGCATAGACCATGGAGTGCTGCTCTTAGGTCAGCTAGTTCTGTGCTGTTTTTGCTCTTCAGTATTGAAACAGCTGACTTTGCATCTGTGAGGATAGCTATTTGCTTCTCTTTATTTTCCTCCATCAAGATAATTTCTGCTGCTGTTTTCAAAGCCTCTACCTCCGCTTTGAAGTTACTTGAAAATTTTCCAGTTGTCATTGACTGTGTTTTTTTCATTCCATTTTTTAAATTTAGGAGAATTCCTCCTCCTCCATTTTCTATTGAATTTTTGGCTGATCCATGTGTATATGCATGGGTCGAATTTCTGCTTGGGTAATGTTCTTTTATGTAGTTTAGGGTTATTTTTCTTCTTTCGGTTTCATTCTGAGTGTTCTTTTTCTCAATACCAGGAATGTTTTCTATCATCTCAGGCAGTTGCTGCTGTCTCCAAGCTGGGAACTTGTCTGCATTGTAAATGGGTGATATGTTAAGTATAGGATCTGCCCTAATCTTTTGTTTTGCAGTTACTACAAAATTGCAACGCTTCAGTCTTCCCTTTACAAAACCATTAAACCTGCTATACATAGGGTGGTCTGTCAGTCTTCTAAATTTTTCAGCTTTTTGCTGGGCTCTGCTATCTCTTCTATCCTGCATTGGATGTAAACAAGTGATCTTTTCTAATTCATTAACAGGTGTTGTCTTCAGGCTTCCAGTTATGATTCGCATTCCTTGATTTTGGACTCTACTTATTTTGTTAAAGTTTGACTTAGCTGCTGTTGCCCAAGCTGCAATGCCATATTCCAGTACTGGCCTCACCCGTCCAGTATATAACTTCTTGAGAACTTTCTCATCTGCTCCCCACGTTGTACCAGCAAGCTTTTTCATGATTGCCATTCTTTGCCTTGCTCTTGTTCCATTCTCAACCTGTGTCTTCCATGTCAGGCGACGATTAAAGGTGACTCCCAGATAGTTTGGATTTTCTTCATGGCGCAATATTTTTCCATTCAATACCAGCTTAGGTTGCTGAGTTTTATTTGAGAGGGAGAACACTGTGCATGTTGTTTTCTCCAAACTTATCTTCACTAGCCATGATTTTGACCAGTCCTCTAGCGCTAATAAGGCTTGCTGTATTCTGTTGTTAGCTGTACTAATATATTCTTCAGATGTCCATATGGCTAGGTCATCTGCAAAGGAGGATGTATGTACTCTGGCTGGAAAATTTTCTGTGATGTCATTTATATATGCTAGGAATAATGTTGGTGAAAGAACTCCTCCTTGGGGGACACCTTGCTCCAACAGCATCATTTTGCTGGTTTGTCCTTGTACTTTTGTCCTCGCAGTTCTGTTCTCAAGGTAGTGGCTGATCCATTTTTACATTTTCCCACAAACGTGCATTCTTTGCAGTTTTACTTTCAGTCCTTCCTTCCATACTTTATCAAATGCTTTTTCTAAATCTATCCAGACCGCTAGTGTGTGTTTTTTCTCTTGGAAGGCATCCTCTATTTACTGAGCTATATAGGTTATTTGATCTTCAGTGGATCTGTACTTTCTTAATCCTGCTTGGTGTGGTGTTAAGAGTTTGTTTTCTTCCAGGTGCCACATTAGCCTGCCATTGATAATGCGTTCCATTAATTTTCCTACACAGCTTAGTAGACTGATAGGTCGATAGCTATTTGGTTCTTCCAGGTCTTTTCCTTTCTTTGGGACTGGTATTAGTATAGCTTCCTTCCATGCCTTTGGGACTATTCCTCTCTTCCAGCTGTAATTTAGGACTGCTAGTAGTTTCTTTTTTGCCTTAGTGCCTAGTCCTATTAGCATTTCATTTGTGATTCTATCCTTTCCTGGTGATTTCTTCTTTTTTAGGGTATTCATTGCCTGTTGCATTTCTTCCATTGTTAGATTTACCATCATATATTCTGCTGCTGTCTCTGTATTACTATGATGTATGATGTTTGTCTTTGATTGCTTTCTTCTGTTCGGTTGTATTATCAATGTGGTTTGTACTGGCATAGTGTTCCATTAGTGCATTTGCAGCCTTTTTTTCTGTAAGCAAGGCAGTTCCTTGTTTAATTGTTATTTGTTTGTTTCTAGGTCCTTCATTGTTCATGGCTTTCACTAGTTTCCATAGTTTGTTTCCATCCCTGTCAAAGTTCAGGTTTTCTGTTTTTTCCCTCCAACAATCTCTTGTTGTTTGATTTACTGTTCTTTTATATTTTGCTGAGATGGCTTTGAGAGAGATGTTCGCTTTAGTTGTTTGTTCTCTCTCTGCTGTCTTCCTGGCATCTTCAACTTTGTCCTCCAAAATTTGTAGTTCTTCAGTCCAGTATGGTTTGTAATTTTTCCTTGCTCCTCTAGGAATAGACTCAGTGGCCGCCTGTGTTATTGCTCTGTTTAGACTTTCTACCATTTGCTTCATGTTGCCATATCGTGTATTTATGTTTTCACAATATTTGTCTGTTAGTATAGCAAATCTGTCCCAATCTGCTCGTTTGTAATTCCTGCGGGGCAGAGGCTTTTGCTCCTGTGGAACATACTCCATATTCATTACAAGCTTGATTGGTCTGTGGTCACTACCTGCTAATTGATCAAGCACATGGCGATCGATTTTGTGGAGGATGTCTCCTGTGCAGAAAGCTAAGTCTGGAGTAGAAGTGGTAAACCATCTTCTAGAAGCTCGGTGTGTCATCCGCTTTGTTGAGTAGATGGAGATTTGAGTCTATTTCCCAGTCCTCCACTTCATCTCCTCTTTTGTCAGTATCTGGGTATCCCCATATTTCTGAACGGCTATTAAAGTCTCCGACAATAATGCAGTTTGTGTCAGTTATTTTCATGTTTGAGAGTACAAGGTCCTTATCTGCTGGGCTATACAGATTGTAAATTCTTATTTTCACATCCTTTATCATTATATCATATTGGACCTATAATTTCCGTTTGGTTGTCAGAGATCACAGATACTTCGCTGCAAGGTATTGTATTTCATGTAAGTATTAGAACTCCTCTTTTGTGTCCTTTGCGGTCAAAACGTGTGGCCTGGTATCCTCTGACTGAGAATTTGCGATTGGCATTGAGGTGTGTCTCTTGAATACATGCCACATCTATTCTATCTTTATGAAGACGCTGTGTTAGGGAGACTTTCTTGTTATAAACTCCTTCGGCTTTCCACTGTAGTATGTTAAGTGTCCGGGTTGTTTGGTCAATAGCTCTTAACCTAATCCTCTGCGCCTTGACTCCACAGCACAGAGGAAGGTGACCACCAGTAGTCATGGGTGGACCCCCTCGAGGCAGGGGGCCCGGCACTATCACCGCCTGATGGGACTTCGCGGGATTAGCACCATAACGATTAATTTTAAATTGTGACATCATGAATCAAGTTACGTTGCACTGCTTTGTCAAGCCTGTGGCTCAGTACATCCGATTTCGACAAGCATTTTTAGGGGTGCTTTCCCTAGCCTTTGACTGTCCCCAGTCTACCTACAAGGCAGCAGGTTTGTGTGTCGCTTTGTCTGGTCCCTCTCCCTTGACCTGTCCGACATGGGTGACCCTACCAGTAGCTGTGCTACCGTCGGCTTAGCTCTTGGGGTCATTGGAACGCACAAGCCCCCCTACCTCGTCACGGTGGACACACAGCAGAGGGGATGTACTAGTTTCATTAGCCTTTTTCATGGAGTCGTTGTTAGTTACTTTGGCTGTCCAATGAATTCGCAACATTGGTCTTAGGAACATCTCTGTTCCAAAATCTGTCTAATTTGTTCAATTACATTCCAAGATTCACAGCCATACAGCAAAACAGGTTCTATAGTATCATTTTTTATGGCTAGCTTTACACTTATCAGATTGTGCATTACCATATTTTCTTGAATGATTTGCTCCTATTCTCAGGATCCTAGCACACTGTAGTGCGTAGACGGTGAAGTCTGTACCAAGACCGCAGGGTCACTTTCACAATTTTGTCTGACCATGCGGGAGTCAAGGTACATGTAAGAGTAAACCGTTTGTCGAGCATGGCTACCGTGACAGGCAGTAGTGTAATGGATCGGGCTGAGATTCTGAACGCTATTGCTCATTGAGAATATTGGTCATGTCGGGAATTCAGGAGACGACATGAGTTCTACGTCTTCGGCACGACTGCTTGAACTTGCAGCGAAAAGGGCTGAAACGAACGTCATTCGGGGAACAGACGGGAACTGTCAGTCATTACATGTTGGCGGATATACTGAGCCTGAGTTCCCTGCGTCTATGGACTTGTTCCCCGTGCAATGTGAATAATCCGACAACTAACCAACCCACCATCCAGCCAAGCAACTAGCACAAGTTAGTGACTAAATTTAACTTTGCAGTTGTTTATTGTATGCCGGTCTCCCTGGCCCAGGTGTTAAACGACTTTCTCTGTAATGCCGTTTATCCAGCGCGAGAATTGGTAGCGGTTCTCGCCACGTTGGTGACTTACGGGATAAATGAGCCGGTCACTCAGAAAGCAATGGCAAACTACTGAGCGTAATCTTGCCAAGAAATCAACAACAACGGTAAAATGCTGGTGTTGACAGCGATGTCCTGTAAAGAATATGCGAAAAAAGTTGTTTATTGACTCCAATATGCGAAAAGCCGGTGTTAACGAAAGATGCCTTCTATTTTTGCATTGATTGTAATTATTTGAGCACATGTATCTTATTTTTTGTGTTCTATATATATCTTTTTTTTTTTTTTTGGGGGGGGGGGGGAGATATCCTATTTACAGGACATTGCAGTCAACACCAGCATTTTTCAGCTGCTATTAAATGTCTTGGCACGTTTTATGTTCAGTAGTATGTCATTGCTTTCTGAACGACCGGCTCATATACCTTTCCTTAAGAAACTAACGCGACGTGATCCGCTGCCGAATCTCGCGCAACTGTGTTTCGTACGTGGGTATACGGGATTACGAACAGCATTCTTAACGCCTTCGCCAGGGAGTTAATTTAAAAAAAATAGTATTCATTTGTATGTTTTACATTCTGTAGTTAAAATTGAATTAAATATATAGAATATTCAAGAAGATGAACAGCAGCATAAATTGCAATGCACGGTTTATTATCAGTGAAGATAACAAGGAGTTCTTAGTAGTTTTGTTTTATTCTTTTTGTTTTTGATAAAATATCATGTTCTGTGCACACGGGTATCTGCATAAGTTGTCCCGTCCCCGCCCATAGCTCTCAGCATGCGAAGAGAAACTGAGCACAGCATCACCAACTCCCCAACACCGACCAGGTTCCACATATATATGTATACTAGATTCACATGCGTTATACGTATTAATTTCGCTACTAGCTTCTTCTTTCGTTCACTTGAAATATGTCTATAACTGCAATGTTGTATCTTGTATGAGTTTAACTGTCTTACGCTACTAGCTCTTCTCATTAAGATCTCTGACCAGCACTTTGCAACTTCCAACCACTGGGGGGGGGGGGTGTTTACCGCACAAAACGTGTACACGGCTCCTGTTGGCCTGTCCTAGGAAGGCCACACGTCTGTTCCACTAGCCCAAGACTGGACAGAGAGAATGTCATTCTGTTTCTTAATGTTATAACAACACAGCCCAGACAGTGACACAGACCAGATCTGCCCCAGTCAGAGGCGGACGGCGTGACCTCTGCGACTTAACCTGGATGGTCACGTTTCCACAGCTCTGCTCTGCACAGCTTTGACTTCCGGTCCTCAAACATGGCGGTTAGGCACTGAACCGTTAAGGCCTCTGGCGTGTTTATGCTTGTGGCTAGGTTTGCATTCGCATTTTCCTCATATTGGACTGGTAGTACGTTCCGTCGCCCTGATATTGAGTGAGTGCGTGGCGCGACACTGTGAGCTGTGAAATTCGTGTGGAATGCTTTTACATCTGTCCGCTGTTGTTTGCACAGTGAACTGCATGTTCTGAACAATGGTCGGCTGTCGCTGAATTGACTGGTTTGCCTTTTCGGTTCACGAGTGCATTTTTCAGGAGACTCCTGGGAGTCGTCGCTGTAGCTACTGAGTTCGTGCTTTGTGCGGCGCTTTCGGCGGCGTTTTCGGCGGGTCGCCCTACGGAAAGAGACCGAGCCATGTGAGATAAAACCCGGGTCAATGAAGTATTTCTGGTGACTACCGATTCATCGACGATAAACTGTATTTTTCGTGGAGGACTTTTGTTGTTGGCATTTTGAGGGCGGCATTAAGCACAGCATACCCGTGCGGGCTGTTGGCTTGCTGAGACTCCTGTCTGTTCCACTTTTCACACTGGGCAGTGAAGAGCATTTTGTATGATATTCACTGGCACAGGATCGGAGCATATTGGGGACGACCCGTTGCCATGAAGTTGGAACCGCGACTAACTAACTATCTGCACAGCTTTGTTAAATTTTTGTGTTTTGTGTTACTAAATGTCCTGTTTTTACTCAGTGTAACATTTACCAAGCAAACTCGTTTTTTTTTTCTTTGACAATATTTTTGCATTAATGTATTGTGTAACTTATTTCAATAAAGTCACATTCCTGTACACTCAGACACCATTAAAATAAAATTGAAAGCCAACCTAGCAATCTCAAAAAATTACAAACTGACCGGAGCCATAAACATTGATACTGTTCAAAATACATGGACAAATAAACATCACAATGAAGCTGTTTTTAAACCCTAATGTTTATTTGCCCAAATGACAATTCTCTGTGCAAGAACACGAGCTAGGGAATAACTAGTTCACATGGTACACAGGATTAGTAAGTCTACAACAAGTATATATTTACTAAAGTATTTTCAGTTTGAAGGCTGCCATGGCTGAATCACTATGACATGCGATGTGTGCATTTTACAGTGTAAACATATGCAGTGAATCCATTATAAGCTGTATATTGTACTCACAAATAAACACCATGCATGCTGGTGCATGCACACACGCACACAATCATATTTCCCCATTCTGCAAATATCTCTCAATAGTCTCTGCCTGATTGTTAAGCTAATCCTATTGTCCACATTAAACATGTTGTTAATTAATACGCCAAGCAAAGCGCGACTTACTGAATCCAATGACAAAAGGTACCATGCTGAAGATGATGAGGGCAAAGAGAAGTCGATCAACGTAAAACCGGATGATTTGGTACAGATAAATCCCACACTAAAAAAAAAAAAAAAAAAAAAACAGAGAGACCATAAAATATACTTCATAATTATGATTTATACTCACTGATATTCTCCACTTGTGCCCAAATGACATCAATAGAAGATTAGATGGCATATTTTAGTTAGGATGTGTGATCCTGTTATAAATAAGTTTCCTGTCACATCAATATTTTGAAAACACAATTATCATTTGCAAATAACTTGATATATGTTACATTTCGAGTTGATACTGTCTGTCGAGAGATGCATTGAAAATGACAATTTTATTCTGAACTTAAAACAAAATGTCCACAGACAGAACTACATACCAACCAAAGATCACAATCAACAATGAATAAATCGAAAATGTCACAAACTTGTAATATCTTGGTTCTGTAAGCAACCGCAATGGGCACTGTTCAAAAGAACTGTGTAGTATACTGTCCTTAACCATGCAGACGCTACACGGTGGTCATAATCTGCGGCTTGAGTTACACCAGCAAACCATTGTTTTCAGAACATGCATCGCTCATGTAGCAACATATGGAACTGGGTCGTGTCCCATTTCACAGTCACTACAGTCGAAAATAGACAGGCTTTGTGTTTAAATGTTACAGATAAGTTCCTAGAATATCTTAAACAAAGAGGACGAAAAAATACTGACATTTATCAGATCTGAACATGAAAGAAAGCTGGCTCATATACATCATTGTGTCTCAGAAACCAATACTTTGGACGCGTCAAATGGCTTGGACAGCACATTGATGGAGGGCTTAGTTCCTGGAAGTTCAGGCAGGGAGTCGACCAGCACGAAGATGGACACAGGACATTGCAGACACCTTGGGCACGAGGATGCGTCAGGTAGAAGAAATGTCCAGAGATTGAGCAACGTTCTGCAAAGGAGCTACTACATGATGAGCACCATATACCCAATAGCTTTCTTTATAACCAACTGCTTACTTGACACTGACGAAGAAGTTCAACCATACCATGGAAATGTGGAACAACTACACGGCTGACATCATGAAATAATTCGATGAAAGAACTCAAGCCGACAGTAGTCCATTAGGAGTTATAGGACTCACATTGTGCCATGGTCGACCACATTTACTAAGAATATAGAGGGAGGACCCGGAGGACCCGTGAGGACCGGTCGTTTTTAGTAAGCTCAAAGAAGGGGGAGTGGGGGTACCTAATTTATGGATAATCGATTTGTGTGCGCAGGCAGTTATCGTTTTGTTGTATTCGTATCTTTGGTAAGATCGGTGAACATCTGTGAGCAAAAAAGTCGATATTGTCCGTACCAGAAATAAAGTGTATTGTAAATTACCTGTTTTTAATCAGATCATCGGTATATGTTAACAATGAGAAATGAATTGAGACACGTGGCTAGTTGGTACCGCAGTCGCATTGCAGATGGTGCGATAACCAATTCGGTAGAGTGTGTCGGGGTATCGCCAATGTGTAACTAGGGTGTCTGGTCTAATTGGTACCATAGACCCGCCTCATTTGGCGGTGTCGAGTTCGAATCTCGATGCTTTTTCGTTGGTAAGGTTACCAGTCGGTCGCGTATGGGGCTCCATAGGTATGATAGAGCTGTGTGGTGGGATATCACCAATGTGTAACTGGGGTGTCTACTGGGTTCCCTACCATGCGACAGGTTCGAATTCTACTGTGTGGTGGGATAGTGTGGCAGTGTTTGAGTATGTAACGGTGCTAGGTGGGGTCGAGGAGTGTCTATTTGGTCATAGGGAAATCATCTGTGTGTAACAGGGGTGTCTAGTTGCTGCCATTGCGCTTAACAGGTTCGAATCCTACTGTGTGGTGGGGTAGTGTGGCAGTGGTCGAATGTGTAATGGAGCTAGGTGGTATCATTGGTGGTTCGAATCACACTGCTGGTCCTTAACGGTGTCCACCCTAGACGGGGACTTTTTAAATGTCTACTAAGGGGCGGTGAGGGCTTAGAGGTGAGTACACAAGGCGAAGAAGGATATTTCCAATGCATTGAAGCACACTTTGATGCGGGCTGGTAGCGATGCACCCATTATTCGTCCCCAGTAACAATCCTCTTCAGCATGTCTTCTCCTTCATCTTCGTATCGACAAAGATGATGCAAGGACAGACAAAATCGGTTCATTTTGTGTTCCTCCTTGTGACATAACGTGGTCATTCATCCACGTCCTCAGTACATAGAACGGTGTCCCTACTGATGAATATATAACATCAGAGTTATTTTGGGAACGAATGTTTTAGAATAAGTTGCACTAGGTTAGTACGGTTTGAAAAGGGCGAATTCAGTCATTTTATTGGCTGATGCGTAAGGCTTGCCGTGAGACGCTATTGGATCCCGGCCAAAACCATAGCCTAGCAGTTGACAAATAGATTTTATCTGGGCTGGTCGCTTTCGAGATGGTATAATACAACACCATATTATGTTTTCTCTGTGTCTCAGGTACGACTATAAACCATTTCAAATGTTGTGGCCGTGGCTAGTGATGCGAAAGAGACGAATATCAGAGTATTTGTATGAGAAATGTGAAAGTGAGATTAGAATTTCATTGAGGCGTTATACTGAATTTTGTTTTCTGTCAGACTGACATGCCTAACACACTGAATACGTTACCATGCCTATCGTTGCGTCTGCTATGAGAATTCTGCTGTATGCTTGATGCATGTATGCCACTCTCAGTGCATATTTGCACTCTTTATGCTCTGTAGAACTTCCCTATGGAGGGACATCATTGCACATTCACAATCTGTAGAAACGTTTTGAGAGTCTACGTTTTATCACTCTTGTGATCATAATGTGTGATTTGACATGTAATATTTTCCCTGAAAATGCTGAGAATATTTAAAGGAGTAATATGTTCGTTTTATGAGTACCATCTCATTTGAGAAGAAAGACGCTTTATTATATTCATATGTTTACTGGACGTGCATTTCACGCCAGAATTACACAATTCCTGTGATGACTGGTGACTATTTTACGTTCACGAGAATTGCTAAAAGCACTCTTATAATGCAATTTATCTCTGAAGTTGGTGCACTTGTTCCTTTGCAACATTGGTTGGGTTTACGAACTGCGTTCAGAAAACCCCTGTTCCTAATGGTCAGGGGAAAGGACAATATGTGTTCGAAACTTTGTCTAATTTTGATGAATATATATCTGACGGCTCATGCAATGATTCATGGGAGGATTCTATGTTTTCATATGTGTTTTGTTTCACACGTGAATGTTGCTTATTAGATATTGCCTTGCCTGCTCTGGAAGAAATACTCATGTCACCCAGTAGAGTAAGAGCAAATAACTTGGTGGTGATGGGGATGGCACTTGTGAACCGAGTCTAGTCTGAGAGAGGAGTGACTGGCTTTGTTGTATGAGTGTGGATGGGATAGGCCATCCATGTACCAAAGTACCACCGATAGGGATTGGTGATTGGTCTGGTCAGTGGTTATTAGCCATTGATCAAGTGATATTATATATTGCATATTGCAGTTGTAATTGATGCTTGTCTCTTATCTATTTCGTGATGCCTGTCTCATCATATCTGTCTCATGAGGCCTGTCTCATCATGTCTGTCTCATGATGCTTGTCTCATCATGTTTGTCTCATGATGCTTGTCTCATGATGCCTGTCTCATCATATCTGTCTCATCATGCTTATCTCATCATGCTTGTCTCATCATATCTGTCTTATGATGCTTGTCTCATCACGCTTGTCTCATGATGCTTGTCTGACGGTGCTTGTCTCATGATGCTTGTCTCATCATTTCTGCCTTATGATGCTTGTTTCACCATGCTTGTCTCATCATGCTTGTCTCATGATGCCTGTCTCATCATGTCTGCCTTATGACACTTGTCTCACCATACTTGTCTCATCATGCTTGTCTCATGATGCCTGTCTTATGATATCTGTCTTATGATGTCTGTCTCATGATGCCTAGGTCTCATGTTGTCCAGCTGGGTCTAATGAGAGTTTTGACATATCTAGTCGAGTATGTTATCATGCCGGTTGGTTGTATAATAATGTCCCTGACTCAGCAGGAGGGCTCAGTATCAATCATGAATAGGGTGAACAATGAGAAGATATCACCCACAGTCCATCCGAGTGGATTACACTCCATCACCAGTACGAGAGGATTGGTGCACGAGTAACACCCTCCCTTCTCCTCTCCATTTCCTTTAGTTTCCTTTTGTGTTTGTTGATATGACATTTGATTTTAGTACAAATGTATAGCAAAGTCTTTTTTGTATTTTGCATCAGCAGAGAAGGGGATGATGGAGTGGCCTTATAGTTGGGACAACCAAATGGGAGTTCCAGCTTTAAATCTTCAACTCCTTATTTGTGGAGAATCCAGGGATTACCACAGAATCTATAGGTTGGATTTACTAGCCTAAACCCTCATCACATTATATGCCTTTGCTGATAGCAACTGAGAGAGTCTGTTCTCTGAACACGAACACAGGGATGGTCAACATTGTTAAAGGACTCCCTGGCCTCAATTTGCCTCAAGCAGGCCCACGGACAGTGAAAGACTGTGTATCTATGGAAACTCCCATATTATTCCTAGAACCCGGATTATCGGCATTTCTTTGGAATTTTCTAACCCTGGTCATTAATAGCTGTGGCTTATTTTGGAGGAAGAGGATTTTGAGTGATTCGTTTATTCAAATTGGATTACTAGTTGCAGTCCAGAACCGAGTGGTTTAGCTTTTATTCCCAGGTTGAAATTTGGTTGGGATGAATTTGCGTTGTAGAATGCCGTAGAATGTTTGATCTATGTCCCAAACCACTTGTTGGCCTTCAGAACGTCGTGGTCAACACGTACAGAGATTTTTTCCTTCCTGCTGAAGAGAAGAGTGGATACTCAACTTGTTGAATGATCCCAGGAGCCGGCTTCAACAGGCAGTCCCGTCATCACAAAGGATTCATTATAGTTTTATTCCTTCAAATACTGTGTCACATGAGAGAGTTAACTTGATGAGGGTATATCAAGAAGAAAGCTGTTACCTGGAAACTTTAATTAACAGTGCTTATTGGTGGCTGCGAGATTGTAGTGAACCAGGGCAGTGTGTCCGAACTTGTATTTTGCCCTGAGGAAGTAACTCTTTCTCCAGTGTCAACTGAACAACTGAAGGAGATAGTATATAGTTTAGTTTAGAATTGTTGTTGACGAGGAGTTTTAGAGATGCGGGTAATGTTGTTGATAATGGGGGGGGGGGGGGGGGAGAAGAGAGGCTGTTGGTTGGGGTGAAGTATTTGAGTTTTTTTCCCACTGATTGTGTAGTCTATGCATATGAAATGGTGAAGTGTATATGATGTCACTAAGTGGAACCTTGATCTTCACTAGACCCCTCCAGTTTGATCAATATAAGGGTGGTGTTAAAATTGGTTGTTGAGTACATTTCATTGTGAATGTCTTGTTCAGCTGTTGCTGAGTACATGAGCAGGGAATGCGGATACAAATCGGCCGATATAGCTGGAACCTGATAAATATATATGTAAGAGGGGAATCTTACATAAGCAGCGAGAGTTGGGACTGGTTGAAAGGTTCAGTGGACACTCCAGATACCAGGTATATGATATGTGGTGACTTCAACGCCCGCGCCAAGGAATGGGACAGGTCGGGAGAGAACAGACTGCTCTTGCTGAGGCCTTGCTTGAGACGGATGTTGTCTGTATAAATGACGGGACACCAACTAGGCTAGTAATGAGACCGGGGGACCCTGACACGGCCATCGTCCTGGCGCTTGTATCCCAAGAGGCAGCATCAGATATAAAATGGAGCATCCTTGGAGACCATGGAAGTGACCACCTCCCCTGTTCTGTGCTGATACCTAAGTCCAGCACAGTTAGGGCTATAAGAGCTCGCAGGGCATTCAGTTATGATCGCGACCACTCTTCGCTCTTGGGGCGCCTAAGATCATAGGGAAGATCTAAACCAACAAGAAGAATCTTTACTCAACCACCATGGTGGACACCAGAGGTTGAGAATTCATGGAGAGAAAAGAAGGTGGCCATAAGGAATTGGCAGAGGGTGCGGAGAGCAACCAATTCAGTTGACACAGAATTGGAAGAGGCTGAAAGGTATAAAAAAGTAAAGGTGCAGGATTTCAAACTCCAGGCAGAAAAGGCAAAGAGGATTAAGTGGGAACAGTTTATCAATGAAGTCGGTGGGGATGTGACATTGGGAAAATTCTGGAGGCTGCACCGGCAGATGAAGAGACAGGTGATGCCTGGTACACATGGTGCCATTTATGATGATAACAACCGACCTATGACGACTGACAAGGACAAAGGGGAGGCTTTACTTGCGCGATTTTTAAAACAGACGGATCAGCAAGATAGGGCTATTAGAGATAACGTAAGAGAAACCTTGTCACGGGTCACTATGAAGGAGGACTGTGAGATTAAAGTGGAGGACATTAAACGGGTACTGAAGCGGGCTAGAGACACTGCGCCAGGTCCAGATGGGGTGAGATACTCCCATATGAGGAACATAAATGATGGGGACTTGGAGGAGATGGCTCTTTGTTTCAACCTAAGCATCAATACGGCGGAAATACCCCACGATTGGCTGCATAGCTACCTGGTCCCACTCCCAAAGCCAGGTAAGGACCACTCCAGACTTAATGGATACCGAATCATAACACGTATGGCAAAGTCCTCGAAAAGATAGTAGCACGCAGGGGCCAGCAACATTTGGAAAGTCGGAATCTGCTTCCCCAAGGACTCGGGAGCTACCGGCCGGGAAAGGACACCTGGGCCAATGCTGCAACTTTTGCATTTGATGTCTACGAGGGCTTCCAGGATAAACAGGAGACAGTGGCGGTAGCTCTTGACCTGGAGGATGCGTATAACAGGGTTAGATATGATCGGTTAATACTCACACTATTGGACATGGAGGTCTGCCCTTGCCTTGTTAGATGGGTTGCGGCGATCCTTTATGAGCGTAAGGTTGCACTGCTCATGAGTATCTGGACTTCTGACCCCTGTACTATTACATCTAGGTTGCCGCAGGGATCTGCCTTGTCCCAGGTGCTCTTTAATATCTACATCAGCAAAATCGCAGCTATTGAGACACCAGGTGTGGGTAGAATCTTGACATTTGCAGATGATGTGCTGGTGTACAGAAAGGGCAGAGACAGGACCAGTTTGGCGAAAGACGTACAGGTGGCGGTAAACAAGGTGATGGAGTGGTGCAGCGACGCAGGGGCCATTTTAAACCCAGACAAGGCATCGGTTATGTGGTACTCCCTGGATAACCGGATCGTCAAGGCAGACGTCCCAGGTATTATGTTGAATGGATGTAGTCTTAGTCGAGAGAGTAAACTGAAGTACTTGGGTATCACCTTTGACAGGTGTTTGTCTTTTAAGGATCATGTGGAGGATTTGGTGGTGAAGGCTGGTAGGGGACTTAATGCATTGAGGGCTATGGCAGCAACCGGGGTAGATCAGAGGATGTTGTACATGTTCTTTCAGCAGTTAATAATTTCTGTCATTGAGTATGGTTTGGGGCTGTTGACAGTATCAAAAAGCCAGCTTGAAAGGTTGGAGCGCATACAGAATGCCGCCATGCGGTTAATCCTGGGGTGCACAAAGGACACACCAATTATCTGCATGAGGCATATCCTGGCGCTGCCTACAATGACTGATAAACATAGGGTCCTTCAGGTCAAATGGTACCTGAGAGTTGCCGCAGACAGGGATCACCTGCTGCATGCAGCAATGGAAATGGTTAAGGGTCATAGACTAAGACGAGGCAGGTCCTGGATGGCATAGGCAGAACTTTCTATAAGTAAGGTGTGTGATCTAGAGACCATCAATCGTGAAAGAGAGTGGGTTGAAGTTCCGGATAACATGACGGACTGGCACAATGTAATAATAACACTGGGTCGTGAGATCAGAGAATGGGCAGCGGGTCGCACTGACTTTGAAGTGCAACAGCTAATCCAGAGCAACACATATCAAGGTGACATAGTCATCTACACCGATGGGTCAGTGGTGAGAAACAGACGTAGTTGCTGGGGCTTTATTGCAAAGGCTAATGGGCTAGTCTTGAAAAAGGAGAGCCTGGCATATGAGACTACGACCTCCAACATGAGAATGGAGGTGGAGGCAGTAACGGCGGCATTCCGGTGGCTAGAGGTGGCTACTGCAACACACGTTGTATTCATTACGGATTCAAAGAGTATGCTTAGCAAGGTGGAGAAAGGATTGTTTCGTGTGGAATGGCTCTCGTCGCTTCAGAGGTCACAGATTGTGAAAATTGTATGGATATTTTGCCCTGGCCATGCGGATGTACGGGGGAATGAACAGGCTGATAGGCTAGCAGGGAATGCACCTCTTGGTTGTATCTTGCTTATGGACAAGGGGGAGGTGGTCGTGCGCTTGTGGGACCAGGTGGAGAAGGCGGAGGAACAGATTGATAACCCATATGTGGAAAGAATGAGATTGCGGGGGATCGGCAGGGGTTCTGGATCTCAAAATTGAGAGGGAAGACCAGGATAACTTTTAATCAGTATGACTCTTCGCTGGCTGTTGAACGAGGGGACTGAGCACGTATGGGAATGTCCTGAGTGTAGTGATGTCGGTCCTTAACTCAACTCAACTGAGTACATTTCATGGTGAATGTCTTGTTCAACTGTTGTTGAGTACATTTCATTGAGAATGTCTTATTCAGCTGGTGTAGAGTACATTTCATTGAAATGTCTTGTTCGGCTGTTGTTGAGTACAGTTCATTTTTGATGTTTTGTCAACTATTGTTGAGTCCAATTGAAATGTGTCACTTTTGATACATATAATATATGAGATCTATATGAGGTTGGCTGAGAGCACACAGTCAACATTATTAAAGAGGGAAAAAATTCCTCTGTTGCTGTGGCGAATTGCCAAGATCTCTGGAAGCCTTATGGAGGAACCTTTTGTTTTTCTAATTCTGTGTAGGAACTTAAACTTTAAGTCTAATGTTCTCACAGTGGGTGTTCTTGAGCCATGTTATATTGTTCCTCTGAAGGACTGTTCGGGAATGATTGTCCATTCCATTAGGGATGCCCTTAGACAACCTGTCATATCAAACCCTTATCATATCTATCTATCATATATAGATATACAATATACAACCTCTTAAGTGGCTGTATTGTTCAGTCTATTTAGAGTTGTCATATTACCACCAACAGGTGGGATATTACATTATCCCCCCCCCCCCCCCAAACCGCACACGTCTTCAATGTCTGGGTACCCACCTTGAGTACACTTTCTTAAATTTCAATCGAACATGCATTATGCTGTATGCTGAACCATGTGAGCGCCCTATTGCAGATGCTACAGAGTCTATCGTTACTCACCTGTCACCTTTAATCATCTCCTCCACCTGCTGCACGGATGCTTCTGTTGCAATCTCAACAGGACGACCAGATCGGATTTCATCAACAATTTTAGATCGTCCTTGAGAAACTTTTTCTACCCAGCTATGCGCCCTTTTCGGGACAAACATTTGTCAGCATAAACAGGAAGCATTCCCTTATGAATGTCCTTTGCAGGCAGTCCTTTTGCCCACAAAAACGCTTAGCAGCACGTTACTCTTTGGTTGTACACTCGTTAAGTACGGTCGCCATTTTGTTTATGGGCTTCGTATGCGCATGAGACACTTAGCGCCACCTGACGAACGGGAATATAAAGTTCGATGGTGCTGTCACCTAATGACACCTGTAGAAAACACCAACTACATTTATCTGCCATCCCACAGAACTGTGTGACTTACTTATTGACTCGCCCTCGTATTAATGAATACATACCATGCCTTTGAAATGGGTGATTATTTTGTGATCAGAGTGGCCAAAACTCATCTCCAGTCTCTTTTTTGTTTTGTTTTGGTTATTGAGTTTAATAGATATTTCAGTTTCATTCTCAGTGTTCCATTTATTCTTTGAGTGTTCATGTTATTGTCTGTTAACTATTAATTCACCCTAGACATTAATTATTTATCTGAGAGCAGATTGCCAGGGAAACTCCACTAGTTTATTATTATTCAAGGAAATCGTTTCCTTGTTGACCTTGGGGACTTCCTTGGCACTCCCGGACTTTATTGATAGCCTCAAGTAATTAAGCCATCGAAGACTACTAAAATTATAATGGGCCAGGAGCACATTGGGAAATGTGGGTAAAAGAGGAAAGAGGAATTGTATTCCTCGATCTCTTAGAGATTTCCCAAGTTATATGACAATATGCAACAATAAGAAAGAGCCAAAAAGCTTTTTCGGTCATGTGATGAGAAGACATGCATTAGAGAACATCGTGGCAACTGGAAAGATCGAGGGGAAGAGAGGCAGAGGCAGACCAAGAGAAATTATGCTGGATGGATTAGGACGGTGGCATGGAGGAATATCATCAAGAGGTGAGAGAAGTGGCTGGGGGTTCATAGCCAAAGCTAATGGTCGATTTTTGGGGCAGGGGGCAGGAGAGCCTGGCATATGATACCACAACATCCAGCTTAAGAATGGAGGTGGAGGCAGTCACTGCGGCTCTCCGCTGGATGGAGAATACGAGACACACAGACATCGTGATTGTAACTGACTCAGAAAGCATGCTGACAAGGGTGAGGACGGGCAGGCTTCGTGCGGAGTGGCTTGCTTCGCTTCAGAGGTCACGGGTGACAAGCATCGCCTGGATCTTTTCTCCGGGGCATGCCGGTGTGCTGGGAAATGAACAGACGGACAGATTGGCTGGCTCTGCACAACTTGGTGGAGTATTGATACATGACAAGGCAGACGTGGTTGCGGCCTTGTGGGAGCACGTGTACACCTCGGAGGAGCAAATGGATTACCATGGTCTGGCAAGAATGAGACAGCGAGGAGTGACGAGGGGATCTGGCCGACGCTCAACGCTCAGAAGAAAGGCGAGATGGACTTATAATCAGATTGCTACTGGTACTATTAGTGTTGGAACTCTTCGCTGGCTGCTGAGGATGGGGACGGAGCACTTATGGGAATGCCCCGAATGTTGTGATATCGATTCCTAAATCAATCAATCAATCAATCAATCAATCATCAGCAGAGTTGATCCAGAACACCAAAGACCGAGATCTGTGGAGAGCCATGAACGCCTACGCCAGCTTTGATGATGATGCATTCTTTCTGGATATTCAGTTGGTAGAACCGTTAAATTTGGAAACTTCAGATGTTCGCGCACTCAGACGCAGTAGTTTTCTTGCCATTGTTGCTGTTGGTTAATGGTTAATGCAGCTATGATGGGATCTTATGATCTCGGTATCCACAGTCATTGAATCTGTGCGAATTCGTCTCCAGCGTTGCATGTCATAATACAAACGTGGATAGAGTATTGTCTCTCGTCAATGTGTAATGGACAGAGTATTGTCTCTCGTCAATGTGTAATGGACAGAGTATTGTCTCTCGTCAATGTAAAATGGACAGAGTATTGTCTCTCGTCAATGTGTAATGGACAGAGTATTTTCACTCGTGAATGTGCAGAGGACAGAGGAACGAAATCGTCTCAGTCGGGTCAAAGTTCAAGTTAATGTAAAAAAGAATGGAAAAGGTAGTCTCAAGGTAGAGTTGCTGTAGGGGTGTGAAGAATTAGACTTTCACATATTCTAGGCCACGGCAGATGAGATGGGATGGCCAGTTCCCTGCCTCGTCGTTATACCTTGCCATACAGTCCCTAGAAAATTGTCTTCAATAATTAAAAGTGTATTTAATTATCGAATGAGTTGCTTCGAGTTTTATGATTACGTCAATCAGAGGCAAAAATGTGTCTTCAGGACTTCAGACAAATATATGTAGCTAATGCACTAGTGAGTCAAGACCACTCAGGTAAAAACTCAGAACGTTTCAACAGACGCCAAATTAAGTTGAAGGTGTGATTTCTTTTCTTAATAATGTTCTCATTATTATTAATGTAAATAGTGACAATACTAATTTTTGTAACGTCACTGATACTGATACTTCTTGTGCTTAAGAGAAATGTCCCGGTTTCTCAGTAACACATTCTGGCAACCCTAACTAGTTTCAAACACGTTTACATCTGCACAGTTTTACGAACACGGGAACCATACCTGTGAGAGATACGGGGTCGTAAGTAAAAATGAAATAAAACAAAAAGAAGCCAGCAAAAAATGAATCCTCTTGAAGAAAGTAATGACCACTTTTGGTAGGCTGGGCCAGACATTTTCCCAGATCATGAGAACATGAAGACTCTGCAAGCAAATCAAACACATGGTCATGTTTTAACCTGTTGAAGGTGTGATTATACATTATTGTTGCACATGTAACCTGGTATCTCGTTTACAAAACTAGAACAAGTTCCCGAGCATTTATACACAGACTACCTGTTTTTTAATTTTTATTTTGGTGTGTAAAACTTACGATTCCACTTTTCGCTTTGACTGATTTACTCTTTTAATGTCAGCAACATCGAATAATTAACATGAGAGGACATCACATACGTCTGACTAAGAATTATCATAAATTACAATAAGAAAAACAGGAAGAACAATGTAGGTTTTTAAAGGGTAAGAGTTACAACAAATACTGTGTATTTGCTGAATATAGAGCGTTCAATAGAAGCATACAGAGACTTGCATCTTTGCTTCGTTGACAACATACAGGCTGTCAACATGATAAAGATGCTTGCAAATTTACAAAATGACGGGAAATATTTAGACTTGTAAAGAACATATATTAAAAACAATATGCTGCCATAAAATTGGTAATGAAGTATGTCAAAACCAAAGAAATATGCCACAAAATATGAGAAATTACAATGACGTGAGAAGAATAGCCGTCGGAGGACATAACATCAACAATATATGAAATGCAATTAATACAATATTAATTGCAGACAATGAGTTGTTTGCAACATTTAGTGGGTGTTGTTATTTTACACAGTGAACAAATAGGGTTAGAGTTAAATTATACTAGAACAGAAATTATGGTTATCTCCAAGAATAAATAAATATCCACAATGTAATATCTTATTAAATGAGAACATTCTTAAACAGGTAAATCGGTACAATTACGCATCTTGAAAAATCATAACATTTGAGGGAAGATGCCTTGTTAAGATGAGAACAAAAATCGCCATGGCAGAAGTAGCCTGCGTAAGATGGACAAGACACTCATCAATTAAAACAAAAACTGTCAACTGCAGTAAGAAAACGTGTTAAAGTGCTACATAGAACCCACACTGTTGTATGCATGTGAAACATATGTAGGAGACAAGCGGAGAAACATATAGTAGTCGTTAGATTATCCTCACTGCACAGGGAACATTCAATCCATAGTGCTAAAATCTCCTCCTCAGTACCTCCCTCAGCGTGTAGCGGCCGATGACAACACTTCTGTTTTGGTTTTTCTGTTCTTCAGCCCCCTTCGCAGGGCTTCTGTCTGGTTTCACCCTTTTTTATTTATGTTCTTGCAGTCAGGTACAGGTTACAGATTCGCAGTGGTCTCTTCATTAGTTTAATCGCCGTGCAACTCTGACGGCATTCAATATATCAACCCGGATCATTACTCGTGCACTTCCACACTAACCCGAATAGCAAGCCTATCAGCTTGCCCACTTTCTCTTACACACGCGTGGCCTGGTTAAAAAAAAATAATAATCAGATTTTGATCAGGTTTGATGTAATCAGAGACTCCGCCCACTATCTTCGAGCCCAGCTTATCTCGATCATCACGAGCATATGCATTGAGTCGCTGAGAAGCCGGCCTGGGTGACAGTTTGTTCCTCCAACTAGATTATAGTTTTAGTTACTGCCATGACCTCCATAGTCAGGATAATTGTTGTCCCACTGAAGGCACCGCAGTCTTCCTCCACATTTCTCCTTTCGATATGAGTCGCAAAAGCCCGTGAGCTCTTTACTTGTCGAACAACTAACTCATCTGTGTAGATGATTATCTCACCCTCAGTAGAATTCTCAAAAATCAAGGCCTGAATTTCTGTCTTCACATCTATCGGGTTTTGTTGGCTGCAAACACCCCCCCCCCCCCTTCCGCGCGCTTAGTTGACGCTTGCATCCATTCTTCCATTATCCTCATCGCAGCCATGCCCTGCCCCCTGCCCAAGTTATCAAGACCACATAGTTTATGTGCTCGGACAAAGCTAAACTTCTTCTATCAAATATCACTCCCAGCTACTTTATTGCAGGACTTCTTTCTTTAATCTCCGAGGGTAAACTTACAGTTGGTGTTGAGGGTTGACAGTACAGTTACTGAGCTAGAACCATGTCACGCCTGCTTTCGTTGGATTGATCAGTGCATCCACCTTCTCGCACCATGTGGTTATGCGGTTATGTTCAGTCTGAAGTTCTCCAGCAACCTGCTCCCTTATTTGCCCTGACCATACACTAAAACATCACTGGTATATGACAGTGTCCTTACCCGTGCTGTGGCGTACTCGACTGTGATTATCACAGCGCAGGCGTTGAATGGCACATTAGATGCGGGTGAACCGTGTGGCAAAGCGGGGCGTATGGTTGTTTGTTCAGAGATTCAACTGTTACATGTGAAAACTACCTTCCGCAGTAAGAGGTTCGCAGAGATCCAGTTGAGGAGAATGGGCTGATATTGAGTTCAATAAGCTGCATTATTAAGAAATGCAAGAGAACTCTGCTGTATGCATTCTCAAGGTCAATAGCAGCTGCAGATGTCTCAATATCCGAGTGGAATCCCTCATATACATCCTAGGCAAAAACTGCCGTATTTCCCCGTATCTCTATTTGGTCGGTATACTCCAAGGCCAGAGGGACAGAGACCACGCACCTCAAGCTAGCAGGATATTTTCCTAGGTATTATTTTGTCCACGAGCTTGCCTGTCGTATGCCACACGCTATGGTATCAAGGAACTGTGTGTTCACTCCTCATCGATTACTCCGCTCTTAACGCTGTTATAATTTCTTGCCAGTTCCGCCAACTCCATCTCGGAACACTTATCAACATCTTCATATGGTATGTGATGTAGGGTAAAGGGATAGTACCTCACGGTTAGTGGCAGCCATATCCCAAGGGATAGACCAGGACCCTATTTGGTTCCCATCTATTTACCTAGCTCATGTATGGCTTTTTAGCACTGAGCTAGATCTGGTGGGATCATCAATTTTCAGAATAGGGATATCAGGATTCACTTCGGGGTCGGTCGACAAGTGTGTTCGCAGCAAGATATACCCAAAGCTGCATGTCATTGTCTTTGCAAACTGTCCCCCAGAAACATGAAAGATGAGAGCAGACAGATGAAACATACACAAGATAAGAAGAGTAGCACAAAATATAGATATACACTCCGACGACAGTGAAGCCCCCCCCCCCCCCCCCCGATCCCAGAAACATTTATTGCACCCATCGATCGGTCTAGTAGTCCACCACACACTCAGCCGGAAGTGATCGACAACTCATTCAATTTATATGATGACTTTTTTCAATAAATACATTACACAATAGCACTTGCTTGCCTTCTACTTGCTAAAGCAATTATATACCGGTATCTGTAATTAATAAATGCAGTGGCCCTTTTCACGGCCCCCAAAACGTTACAGTTAGCATTCTTCGATTGCACGTAGTTTTTCACGCCACACAGATGACCCTACCCCATACACAAGTTGCACAATATATCAACACACTATGGAATCTTCCTGCCGTCACGTTGTTTCCCTGGAACTCCCGGAATTCCTTTTTTTATGTGTGTGTGAATTAAACATGAAGTACCTCAGATAATTATCAGATAGAACTGATACACGGTCACAAAGCATAGATACAAAGTCCAGTTGTTCATTTATCATGCAAATACAACAGAGTTAAGTTAACAAAGATGAACTAAACATGGTTACCAAATGTTGAATGCTGACAAGCATGTAGGTGGCATACAGAAGCAATGCCATGACTGGGGACAACTGATGCTTGCTGAACGTGTGAGGTATAGCCACAAACAGATACGACATGCCTGTGTACAAGATAAACATATTAACAACACCTGTGCGTGAGTCATTATTCAACGAGAACAAACTATAAATGCTGCACCACTAACTTTGAAATCTGCACTTCATTCAAGTCTCCCTTCTATTTCTGAAAGAGTTGAGTTGAGCTAAGAACCGACATCACTGCACTCAAGATATTCGCGTACGCGCTCAGCCCCCTCGTTCAACAGCCAGCGAAGAGTCATACTACTAATCGTTCCCACTGCTATCTGATTATTTTATTTCTGAAAGAACTTTTTAGGAACACATTGTTATTCTTAAATCGCAAGTGTTCACAATGTTCAGTAATTGTTATGACAAATCTTCATGAACACCATGGTCGTTGGCAATTCAATGATTTCTCATTGTTAATGTAAATAATAAAGACACAAACAATGTGCAATATATGCCCGGCAATAAATTGTACAATATATTGCTTTTGCCTTCATTGTTCAAGTGCATTATCTGTAGAATGAAGGTACTTGAAATGATATGTTTTCATTGGCATGTAACTACATATGTAGAGAGCTATCATGATACCCTGCCAACACTGCCGCTGATTCCTGACACTGTTGCGTGTTCATCAATGACGTTTTGTCTTTAATTGTAAAATCTCCATAATCATGCATAGGCCAGACGTCCGGCAAAGAGAGGACATGTCCTCCTTTTTAGCCTAATGTCCTCCGTCCGGCAGACAAAGCTAAAAACCTTTAAA
Organism: Cepaea hortensis; assembly: GCA_963921405.1. Classification (NCBI taxonomy): domain Eukaryota; kingdom Metazoa; phylum Mollusca; class Gastropoda; order Stylommatophora; family Helicidae; genus Cepaea; species Cepaea hortensis. The sequence goes on along the minus strand of OY992877.1, from coordinate 122,025,694 downwards.
ATGTCCGGCTTTTTAAATATTTTATGTTATCATTTTTTTTAATGTATTGTTGTTACAACTAACAATGTATCTAAACTCTACCACATGTTTACATTCTTTATTAAAACCCATTGCTTAATAATATTTATTTAATTTTCCTATTTATACCAAATGTGAAACACCAATTATTTGTATAATTTGAGTCTAACTGTTGCTCTATTCGAAACACTAACAATGCTGTAGTCTCTGTGGTCAAAATGTTAATGTTATTTCCGGTTCCGGTAGCAGGGACGCCACTTAAATTTTTTTTTTTTATTTGTAATTTTTGCCGTCTATGTTAAAAATGGCTTCTACAAAGAGAAAATGCAAATTCTCGAACACTGTGAAAAATATGTTTCCATGCTTCGTTTAAGGACGCAACGAGAATGAGGCAAAGTGTACGATTTGCGATAGTTACTTGTCCGTTGCCAACAAAGGAACTACTGACTTGGAGGGCCCACTGTGGATGAATTGGATACAACTTTAAGTGGTATTTCATGTTCCGGTCTTTCGACAGATGCTAGCAATCTCAGAAAATATTTCCGATCGTTGTTCAGTACTTTGACTGGAAAGCAGGTGGAATCCAAACTTAGATTCTCGAGTTAGACAACACACCAAATGAAACCTCAGAAACTATATTTCAGTATAATTTGAGAACACTCCAAAAACATGATTTGTACTCCAAATGTGTTGCTTTTGCTGGTGACAATGTTAGTGTGAATTTTGGAGGCATTAACAGAAGAGAAGGTAGAAATGTGTTCTCGCATTTGAAGGAACCCTTGAGCAGGCCATTAGTAGGCTTTGGATGTTCTGCTCATGTTCTGCACAACTGCATCCAGCACGGCGCAGATGTAATACAGATTGACGTTGAATCTATTGTCTTGAAGATATTCAGTTACTTTTCTATATACACTGTCAGAACAGAAACTTTAAAGGATTTTTGTGACTATGTCAACATTAACTATCAACAACTACTCTGTCACTCTAAAACTAGATGGCTCTGTTTGTTTCCAGATGTTGAGAGGCTGTTGAGGCTGTTTACTGCTTTGAAAGAATATTTTCTTTCTGTAAACCAACCACCTACTATGATAAAAAAATGTATTGGCAGCTATTGTAATAAAATTGTACTGATTGTGGGTTTAATCCGGAACGATTTAAATGAAACATTCAATATGTCCTCCTTTTTATCTTATTATGTCCTCCTTTTTGTCTTATTATGTTCTCCTTTCGGTGCCCACGTATCTGGCAACCCTAACAATGCATACACTCTCCACTGACTCAGACAGCTGTTTCTAAACTGAACCATCATTCTTCTGTAGATTTCAGAACGTTTCACGCCTTCAGACAAAAAAAAAAAAGCACGCACGCACGCACGCACGCACACACACACACACACACACACACACACACACACACATTCACACACACACAACACGTAACACAACGTGTTCAAAGGGGCAAGTCGATAGCAGCCATTTTGTAATCTTTATTGCTCATGCGCAAACTGCTCTGTCCTCACGCCCTCTACAAAGGTGTTGCTTAAGAGCGAGTTTGTGTCCTGAAATAGGATGCTCCGTTGTTCATATTCTTCCATGCATTTTGTAATAAAATTCCCGTTACTTAATGACTCTTTCTCGTTTATTAACTAGGCATATTGGTGAATCTGCTGTGTTTCTCTTTGCAGGACCTCCGTCAACCTTCTTTGTTATAATGCACATGGGCATGGCCTGATGCAGTTGAGTTAGCATGTCATGTTTATAGAGTAAGTTGATTGGTATATGATCAGTTAAATAAATATGTTTGAAGTTAGCATACCCGGTTTGATTCCAACTTCATATTCCAAGCTCCCGCCAGGATAGGCAGGATCAATGTAGGGCGCTAGCATGACAAGCAACAGGTGAGGCACTACACAGTATAGCGACAGTAATAAGACCAGCATGCTGCAGTAGAAAGCACATGAAAATAATTATACGCAATACTCCACATACGGAATACACCGTATACGTAACACCCCGTATATTTAATATCCCATATACTTAAAACAATATATATTTAATACGCCATATACTTAATTCTCCATATATTTAATACCCCATATAGGTAATATGTTATAACCCATAATGATTATGTCACAAATATGCACATGCTTCCCTTTATTCCCCATTTTATATTTAACACCCCATATAGGTAATATGTTATAACCCATAATCATTATGTCACAAATATGCACATGTTGCCCTTTATCCCCCAGTGGAACAAAGACCCACAACCGGTCTCTTGCAGTTCCCCCCGTATCTCCCCCTCCCATGTTATCCATCCATCATGTACCATGCCGATAAGCGTGGGCGGTCATGTTCTGCCATCTCACTCAATCACCAGAGTCGTGGATCAGCTCCGTGTTCCTGTCTCGACCATGCCACGTGGCCGAGCCATCCAGGTATTGACTTCTTGATCTTCCCCTTGGTCTCTTTCCTTCAATCTCGCCAGTTGTCACCAAGTTCTCAAATTCATTTTTTCTCATAACATGCCCAACAATTTTTGACTGTCTACGTCTGACTCTAATCAGTTTACGATCTTCATTTGTTTCTTGAAGGACTTGTTCATTGGTTTTTCTGTGTTTCCATGGTATTCTTTGCATTTTCCTCAGAAACCACATTTCCACAGCCATCAGCTGTTTTTCAGCTTGACTGATGATTGTCCATGCTTCTCATCCATACAAAAGTATAGTTCTATGTAGCACTTCAACACTCTTTTTCTCGTTTCAATTGATATTTTTTTTTATTGGCCAGTATGTTTTTCATCTTGCAAAAAGCTACCTTCGCAATAGCAATTCTTGTTCTAATCTCTTCAAGACGTCTCCCATCAGATGTTATGACTGTGCCGAGATAGCTGTATCGATTCACTTGCTTAAGAATATTCCCATTTACTCGTCTATCACATTGTGGTATTTCCTTCTTCCCTATGACGACCATAATCTGTGTCTTCTTATTATTGAGTTCTAACCCTAGTGGAGCGGCTGGCTGAGGGGCTAGAATGCCGGATTCTCCTTCGGGAGACCCGGGTTCGAACCCTCGGGAAGGCGTAGAGTTTTTTCTGTCCGGAGCAAAAATAAAAATCTAACCTGCACAGTTCGCGGCGACTGCACTAGCCATGCTTTCTTATTTCCTCAGGCTCAAGACCCCCCTATCCTACACCGCAAGGTACTATCGGCAGTAAATGACAGTTTTAACCCTAGTTGTTCACTGTGTGCAACAGCCGCATCTACTACATTTTGCAGGTCCTGTTCATTGTCTGCAATCAAGACTTTATCATCTGCATATCTAATGTTATTGATGTATCATCCCCCAATGTTGATTCCTTCCATATCTTCTATATTTCTGAAAATATTTTTACTGTACACAGGGGAAAAAAATCTGGAGACATTACACATCCCTGTCTCACACCTCTCACACCTCTTTTAATAGGCTGATATTGACCTACATCGTTATCAATTCTGATGGCTGCTTGCTGTGTCCAGTACATGTTTTTTACAAATCTAAGGTCTTTTCCATCAATTTGTAGATATTCAAGCATCCTTATCATGTCGACATGTCTCACTCTATCGAAAGCCTTTGTGTAGTCAATAAAGCAAAGACATAGATCTTTGTTTACTTCTATAGAACGTTCAATTACTGTTCTCAGTATATACACAGCATTTACTGTGCCCTTGTCTTCTGCAAACCCACATTGTTCTTCTCCTATTTCGGGTTGTATTTTCTTCTTAACTCTTTGCATGATAATTCTCAGCAGAATCTTCGTGATGTGGCTCATTTTACTAATTGTTCGATGTTGATCGCATTCCAAGGATCTTGATTTCTTCGGGATTGCAATATATATAGAACTAGCTGATCCGGCCCGGCTTCGCCCAGTCCATGGTGGGGAGCATCTCATTTAATTCATATAAGTAGTCATATAAGTTCCCGTTCCCGTTACCGACTATCTGTCTGTCTGTCTGTCTGTCTGTCTGTCTGCCTGTCTGTCTGTCTGTCTGTCTGTCTGTCTGTCTGACCCGGCCCGGCATCGCCCAGCTCCTGGTGTGGAGCATCTCATTTAATTCATATAAGTAGTCATATAAGCTCACGTTCCCGTTCCCGACTATCTATCTGTCTGTCTGTCTGTCTATCTGTCTGTCTGTCTGTCTGATCCGGCCCGGCTTCGCCCAGCCCCTGATGGGGAGCATCTTATTTAATTCATATAAGTAGTCATATAAGTTCCCGTTCCCGACTGTCTGTCTGTCTGTCTGTCTGTCTGTCTGTCTGTCTGTCTGTCTGTCTGTCTGTCTGTCTGTCTGTCTGTCTGTCTGTCTGTCTGTCTGTCTGTCTAATCATTTATTGGTTGCAGTTAGAACAACCTTAGATAAACGAAGACCAACTTACAAAAAGCATTAGAAAGAGCACTTGAAAGATCTTTACATCTTCCCCAACAATTAACTTGGGTAAATGGAGCAGCGGCAGCAGCAGCAGAAGAAGAAGAAAAAGGAGGAGTAGGAGCTGGGAGGAGGAAGAGGGAGATGGAGGAGGGAGGAGGAGGGAGGAGTAGGAGGGAGGAAGAGATAAGCGGAGAGAGGAGGAGGAATGAAGAGGAGGAAGGAGGAGAAGTAGTAGGGAGGAGGAGGGATTACGAGGAGGAGAGGAGGAGGAGGGAGGAGGAGGGAGGAGGAGGAATGAGGAGGAAGGAGGAAGGAGGAGGAAGGAGGAGGATGAGGGAGGAGGAGGAGGCAGGAGGAGGGAGGAGGAGGTGGGAGGAGGAGGGGAGGAGGAGGGGGAGGAGGAAGAGGGAGGAGGAGGGAGGAGGGGGAGGAGGGAGGAGGAAGAGGGAGGAGGAAGGAGAAGGAGGAGGAGGAGGGAGAAGGAGGGAGGAGAAGAACGCAGGAGGAGGAGGAGGAGGGAGGAGGAGAGGGAGGAGGAGGGAGATGGAGGAGGAGGAGGGAGGAGGAGGGAGGAGGAGGAGAGAGGAGGAGCAGGGAGGAGGCAGAGGGAGAAGGAGGAGGGAGGAGGAGGGAGGAGGAAGAGGGAGAAGGAGGAGGGAGAAGGAGGAGGGAGGGGGAGGAGGGAGGAGGGAGGATGAGGAGGGAGGAGGAGGAGGGATGTGGAGGGAGGAGGAGGAGGGAGGAGGAGGAGGTAGAGGGAGGAGGAGGAGGGAGGAGGAGAGAGGATAAGGAGGGAGGAGGAGAAGGGAGGAGGAGAAGGGAGGAGGAGGGATGAGGAGGAGGGAGGAGGAGAGGGAGGAAGAGGGAGGAGGAGGGGGAGGAGGAGGGGGAGGAGGAGGGAAGAGGAGGAGGGAGGAAGAGGGAGGAGGAGGAATAGGAGGGAGGAAGAGGGAGGAGAAGGAGGAGGAGGGAGGAGGGGGAGGACGTAGGAGGAGGAGGAGGGAGGAGGAGGGAGATAAGGTAACTATTATTTATTTATTCTTTAAGCATATACCCCTCCATTATTGTTCTCTCCAAACTTTCGTGACGTTTCAAGTGGCCAAAATATTTCAATTTTCTCTGTTTTATCGTTTTTAATAGCCGACCTTCTTCAATATTCAGATCTTGAAGTATTGATGCATTTGTTCTTTTCTTTACCCAAGATGTTCTTAGAACTCGTCTATAACATTTATATTCAAAGGCATTTATGATCTGTTCAGCTTGTGTAATAAGTGTCTCACAGGCGTACGTTGCAATGGGAAAGATGCATGCTCTTAATCTAATTTTTGTAGTTCTGTCTATCCCATTCCATAATTTATTCAGTTGTTTTAGTCTTTGAAGAGCAATTGATAGTCGTCGTTTAATTTCTTTCATTGTGTCACCGTTGTTGGTAATCAATGACCCAAGATATTCAAAATTTTCCACCACCTCCAATGAACAACCATCATAAGTGATAGGTCGTGTGTTTGTGTTTTGTCGTTGTTTGTCGTTAGCTATCTGTGTTGTCATTGACAAAGATTCTGAGAATCGAAACGTCTGTGTGTCGTATTGTACGCGTTCGTGTGTATTTTATCTTATTTTATTTTATTTTATTATTCATTTTTTATATTTATTGAGTGCTTCTGATTTCGGATTTTTCACCTGTATTTCGTGACACGTGGATCTCTTTGTAAGGTATGTGCAACGTTGTGATGTTCAGTACGTTTTTTCTCGCAGGAGTTTAAAATACCCATTTGTTTCCATTTCATATTGTTATATCCTGCTGCAGCCGCTGCTTTTTCTCTCTGTTCCATATCATTTAGGGACAGTGGATATCAAGGAACAAAAACCCGAAGTAAGCACTTTATCGGCATCAGTAGCCGAGACACCTCTTCAACCAACACCACTTCAACCAACATCAGCTAAAAGTCATGTAGTCGAGCCCAAAATAGTCGAGACAACACCACCTTACAAGCTCAGGCGAAATAAGAAGAAGAGTAAGATACCTACACCCAAGTGGGAAAAATGGCCTCGCAAATAAGAAAGTATTACAACGACCCTCAGAAACCCGGAGCCTACGGCGGAGCCGCCGCATTAAAACGGAATACTAAATTGAAGACGATAGAGACCTGGCTACGACATCAAAATACGTATACTTTACATAAAACGATCCGTCGTCGTTTCCAGAGGCATCAAGCCATAGCCGGTGGTATAAATCAACAGTTTCAAGCCGACTTGATAGATATGAGACAATTACAAAGATACAATGACGGTATGTCGTACCTAGTGACGTGTCTCGATGTGTTTGGTAAATATGCTTGGGCCATCCCGATCAAGAAGAAAACGGGGGAAAAGCTAGTGGACACCGTGAGTAAAATGTTTGCTGAAAGACAACCGATAAATTTTCAGACTGATAAAGGATCGGAATTTGTCAACCGGACTTTTTTTAAATTTCTGAAAGATCGAGGTGATCATTTCTTTACCACTGAGAATGAGGATGTGAAAGCCGCGATAGTGGAAAGATTCAATCGAACCCTGAAAGAAAAAATGTGGCGCTATTTCACCAAGACCAATAAACTTCGCTACGTCGACGTGATAGATAAACTGATCCGTAACTACAACCGATCGTATCACAGATGTATTCGCATGGCGCCTGGGCAAGTCAACTATACGAACCAAAACGAGGTGTGGAATAACCTGTATCAGAAGACTATCGAAAGAAAAGTGTATTTTACACCCGGCGATCGAGCCAGACTGGCTCAACCCAAACAGCCTTTTTAAAAAGGGGAATACGCCCTCGTGGACAGAATAACTATTTACCGTCAGTCGTATAAACCAGACTAGTCCGGTCACGTATGTGCTAAAAGACGATTCAGGGGAGGAACTTCAATACTCATTCTACCGAGAAGAAGTACAACTCGTCGGAGACAAACAAGTGTACTGCGTCAAAACAGTCTTACAAGAAAGACCCAGGCGAGATGGTGTAAAGAGTATTTAGTCAAGAGGTTCGGCTATCCCAAGTAATTTAACAGTTAGATCTCAGACCTAACCAGATACTAATGGAAGAAACCAACGTAGAAACTAATCCACAAAATACCCCAGAAGGAGAAAGATATTCGGTCTGGTGCAAGTTTGGTCGCGAGTGCCGCGTCTAGAGATTGTGTTCTTCTGTCAACTGGTCGTTATATACACCGTAATTGGCGTATCACTATTCACGAGTCAGCGTCGGTGCAACCGAGGGCAAGTTGAAGATCGCTCTTCTAAGCAGCTGTCTAGGATACATGCTACCAAACCCTAAAATATGAGTTTCTACGTGCTATTACCGAGCAATGCTTCGCCGAACATGTTTCCCAAGAACACTCCAGGTCACTATTTCGTAAAGTTACCGCAGACTATTGAGGTGAATCAGCATTACGAAGTGGGTCTGGCCGAAATTCAATTTCCCAACTACTACTGCAATGTGCTAGAGCATGAAGTGTGGATAAGATACACCTCACCAATCAGAGCACATTCCAGAAAACTGTGTCCCCCAGGCCTATACAGCTCACCAGACGCGTTTATAGCGGAGCTGAATCGAATAATGAAAGAGTCGGAAGTGGACGACCAGCCGCGAATCAGATTATATTTCGACAATGCCTCAAAGAAAGTCATCGTGAAAATATTCGAAGCGGAAGCCATGGTTACATTTAGCGAGAAGTTGAAAGAGATATTAGGACTTCCCTCCTCGAGGATATCACACGTCAACCCAATAATGGAAGGCCAAATGGCGATAGACCTGAATAAGGATCTGCAAAATGTTTACGTCTATTGCGATCTCATAGCGGCAAGACCAGTCGGAGACGTTATGGTCCCACTACATACAGACTCACATACAGACTCACATCCAGACTCATATCCAGACTCACATACAGACTCACATCCAGACTCATATACAGACTCACATCCAGACTCACACACAGATTAACATCCAGACTCATATACAGACTCAGATAGAGACTCACATCCAGACACACATTCAGACTCACATAAAGACTCACACCCAGATCACATACAGCCTCACATCCAGACTCACATACAGACTCGCATTCAGATTCACGTACAGGTTCACATCCAGACTCACATACAGACTTACATCCAGACTCACATACAGACTTACTTTCAGACTCACATACAGACTTACATCTAGACTCACATACAGACTTACATCCAGAATCACATACAGACTCACATCCAGACTCACATACAGACTCACACACGGACTCACATCCCCACTCACATACAGACTTACATCCGGACTCACATACAGACTTACACCCAGACACACATACAGACTTACACCCAGACTCACATACAGACTTACATACAGACTCACATCCAGACTCATATACAAATTTACATCCAGACTCACATCCAGACTCACATTCAGACGTACATTCAGACTTACATCGAGACTTACATACAGACTCACATTCAGACTCACATTCAGACTTACATCCAGACTCACATCCAGACTCACTTTCAGACTTACATCCAGACTCACATTCAGACTTACATCCAGACTCACATCCAGACGTACACAATGAGATGGCTCTACCACATTACAGACCCAAAGCAGGTTCCTATTTGAGGACCAATTTTAATGTTGTTGGTTAATGTTGTTGTTGGTTAATGTTGTTGTTGTTTAATGTTGTTGTTGGTTAATGTTGTTGTTGGTTAATGTTGTTGTTGGTTAATGTTGTTGTTGGTTAAGGTATTTATAGTTTAATGGTGTTGTTGGCTAATGTTGTTGTTGGTTAATGTTGTTGTTGTTTAATGTTGTTGTTGGTTAATGTTGTTGTTGGTTAATGTTGTTGTTTAATTTTGTTGTTGTTATTGTTTAATGTTGAATATCTCCGAGAAATAAATTTGGCAAAGAGCAACGATAGAAACATCAACAATTAAATAGAAACATCTAAAATTATACTTAAAACATGAAGAAGAAGTGTAATCACGCCAAGCCAAATGATTCATGTGCAATATATCGAAACTGAACGCAAGAACAACAATAAAAAAGAACATTGAGTAAGAACATCAGGGGCATCTTATGAATGTTGCGGAAATTCTTGGAGTTGTCGATCGATGAAAGACTGTCGCGCCATTCGTCTGTAGGCAGCCGCCATCCTTTGATGTTGGAGACAGACTGTTTTGACGGGAGTCGGCAAGATCTTTTGTTGTGGGGAAAAGATTCTCCAGATCACAGGCCGGCAAGACTTTTTGGAGTACATGAAACAATTCCCCAGATTAAAGCGGGACAGCCGGCCAGTTGTTTACATGGAGTCGAAAAAGCTGAGAGAAAGAATAGCTTCTCGACTCCTAGTGTCTAGTCAGATTTGTGACGTCAGACACATTATTAAATGTCTGGATAAACAACTTTGGTGGGAGTCGACCAAATGTTGTGAGACAACAAGGACGTGTGTGATGGTCCTGGTTTGATTATGGAGAGAGACTACAGTGTCTTATGTTTATTTACATCGGCGGACATTTATCCATTGTGTGATTTAGTAGTCTCGATTTCAAACAGGAATAAATATATGGTTTTTAATTAAATAGACCCAAACTGGATGATTCTTAGGAATCGAGTGTAGTAATGTGCGCTGTGAGAACGTATTATAGGAGCGTCGGCAGCAGTAGGCTATCGCGTTGCTAAAACTAGCTAGTGTGAGATATCAATTAACTCAGTGAGATAAGAACAATGTCGTGGGATTATATTTAGGGAGATTGAAAGTGGTGGGGAGGGGGATAAAGGAAATGTCAAATGGTACGATCTTCCAGTAGGGTATCTACTGGGTTTCTGCGCTTTTCCTTTAGTCTTTCCTTATATTACCATGACTCAGACCGATGTGATGAGCTCCTCTGCCTCATGACAGAGTTTAGTTCTCTGTTAAATATCTGAGTTCGGCCGTCGGCCTACACTCACCTAATAAAGGTCGGAATCGGGTTGCTCTCACCAGGGGTGTTCTCTCTTCAACAGGTTCCACTATGTTTTCCAAAAAGCTAGCAGAACGGTCATAGAAGAAGATTATGGCTCGATCATTGAAGGCAGTTTTTATTCAGCGGCTTTAGCACTGGGCCCATAACCCAGAGGGTCTGCAAGAACCTGGCCTCTGCTGAGCATAAACCGATGATCATCTAAGAGTGATTCCTCAGTGGTAGTTCTCATCATAGTAGAGTGAAGATACTTACAATACTACCAGTAACAGGAACAATAGTAGTTACATAGAGGAATTGGAAATTAACATTGTGTTTTTCCAATTGGTGAATACCTGTGAAAAATTAACTACTAACATTTTGTTTCAAAGTGACAGTAAACATTATTTTACTGTACAAGGGTTATCAGATCACAGAACTTTTAGTGACGTATTAGTTACACTGTGTGTGTAGGATTCATGGTCAGTATTCAAATACATCCACAATTGGTGATTAGGCATCCGGACTATCCAAGAGCCATTGGAGAAAGTCGACACCTGGCCGTAGAGACGCATCATTTGGTGAGGTCCTTCTGTACTTGATCTATGGTGCTGTTGTGTGGCCGATACTGTGATGAAAGAAGACTTGATCCTGAGCTGTTCGGTCTGATTCTGCCTACACACTAGATTATACGACAGACATTCTACACACACACTTTGCACATACCTGACACTTTTCTTTATTAAATTAATTTGTCATTTTGTTAGAAGCTAGAGTTGTGTAGTATGTTTTTGAAAAGAATGAGAGGGGGCATGGTACAGTGGTAAGAGAGAGAGAGAGAGAGAGAGAGAGAGAGAGAGAGAGAGAGAGAGAAAGAGGGAGAGAGAGAGAGAGAGAGAGAGAGAGATATAGGGATCCAAGGACTGATGTGGTGTTGTGGACCGAAATCCAGAAGATCCTCAAGATAATGATATGGGGTTAAAAGAATGTGGGTATTGATTCCCCTCACCCCAGGGACGACACTTATTATGATATTACTGGGGGATCGTCCGGGATGGTGATATCATATTAATGAGGATCCAGCTAGGGTGAATGTGGATAGGAGTTAAGGCACATACCATACCTGTTCACACTTAACAAGTCTACATAGGTCTTTGGTCCTAATTCTACTCTTGTCATTGATAGATTGTTTTGTGGTGTGCTGTGTGGTGTTAAATATATAGATACATTTTAAATAGTGAATATCTATATAGTGTTTGGAGAAATTTACACTCAATATGCTGACTCACCTCTCTGAGATATGGCCACTCCTAAACTAGATATGGCAGAACTAAGGGCAAGGGGGGAACGAATGGGCTTGTCGGGTTCTGCACTAACAGAAAGAGAAGATCGGAAGGCCGAGATGGAATTAAGAAAGATGGAAATAGGGACTAAAAGAATAGAAGCTGAGCAAGCCACTAAAAGGTTAGAACTTGAAGCAGAGCAAGCTGCTAGGAAACTTGAAGCTGAGCAAGCTGCTAGGAAACTTGAAGCTAAGCAAGCTGCTAGGAAACTTGAAGCTGAGCAAGCTGCTAAGAATCTTGAAGCGGAGAAAGCTACTAAGAGATTGGAAGCCGAACAAGAAGCTCAGAAAAGGGAGCATGAGTACCGAATGCGGAAACTCGATCTTAAGAGACAATCTAGTGGGGAAACTGAGGGAGCTGTCGGAGGTTCCTATCTCCCTGGCTCAACCCCAGTGGGTGGACATAGTTACCATGCTATGAAGTTTCCTTTGGCTGTCTATGAAGAAGACAAAGAGAACATCGACAAGTACTTACAACGCTTCGAGGCAATGTCTGTTGCTATGGGTCTGGATCTTGACAAATGGTGTCTTAAATTGTCCCCTGGATTACGCGGGACCGGTTACGAGGTTTACTCCCGTCTGCCGCCAGGACACGAGAACAATTACGACGAATTGAAAGCAGCTTTGCTGAAACACGACGAGATCACCTCACACGCTTATCAGAAGAAGTTTCGATCAGCAAAACGAAAGCCAGGAGAGCTATACGCCACCTACAGTCTGCGTCTGAAATCCTATCTCTATAAGTGGATGGATTTGGCGGGGTTCGCGCATGACTATGAGAGTCTGGAAGAGCTCATGATAGTCGACCAGATGCGAAAGAAAATGTCTAAACCTCTCAGGACATTCTTGGGAGAACAAGGGGCGGAACGTATCGACATCGTGACGAAATTGGCAGAACGGTTCGTCGATGTACATGGGGAGGCTGGAGAAAACCATTCCACAAACACCAAAGGTCAGGAGAAACATGACCGGAAGAAATCCAAAAGCACGGAAACTAAGAAAGTGGAACCATATGTTAAAACTTCAGCGGAGAGTTTGAAGAAGGCGAAGGAGGGAAGCAAGAGCACCTCGAACTCTTCACCAAAAAGACAGTGGACGGAGAAGTGGTGTTCAATTTGTAAGTCGCCCTCTCACAACACGTAAGACTGCAAATGGAAAACGAAAAGCTCTCACTTCGCGGCCTGCCGCGTGGCTCCAAGGGAGGTTGCCACCGCAAAAGTCGAGGTCGTCGAAGGAACTCTGGACCAGGAGAGGCCACCTGTGGTCGAACTGATCGAAGTCAATGGCTAGCAGGTTGCCTGTCTCTATGATACTGGCTTGGACGGGGAAGCCGTAATTGATGCCAGCCTGGTACGCCCAGACCAACTCACAGTGGAGACCATTAAGATACAGCCTGCAGTGAGGAGTGCTGTTGCCATGACGCTGCCAATCGCCAAGGTGGAGCTTAAGTCCAGGTACGTCACGGGCATTATTCCAGCAGCGGTATTATCTGATTCCCTGTTTCCCGTGATCCTTGGTACGGAATACGTGTTCATGGGGGTGCCCAAACAACCCGCCCACATGGGAGCATCAGCCATTGGATCCCAAGGGAAGAAAGAAGAGGCAGACACACTAAGCAACAACCCAGCGCCAGGGGAGTTGCATACTGCCCAGAGGAAGGGCACTACTTTGCGTCCTTGCTACAAGAAGCTGCAAAGAAGTGCTGACCCACCAGAACGGGGACAGTACTTTCTGAGGAATCGACTGCTTTACCGGAGAGCCGGAAGGGGAGAAAAACTGCACGAGCAGTTGGTGGTCCCAGAGGCCCACCGTCCTCACATTCTTCAGAGCGGGCACACCATATCCGGAAGTCAGATATCCGGGAATCGACATATGGGTGTCAGAGAGACGCTGCAGTGGATTTCCTGCCATTATTGCTGGCCAGGAATGACCGGTGATGTACACCGGTTAGTTATGTCTTGCCCAGAGTGCCAGAAGGCACCACCCAAAAATCGGACGAAGAGTAAAGAAGCTCTTAAGGTAGGAGACGGAGTAGTAGTGTGGGGGACAGCAGAGACCAATATACTCCAAATAGGATGGCAAGGACCTTATCCTGTGGTAAAGGTTGTGTCCAAGACCACCTACGAGATCCGGATCGGGGAGAACTGAAAAGTCTTCCTAGGCATCTCCTGCAGAAATATGAGGAGAGATCCGATGTCAAGTCTTCTCACCTTATGGTGATGGCAGCCATTGAGAAAAAGGTTACAGGTCCAGACGGAGACCAGCGATCCCAAGTACTACATAAGAGGGCCTATGGGAACGTACAGGGAAGGTCCGATTTTCCAGCCGAAGATAGGGGGAAAATCACACGTGAGGGAGAGGCCAATAGTGAAACATTCGCTAGTATCCCAGTTCAGATGGGGTGGGAAACGTCGGGAACAACGCGAGATACCCGAGACTCCGACCGACGATTGGCTGACCAGATCCAATATAGACCAAGATGGTCCTGGAAGCAAAAATCCAGGGGTGTTCGGGAAGACGATACCGCAAATCCCAGGATGCGAAGCTTGGGGAAACTAAGCGGGTATGGAGACACTGTTACAGTCAGGATGGGACGATCCGTATGTATTGTGAGCCTTCGCTTACGCAAGTTGGAAGTTGGCCAACCGAACGTACAGGGGCGATGTGCCAACACTAGTGTCTGTCATGACTAGAATATAGGCTGTCAGTGTAACGCCTAATGGATGCGGAGGCAATACCTTTGAGGGTACAGGCAGACCATCAACAATTATGTACTGAGCCATCTCCGGGAAACTGAACATGCTCTTAATGTGGAGAGAGAAGTGGATCATCTGGATCGAACCTCCAATGAGCAAGAGTTGATGCGGACTACTCTCTTAAGTGGGGGGGGGGGGGGGGGCTATGTCGCGGAAATTCTTGGAGTTGTCGATCGATGAAAGACTGTCGCGCCATTCGTCTACAGACAGCCGCCATCCTTTGATGTTGGAGACAGACTGTTCTGACGGGATTCGGCAAGGACTTTTGTTGTGAGGAAAAGATTTTCCAGATCACAGGCCGGCAAGACTTTTTGGAGTACCGGGAACAATTCCTCAGATAAAAGCGGGACAGCCGGCCAGTTGTTTACATCGAGTCGAAAAAGGAGAGAAAAAATTAGCTTCTCGACGCCTAGTGTCTAGTCAGATTTGTGACGTCATTCAGACACAGTATTAAAACAATCTGGATAAACAACTTTGGCGGGAGTCGACCAAATGTTGTGAGACAACAAGGACGTGTGTGGTGTTCCTGGTTTGATTATGGAGAGAGACTACAGTGTCTTATGTTGATTTACATTGGCGGATATTTATCCATTGTGTGATTTAGTAGTCTCGTTTACAAACAGGAATAAATATATGGTATTTAATTAAATAGACCCAAACTGGATGATTCTTAGGAATCGAGTGTAGTAATGTGGGTTGTGAGAACGTATTATAGGAGCGTCGGCAGCAGTAGGCTATCGCGTTGCTAAAACTAGCTAGTGTGAGATATCAATTAACTCAGTGAGATAAGAACAATGTCGTGGGATTATATTTAGGGAGATTGAAAGTGGTGGGGAGGGGGATAAAGGAAATGTCAAATGGTACGATCTTCCAGTAGGGTATCTACTGGGTTTCTGCGCTTTTCCTTTAGTCTTTCCTTGTCTAACCATGACTCAGACCGATGTGATGAGCTCCTCTGCCTCATGACAGAGTTTAGTTCTCTGTTAAATATCTGAGTTCGGCCGTCGGCCTACACTCACCTAATAAAGGTCGGAATCGGGTTGCTCTCACCAGGGGTGTTCTCTCTTCAACAGGTTCCACTATGTTTTCCAAAAAGCTAGCAGAAAGGTCATAGAAGAAGATTATGGCTCGATCATTGAAGGCAGTTTTTATTCAGCGGCTTTAGCACTGGGCCCATAACCCAGAGGGTCTGCAAGAACCTGGCCTCTGCTGAGCATAAACCGATGATCATCTAAGAGTGATTCCTCAGTGGTAGTTCTCATCATAGTAGAGTGAAGATACTTACAATACCACCAGTAACAGGAACAATAGTATTTATGTAGAGAAATTGAAAATTAACATTGCGTTTTTCCAATTGGTGAATTCCTGTGAGAAATTAACTACTATCATTTTGTTTCAAAGTGACAGTAAACATTATTTTACTGTACAAGGGTTATCAGATCACAGAACTTTTAGTGACATATTAGTTACACTGTGTGTGTAGGATTCATGGTCAGTATTGGAATACACCCACCATTGGTGACCAGGCATCCGGACTATCCAAGAGCCATTGGAGGAAGTCGACACTAGGCCGTAGAGACGCATCATTTGGTGAGGTCCTTCTGTACTTGATCTATGGTTCTGTTGTGTGGCCGATACTGTGATGAAAGCAGACTTGATCCTGAGCTGTTCGGTCTGATTCTGCCTACACACTAGATTATACGACATACATTCTACACACACACTTTGCACGTACCTGACACTTTTCTTTATTAGATTAATTTGTCATTTTGTTAGAAGCTAGAGTTGTGTAGTATGTTTTTGAAAAGAATGAGAGGGGGCATGGTCCAGTGGTAAGAGAGAGAGAGAGAGAGAGAGAGAGAGAGAGAGAGAGAGAGAGAGAGAGAGAGAGAGAGAGAGATCCAAGGACTGATGTGGTGTTGTGGACATAAATCCACAAGATCCTCAAGATAAAGATATGGGGTTAAAAGAATGTGGGTGTTGATTCCCCTCACCCCAGGGACGACACTTAATA
Organism: Cepaea hortensis; assembly: GCA_963921405.1. Classification (NCBI taxonomy): domain Eukaryota; kingdom Metazoa; phylum Mollusca; class Gastropoda; order Stylommatophora; family Helicidae; genus Cepaea; species Cepaea hortensis. The sequence goes on along the minus strand of OY992877.1, from coordinate 122,009,192 downwards.
CGACAAAGAACACACAATGTCATACACACAGGGTAGATTAATTCAAAGGACTGAACATTCTACAGTACCAACTCTTATGTAGATGACCAGTAGAGATCGGATAATTATTTGACATTAACAAAGGAGACACATCGACATCTTATGTAAAATGACAGTGCTCATGGACATATTCACCTATTTATAGCTTTCTTTTTGCAAGCGACGTGTGTGCCGAGAAATGGCAGAGTTCCCGCCCATAGTCCTAATCCGTACATATGAAGATCCAGAGAATCCAGCCAAATCTGAAAAAAAAAAATAACATCTGTATGACCTCTCTGTTCTGAGATCACAGTGTTGTTTTTATGTTCGTCCAGATCAGCATCATCGTGTGCCTTGTCGATAAAAGCGTTGACGGTTATGGTTCGCCGTTGCACACCATCACTAGAGTCTGTGATCAAGTTCTGGGAAACAAATCTACAACATCAGGAGGCACTTTCTGTGTGCTTTGAAAAAATGACACCCTAACACAGCACGAATAATCCAAATATGAATGGACTGACTGATGATCAGGTTCGGAAAATCAAATGTGTTTCTTCATTGTCCATCTCTATAATCACATTTTACAATCTTAATTAGTATTGGCCGTCTTCCTGGCCTATAAGTTAAACGACTTTCTCCGTAATCCCGTTTATCCACGTAGGGTACCGCAGCGCGCAAGAATTGGAAGTGGTTCTCGTCGCGTTGGTAACTTACTGGATAAGTCAGCTGGCCGCCCAGAAAGCAATGGCAAACTACTGAGAGTAATCTTTCCAAGAAATCAACAACAGTGGTACAATGCTGGTGTTTACAGCGATGTCCTGTAAAGGATATGCGAAAAAATAATTAGTATTGATGTTAATAACTATAATTGATCATTAGGTGCTCCAGGTGCAACAAGTCATTCTATGTGGTTGGTCACGTCTCAAGGATCCGCATGAAAAACACTTTCAATGCTTTTACAATGATGCGTTCTTTAATATTATTTAAACAGGTCATGGTTAATATAAAGAGCTCATGCACATGCCATCATTGTATGTTTGAGATACAGTGCTAGACCAATATTCACATTACACCATTTTATTAAAATAATCAAATAAACTTTAATGAATTGTTGATCCTAGGTTTGCTAAAATTGTTATAATTATGTTATCACTTGTTTTGTTTTAAATTCCTGTTTACCATGTTTTGTTTATATATATATATATATATATATATATATATATATATATATATATATATATATATATATATATATATATGGCTCCAAATGTTGCTGTATGTAGCCGGGGCGGGGTTGGGGTGAGCGCCCAACCTTACATAAATACCCCAATGGCTGGTGCATTCATCACCACTGCAGCATAAGTCCAACTCCTGACCTTCTGGTGGCAGGTGCTGTTTTAACTAACAGGAGAAGGCTCGGCCACGAGTCACTGGCGCCGAGAAATAACCAGAACGCTCTAGATGTGTATGCACATACATGCACGTGCAGACACGTGTGTGCGCCCCTACACATCTAAACTCGAGTAAGATTACAGTCTGCTCTAGCAAAGGAAAGGTGCTGAAGACGGAGGCAACCAGCCAGGAGGCGCACCACAGAAATCAGGATGCCACGCAATAACGATTAAAGAAATATGTCGACTACTGCTAAATGTTATCTGATTGCCTGCCGGAGACCAAATGGTCGGTTCTAGAGCCCAAATTTGGTACCCAAAAACCGACTCATCGGTTCCGTATACATAGTGTTCTAATTGATCCGTTTCTCCGTTTTTGTCCACAATTTTTAGTGTCCCATTGAATTAAACTTTACAAGGAAAGATTTCCTTTCCGTTCGTGTGCACAATCACACAAGGCCAACAAGATTAACACGCATGGCATGAGATTCCAAATGATTGTTGTGATTCGAAATTCGAAGTGCAATACCTTCTGGTTCTGGACCTCATATATTTTAATACAATTACCGTTTTAAAAAATTTTATATTATAGTTATTGTGATGTAAAGGACTTTGTGAAATATTCTAAAACCAACCATGTGCAGTAGTCAGTTAATTATTTAGAAGACGGTCAGATAATATAAAAAGAAATTTTACAGTGACAGTTCCTCAGAATATATGGCAATAGAAGAAGATGTGAAAATTATGAGCTTCATAATTTTATGATTTCATTGCGTTTTATTCGTGTTATGGAGCAGGTCTTGTGATATTCTTGAACACAAGTGGTGTGTGTACCATTATTCACGAAATTTAACTGGATTAGCTGCGACGGATAAAAAATAACACCTTGGTAAGTGATTTTTTTTCATATTTTTTAACACTTTAATTTCAATTGTTATTACTAAACCTCTCATTATTGTCATAATATTTGTAACCTATGAATTAATTATTAACATTGTCATGTTCCCTGTGCAATCCTCTTTAATTTGATATGTAATACAATAAATCTGCTACCATTTTAACCATTTTAAAAGCATTATTGTGACAATCCCCTACTTAAAATTTTCTGCCTTGAATTTCTATTTGGTCAGGACCACATTTTTGTTTGGCAGGCAATCAATTATGGTGCTCGTCCTGCTTTGGATCCCCAGGCAGGTGCATCGCCGGGCCCTATGCCTCGAAAGGGTCTAACCACAGCTACTGGAGGTCCTTCTCAGATGTCCTGTGTAGCCAGAAGACCTGAGAATAGAGCGTCTGGCTATAAGAAACAAAGACTAAAAATAATGCACTGGATTGCGGAGGGAGTCAGCAACAACAACAAAAATAGAACTTGAAAACATCTTGGACCAAGAAAAAATAAGCGTATGTTGCTTGCAAGAAACTCACCTCAACGAAAATATAGCCTTCAAAATCAGAGGCTACCAATGTTACCGATCTGACCGAAAGGACAGGCGAAAGGGTAAGATACTGACCCTTGTATAAAATAACATCACTGCTTCTCAAATTGAAGTTTACATGGAAGGGGCTGAGTATCAGACACTTAAACTTAATACAGGCATCTGCTCAATTATTACTGTCCAAGTGACCGCCCACCGGCACTGTGCACACTACCATTAAAAGAAAAAAATAATTGTTTGTGGCAACTTCACAGCCACTCGCAGAGCTGGGGCTATGCCCACATGGACCAGAGAGGAGAGAGACTGGAAGACTGGCAGGATGAGAACAGATTCATCTTGATTAACAAGCCGTCCGACCCACATAATTTCTACTCGAGATCATGGCACACTACAACTACACCTGACCTGGCTTTTCATTCATCAGACCTGGAATGGAATATTACACGAATTGTTGGGAAACAACTAGCTGGCAGTGACCATCGGCCATTCTTTCTAACTGTAGAAAATGAGCTTGTAAGTGAAAGCAGCACCCTCTCGAGCTGGAACTATAATGTACAAGCATCGCACCAGCACACTGGTTAGTAGAAACCTGAACACTGAGAAAGACATAAATAAAGTAGTTGAAGAGTTTGGGAAATGCATACTATAGGCAGTACCAAGAGGAGCCCGTAAAACATTATAAACCCAACTGGAGTAGTGAACTGGAACAGTTGCATAGTGATGTGGAAGTGTGTAGAAAGCAAGCACAGACCAAACCTAGTCAAGAGCACCACAATAAATACCAGCACGTAAAAGCCAAATTTCAAAGGGTCAAGCTGCAGGCTAGATGGAAAAGCTAGCACGAGATAACAGAGTCTCTGAACTTTGAAAGAGACACAAGGAAATTGTGGAAGCTAATAAACCAACTTAACGATAAGGGAGAAACTCAAAAATTGTACTACATTGTGACAAAACCACAAAAGATTCCGTGTCTTTACTCTGCAGGAAATCCCATAGGTCGGAAATAGACGGGTGGTCTCCCGTCTGATCTTAAACTAGCTAAGGGAAACCCCTGCTATTTTTGTCCTTGCTAGAGATTTCTCGATTGTTCGAGAAGAAGGAAAGATCCAGAGTGTCTACGTGCTATTAGCAGTCACGTATGACATACATTCACATCGGTTTCACGGGAATCTGGACTTCTCCGTGACCCATGAGATTCTCAGGGGTTGAGAAGGATTCGAAACTGCGCGCAAAAGCACAGTGGGAGTCAGTCGCCATCCGTCTGTCATCAAGAACGGTCGCAATTTTATGGCTGTGGAGAATTTATGTCTGCAACGCTTGCCAGGGCGTGGCACCAAGGCAGCTGATAATTGTAGTGACTCTAAAGCCAAGGTAAATGGTAAAGTATTTAGAATATGTTTGTAGCAAAGCGCCATCCGTGTACATAATGGTTAACGAGACGCGATGTTTTCTGCCCGCCCGTCTGAATACATAATTAGCTGTATCGATCGGCTAGGGAATATTTAGGTCAAAAGCCGACTGTGAATACAGGTGTTTGTTCTCGCTGACACATCAGGCGTGTGTAGTTAGTCATACATGCTTAGTTCTGTAAAACAGACGTTATTGTAGGAAATATACATAACGATTGTTATATTAAATATATTTACATTGATTGTTAGTGCGGGATATTTACTATGAATTTATCACTGCTACTTGTGGATGTGTGTTTTTTTTTTTTTTTGGGGGGGGGGGGGGTAATTTAACAACTATGTTTATCAAGTGTGTTAACAACCTTGTACATTGATTGCATAGCTAGGGCTGTAAGGAATTCTTGACACTAGTTAAGCTGTGTGGTATTGGATGCATTACTAGTGAGGAGTTATCTGCCTGAGCAAGCAAGTGATGTGTTCTTTGCTTAGCTAGATAGTGATGTAACTTAGGCCTTAGATAGAATGTGCTTTAGGAATTCCTCGAACCCAGGTGTTGTTATTTCCATCAGGACGTGTAGTGATGTATTTACTATGTGGGGGTGTCAGTGCTTTTACCCCTCTATGTAGGAATGCTTTGTAGTTACCTGATTGTGGTAGTTATGAGTTACCTGTGGAATTATGATGTCACTACTTGTTTATTTTGCCTGCCTGACCGAGTTTATTTTGCATACCCGATCGTGTTAATTTTGCATGCCCGATCGTGTTGATTTTGCATGCCCGACCGGGAATGATACGACGCGTTGTAAACGAAACCGTTGCATTTGTACCGATCCGAAATACGAGCGGAACCTTGATGAACGACTCTACTTTTCTTCTCTTCTGTAAACCCGACCCTGTTAGTGGGGAACCACATCTACTAGGGGGAGGGAGTTACAAATGAGGGATTCAATTCACACTTACGGGAGGAAAGAAGATTTATGAGATGAGGTGCTGGATGCCATTCTAAACAGGACGACGTGGTCTAAATCACCACGGAAGCAAGGTACTCTTTTCCCACAGCTATCTTCGGGAAAAACTACTATGTGGATTGCCACCAAACCTGTGATAGACCTGCACAAACTTGATCGTCAGGAGACAAGGTCAATTAAGAAAGGTTAAACCTGTTATGGGACAGAGATCCCAGGACAAAAGCATTTGCTTGATTTATGAGTTTGTTAATGCAGTTAAGTTAACGAATCCTGATTTAGTAATTTGTTAATGCTGTTAGGTTATTAACGAATTATGTATATTTAATTTATTAATGCCATGTAGTCATTAATGAATTGTGTTTAATTAATTGATCAATGGCTAAGTGATTAGTTAATTTTGAGTTATATTGATAAGGAGGAATGTCCGGCTGGACACCTCCCAGATAATGAAACCTCTACACTGAAAGATAATTAGGTGTATTCTACGGTTGTTGTTGGAGGAGAAACGGAAGACTGGAATACCACCAGGTAGTATGATTCTATGACAGAGTCAAACAGACTAATCTGATGCTATCGGGCCAGATGTTGCCCTGAAGAGTTACTTGACTATCTATTTGCTTACTAATGCACTCTCATGCATGTACCTCTTTGTTAGGAGAGATGATCTACTATGTTTATGATCTATTATATCATTGTGTTATGATATTATGTACTGATGCATGTGATGTTGTTGAGGTGCATGTTGGTCACAGTTGTAGCCGAGTACTCTCCCCGACCTCCTTGTTTCAGGATCTCTTTATGCGATGGAGATTCGAGAGTTATATCATGAACTCAAGTGGACCAGCTCGTCCCAGTGCCAGTCAAGATGTTTTGAGGCAATACTGGGAGCAGTCATATGAAGCTGTCAGAGTCAACACATATGAGAAACCTGAGTTTGAGAAAGTCACGGTGAGTCTAAGCTAAGACAACCGCTACGAGTCCGACGAATATTTGATCAACAGATCCAGATTGTGTCTAGGACTGATGCGTCTCCTGATTCACGCCGGTAAGGTACTAGTGAATTCCTATGAAGACTCGGAGGTAACTCTTTATAAACATGTGCAGTCTTAATGACATTACTTCAAGTGGAGTTGAAGGAAGTGAACTCTGTTGAACAGCAACTACTATGGCCAGTTTAAATATCTTTCAGACCCGGCTGGGTCTTATTGAGGTCCAATGTATAATGATTCATCTAACTCTTGTGTGGATCTACATTTGTGATCCTCTGAGAAACCTTGAACGTGGTCAGTGAACCACAACAGTAGTCTGCTATTTTCATGAACACCTGAAGGACATACATGTTCGGGTAGGGAGCTACCCCATTCCTAGGTGCGTTGAAGGACTGTGACATTGCTACTCCGTGAAGTCATTAGATGCCCAAAGTGCTGTGTAGAACTGTGACATTGTGAATATGCTGAGTTATTACATTTTTACGTTGGAGTTAGTAACCAGTGACAGTGTTATTCAGTGGAGCCAACACTCCAGTCTTATGTTGCGGAATAGTTCATCCAAGTGACATCGGGATACGAAAGAGCAATCAGGCTCTTATCTTATATTGTATTGTGCAGTAGTACTTATCATCAGATGGGGACATCTAGAACCCTAGGGTCGCCCATAAGTCATCAGTAGTGCGAAATCTGTGGTGATTGATTCCATCATCGAGAGATGACCAGTGAACATTGTTGAAGTGCAGTATGAAGTGCAGTCTGAAGTATCAGACAGACACTTGACCAGTCCGAGATCTTACTCACAGTGGAAGGAGAGAACTGTGGAGAAGTCTACGACTTGGAGTTCCTTTGCACCGGAGGTTCATCGGGTGAGTGGTTAGCCGGACTGGACGACGGCACGAACTGAGGTCACATGCTCTATGATAATGACTGATCATCTGTAGATCTTCTCGCAGCTCTCATTCAGCGGAGTGTACATATTGTTGTCTATCCAGGCCTTCCCGCCATCCCTCTCTGAGTTCAGGTTGACATATTAAGAAATTAAATTTTGCTTTGTTGACTATGGCTTTGAGTACTAGTATGACTATTGTCTTGTCCGAGCCCCCTGTGGGTAGGAATCCATAGGTGGGGAGGGAAGGTCAGCTGTCCCGGCTTGTGTGGGGCCCTGTCGATGGAAAGTCCTATTGGGGTGGTCGGACCAAAGGATGGGGATATTAATCATTAGTAACATACCTGTCCAAACCCCGGGGGTCTTGTTACATACATAAAGACGGTAACATCTTAACAGGAAAACAAGCAGCTGACCATTTTGCGGACTCATTCGCACAAGATGACAATATCGACATTAGTCCAGAGAAACAATAAGAGATTCGAGAGAAATGGCAACATACAGGACAGAATTAAACAGTACATGAGGTTCTGGAGCACCTATCACAATCAGCGAACTGGAGCTATCCATATTAAAACTGAAAATGAGAAAGTCACCAGGACCTGATGGTATCTCCAATGAAATGATCAAGAACCTAGGAATAGAGGCCAAAGCAAAGCTATTGTAGATCTTCAATAACAGCTGGACCTTAGGCATTGTTCCACATGCCTGGAAAGAAGCAATCATGATACCCCTCCTAAAATCAGGGAAAGATAGTTCCATTGCCTCCAGCTACAGACCAGTTAGCCTCGCTAGCTGTCTCTGCAAAACAATGGAGCGCATCATCAATCACAAACTGCAGTGGTACATTGAACGTGAAAACATCCTTGTGCCACAGCAAGCTGGCATTAGTCAGTGCTACTCTACGGAGTATCATACAACCTACCTCTCTCAAGAAATTGAGGATGAACCAAGAGAAGAAGCTGGTGCTTGCTGCATGGATAGATCTGAAGAAAGCCTTAGACAAAGTCTGGAAAGGTCTGACGAAGAAACTGAGAAACTGTAAAGTCAATGGAAGAATGTACAAATGGGTGAAAGCATACTTGCACAACAGAAGAGCCTGAGTCCAGATAGACTGACTCAAGAGCAAGACAGTACTACTGAGCCCTAGCTTGGTCCCCTAGCTCGGAGCCTTGTCCCCCACACTTTTTCTAAACTTCATCAATGATCTTGTTACTAATCTACTGCATGGAATTAACGCGGCAATATACGCTGATGACCATGTTCTATGGAGCACAAATGAACATGCATCAGTGGAAACCAGATCGCTACAAAGAGCTGTAGATGCATTTGCTGCATGGGCAAATAAATGGTGTCAGCATAAACACTGACAAGTGCAGCACCACTCCGTTTACCCTCTCTCCAGAACAAAAGGCAGGGGTCATCCAGATAAATGGAATATCATCCATCCATCATGTGCCATGCCGATAAGCGTGGGTGGTCATGTTTTGCCATCTCAATCGATCACCAGAGTCGTGGATCAGCTCCGTGTTGGAATACCCCTTAGAGAAAATAAAGAACCAACATACCTTGGAGTAACATTTGATGGCAGGCTGACATAGAAAGCACATCAACAAGGCAGTAGAAAAGGCCAGAAGGAAAATAGCCATCCTGAGAAAACTAAATGGAGCCACACGAGGAGGCAGTGGGAAAATACAACTTGTACTTAGCAAAGTTTATCAACAGAGCATACGACCACACCTGGAATACGGGTCAACTGCATGGTGTTCAGCATCAAATACCACACTACAAGAGCTGGACAAGGTGCAACACCAAGCACTTAGAGACACCACATGAGGGATGAGATAAACCCCTATAGTGTAGATGGAGAAGATGGGGAGGACACAAGCACTGAGAGAGCGCAGAGATACTAAAACGCTAACACAAGCAGAAAAGTTCCACAGCTTGCCAGGCCACCCTATGAAAACTTGGCTATGGGGCGGTTGAAAAGAAGCAGTTTTATCCACCAGGCCAAACGACACTGCAGAGAATCCACCGATCTGCCCACAGTTGGTATCCCCATGAAAACTATACCAAGTGAACTCCATGGAAAGATGAACATACACTATCACTACAAATCCAGACAAACGTGAAAGGAATATTTGACAAGGAAGAACAGAACAGTGTGCAGCGCAGAACAGCCACTCTCAGCTTCCTTGATGAAGAATACCCACGGGACCTCTGGATCCTAGTCTACACTGATGGGTAAGCACAAAATGCGGTTGAAAATGGAGGAGCGGGAGTGTACATAGAATACCCAAATAATACTAGGGACACGGCCAGAGTACCAACAGGAAAGTACTGCCATAACTATGATGCTGAAGTTGAGGCAATCAAGATAGCAACAGAGAAATTACTAAATACCAGCCATGTTACACAACCTGTAGTGTTATTGACAGATGCAAAATCAGTACTCGAGGAGCTCCTGTCTGGGAAATTGCCAGTACTAAGGACACTACTTTCTGAAATTAACAGTCAGCATAAGGTCACCATAAAGTGCACACCATCGCATTGTGGAATACCTGGAAACGACAGAGCTGATCGATTGCGTAAGGAAGGAGCAAAAGACGAACAGCCTGATGTGTCCGTTACATATCACCAAAAGAAAAGGATGATCAAATGAATCAGAAAGCCACCAAAACCTGCTCAAGACGACTACCATATTACGGACAGACAAGAACAAGTCATTATTCTGCGCCTCAGAACAGGACACAATAGATTACGCAACCACATATATACAAAATTAAAGATTGGTGAATCAGCCATGTGCACATGTGGATTGGCGTCGCAGACAGCAGAGCACATACTCCAAGACTGCCCAAATTACAACATGTCTCGGCGAACCTTCTGGCCTAGAGAGACGACAGTGGAAGATAAACTCCATGGACCGCTTAGTGAACTAAAAAAGACAGTTAAATTTATACAAGAGACAACATTGCAGAAGATATATATATATATATATATATATATATATATATATATATATATATATATATATATATATATATATATATATATATATATATATATATAACTGATCAAGATGGAGGCGGACGGTTGTTTTGTATTGTGACCACTCCTTTTTTCGCGTATATTTTCATCTCCTGTGAGTAATTTGTGCCCCAGGATGTAATCAGGAGTTTTTTTCCCAAGATCTTCGCCGATGCTACGGAGTCGTGCATCTGAGCGAAGCAATCTTTGAGTGAATTTTCGCAGCGTGTTTGTTTCTGTGGTGTTTGGTTTATCAACATGGCGGAACAGCGTTTGTGCTCTGTGCTGAGGCAGTCAACCTAACATGGCGACGGGGGCGACGGGGAGGCCGTAAGCGACAAGGCAGACAAGGTGGAGCAAGGCATTGAGAGCCATCTGGGCCTCAAGAATTACTCGTATCCTTATTGGAATTGTGCTAGCGTAAAACAACGAGGCCCTATTCTGGAAAACCTGGTGTACAGAAACGATATTGCAGCACTTCAGGAGACGAGACTGAGTGATAATTCACTCCATATTGCCGGTTTTCAATGCTTCGTCAACATGCGACACCTGGGAATGGCAATTCTCATTCGCGACAGTATAGTGGTTTCAGAGCTGGACATGTCGAGATGGGACTGTGACAACATTCAAATACAGGCGGTTAGAGTTCAATCCGGTCTACCATTCACGTTGGTTAATGTTTATTCCCGTAACGCGATTGTGGATTCCTAGAAGTGGCAGTGCTTAAGTGACATATTAGGTCATGAGAGGAATGATATTTTCTGTGGCGATTTCAACGCTAAGGGCAGATTATGGGGAAACATTTTGTCCGACACACAGGGGGATGAGCTAGAAGCTGCACTTGAAACCATTGACCTGGTTTGTATTAACAGTGGCTGTGTCACCAGGACAGCAAGTCGTCCAGGTGATGAGGACAGTGTTATTGACCTGGCGCTAGTTTCTCATTCACTCACTACAGTGCGTAGATGGGGTGTCCTAGGGTACAACGGCAGCGACCACACCCTTGCAGCATATTGGCAGAGAAATGCAGAACCAGGCAGCACAAGTCAAAGGTCAAGACCTTCCAGTATGACAGTACAGGGCAAGATGTGGTTAGTAAAATAAGGCGCGACAAACGCAGAAAGCTTCATGGCAGGAAAAAAGCTGGGAGCAGCCACCTTGGTGGAATATGGAGGTGGAAAGGGCCTGGGTGGAAAAGCTTAGTGCTGTTAGGAAATGGCAAAACGCCAACAAGAATAGAGTTGCCCATCCTAGTCCTTGCATGCACTTAGAAAGAGAGATGCACACAAAAGTAAGCTACTTCAAAAAAACTGGTTAAGGTGGTTAAAAGTTAAAAATGGGCAACGTTATGTCAAAGAGTAAGCACAGACAAGTCACTGAAATTGTTGTGGCGACTACATAAAAGCATAAATGGAGTATTCAAGAATAAGTGTATTCCTAACTTCCAAGGTGCTGACCTCATCTGGCAGAGGACTGACGAGAACAAGGGCAAAGCCCTTTTCCAACACTATCTAGACCAGAGCAACCAGACAGACATGAGAGGCCGAAATCTTGCCAAGGAGGTTACCTCAGATAGTTGTAAGGCCCAGAACATTTCGGATGAAGTCACAGTGACAGTGAAAGAGATCAAGGCTGTGCTTCGGCGATCCAAAAAACAAAAACAAAACAGCGCTCCAGTGCCAGATGGCATAAAGAATGACGACATCAATATGCATACCGACAACGAGCTAGAGGAACTAGCAGACAAGCACAACAACAGTGTAGGGGTTGCTAGCATCAAGGAGGAATGGTTACACAGCTATCTGATTCCCTTGCCGAAGCCTGGCAAAGACCACACGAAAATTCAGGCATATCAGATAATGACTGGCACCTTGCAGTCTTTACGGACGATAGTTTGTAAAATGGAATTATACCTCTTCATAACACAAAGCGGGGGCTGAATTTAGAGACCATGTGTTGCCCATGCGGCATTATCCCTCTCTCGGCGTGTCTAGTGTATTCCAGAGAAAAAGTAAACCAATACGTCTGGAATAAGACAAGCTGCAGAAGTTGCCGGATAGCAAAGCAATGCTCTTACTGTCCGCCTGTCGGAGCTTCAATCCTAGACCAGTTGCCAACCAAGGCTTAGGGTCTGGTCATCGCTGCCATGACATTTAGTCTTTAGGTTGCATTTCCTCGCACTAGGTTATGGCTTGTGTCCTCATAATTGCGCTCCTCCACCAGAAGTCGTTGGCACAATGTGGGGTTTCGGGTTTGGTAAGCGTCGCCCAACATTCGGCGCTAACAGAAGCAGGTAGTGTCATCTACTGTCATACGGTAGCTCAGTCATATCTAACTAAGACCTGATATCATATCGGGTAATAACCATGCAGAATAAAATAGGCAAGCTGCTGGAGAAGTTAATTGCCAGAAAAATATCAAGTCAGTTAGAGAGGCAAGGTTTCCCCCGCCTATCCTGGGAGCGTACCGTCCAAAAAGAGAAACCTGAATCAATACAGCAGTTTTTGCCCATGATGTCTATGAAGGTTTCCACTCAGGCATTGAAACCTTTACTGCAGCGATTGATCTGAGGACGCGTACAACAGAGTACCATTTGATTTTCTAATGCTTCCTCTTCTTTAACTCAAGATAAGTATTTTCTCCTTAGTTGGATCGCCGCCACAGCCCTCTTCCAACGGAAAGTAGTTTTTGGATGTGGCAGATGGACTTCGGAACCAACAACAATATACCCTGGCCTACCACAGGGATCACCGTTATCTCCGGTGCTTTTCTACACCTACACTGTGAGAATCACCAGCGAGCAAACCACAGGACCGGGGAGGACATTGTCGTATGCAGACGATGTTTTAGTGTATCATAAGGGTAAGGATAGAGATCAGGTTGCTGTGGAACTGCAAACTGAACTCAATCGCTTAAGCACTAGGTGTGTTGAAGCTCGGGCAATGGTCAACTCAACAAAGGCAACAGTGACATGATTCTCTTTTAATACCCATATTGTCAACACCCCAACGCCAACTGTAAATCTGGATTCAAAGACTATGGAAAGAAGGCAGGCAATGAATTACCTGGGGATACGATTTGATCGAAGCCTTGCTTATAATGAGCACATAGACCAGGTAATAACAAAGGCCAAGCGGGGTTTGGCTGCGATGCGGGTGATGGCGGCAGCAAACTGTGAGCAGCGCCATCTATGTCTTCTTTACGAGGGTCTGGTCCTTTCTGTTTTGGAGTATGCGATGACGATCCTGACTCTCAGCCATAAGCAGATAGAAAGGATACAGAACGAAGCTATGCGTATTATTCTTGGATGTCCAAGAGACACAGCATGCAGGGCGATGCACTAACTTCTTGATTTTCCAACCATGAGGGACAGAATACAAATTTGCCGAGCACGTGCCTACCTCAGAGTCAACGCAAACACACAACGGCAACTGCATAGCGAGATTAAGAAGGTAAAGGGCAGCAGGTTAAAAAGAGGAAAGTCGTGGATGGGTCAAGCCGAAGACATTCTTCAACAGGTGTGTTCACTTGAGGACTTAGAACCCGACGAGGAGTGGGTGCAAGTGCCAACAGAGTCTGTACCTCCTTTTCAGTTTGCATCCAACTAGACAGGAAATGCAGACAAGAAAATCCAGCTGCCATGGAGGCGGAAGTATAGGCTCTGGTCTTCGAGAATTCTTTAGAGGATGATGCTGTCACATATACGGATGGGTCGGAGTGAGACGTTCATGGGCCTTTACGGCTCAGGCCGGAGGGAAAATTGTGAAGGAAGAGTCTGGTGCTTTTGCTTTGACCACAAGTAGCCTGGCTATGGAAATCAAGGCAGTAAGCAAAACAATAACATGGCTCGAGACACAGGCATTCAATCGGGCATGTGTCCTTAGTGACTCACGATGATAGAGATGGGGTGGGTCCGAAGAGAAGGGTTGCTGTCTCTTGAGTTGTTTCGATTGACAAAGATTAGTTTTATTTTCGTGCCAGGGCATGCGGTTGTACAAGGAAATGTGCAGACTGAAAGGCTTGCAGGTAGGGCTACTGTGGAAGGCGGACTAGCCATGTACCAGGCAGACATTCTGAATGCGCTACGAGAAGTAAGTCGTTTACGAGAATCAAGCGATGACTGTGAGTCTACAACCATGGTCAGGCTGCGAGAACAGCAAGTTAAAAGAGGTGTGGCCAAACAAGAACACTAAGCAGGAAGCCAAAGAGAATTCATAAACCAACGCAGAACTGGTGTCGTAAGCCGCTACACGCTGCGGGATTTGCTGAGGACTTATGGACTCACTCACTCACTCACTCACTCACTCCCTCACTCACTCACTCACTTACACACACACACACACACACACACACACACACACACACACATATATATATATATATATATATATATATATATATATATATATATATATATATATATATACAAACACACACTAGCTGACCCGGCCCGGCTTCGCCCAGGCCCTGGAGGGGATCTGTCTCACTGTCTGTCCGTCTGTCTGTCTGTCTGTCTATCTATCTATCTGTCTGCTTGTCTGTCTGTCTGTCTGTCTGTCTGTCTGTCTGACCCGGCCCGGCTTCACCCAGTCCCTGTTGGGGAGCATCTCATTTAATTTATATAAGAAGTCATATAAGCTCCCGTTCCCGACTATCGGTCTGTCTGTCTGTCTGTCTGTCTGTCTGTCTGTCTGTCTGTCTGTCTGTCTGTCTGACCCGGCCCGGCTTCACCCAGTCCCTGGTGGGGAGCATCTCATTTAATTCATATAAGTAGTCATATAAGCTCCCGTTCCCGACTATCTGTCTGTCTGTCTGACCCGGCCCGGCTTCGCCCAGCCTCTGGTGGGGAGCATCTCATTTAATTCATATAAGTAGTCATATAAGCTCCCGTTCCCGACTATCTAACTGTCTGTCTGTCTGTCTGTCTGTCTGTTTGTCTGTCTGTCTGACCCGGCCCGGCTTCGCCCAGCCTCTGGTGGGGAGCATCTCATTTAATTCATATAAGTAGTCATATAAGCTCCCGTTCCCGTTCCCGACTATCTATCTGTCTGTCTGTCTATCTATCTATCTGTCTGTCTGTCTGACCCGGCCCGGCTTCGCCCAGCTCCTGCTGGAGAGCATCTCATTTAAATCATATAAGTAGTCATATAAGCTCCCGTTCCCGTTCCCGACAGTCTGTCTGTCTGTCTGTCTGTCTGTCTGTCTGACCCGGCCCAGCTTCGCCCACACCTGGTTGGGAGCATCTCATTTAATTCATATAAGTATTCATATAAGCTCTCGTTCCCGTTCCCGACTATCTATCTGTCTGTCTTTCTGTCTGTCTGTCTCTCTGTCTGTCCGTCCGTCCCTCCCTCTCTGTCTGTCTGTCTGTCTGTCTGTCTGTCTGTCTGTCTGTCTGTCTGTCTGTCTGTCTGTCTGTCTGTCTGTCTGCCTGTCTGTCTAATCATTTATTGGTTGCTGTTAGAACAACCTTAGATAAACGAAGACCAACTTACAAAAAGCATTAGAAAGAGCACTTGAAAGATCTTTACATCTTCCCCCAACAATTAACTTGGGTAAATGGAGCGGCGGCAGCAGCAGCAGAAGAAGGAAAAGAAGGAATAGGAAGAGGGAGGAGGAAAAGGGAGGTGGAGGAGGAGGAGGAGGAGGGAGGGGTAGGAGGGAGGAGGAGGAGGGAGGAGGGAGGAGGAGGAGGAGGGAGGAGGAGGAGGGAGGAGGAGGAGGGAGGAGGAAGAGGGAGGAGGAGAGAGGAGGAGGAGGGAGGAGGAGAGGGAGGAGGAGGAGGAGGAGAAGGAGGGAGGGGGGAGAAGGGAGAGTAGGAGGAGGGAGGAGGAAGAGGGTGGAGGAGGAGGAGGGAGGAAGAGATAGGCGGAGAGAGGAGGAGGGAGGAGGAGGGAGGAGGAGTAGGGAGGAATAATAGGGAGGAGGGAGGAGGAGGGATTAGGAGGAGGAGGGGGAAAGAGGAGAAGGAGGAGGGAGGTAAAGGGAGGAGGAGGAAGATGGAGGAGGAGGGAGGAGGAGGAAGGAGGAGGAGGGAGGAGAGAGGGAGGAGGAGAGAGGAGGAGGGAGGAGGAGGGAGAAGGAGGAGGAGGAAGGAGGAGGAAGAGGGAGGAGGGGGAGGAGGAGGGAGGAGGAAGAGGGAGGAGGAAGAGGGAGGAGGGAGAAGGAGGAAGAGGGAGAAGGAGGGAGGAGGAGAACGCAGGAGGAGGAGGGGGAGGAGGAGGAGGGAGGAGGGAGAGGGAGGAGGAGGGAGGAGGAGGAGGAAGGAGGTGGAGGAAGGAGGTGGAGGGAGAAGGAGGAGGGAGGAAGAGGTAGAAGGAGGAGGGAGATATAGGAGGGAGGAGGAGGAGGAGGAATGATGAGGAGGGAGGAGGAGGAAGAGGGAGGAGGAGGGAGGAGGTAGAGGGAGGAGGAGGAGAGAGGAAAAGGGAGGAGGGAGGAAGAGGAGGAGGGAGGAGGAGAATATAGGAGGAGGGATGAGGAGGAGGGAGGAGGAGAGGGAGGAGGAGGGAGGAGGAGAGGGAGGAGGAGGGGGAGAAGGGAGGGGGAGGAGGAGGAAGAGGGAGGAGAAGGAGGAGGAGGAGGGAGGAGGAGGGAGGAGGAGGGAGGAGGTAGAGGGAGGAGGAGGAGGGAGGAAAAGGGAGGAGGGAGGAGGAGAGAGGAGGAGGAGGGAGGAGGAGGAGGGATGAAGAGGAGGGAGGAGGGGAGGGAGGAGGAGGGGGAGAAGGGAGGGGGAGGAGGGAGGAAGAGGGAGGAGGAGGAGGGAGGAGGAGGGATGAGGGGGAGGAGGGAGGAGGAGGAGGGAAGAGGAGGATGGAGGAGGAGGGAGGAGGAGAGAGGAGGAAGGAAGAGGAGTGATTAGGAGGAGGGAGGAGGTAGGAGGAGGAGGAAGAGGGAGGAAGAGGGAGGAGGAGGGAGGAGGAAGAGGGAGGAGGAGGATGGAGGAGGAAGAGGAGGAAGAGGGAGGGGAAGAGGAAGAGGGTAGGAGAAGGAGGAGGGGAGAGGAGGAGGAGGAGGCTTATAACGCATATGCCTGTAGATTTAATAATGGCTGAAGTTGTTCCATGTCTTCTTAGAGTTGGCGACAGTGTAAAGAAATATAAAATCTTCAAACTTGATAGAGATAAGGTAACTATTATTTATTTATTATGTTGTTAATAACCGACATGACTGTAGATAACTTCTTTAGCATAAAAAGATGAGTTACAATGTTATGCATTATGCATTATTTTTATGAAAACTTTGAAAATGCCTTAAAGATTATATCATGATTTATTATAACTCATATGCCGGTAAATAACTATAGACAAAGAGTTTATAAATCTTTGAAAACCATGCAACAATATGACTATAAGGTATATAGCAATGTTATTAAAAGCTATGCCCCTTGAAATAACTTTTCTAGAGTTAAGTCCCCTCGCTATATTGAAATTATAATGAAAAATGAAATATTAAATAATATTAAGTAAGTAGCCGAGTTTACACTAAAACAATTATGACAGTTGGCAGTGTGGGAATGAGAGAAAGACGTGTAGAAAATTTCATCTCAATCGGATGGACCGTTCGCGAACGCATAAAGGACATACACACACACATACAGTCTTTTTTATATATAAGATTTTTTACTTTTTACTGGGCTTTCTCTTTCACAAGTTTTCAATGTATATTTATACTTCTCTTGTCAACAAATAAGTGCAATGTACTCGATGATTCAATATTACATTCTCTTCATAACTAAACATTGAAACTTAACTCTGGTGATATTATACAACTTCTGTCTTTGACACAAGGCCATATTTTATTTTATTTTAAAGAAAACAATAGCTCTGTATTTTAATTAATGAAACACGTGAGAGATTATGTCAAAGTAAAGATTCATTGAAGAATAGACACACACACGGAGACAGCGCTAGTTAACTTTTGCTACAATTGAAGGAGAGGTATCCTGGCATCAGATGCGGCAGACGTAGTGGAGGTTGCGTTTGTAACTAGTGGTTATCTATCGAAGAAATACGATCTCAGATAAGTAGCAATCTAGATTCCAACAGGTTGTGAAAATATGAGAAACAATCTAAATTCCAACAGAGCGTAGACAGATAAGATACAATATAAATTCCAACAAAGTGTGGAAAGATAAGACTCAATATAGATTTCAGCAGAGCGTGGAAAGATAAGATACAATCTAAATTCTAACAGATCGTGGAAAGATAAGATACAATGTAGATTCCAACAGAGCGTGGAAATAAGAGATACAATGTAGATTCCAGAAGAATGTGGAAAGATCAGATACAATGTAGATTCAATAAGAGCGTGGAAAGATAAGATACAATGTAGATTCCATCGGAGCGTTGAAAAATAAGAGACAGTGAAGATTCCAGCAGTGCGTAGAAAGATAAGATACATTGTAGATTCTATTGATTCCAACATTGTATCTACAGGGCGTGGAAAGATAGGAACACTCTAGATTCTAACAGGTCATGGATAGATAAGGAAACGTATCAATCACATTAAGGGTATAGATTAAACTGCACACATTTCGTTGTCACCATATATTAAACTGCACCTATTTCGTTGACACCATTGTAAATACATGTTTAAAAAAAAACAGAAAAAAAACTGCAACAACATAATTTAAGCACTACAAAGCAAGCAAATAAAATGAACCCTATGAATTATCCTGTAACTGATAATTTGTAAACATTTATTATGCCTTAATTCCTCAGGCTCAAGACCCACCTGCCATAGACAGCAAGGTACTATATCGGCAGTAAATGACAGGTTTTTTTAAAAATTTCTTTTCATGGGAAGTAATTAAGTAACAGGAATTTTACTAATAACCTTTTAAAAATAGTACGAACCAGAAATTGTTTGTGCTAGTTCTCAACATAATCACCCCGTCTGGCAGCACACTTGGTCCACCTGTCAATTAACTTGTTGATGATGCCTTCTATGAACAAGATTTTAGGTAATGCCTTAAACCAATGTTGCACCACCTCCAATACCTTGCTGCCACCTGCAAACCTCTGACTCCGCAAATATTATTTCAAGGGTCCAAACAAGTGAAAGTCCGATGGCGACAAGTCTGAACTGTATGTTGGATGGTTCCAGACCTCACATTTCAGAGCACAGAGTGAATCCATTATTGCGCTGCCATTTGGGGCGTTGTCATACGGCAACAATGCTTCTTTGGAGATAAACCCCCGATATTCCAGTCATATCGTGGGCTTCAGTTTATTCACTAGCATGGCGCTGTATCTAACACTAGTCACAGTTTCACCCCTTTCATGTAAATGCACCGAATATTCCAAAAGATGGTCAACACGACTTTCCCAGAGGATTCCTGCGTCTTCAATTTTTTCTTAACCAGAGACAAACACGTGTCTCCACTGCATCGACTGCCTCATAAGTCTAGTTAGTGATGATGCAAATAGGACTCGTCTCCTGTCACAATTTGATGGAGAAAAGCATCTCCGTCTCAAGCATGATGGTCCAAATGTTCCTGGCAAGTGGTCTACTGTTCACTTGCAGGTCTCCCACTGTGCGATTAAAAATGACGTTTCGTCTTCCATTTTGAAATCTTTCTACCAATGCATAAACTCTCTCCCGACTGTATCCATATTGAGCCATAATTCTTCTATAGGTTTCTCAAAGTTTCACACCCTCTGACAAAATAAAAAATGAAAAAAATTACGCCGCTTGTTCGCCCACAGTGCAAGTCTTATAGTCGGACAGGCCTTTCCCCACGTGGGATGTTGGTTGAGAGCCAGTTTGCGTCGTAAAATGATATTGTCCGTTGTTCATACTCTTCCATGCACTTTATAATACAATACCTGTTACTTAATGACTTTCTCTTGTACATTTAAAAACAAATCTATTTGTTTTATTGCAGCTTTGCTAACTTACCTTGGGGCGACTCAGAAAATGTTGGAACGAACTCCCATAAAAGTCATCTCTTTGGGTCACAAGATCACTGGCGTGTGTTAGAAACAGGTTTAGCAAACGGCCAGAGTGTGGGATGGCGGTGTAACCGTACAAGATCAGTATCAACATCATCACTGCAGTGACCGGCGCCAGGACACCCATAACCTGAGAGAAGAGAACGTTGTACACGCTCAATCAGAGTGTGCTACACTTTAGTTGTGCAAGTTACTAGTGAGGCTATTGTAGCAGACAAAAACACGCATTGGTAATCACAAAACAAGGTCTTTCACTATTCAACGTGGGGTGAATGCAACAGATATGGCACCCCTTTGTGAAAAAAAAAATAGAAAATATAAATGTAATGGAAAAATCTAGTATAAGCACACATGATTGGAATGACGCCATCGTAACTCTGAAGGAAAGAAGCAAGCCGAGACTCTCGACCAGTTAAGCACACTGAACAAGACGACATCGTTAGGCAGGTCTGTATCAATTACTACGTCTTTCCACATTACTATACTACTGTTGTTGACAATTTCAGATAACATTGTGATTACAGTAGCTAGAGTTATGTTGGAGGCCCTCAAGAAGCATATGATCATGAATTTTCGTAGCAACTGTACCCAACCCATGCATGCCTGAAATCTGTCAAACATATAAACAACGCTGGGATAAGCGAAAGAACGCCCGCATGCCACAGAGCACAATACACCACGGAGGTGTGTGCATGGGTAGTGGGTGTGTGTGCGTGTATGTGAGTGGAGGCGGTCAATGTAGCTTTCCGCTGGATATAGAACACGATACATACACACATTGTGATTGTGACTGACTCAGAAAGCATGCTGAGAAGGGTGAGAACAGGCAAGCTTCGTGCAGAGTGGCTTGCTTCGCTTCGGAGGTCACGGGTAGCAAGCATCACCTGGATCTTTTCTCCGGGGCATGCCGGTGTGCTGGGGAATGAAGAGGCGGACAGATTGGCTGGCTCGGCAAAACTTGGTTGAGTATTGATGCATGACAAGACAGACGTAGTTGCGGCCTTGTGAGAGCACGTGTACACCTCGAAGGAGCAAATGGATCACCATAGTCTGGTAAGAATGAGGCAGCGAGGTGTGACGAGGGGATCTGGCCGACGATCGTCGCTCAGAGGAAAGGCGAGACGGACATATAATCAGATTGCTACTGGAACTATTACTGTTGGAACTCTTCGCTGGCTGCTGAGGATGGGGACGGAGATCTTATGGGAATGTCCCGAATGCTGTGATGTCGGTTCCTAAATCAGTCAATCAATCAATCAATCAATCAATCAACACAATGAGAAACAGAGATGCATGCTACAACCCAACCACCATCATAAACAGCAAAAGAGGCATACCGATATTTAATTCACAACAAAGACTAGCAAGGTTGGCAGAATACTTTCAAGAACTACTTAACCCCACAAATAACATAGAAAACCTCACTTTTGTGCCTAAAAGCCAGGAACAGCAAGAACCAAATTTCATACCTGCAGAAGTCAAAGCAGTTATACAGAAAAGTCCTAAGAACAAATCACCAGGTCCAGATGGAATAACCACAGAAGCTATTCAGGCCTGCGGGGAAACAGGAGTTAAATAGTTAACAAGACTTTTTAATGTGGCATGGGAAGAAAGACAAGTCCCAGATGATAGGCAACAGGCAATAATAGTACCAATAGGGAAAAAGAAAGGCAATATGAGAGAGTGCGAAACATACAGCGGTATATCACTCCTGAACCATATAGGGTAATTGCATGCAAAACTATTGGAACAAAGAGCTTGACCCATAGTTGAACAGCAGTTAAGCAAAGTACAATTCGGTTTCCGGAAAGGTAAAAGTTGCACTGATGCACTATTTACACTTAGACAAATATGTGAAAAAACTATCGAATATTGTGACGAGCAGAATATTGTGTTTGTAGATCAGGAAAAGGCTTTCGATAAAGTTGACAGATACAAATTATGGACCATCCTTGAAGACTATGGGATATACGGGCAACTGCTAGAAAACATCATAGCCATGTACCACTCAAGCCAAAGTGCAGTAAGAACATAAGAAAGTATATCAGATATGTTCACAGTCAATACAGGAGTGAGACAGGGATGTGTGCTCTTTACTCTGCTATTTAATATTTAGATGGACATAATTTCCAAAGAAGCAAGTCTCGACAGAACAGATCCAGAAAATTTAGAACTCTTTACTCCAGATGAAACAACTGATCTACAGGAAATAAATCAACTTCTATTTGCAGACGATCAGTGCCTGTTTTATAGCGACGAGGGCAGACTGCAAAATCATATTAATAATCTGAGTTCAACATGCAGGAGATACAATATGAGCATAAATACAGCCAAAACCGAAGTAATGCGAGTTAGCAGATCGCCAGGCCCACTAAGTATACAGATAAATAGCACAACTCTGAAACAAGTTAAAGAATTCAAATATTTTGGAAGTATGATCACAGAAGATGGCAGATTAGACAGAGAAATTGAAATCAGATGTCAAAAAGCTAGTGCATTTACATATCAACTATCACCCTTACTGAAACATCCAAATATACCCATGCCCGCAAAACGACAGATAATAAACAGCATATTCACACCAACCCTTTGCTGCCAATTTCAGACCCGGATTTTATCCAAATTACACCTTCGCAAAATCAACACCTGCGAAATGAGATACCTGAGGAGAGCTGCCAACTTAACAATCTGAGACCGAGTAAGAAATGCTACTATCAGACAGACTGTGGGATCAACACCTTGTGCCACATTTATTGAAAGACAGAAGATCAAGTGGTTTGGCCATGTCGTTAGAATGCAACACCAGCAGCTACCATCACTGGCCTTACATCAAAGATCATCTGCGACGAGACCACGAGGACGTCCAAGAAGAAAATGGATTTACGACATCAAAGACATTGTAAAACCACACGAAATGACACTATTCAGTGCCGCCCACCGGGCGCTGGAACGCAAATTATTCCTCCCCACGACCCTTGACGGCATAAGTGGAAGATGATGATGATGGTGGATCGCGATCGATAAGAGCTAAATAAAATAGATTGCAGATTGTGGTTGAAAATCTATAAATGGTTGATTTATATAGTCCTTCCCCCCACCACCACTACCACCACAAATACTACATCTTTCCACATTACTATACTACTAACAACATATCTTCTGCATTCTCAACCATTCTCAGAGCGCCGGAATCACTAGTTAAAATACTCCATCCCCCATGAACAACCTTGGTCTGGGGTTCGTGACATTGTCAGATTTCAAAGCTTGTCAAAAAATCATTACAACAGGCATTTCGAAGACCACACAGCCGTGACTCATCCAGTGTGGCTCTGCGCGGGTTAAATTAGTAAATGGCACTGGAGGGGGAGAGGAGAGGGTGGGAAGAAGCACTGGAGCCTGCTGGACATGTTTGATTGCTTTGTGCGACCGGCTGATCACCGCGTGAGCGCTAGAATTGTCCCTCGTTTGCAAGCGAACTAGCCTGCACTTGGAAATGTCCATGATTTGTGAGAGATAAAGGGAAAGCTTATTTCAGTATTTGGCGAAAAAGCAGCCGTATCGATTCTAGCAGGAGGCAGCACAAAAAGGAAAAAAAAAGACATGACAGGCAAGCACTGATGAGTGATGTCATCAGCCTTGATTTCTGCCCGTTGAAGAACAGTTCATTGACCAAATGAATTAAAAAAGCGCATTCGATCATTAGTTTTTATGTTTTTACGGCATATTCTTTTATTTTAATCCCGTAAGGGTTTTATTGGTAAATAACTATAGCGTTAATCTACGAAGCATAAATAAGTATTTTCAGTGTAATAATGCTCGTTTTTGTTTTAATTGTTCTGTCTGTAAATGACACACTCATATATATATATATATATATATATATATATATATATATATATATATATATATATATATATATGTGTGTGTGTGTGTGTGTGTGTGTGTGTGTGTGTGTGTGTGTGTGTGTGTCTGTGTGTGTGTCTGTGTCTGTGATGTGTGTGTGTGTTTATCAAAGACCGAGATCTGTGAGGGATATGAACCACACATGATGATGTTGAGTCACACTTAAGGTGTCATGTGTGTTAAAGTTATCATCAAGAATTAATTTTCAAAAAACATATTCATAACGTGGATAATTATGAACTGATTTTGTTAAATTATAGCTAGGACAAAATCAAACAAAAAAAAAAAAAATACCGATTATAAATACATGCCATACAGCATAAAAGATAGGAAATACTGGCGTCCAAATAAGCCCTTATCAATAAGCACATGTCACGAAAGCTAGGTAATATTGGCATTAGATACTGACCTCAGGTCACGAAAGTAAGGAAATATTGGCATTAGATACTAATCGCAGACCACGAAAGCTATGAAATACAGGCATTAGATACTGACCTCAGGTCACGAAAGTTATGAAATCAGGCATTAGATACTGACCCCAGGTCACGAAAGTTTGGAAATATTGGGATTAAATGCTAACATCAGGTCACGAAAGTTTGGAAATATTGGGATTAAATACTAACATCAGGTCACGAAAGATAGGACATATTTGCATTAGATACTGACTTCATGCCACGAAAGTTAGAGATTATTGGCATTAGATGCTGACCTTAGGCAACTAAACTTATATCATATTGGCAGCAGATACTGACCTCGGGTCTCGAAAGCTAAGACATATTGGCATTAGATACTGACCTCATGTTACAAAAGCTATGAAATATTGGCATTAGTTACTGAAATCAGGTTACAAAAGCTAGGAAATAGTGATCACTTATCGATAATAGATACCCCTACCATCATCATCATCATGTGCCATGTTGATATGGCGGGCTGTTATGGTTCGTCATCACTCACGATCACCAGTCTTGCAGATACTATCCTCACCCACGATGATGCAGGCCTTCCGTCACGAAAGCTTGAAAACTTCAGTCGCAAAATCCAAACAGCCGTGAACAAGTCCAAAGATAAGAAAACACAAAAGAATAACTTATCCAAACAAGTTTAAAGGAGCCTGTTCTAGGAAAGTAAGGCCTGATGCAGAGACAATTGGAAGAAGTCTGGATCACCGACTAATCCCCTTTCACCTAGGAACCTGAAGTGTTAGAACTATGAATAAATAGTGAAAGACAGCATAGGTGACAGTAGAATTGAAATATTAGCAGATTCGAATTTGGGGTTCTGCGAAGCAAGATGGAAAGGAGCAGGCAAAACTCTTCTAAACACACTGAAACACTGCTCTTTTCAGGCAATAGAATGGAAAATGCTCAACGCGCGAGAGAGTGGCCCTAATTAAATCTAGGAGCAGAGGAAGTACTAGAACAGTCGGCTGCAGTGAGCTCTGGGCTAATAACAGCAACATTTAGAACCTCCACCCCCCCAAAAAAAAAAGTAGGCACAACATTCATTCAGTGTTACACACCAACGAAAGATACGGATGGATTATTGAAGGAGGAATTCTACATGCAGCTTCAAAACGCTATAGATAATGAAATAAATTGCAATAGTAAAGGTTCGATGGTTGACATGAATACCAAAATAGAATAGTATATAACATAGGTTGTGGAGTGATCGCGGGGGAAATACAGATTGGGATAATGAACGGAAGTGGATAATTATTCATCAACTTTTACGCAGTGATTACATATGTTATATAGGCAAAAGTGTTGTTTTTTCCTCCACATAATAAAACACATAAAGCGACGTAGGTTTCACTGCACTACAATGCAGAAAATGAAACTGTTATTAATAAGAAATATATATAAGCTCTCATCATCATCATGCTCAATGCCGATAAGTGTGGGCGGTCAGGCTTTGCCATCTCACATGACCACAACAGTCTTGGATCACGTCTATGTTCTTGTCCCGATTATGCCACGTAGCCAAGTCATCCAGACATTTATCTCTTTGCCTTCCCTTTGTTCATGTGGCATCAAGTTTGCCGGTTGTCACTCAGATTTCAAGTTTATTTCTCCCCATAACGTGCCCTCAAATCTTGACTGCCTAGGTCTAGTTTATGTAATCAATTTACTATGTGCATTTGTTCCTTGTAAGAATTTCTGATGACTATTTCTTCCGCCGGTGGTATTCTCTATACCGTCTCTACATGACATCACAGTTTTTACATGTGCTGAGTGAATCAATAAAAACAAGAAGTAGAATCGGTCAGCTGGACTACAACACGATCACAAGTGACACCATGTTAATGCAGATCTCCATTTATTGCTACGTAAATTGTGTTGAAACTCAAGAGATATTTAGCATCTTGTAAGCTCGGACATCAATACAGTATAGGACATTACATAAATCATGCAGCTAAGGAGTAATATATTGTCACCAGTCTCAAATAGGAACCCAGTCCTGCAACAGTAGACGAGCAGAGTACGGAAGACTGCTGGCAGCAGGTCAATCGCATTTGGAAAGAATCAAATAAGGAAGTCCTTGGCAAGAAGTAAAGAAAATATAAAGCACGAATAACGCTGGAAACCATTACAGATAGAAGAAAATAAGAACATCAGAGCCCATGAACAAATACACAGGCCTAATAAAGAAATTAGGAAACGGATAAAGGCGGATAAGAGACAATATTTAGAAGGTCCAGCAAGAGAGAAGAAACTGTGGCTAGAACGCTATCCTGCAGATTCGGAGGTCATGGGCTAGAATTCGCTTCAAGGTGGATTATTACAATTGACCGGAGCTGCCAGATCGACCCAGCTTAAAATGGGTAGCAGGACATGTATTGTGAAGTAAAGGTGACCAACGTAGCATTAACGACATCGCCTCTCGGGAACCGGTAGGTCAGGTCTAAGAAACATGCGGCCAGCAACAGATGCGCCATATGTCTCACGTCATGTAAAAAAAAAAAAAAAACTTTCTGTCTTAGCATAAGAGGCAGAAGTAACTGCTTAGAAAGAAAACGTCGGAGAACGTATTACTAATACTAGAACAAAATAATCATCCAACTGGATTGATCTTCATAGTAATGGCCAAGTTCTCACCAATATTAAAGACTGAATGAACAGGTGGGTTGAATACTCTGATGAACTTCTGTGTCGCTTGTTTTCCCGGGAGAGAGTTGGAATCAACAAGCACATCTTCAAACTTATTATCTGTTGGGATTATTGACTGACTTTTGTCTACACCCCTCCCTTCTGTCTTCCCTTCCATATATCTATTTCTTTCACTCTCTCTGTTATTCTCTCAACACATACTCTGACAACAGTTCCTTTCAACAATAAATAACAGATTTATTAAGAAAAACTATGTCTGGTGTATGTATGGACTGTGTATATGTAGTTGGTATTGTCTGCTAGTGTGAATGCAAGATAGGACGGTTGATCTCGTATGTGCATTAGTTCTTCTCGTCTTTTCTGTCAGCCAAAACACAGGACTGCACACACAGAAATGGAGTGATCTCACCATGAATGATCTCCTCCTGCTTGAGTCGGGAATTAATCCAATTCTTGAAGAAAACAACTGTTCAATGTCTTATCACCAGAAAATAATCCGATTTGGTAAGTCACTGAAGTTCATATATTTCCCGGTTTGGACGGTATTATAATCCACCTCTGAATACCCACCGCCACTATCCAACATTGTCTAGAGTTACTATGACTGTTCTACACCATGTCTATGGTTAACAAAGTTTAATGTTTCGGCACAGTGCAATTGCATGCAGTTTTAAGTATCCCTGCTTGCCACAGGTTAACGTCTTTTCCTTTTAAGGGTTTTAGTTGTATATTTGTTTGAGCATACAGTGTTCTGTATTTGACGTTAAGTTATCACTTCTTCATATTAAAACATGTCTATGTTCTTGTTGTTTCTAAGTAGGTACTTTATTTGCTCAAGTGTAGTAACCTTCATCTCTTCTATGATTTCAATAGGATATTTGAACCTGTGGAGAAGATAGGTAATCTGGTGATATGCGTCTGCTTCATATAATTTTCTTATGTGATAGTCCTTTTCTAGCCATACTGAAAAGCCTCCGAAAAACATACGGACATACGATTTCTGAGTGCACTAAAGTTTACACGACTAGATAAACGAATGCAATTTCACACATTAAGAACAACACCTATATCCCTATGCCACTATTACTCTAATATTAGTGTTACCTTATATATATATATATCTATAGAATTAATGTATCCCATTATAAGGGAGGATATTTCTATTCATTACAGGACACATAATTCTATCTTTCCGTCCAGTTTGGTATCACACACTAAACAGAAACTCCATGTTCAGCTTTTTATATTGCGTGTCCCATTCTCCGTTGATTGTTTGATATCCATACATCAACAGTCGCATTTGCCGTTCCCGTAACATCAAACGTTCAGTGAAATCACGTATACGTCCGGGCGCTCCGTTCTCCGCTGTTGCGCTGGTCCTCTGTCCATCGCTCGTTTGCACTTCAAAGCATTCTCCGTTCATTTTCCCGTCGGCCGATCGTCCCGTTTCTCCGTGTCCGTCAGATCGTCAAGCAATGAACTTTACGAACACCTGTATCCTATTTTCATATCTGTGTCGGTCAATGCTCTTTTATTCGTCCTCCTCTCAGAATGAAGTACACGATTGTTAACCCTTCTCCTTCCTTGTATTTTAATATGTAAGTTATCAAGGAATCATTAAACTGCAGTTTTTCCGTGACATATTCTGAATAGACCAGTCCCATAGGGCCCTCCCTCACCAGCAGATATCCAGCCTGCACACACGGAGCGGGATATTAACTGTGTGAAATCGTCTAGGTGAAAACATAACAGGCATAATACTGACTCCATCATTCATCGACTGCTTCCTGGCATGGAAGACGTGGTTCTAGGACCATATCGCTTGCCACTGTCTCAAGTGGCACGGAAAGGCGCCATTTAGCTTGTTCCTGCCACTCACTCTACAACGACACATTAAATTGGTATGTGCAAATGTGGCTTGCATGCAAGAACAATTCCAACAACACCATGCACTTACTTTGATGAATCCAACAGATCCCCTCAGTAGAATGAGATACACCAGGGTCCAGACCAACAGCGCACATAGCACCAAGTACCACAACACAGGACTCCAACTACCAATATGATTGGATCTCTGTAAAAAGTCGCTTCTGAAATATGTGCAGTATTTGTAAGGATTTAACAATCCACGTGAATTAATA
Organism: Cepaea hortensis; assembly: GCA_963921405.1. Taxonomy (NCBI): domain Eukaryota; kingdom Metazoa; phylum Mollusca; class Gastropoda; order Stylommatophora; family Helicidae; genus Cepaea; species Cepaea hortensis. Next base: position 121,979,958 of record OY992877.1, on the reverse strand, counting down.
TGTACAAAACATGCAAGTAAGATTTTCTAGGCAACTGTACCTTCATTAATTTGCCATTGCTTTCCGGATATAACTAGCGCTGTGGGGTAGGAAATGTTGAAACTGCTTTTGGCAATTCCCGTACACGCCGAATCAAGGGTTCGAAATCAGCCGCATGCGAATTGGAAGCAGGCCCCTTTGCGTTGGTTAAAACTGTATAAGACGTCGGCCGTCCAGAAAGCAATGGCAATCTACTGAAATAACATTGCCTAGTAAATCACAAACAGCCAAATAATTCTGGGGTTGATTGCACCGTACTGTTGCTTCTGGATGTAATTTTTTTGAATAACATTTTGAATTATACGACGCGAATGTGAGTCGCTGAAATAAAAACATTTATTTAAATGAAAATATCCCTAGGGGAGCAAAGAAAAGTAACATATGTAGCAGGATATGCACGTCACAATAGACGATCAGAACCCAACAACAATGCTCGGAAGCTAACAGCGTATTTAGGAAGCGTATCAGGGCTAATAACAGACAATATTTACATGCCTTAGCAAGAGAGTAAAGGATGCATTAGCAAAATAAATTCTACGATACCTTTGTAGCACCACAAGGACATTAGTAGTTAATTGACCAGTCTAAAATGACTCTTTTAATATCGAGTCGGCAGGAGTGGGGCTGGATAACAACTGCGAGAAACCCTCTAAAGAAGAAATATGAAAAGCTATCAAACTTATGAAAGATGAGAAAGCTGCTGGTCCAGATGGTATTCCAGTAAAACCTTGTTTTGCACAATCCTCAAATGCTAATCTTATAATGATTCATTGATCTTACCACCTGTGTTGTCTTTTCTAATTCACACATAGTTTTAACATTCCAGGTGCCAATACTGAAGATTTTCCTAGGTGAAAGAAATATAATCAGCGCACCGGACTCCCTGTGGCTTTTTCCGCAATGCGTCATATTTATTCTAGGTTGATTGAGTAATTCTCTTTTCTTTGTGTGAATTGTTCTTGACTGGTTGGATGTTGTGACTAAATGTTTCTACGTGAAGGCATAGCCCGCCCTAAGCACAACCCTTCCTTAGTCGTCTCTGACGACATGCCTGATAGAGCGAAGTGATACTATTCTTTGCTTCTCTTGTGGGCCCTGGTAACGCACAGGCGAAATGATACATTATTACATTATTTTCATGCTACGACAGTTCTCGTGGACATAATATGTAGCCTTAATACATAATCTAAATGTCAACTGAAACGAGAAAAAGGGTGTTGAGGTGCTACATAGAGCCTGTACTTTTGTATGGATGTCCAGCTTCGACAATGAGCAGTCAAGCTGAAAAACGTCTGATGGCTGTGGAAATGTGGTTTCTGAGGAGAATGCAAAGAATATCTTATATACGCTGGCATTGCACGGAATGTAACGAATGTCTTTATCCACTAAAGAGGTTTCTGTCTATATACGATATGATAATGTGCCGACTGGACAGAAGCGTTTACTTTCGGGATTGTCAAGGAAGCTTTCACACAGACTTCTCTTGCCCATACTTGTCTGGCATTTAGTTATCTCTGTCACATAAAATCTTGGAATGTCGATCGATGACAAAATGTCGCGCCAAATGTCTACCACAAAGCCGGCAATTCTTGAATGTGTTGTTGATCGAGGAAAAACTGTCGCATCATACGTCGGCTGGCGGCAGCCATCCTTTGAAGTTGTAGACGGATTGTCTGGGTAAAAGTCGACAGGTTCTTTTGTTGTGGGAACAAGAATTATCTAGATCACAGGCCGGCAAGACTTTTTGAAGTGCCGGGACAGGTCCCCAGATGAAAGCGGAATAGACGGCGGGTTGTTTCCACCCAGTCTAAACAGGAGAGAGAAAAACAGATTCTAGTGTCTGGACAGTTTTGTGACGTCACTCAGACCCAGTATTGAACCAGTTGAGGTAAACAACTTTGGGGTTAGTCGACCAAAAGATGTGAAGCGCTACGGACGTGTGCAATATTCTTAGTTTGTTTCTAGAGAGAGACTATAGTGTCTAATGTTGATTTGCATCGGCGGACATTTAACCATTGTGTTATTCAATAGTCTCAATTTAAAACCGGAATACATATATGGTAATTAAGTAAATAAACCTACATTAGATTATTCTTAGGAATCGAGTGCAGTAATGTTGATAGGAAGTATTATAAGAGCGTCGGCAACAGTAGCCTATCGCGTAGCTTAAACTAGCTGGTGTGAGATATCATTTAACTCAGTGAGTTAAGGGCAATGTAGTGGGGTGATATTTAGGGAGATTGAGGATGGTTGGGGGGGGGGGGTATGAAGGAAATGTCAAATGGTAGGATCTTCCAGTAGGGCATCTGCTGGGTTTCTGCCCTTTTCCTTTAGTCTTTCCTGGTCCTACCATGACTCAGACCGATGTGATGAGCTCCTCGGCCTTAAGATAGAGTTTGGTTCTCTGTTATATTTCTGAGTGCGGCCGGTGGCCTACACTCACCTAATAAAGGTTGGAATCGGGTTGCTCTCACCAGGTGTGTTCTCTCTTCAACAGGTTCCACCATAGTTACCACCAGCTGGAAGAAAAGTCATGGCTCGAGTATTGAAGACAGAGTTTACTGAGAGGCGTTTGCACTGGGCCCATAACCCAGAGGATCTGCAGGAACCTGGCCTCTGCTGAGCAGGAAACGATGATAATATAAGAGTGTTTCCTAGGTGATAGGTTACATCACATTAAAATCAAGACACTGACAATAACACCTGTACCAGGAATATTAGTAGATCTAGATTCCTGGAAACTTAACAGTATGTGTTACAATTGGTGAATTCCAAAGATTACCGATTAACTGTGTGTGTGTTACATTTTGGGAATTCCTATGAACAGTAAAATACTAACATTGTTTTTTTCTTCCCAAAGTGACATTACCATTAATTTTAGGATTATTTGATCCCAGAACTTTTATGAAAGAGTATTTACACTATATTGGACTGTTTCCACTATTGATGACCAAGCATCCGGACTGTTCAAGAGCTATCGGAGGAAGTCGACACTTGGCCTGAGAGACACATCATTTGGGTGAGGTTTTCTGTCCATCATATATGGTGCTATTGTGTGGCCAGTACCGTGATGAAACTGACTTTGCTCCTGAGCTATTCGGTCTGACTCTACATACACGTTAGATTGTACGACAGACATTCTACACATACACTTTGCACACACCTGACATTTTTCTTTATTAAATTGTTTTTCTGTCAGTTTGTTAAAGCTAGTGTTGTGTGAGTATGTTTTGGAAAATAATGAGAGGGGGTATGGTCCATTGGTAAGAGAGAGAGAGAGAGAGAGAGAGTGATCCAGGGACTGACGGGGTGTTGTGGACAGAAAGCTGGGAGATCCTCAGGATAAGGATTTGGGGTTAAAAGGATGTCGGTGTTGATTCCCCTCACCCCAGGGACGACACTTATGTAAAATACGACAATCTCCTATCTCAAAACGTTGCAATGGTAATGGGAAAGCCATTTTATTACCGTCTTCGTATGGACACAAAATGTAAAGAGATGAGAAAAAATATGCACGTGTGTGTCGGGCACTGAAGACGATTATCAGACACGCTGGACAATACATACATTGAAAGATTTAGTCACACCGGGATTTGAACCTACCGTCTCCAAAAGACTACAGCTCCTAGCTGAAGTAACACCATGTACTTAGACCCAGAGTCAACTAAGGTGTTCTTAATACGAGGGGAAGTCAATAAGTAAGTCATAAATAGCTGTAGAAAAATAACTAAATACGATAACAACTTGAAACCAGTTTAATTTTATGCATAAATTGTCCCTTTATTGCTTATCATAATTTCCACCAACATTGATGCACTTATCCCATCGTTTTATCAGTCCTCCAAACCGGCTGCATAGAACTGCGTGCTCTGTGTTCTAAACCACGTTTTCACTTCACATTCAACTTCGGCGTCATTCGCGAAATGTCTCTCGCCAAGGTGGGTTTTCAGTGGTCCAAAAAGGTGGAAATCGCTAGGGGCTAAGTCGGGGCTGTAAGGTGGATGTTCCAGAACTTCCCACCTTTGTTGGTTAATTTTCTCCTGAGTTAATCGAGCCGTATGTGGTCTGGCATTGTCACGAAGAAGCAACACTCCTCTAGTTAGCAGTCCTGGACGTTTTCTTCTAATTGCACCATGAATCATCGATAGAAATTCCCAGTACGATTCAGAATTCACATTGTCACCTTTCTTCTTGAAATTGGTTAAAAGCACTCCTTGACGATCCCAGAACACTGTCAGCATAACCTTCCCTGCTGATGGCGTAACCTTGAATTTTCAGACACAAGGCGGAGAAGGATGTTTCCATTGCATTGAAGCACACTTTTCGGACTGGTAGTGATGCACCCATGATTCATCTCCAGTAACAATCCTGTTCAGCATGTCTTCTCCTTCATCTTCGTATCGACAGAGATGATGCACGGACAGGCCAAATCGGTTCATTTTGTGTTCCTCCTTCAATTGTCTGGGTACCAACCTTGAGCACCTTAAATTTCAATCGATCATGCATTATGCTGTATACTGAACCATGTGAGCACCCTACTGCAGATGCTACAGAGACTATCGTTACTTGCCCTTCACCTATAATCATCTCCTCCACCCGCTGCACGGATACTTCTGTTGCAATTTCAACAAGACGTCCAGATCGGATTTCATCAACAATTTTAGAGCGTCCTTGTTTCTACCCAGCTATGCACCGCTTTACGGGACAAACATTTGTCAGCATAAACGGGAAGATTTTCCTTATGAATGTCCTTTGCAGGCACAAGTTTTATTTGCTCACAATATTTGCCCACAAATAACGCACAACAGCATGTTGCTCTTTGGTTGTACACTCCGTAAGTACAGTCGCCATTTTGTTTATGCACTGCGCATGCGCATGAGACACCTAGCGCCACCTGACGAACGGGAATGTAAAGTTCGATGTTACTGTCACCTAATTACACCTGTAGAAAACACCAACTACATTTACCTGCCATCCCACAGAACTGTGTGACTTACTTATTGACTTGCCCTCGTATGGTCAGCTGTAAGGGTGTCCTCTGGTGTCCATTGTTTAGACTGGGTCACCTCGGAGACATACTGGTCAGAAACAACTAAAAAACTGTCACTATTGGGAGACGAACCTAGGACCACTAACAGGTAGCTGTGTGCACGTCACAGCAGAACGCAGATCGTATCAGATAAGGGATGCGTTATGAACGGTTGACGCCATTTATTCCTGTTAGCTGCAGAAGCTGTAGGACATGTGGTTACAGTATCGCTGTATGAACTGTTGTGTGACTGTTGCAACTTTCGGTAACTCAAAGAAACGCGATGCTTATGCTGATTATTATTACGTGACGATGAACAAGACGTAAGCAGCTATTTCTGCCACATAAGCTCTCCCCTGTTTCCCCCCTAGGCTTGTATTATTCATCATTTCTGTTGAGAACACCAGATTATTTTTCATTCTGCCAAGACTCTGTATTATTTCCTAGAATAAGATCTTCAAGTGGCAATGCTCATTGGGTCAGTTCATCTTGTGAATGACGCGTGTACATTCTGCTTTTATTTAGGAATGTCTGGTACAGCGGGTTCGTGCTTCTGGTTTTAAAACACAGTATAATTCATTCATTATATGCCATGCCGGTAAGCCTGGGCGGTCGGTCATGTTTCGCCATCTTACACAATCACCAGAGTCTCTGTGTTCTTGCCCCGATCATGCCATGTGGTCAAGCCATCCAAATATTTACTTCTCTATTTACGTTTCTGTCTCCCCATTCCCCCCCCCTCCCCACTCAATCTTGCCAGTTATCATCAAATTCTCTAGTTAATTACTAGAAATACTGGCAGAAACACACGAGATTACTATCCATTCTGCAGGACAAGAGGTCATGGACACGCTTGTGTTTATGTGTTTGCGTGTGGGTGTGTGTGTGTGTGTGTTTATTGGCATATATGTACCTGTATCTGCGTGCTTACGTGTATTCTTGCATATGTGGGTGCTTTAATGTGTCTGCTTGTATGTGTGCGTGCATATGTTCGCGTATATGTGAACCAGCGTTTATGTGTGCGTGCGTGCGTGTATGCTATTTGTTTGAAAGTGTATGTGTGTTCCTGTGCGTGTATTAGTGAGGTTTTATATGTGAGCTTCAAGGTTTCACGTACATGTCTGGGCGTATGTATTACCTTATATGTCTGTATGTACTTGAGTGTATCTAAGTACATTCTATGTCCGAGCGTGCGTGAGGAGTCTGTCTGTCTGTGAGAACGCACGCACGCACGAACGCACCCACGCACACACGTGTATGTACGTATAAATACTGGCGTGTGCACACGTACGAACGTGTGTGTGTGTGTATGTGGGTGGATGTCTGTCTGTCTGTGTGCGTGCGTGCGTGTGTGTATGTATGTATGTATGTATGTATGTATGTATGTATGTATGTATGTATGTATGTATGTATGTATGTATGTATGTATGTATGTATGTATGTATGTATGTATGTATGTATGTATGTATGTATGTATGTATGTATGTATGTATGTATGTATGTATGTATGTATGTATGTATGTATGTATGTATGTATGTATGTATGTATGTATGTATGTATGTATGTATGTATGTATGTATGTATGTATGTATGTATGTATGTATGTATGTATGTATGTATGTATGTATGTATGTATGTATGTATGTATGTATGTATGTATGTATGTATGTATGTATGTATGTATGTATGTATGTATGTATGTATGTATGTATGTATGTATGTATGTATGTATGTATGTATGTATGTATGTATGTATGTATGTATGTATGTATGTATGTATGTATGTATGTATGTATGTATGTATGTATGTATGTATGTATGTATGTATGTATGTATGTATGTATGTATGTATGTATGTATGTATGTATGTATGTATGTATGTATGTATGTATGTATGTATGTATGTATGTATGTATGTATGTATGTATGTATGTATGTATGTATGTATGTATGTATGTATGTATGTATGTATGTATGTATGTATGTATGTATGTATGTATGTATGTATGTATGTATGTATGTATGTATGTATGTATGTATGTATGTATGTATGTATGTATGTATGTATGTATGTATGTATGTATGTATGTATGTATGTATGTATGTATGTATGTATGTATGTATGTATGTATGTATGTATGTATGTATGTATGTATGTATGTATGTATGTATGTATGTATGTATGTATGTATGTATGTATGTATGTATGTATGTATGTATGTATGTATGTATGTATGTATGTATGTATGTATGTATGTATGTATGTATGTATGTATGTATGTATGTATGTATGTATGTATGTATGTATGTATGTATGTATGTATGTATGTATGTATGTATGTATGTATTGCGCATGCATGCATATGTACGTACTTTTGTTTGTGTAGATGTGAAGATGTATGTACGTATGTTGATGTATCTGTACTTTGCTGTCAATTACAGGTGTATGTGTGTGCTGTTCTTTATGTGTATATACCTGTGTATATGCGCGTGTAAATGTGTGAGTGTATTTATGTCTATTTATGTATGTGTATGTGTTTTGTTTTTGTGAAGATGTCTGTATATTTCTATGTGCGTGCGATATATTTTCGGAAATCGTCAACGTCGCTGTGAATATTCGCCGTAAAACAATTCGAGATTGACACCGCAACCGTGCTGGTTTGATCCCCTCTTCTAAAATCCTAAAATTACAACATTCATTTTCGAGGATTCAACCCAAAACATGGAGGGGAAAAGCCAGGATTAAAACCAGCAACGACCGGTTCATGGGCTCATTCTCCTACCACCAACACGTAGTCACTAACTAGAAGAAGGCCGACTGCGAATGCAGGAATTGGTGGCTTCAAATCTCGACAAACGCCAATACGACAATAAGGTCTAGAGAGAAAAGGACCAACAAACGAGCAGCCAGTATATTTGGATATCCAACCAAATCTAGGACCTATCATCTTGGTGTTGACATGTGGTGATTGGAGCCATTCGAAAAGAATGAAGGTAAAAACAATAATGTTTTAGAGTAGTTTAGTCTGCGGGCCTGTTTTCCAAGAAGAGTTGGTAACCCAATGTGTTATAAACCACGTGATTAGTCCTTAAGAAATTAATTTAGTAGAAACTAAATATTATATTCAGTTATCATAGTCATGGATAAACTGTACATTAGGATAAACTACAGTGAGTTTCTGTTTCTCCCAGTCAAACAACTTATTTAATGTGTAAGCATTAGACCTAAGTTGTACATTACTTTCTTAAGTAGGTAACCTCAATCAGCAGTGATTTAGCAGTTGATGAGTAGCTTAAGATTTAGGAAGCTAAGAATACTTATTTCACTAAGAAGAAACTATTTTTAATGTGGTGCAAACACTGGTAAGACATGTTAGTGTAATGTGTAATATTCAAGAAGATTTTATTTTACGTGAGCACATGAGAAAGCAAGTAGTTTTTTTTTTTTTCATGAGCACATGGGAGCCAAACAGATTTCTATATTATCATAATTTTGTGTGGTGGGTGAAAGCACCCAGATAGTGAGTCAAATGTATTTTAATTGTTGTTAAACATGTGGATTTATCATTTGTGAGACACATAATAATACCTAATCAACCGCCATGCAAGTGTGGCTATGATGCATTATGAATGAATATGGACTGGGTATGTCCCATAAATATGTGTATTGGATGAGAGCATGTGGGGATACATGTGTATTGTCATTATTGCTAAACAGGAGGAATCATCCTTTGTGAATCTCATAAGTATGCCAAATGATCACATAAGTCTATGTCATTGAAGTGAGCATGCCTGTGGTGAGTCGTGTGTGATTTCATTATTGTTAAACAGGTGGGAATATATCATTTGTAAACCACATCAGTATGACTAATTGTCATCCATACAGATATGATTGTGTCTGATGAATGATGGGGGAATGATAGAAATTCCACTGTAATGTCGTTGTTGAATATGTGAATTTATCATCTGTAAAGCACATACATATGCTTAATTGTCATCCATACAGATATGATTGTGTCTGATGAATGATTGGAGAATAAATGATCATCCATTGTGATGTCAATGGTGTTAACATTTAAAGTTATCATTAGGAAATCACATAAGTAAAATAACTTATCTTACATGCAAGTATGAGAATGATTTTTGATGAATGAGTGAAATGATCATCCATGCACATATGAATATTATGTCTGATGAATGAGGAGAATGAGTGAGATGAAGTAACATGCCGAGAAGAAGTATAAGCTGACAATCAATCTCATGATAGAAGGCAACTTTGATGTATACTGTCCTGTCTATCAGCAGAGAATATGTTCGGCATAGCCCATACACTACGTAATAATTTAGTGCACTCCGACGCATTACACCACTTTGTATTAAATATCACTTATGGTACCATCATCTGGTTTTGTGCCCTAAGCACGACACAGCCCATATTACATATCACACATACTACAAGCATCTAGTTTTGTGTCTTAAGAAAGACCCAACTTTGTATTATAGATCACTCATGTTACAACATATGGACTAGTGTCCTGATGAATGTAATGATAATGAGATGATGATTGTAATAACTATGATGATGATGATGATGATGATGATGATGATGATGATGATGATGATGATGATGATGATGATGATGATTGTAATGAAGATGATGATTGCAATGGTAATGATGATAATGGTAATGATATAATGATAATGATGAGAATGATGATGATGATTGTAATAACAATGATGATGACTATAATGAGAATGATGATGATGATGATAAATGAAGTACAAGCATATTACAGACACGGTGAAGAGGAGGGAATATGCTCGCCTTGAAGCTTTTGATTAGAAAAAAATTTACCTGAATACTATACACGAATTGATACCATGATGTACTTGTATTGTTTATAAGCAACTATTCATTGCAACGGGGAATGCTTTTAAAACCCCTTAATGTCTATCCATCCATCATGTGCCATGCCAGTAAGCGTGGGCGGTCATGTTCTGCCATCTCACTCGATCACCAGAGTCATAGATCAGCTCCGTGTTCCTGTCTCGACCATGCCACGTGGCCAAGCCATCCAGGTATTTACTTCTCTTCCCTTCGATCTTGCCAGTTGTCACCAAGTTCTCCAAGTCGTTTTTTCTTATAACATGCCCAAAAATTTTTGACTGTCTACGTCTAATGACACTAATCAGTTTACGATCTTCATTTGTTTCTTGAAGGACTTGTTCGTTGGTTTTTCTGTCTGTCCATGGTATTCTTTCCATTTCCCTCAGAAAACACATATCCACAGCCATCAGATGTTGTTAAGCTTGACTGCTTATTGTCCACGCTTCACATCCATACAAAAGTATAGTTCTATGTAGCACTGCAACACTCTTTTTCTCGTTTCAATTGATATCTTTTTATTGGTCAGTATGCTTTTTATCTTGCAAAAGAATACCTTTGCAATGGCAATTCTTGTTCTAATCTCTTCAAGGCATCTCCTATCGGATGTTATGACTGTATAATGTATGACCTTAATGTATGAGACCTTTTTCTTTAATGGAAGAAGATGTAGAGAAAATAACTAGGTACAGAAGAGGATAGTGAACAGAGTTGTCAAATTCCAAATAAATCAAGGCAGTACACAACCTGGAGACCCTGATGACAGGCAATAGGTGAAGATGAAACTGCACATCTGCTAGTCTAAACCTTGAACACCTAACAATGGAAGATTGGATGGAGAGCATACAGTTATGTTGGTGATAACTAATTGAGAACACCAAGACTACCTTTCTCCTATGTTTATTTTTCTCTAGGAACAAGATTCATTTTATTGATTTCACTTGTTGTGTTCTTAGGAGTTTACAACATTTCATTTCTGAAGTTCACGTTGATGATATCACTAGATTTGAGATTGATGCTGAAATTTCAGGTAGTGACTATAACCATATAGATCCAGACCTGACTATGGTGATAGAAGCAACTTTGCTAAATGCTCTGTAAGAGAGTGTGGCAGAAACCTATCCACCTGCAAAAGTTCCATTTTCCTTATAGGAGAGATAAATTTTATTTAGCATAATTTACCTGCCAAAATGGAAAAATCTAGAGCCAGCTAAATGATTCTACAAACCTGGAAAGAGCAACACACTGAAGCTTAAAATACGGATATCACAATGACTGCTTGGAGCAGGAATCCATAACCCACAAGTCAAGACAAGGAAGGGCAGACCAATTTTTCTGTTTCAGATTTACTACCACAGAGGATCTGCAGGAAAATTACCTGCGAAATTACCTGTAGTCTTAATCCTGTGTGAAGAAGGAAGTCACTGCTGACATTATAATTAAGTATAAAGATCTTGATGTAAATGAACTTCTGTTTTTTTCATGCATGTATTTGATGTACTTGAATTGATTGTTTCAAATGCATTACTGTTCATTACTAAATGTATAGTTAATAAATGATGGGAAAAAGGAGGTCATTTCCTCTCTTGAATGTATTTTTTTCTTGTCATAGTCAATTAGTTTAATCAAAACAACCCTAGCTAAAATTAGGTTAACTGAGAGAGGAGTGGCAAGGAACCACCGAAAGGATATTTTGGGTATTAAGGGGAAAAACTTGTAAATGTTTTCCTATAGGTATTACTTGGTTTTCAGAGACTCTGTTTATGGATTTAAGCAACTGAGCCATTAAAGGTTAACATAATTAAACGGGCAGGATTACATTGGGAAAGAGGGACTTAGCATCCTTTCTCTCTTTGGGGTTGAGCCATCTACCATACATCCGACAGTGCGTATATATTTATTTTATGTATTTCCGCGAATACGTATATATGTGGGAGTGTATGTATATGTTTCTTTGTATGTACATATTTATATCTATGCTTGTGGTGGTATATGTGTGTCCGTATACGTATATGTTTGAGAGAATGTGTATTTGTGCGTATATGTGTGTAGTCTGTGAGTACATGTGTGTTGCGCGTGCATATGTACGTGTATGTGAGTAGTCTGTGAGTACATGTGTGTTGCGCGTGCATGTGTGTAGGTGTATGTGTGTAGTCTGTGAGTACTTGTGTGTTGCGCGTGCATGTGTGTACGTGTATGTGTGTATGCATATATGTGTGAACTCCTATGTGTGCGTGCTGTGTGCGTGCTATGTGTGCTCGCATATGTGTGTGTGTGTGCGTGCGTGTGTGTGTGCCTGTGTGTATGTGCGTGCGTGTGTGCATGCCTACGATTATGTGAGTGCGCGTGTGCCTACGTGTATGTGGATGCTTGTGTGTATGTGCATAAATTATTTGTGTGCGCACCTGTACTCATATATTTGTGCGAGTGTATGTGTGCACTTGTGTGTGCATATATATATACGCTCTTTAATGTATGTGTGTGTGAGTATATGTGTGTGCTTGTGTTGGTGTATGTGTGTGGGTGTATGCGTGTGCATGCATAGGTGTGTGATTGTAGTTATATGTGTGTGCTTTATATGAGTTTATGTGTGTAGGTGTAGGCTATGTGTGTGGGTGCATGTGTTTACTTATAGTGGTATATGTATGCTTGTACGAATGTATGTCTGTACTTGTATGGGTGTATGTCTGTACTTGTATGGGTGTATGTGTGCACTTGTATGGGTGTATGTCTGTACTTGTATGGGTGTATGTGTGTACTTGTATGGGTGTATGTCTGTACTTGTATGGGTGTATGTCTGTACTTGTATGGGTGTATGTGTGCACTTGTATGGGTGTATGTCTGTACTTGTATGGGTGTATGTGTGTACTTGTATGGGTGTATGTCTGTACTTGTATGGGTGTATGTCTGTACTTGTATGGGTGTATGTGTGTACTTGTATGGGTGTATGTGTGCACTTGTATGGGTGTATGTGTGTACTTGTATGGGTGTATGTCTGTACTTGTATGGGTGTATGTCTGTACTTGTATGGGTGTATGTCTGTACTTGTATGGGTGTATGTGTGTACTTGTATGGGTGTATGTCTGTACTTGTATGGGTGTATGTGTGTACTTGTATGGGTGTATGTGTGCACTTGTATGGGTGTATGTGTGTTAGTGTATGTGACTGGGTGAATGTTTGTGGGTGTATGTGTGTTGGTGCATGTGTGTGGATGTATGTTTGTATATGCATGTGTGTTGGTTATGGGTATGCTTGTCTGGGTGCACATGTGTGGGTGTATGTGTGTGTGCTTGTATGGGTGTATGTGTATAGGTGTATGTGTGTAGGTGTATTTGCATGGGTGTGTGTGTGTTGGTGTATTTGTATGCTTGTATGGGTATATATGTGTGAGTGTATGTGTGTGCTCTTATGGGCGTATGTGTTTGCTTGTATAGGTGTATTGTGTTGGTGTGTGTATCTGGGTGAATGTGTGTTGGTGTTGTATGTGCTTGAATGGGTGTTGTATGTTCTTGTATGTGTGTATGTATCTACTTGAATGAATGCATGTGGATTCTTGTATGTGTGTGTGTGTTCGTGTATATGTATGTTTGTAATGATATGTGTGCGTATATGTGCATGCATGCAAGTCTGTGCGTTATGTTTATGCATGTATGTGTGCGCGAGTGTCCGCGTGTATGTGTATATGTGCTTACATGAATATGAATGTGTGCGTACATGTTTGCGTGTGCGTGCATGTGTTCACGTGCTTGTGTTCGCGAATGTGTATGTGCGTATGTGTCAAGCCAGTCAAACCGTCTGATTCAGGCTCTGAAGGTTGTGGGTTCGATTCCGGGTCGCGTCCTTCGGTTCACGAGTGTATTTCTTCAGAGACTCCTAAGGGTCGTCGCTGAAGCTACGGAGTTCGTGCTTTGTGCGACTCTTTCCACGCTGGAGGGAGACTGAGCCATATGCGATAAAACCCGGTGCAATAAAGTCGACCCTGTCAACTTTTAAGCGCGCTTTAAGCGTATATGTATAGGCTTGTAGTGAAGAAAAGAGGGGTTAAATCAAAGATTAGAACGTGACGAAATCACTCATATGTTATCCGGGCCCATATAGCCAAGCATGTCATATGTGGCAATTCAGGACGGTTGGAGAGAGACTGATTGCCTCATCTCGTAGGCAACGTAGCTACAGAATCCCACCAATCCCGAACAAGCCAGAAGGAAACGGTTGAGGGCCTATGCTTCATTGGGAGATGAAGGACAGAAGCAGACAGTGCAGACTGAGAACGTGGGCATCCATTTTGAAAGCAGAAATTCATAATGTTCTTAGCCACGTGAAATCGGACATTCTTTTTTCCAGACATCTCAACAGAAATGATCGATGTCTTAGAATAATATGTAACAGGACAGGTGCGCAGGCTATTGAGCACAATCAATGACACTGGATTCATACGGACAGATTGCGTCACATCCTCGTTGATTGCAACACAGCTGAAACCAGGACTGCGCTGTACAATTAGCCTAATGAGTCACATCAAATATAAAAGACAACAGTGTCACAAATGCCGTGTATTTACTGAGAACATTAATAGAAAGCTCTATAGAAATAAACAAAGACCTACATCTTTGCCACGGTAATGCAATGAAGGCATAATACAAATGCTAGCAGATCTCCAAATCGATAGCAAAGAACTTAAAATTGTAAATACAACCTATTTGAAGCAGTATTTTTCCTAAAACTTGATAATAGCGTAGATGATTATCAAGAAACCATAGAGATGTACAACAGCGATGTTTAATGACCCAATTTCTTTCTAGTCTGTACAATGCAAAGTTGAGAAACTTTCAATACACGAACCAATTGTCATTTGAGGACATAACACCAACAATATAATATAGCATATATATGCCGATGATATAGTAATTACTGCAGCAAATGAATAAAACATATAAAGCGGTTATATATTTAGGACATTTGTGGGAGTCAAAAGTAATGAGAGTTGGCAGCAAACATGGTTTCTTGACGTTAGATCAATATTGCTGTCTGGATCACACGCATGGCGAACGACCAATACCAGTATTAATACGCTGTACGAATACCATTCAATAAATAGTGCATGTTCAGAAAGGAAGGACTAAAATAACACTCGCCCAATGTGGAGCGCATGGGTTGAACTGAACAAATAAATGTGAGCCAATAGGTAAAGAAAGAACGCTGCCACTGAATCGAAAATAAACTGAAAATAATGGAGAGAAGTATAAGTAGATACACTGAGAAAACCAGAGAACAGTATAAGTAGATCGAAGATACACTGAGAAAACCAGAGAATAGTATAAGTAGGTCGAAGATACACTGAGAAAACCAGAGAACAGTATAAGTAGGTCGAAGATACACTGAGAAAATCGAAGAACAGTATAAGTAGGTCGAAGATACACTGAGAAAACCAGAGAACAATATAAGTAGGTCGAAGATACACTGAGAAAACCGGAGAACAGTATGCGTAGAAACTCCTTTGTCTAGAACCGATAGTGTGAACGAAATAGAGAAGATCTAACACACGGATAAGAGAAGTAGAAACAGACATGAATAATGTAGGCAGGGAAGGATAGAGCTGCATGGGAGTGAGTTGCTTGATGACCTATGTCCCAACAAGGTATAAAGGGGTAAAGAAGAAGAATAAACAATAGACTACTCATTTTTTAAATGTTGAAAACTAGGCCATCTCTGAGGGGGGAACAAAAATTACGGCATGGCAATGTACAAATAAACGGAGACAACATGTGAGAAATGTACGGTTTCAATTAGATTAGAGAAATTAGGTGTCGACAGTCCAGAGAGTTTGAACAAGGTGTGATATAAAACATGAAAACTGTATAGTAACAATTGGAAAACATGTGAAGATAGTGACAATATGGGATACAAAGGGATACATGTTTGGAAGGCTTGATCTAAAGCGTAGCATCATCACCATCATTATCATCAAGTGCACTACCAGCTGGCGTAGGCGTTCATGGCTCTCCACAGATCTCGGTCTTTGGTGTTCTGGATCAACTCTGCTGATGATATTCTTCCATGCCACCGTCTCAATTCATCTAGCATCATTTCTCTTGGCCTGCCTCTGCTTCTCTCCCTCTCGATCTTTTCAGTTGTCACGATGTTCTCCAGTGCCGCTCTTCTCATCACATGACCTAAGAAAGCTGTTTATCTCTTTCTTATTGTTGTATACACTGTTCTAGTTTTATTAGCCTGTTTCAGGCAGTCGTCGTTAGTTACTCTGGCAGTCCAAGGAATTCGCAACATTCGTCTCAGGAACCACATCTATGTTGCTTCTAATTTCTTCGTAATTTGTTTACTTACATTCCAAGGCTCACTGTCATACAGCAAAACTGGTTCTATATAGCATTTCAGCACTATCTTTCTTACATTCAGTGATAGTGACTTGTTGCATAAGATGCTCTTCATTTTATGAAATGCGGCTTTTGCTTGTCCTATTCTGCTCTTAATCTCTATGATATATCTTCCATCTGTTGTTATAAATACTCACAGCAGGAAAAGTAATATAGGCCTCGTAGAAAACTTGTTGTGGTTGTTTAAGATTCGTATTAATGATTGCCCACTGATACCAGCATTGCACGTGATGATGATGTGCTTCTAATGTGTTCAACATTGTTGAATGCTCCTAAAAGAAAATGTCAGGTAACATATGGCCTAATCACTCATTGCAATAAACATATTCCTGAAACTACAACTTAGAACATCTATAAAAGTATTTTGCTATTCAAGAACGCATTCGGCTGAATGTCAGAAGCACAATAATATACACCATGATCTTCTAGAATGCAAAAATGTACGAAACTCCTATTCCAATCATGTATTGTATTCACAATGGATTTATAAATGGATTCTATACAGAGATGGTTGGTTACTACTGTAGTAGTCAACAATGACGTGTTTCATTACTGAACCACCAAGGTACATTGCTCACGAAAGTCCTTCTCGCTTCATGGCAGCATACATCAGCTCTGAATGTGGAATATTATGTGTCTGGTAGCATACATCAGCTTTGGATGTGAAATATTATGTGTCTGGTTAGCACAAATCATCTCTGAATGTGGAATATTATGCATCTGGTAGCATATATAAGCTCTGAATGTGGAATATTCTGTGTTTGGTAGCATACATTAGCTCTGAATGTGGAATATTCTGTGTATGGTAGCATACATCATCTCTGAATGTGGAATATTATGCATCTGGTAGCATATATAAGCTCTGAATGTGGAATATTCTGTGTTTGGTAGCATACGTTAGCTCTGAATGTGGAATATTCTGTGTCTGACAGTACACAACAGCTCTGAATGTGGAATATTCTGTGTTTGATAGTACACATCAGCTCTGAATGTGGAATATTCTGTGTCTGGCAGCATACACCAGCTCTGGGTGTGGAATATTCTGTGTCTGGTTAGCAAAAATCAGCTCTTAATGTGCAATATTCTGTGTCTGGCAGCATACATCATCTCTGAATGTGGAATATTCTGTTTCTAGCAGCATACATCAGCTCTGAATGTGAAATATTCTGTGTCTGGTAGCATACATCAGCTCTGATTGTGGAATATCATGTGTCTGGCAGCATACGTCAGTAGTGTAATAGGCGCCAAAGCAGCTAGTTTTGTGGAGGTGGAGGATATTATATTATTACTATTTACCGATTGTCCTCAACAAAGGAAGATAATTCCTCGATGACTGTTATCGATTTTTTAAAGTGGGCGTGGTCAAGTGGTCGTAGCAATGTGGTGGCTGAGGTGGGCTGATGGGTGTCTTGGTGGTGGTGAGGGGTGTAGGTGAGGGTACGACTAGTGATGTGGTGGTGGGTAAAGTGGGCGATGACATTAAGTGATGGTCAAGTGACCTATCGGGGTGTACAACAAAAACATAAAACGTTGAAATAACAAACAATTCAAAGAAGGTATATAATTTGGAATTCACCAACTGTATGAGAAAGACATGTGTTTGGTGAGCTTTCACATCAAAGTTTCAGCTCTTTCTGCCATGGTTATACGGGAATCATCAGCAAAAGAGAACGTGTATTTGGGTGTCGCATTGTAATAACATACATTTGAAAACACAATTTAACAGTAGTGAGATGCAGCTTCGCGAACGGAATATCCGAGCAAATGGGTGGGATAGGAACACTAAGACAGCTTACCAGTTCCATGGTTGTTTATTCCACAAACACCCCATATGTCTTCTGACTAACGAGAAAGAGATTAACCCTGTTAACAACAAACCACTGGTAGAGTTGTACCAGAAAACTTGCGACATTCACAACTATCTAGAGAATGTTGTCGTTGTCACAGTTAACGTTATTTTGGAGTGCGAGTGGAAAAAAAAAGTCGCTTAAAAGTCGACAGGGTCGACTTCATCGCACCGGATTTTATCCCATATGGCTCAGTCTCTTTCCGCAGCGCGGAAAGCGTCGCACAAAGCACGAACTCCGTAGCTTTTCGCGACGACCCACAGAAGTCTCCGAAACATTTAACTCGTAAACCGAAGGGCGCGGCCCGGAATTGAACCCACAACCTTCGGAGCACGAGTCAAACGGCTTGACCACTTCGCCACAGAGACTCGTGCGAGTGGAAGAATCTAAAAAGATTAAATCCAACAATTAAACGTTTGCTGCGGAAAACATTACCAAGGTCAGAACTTCCTTGGGGTTCCTGAACTGAACAACAGATCCTCGAGGCTATAGATAAAGAGATATTTTTGGTTTAATTGACTGTGATATTCATGTTCCAGATGACCTGAAAGAGTACTTTGCTAAAATACCTCCAATATTCAAGAACACGGAGGTGTCGAGAGACTACATTGGCGATACTATAAAAGACGACGTCATAACATATAAACTACTGACTACTCCACGGCGGACTTTGCTCAGTAGTTATTTCGAGAAGAAAATGTTATTAGCCACCCCGCTCTTAAAGTGATATCTATCCTATGGCTTTGTAATTACACATCTACCAGACAATCTAATATCGACCTGTTAGTGGTTTTAAACAATTTGGAGATACAATGTCTAACGCCCGCCGACAAGGAGACAGAAACCCAGCTGAGGCTTTTACAGCAGACACCATGAAACAGTTAGGTAACGCCGCTTAAGGCAAAACACTATCAAATAAGGCCAAACATGCAGATGTCTCCTACTTCCAGGGACAAGATAGTACAAAACTAATCAATGACCCAAGGTTTAAAAACATGACCCCTGTTACAGATGATCTCTTCGAAGTTGAACTGGTAAAGAAGAAAACGGTGTCGGATCTGCCTCTACAGATTGGTTTC
Organism: Cepaea hortensis; assembly: GCA_963921405.1. Taxonomy (NCBI): domain Eukaryota; kingdom Metazoa; phylum Mollusca; class Gastropoda; order Stylommatophora; family Helicidae; genus Cepaea; species Cepaea hortensis. The sequence goes on along the minus strand of OY992877.1, from coordinate 121,960,686 downwards.
TTTGTCTACCAGTATGCCAGGTTGCGCATGCTAGCTTTCTACTATGACTTTCTGGACAAATGTATCTCTAATGACAACTACCAACTCACCGAATTGGACACTGATTCACTTTACTTGGCTCTTAGTGCCGATTCACTCTCTGAGGTTGTTAGACCAAATCTACGAGAAGAGTTTAATAGTCTACAATCAATGGTTGCCGTCTGAAGTCTGCCCCGCTCACAGAGCTACCCCTAACACAACTACCTGACAGGACTGGCAGGACATCAAAGCTTACGAAAAGAGAATCCCTGGTCTTTTCAAAGTAGATTACGAAGGGGAGGGCACGGTGTCACTGTGTAGTGAAACTTATCATTGATTTGGTTCCTACACAAAGATAAGTACCAAAGGCCTGTCTAAGAACCACAACGTCTTAGGTAAAGACAATTTTTTGAATGTTCTCACAACCCACCATGCGCGTGGGGGAACGAATATGGGCTTTAAGATCCACGGGAAATGTATATACACATATCAACAACATCGTGCATCCTTGTCACACCTCTAAATAAAGCGACAGATCCAAATTGAAAACGCCACCACCTCATTTAAATATGATCAATGTATTCTATATATGATTTCCCTTTATTGATTGATTGATTGATTTAGGAACCGACATCACAGCATTCGGGACATTCCCATAAGCGCTCCGTCCCCATCCCCAGCAGCCAGCGGAAAGTTCCAACATTAATAGTTCCAGTAGCAATCTGATTATATGTCCGTCTCGCCTTTCCTCTGAGCGTCAATCGTCGGCCAGATCCCCTCGTCACACCTCGCTGTCTCATTCTTACCAGACTATGGTGATCCATGTGCTCCTACGAAGTGTACACGTGCTCCCACAAGGCCGCAACCACGTCTGTCTTGTCATGCATCAATACTCCACCAAGTTTTGCCGAGCCAGCCAATCTGTCCGCTTGTTCATTCCCCAGCACACCGATTTCCCTTTAATAAAATTATATACCTTCTTTGAATTGTTTGGTATTTCAATGTTTTATGTTGTACACACCGAGTGGTAACTTGACCAACAATTACGTCATCGCCAACTTTACCCACCACCACTTCACTATTCGTACCCTCGCCTACACTCCTCACCACTACCAAGACACCCACCAGCGCACCATGGCCACCATCTCACCACGACCACTTGACCACGACCACTTTATCAACAACAACAAAATCGATAACGGTAATCGAGGAGTTATCCACCTTTCTCGAGGACAATCGATAAATAGTAATAATATAATACTCTCCACCCCCACATAAAGAGCGACTTTGGCGCCTTCTACACTACTTAGTCAGCTCTTAATGTGGAAAATTCTGTGTCTGGTGACATGAGTCAGCTCTGAATGTGGAATATTCTGTATCTGGTAGAATACATCAACTCTGAATGTGAAATATCCTGTGTCTGGTAGCACACATCAGCTGTGAATGTGGAATATTCTGTGTCTGGTAGTATACATCAGCTCTAAATGAGGAATATTCTGTGTCTTCTAGAATACATCAACTCTGAGAGTTGAATACCCTGAGTATTGTAACATACATCAGGTCTGAAAGTTTAATCCCTGTATATGGTAGTATACATCAGCTCTGAATGTGGAATATTCTGTGTCTTGAAGCTGGATTTCTATAATCATGGTTCATTAACTCATGTAATTCAAGCATAATGATAGTAATGATTATGATGAAGAAGCAAATGGTTTACACGGCTAAATGAGCAATACTTACACAAAGTAGCGGTCTTCCAAAGAAGTCTTCATGTTGTCAAATATTGTAATCTTGGCTTCACTGCAAAGTAACAACACACGCTTCTGAGAACACGAAGTGATTATTCCATGCGGAAGCTAGATTAATAAAAATAATAATGAAAGATGATCCTTGTAGTTACATTCATGGTATACAATTTATTTGACAAGACATGCCAACACATTTACAAAACCCTTGTGCTAAAGGACAATCAGCAGATTAGTGAGGAATTATAAGGAGGCCGCAGAGATGTTGTGTTTAGAAGAATTATTAGAACACTAAAGACATAAAAAAAACGTAATGAACGCATAGTGAAAAAAAAGTTAACTCGCAATGAAAACTGGTCACTCCCAACATAGAATAGACCATCCACATTCTTTGTGTACGTATAAGAGAAGGGGAAGGAGTGTGTCGTAACAAAGGGAAAGTTGGAGTGAAAGGGGGACGAGAGGAGACCAAGAGAGAAGATATTTGTCAATTTGAATTTATGACATGTGGGAAGATCAGTAATAAAAAATGTCGAAGAAGGAAGTTCAGAATGCTCTTAACCAATGCAAATTGGCAAGACCCCCGGTTCAGACATCACAATATAAATCATCAGTGCCTAAGAAGAATAGGGAATAGACAAAGTCGTCATACTGCTGACGAGATGATACTGGAGATATACCTTGAACTATGTCATTCTATTTTGTTGCAATCCTAAAATAAGCACGAGCCTTGGAACGTGATCAACATCGAACAATTAATATAATGAGCCACATCACGAAAGTTTTGCTAAGCATTATCATACAAAGAGTTAGGAAGAAAATACAACCGGACATAGGAGAAAAACAATTTGGGTTTGTAGAAGGCACGGTTACAGTAAATGCTGTGTATATTCTGAGAACATTAATGGAACGTTCTATAGAAGTAAACAAAGACTTATATCTTTGTTTTATTGACTACACTCAGTGTCAAGGTCCTGTAGGGGACATAAGAAAGGACATATGTTAGAGATAGAGATATGGGGTGAGTAAGGGAAAATAAGAAGAGTCTAGATGCTGAAAGACCGGACTGTACCCGTGAAGGACAGGTTAACGTAATTAGAACTACGCAGTACGCCTAGCCTCAACCAGGCGTATGCGAGACACATGACTTCCTATGGGTTGCACGAGGGGCAAACACCTCGTGACCACCGGGCAGTCGAGGAGAAGTCAGACGGGCTTTGGACACAACTGAGAGAGGATGGATGCCTGAGAGTGTGACAGGATAGATTACACTTAGAGCTTCAGGCCATTGAATGGCTGAGCCGTTTGACTTGTGCTTGTGTGTATGGCTATGCTACGAGAGTGTGGATCATAACGTATTCTATTGCATATTATTATTTAGTCTTGTTTCTAGTACGAGAACAAAGTTGTATTGACGGATGAGACATTATTGTATGTTTATATCCTAAAGTAATAAATTATATCTTATTGACTTATGTGTTTACGTCTCATCTATGCTGTCTACCTGTCTTGAACCCTGTCTTTCTAATACCCCGAGACGCTGACACTCAGGCTTTTGATAAAGTAAGACATGACAATATGATGGAGATGCTTGTAAATCTGCACATTGATGGGTAAGACTTTAATCTTGTAAAAACATATATTGGAAACAACAAACTGCCATAAAGATTGATAACAAAATAGATAAATATCAGCCTATTAAGATAGGTGTGAGGCAGGGATGTGTAATGTCTCCAGATATTTTTTCCCTGTACAGTGAAAGTTTTTTCAGAAATGTTAACGATATGAAAGTAATCATCATTGGGGGATATAACATCAATAACATCAGATATGCGCTGATACAGTATTGATTGCAGCCAATGAGCAGGATCTACAACATTTAGTAGATGCTATTGCTGCACACAGTGAACAACTTGGGTTAGAATTAAACTGTAAGAAGACACAGATTATGGTCGTCACTAGAAAGAACGAAATATACAAGATAATTGGAATATTCTTAAACAAGTGAATCGGTACAATTGTCTCGGAACAGTCATACCATCTGATGGGAGATGCCTTGAAGAGATTAGAACAAGAATCGCCATGGCGAAGGTAGCCTTTTGCAAGATAAAAAAAACAACATACCGACCAATAAAAAGATGTAATTTGCAATGAGAACAAGATTGTTGAGGTGCTATATAGAACGTGTACATTTGTATGGATGTGAAGCATGGACAATGAGCATGCACGCTGAAAAACATCTGATAGCTGTGGAAATGTGGTTTCTGAGGAAAATGCAAAGAATACCATGGACAGACAGAAAAGCTAATGACCAAGTCCTAAAAGAAACAAAAGAAAATCGTAATCTGATTAGAGAAATTAGTCGTAGGCAGTCAAAGTTTTCGGGCACGTTATGAAAAGAAATAAATTCTAGAACTTGGTAACAACTGGCAAGTTCGAGGGGAAGAGAACAAAGGGAGGGCAGAGAAGTAAATACCTGGATGGCTTGGTCACGTGGTACAGTCGAGACAAGAACACTGAACTGATCCACGGGTCTGATGATCGAGTGAGATTGCGAAATATGACTGCCCACGCTTATCGGCATGACACATGATGAATGGTTGATCACCAACGCCACACGGTGTGTACAAATGCATATAAGTAATGTAGCGGAGATTCTCTTGCAAGAATGAACAACGTCATAAAAATGGAAATATTTGACGAGTACAAAACAAAAAGTTACTGTACATTTGAATATGGCTTGTTATTCTGTATGGATGCGAAAAAAATTAACATTGATTCATCATCATCATCATCAAGTGCCGTGCCGGCTGGCGTAGGCGTTCATGGCTCTCCATAGATCTCGGTCTTTGGTTTTCTGGATCAACTCTGGTGCTGATATTCCTCCATGCCACCGTCTCAATCCATCCAGCATCACTTCTCTTGGTCTACCTCTGCCTCTCTTCCCCTCGATCTTTCCAGTTGTTACGATGTTCTCCAATGCCTCTCTTCTCATCACGTGACCGAAGAAAGATGTTTGTCTCTGTCTTATTGTTGTATATAATGTTCTAGTTTCATTAGCCTGTTTCAGGCAGTCGTCGTTAGTTACTCTGGCAGTCCAAGGAATTCGCAACATTCGTCTCAGGAACCACATCTCTGTTGCTTCTAATTTCTTTTTAATTTGTTCATTTACGTTCCAAGATTCACTGCCATACAGCAAAACTGGTTCTACATAGCATTTCAGCACTCTCTTTCTTACATTCAGTGATAGTGACTTATTGCATAAGATACTCTTCATTTTCTGAAAAGCGGCTTTTGCCTGCCCTATTCTACTCCTAATCTCTGTTGTACATCTTCCATCTGATGTTATAAATGCCCCTAGGTATCTAAAATTATCAACTTGGTTAAGGATTTTCCCTTCTATTTCTATGTCACATTTTGGTGTCACCATTTTCTTTGATATTACCATTGTTACTGTTTTCTTGATATTCAAGGAGAGTCCTTTCCTTGCACTCTCTGTTACTACAACGTCTAATAATTGTTGTAGGTCTGTTGAATTATCCGCCACCAATACTGTGTCATCTGCATAGCGTATATTATTTATATTATAACCTCCAACTAGTATTCCTGGCATCTCTTTGATCTCTCTCATTATTACTTCGCTATACAGGGAGAAAAGATCTGGTGACAAGACACACCCTTGTCGTACTCCTAGCTTTATCCGTTCGTAACTACCCTCTTTATTTCCCATTTTAATTGCTGCTACTTGGTTCCAGTAAAGATTCTTTATTATTCTTAAATCTTTTCCATCAATGTTGATATCTTCCAACATTTTAATCAGTTCATCATGTTTTACTTTATCAAATGCCTTAGTATAATCTATGAAGCACAAATATATGTCTCTCTGTTTCTCTATTGACCTTTCTATTAGTGTCCGTAATGTATAAATCGCATTGTTTGTGCCCTTTCCTTCCACAAATCCATACTGTTCTTCACTAATTTCCATTTTTATTTTCTTTTTGATTCTTCTCATTATGATTCTGAGTAGAAGCTTAGTGATATGGTTTATAAGGTTAATTGTACGAAAATCTTCACAATCAATTGCTCCTGGTCTTTTTGGTATAGCTATAAATAAAGATTTCAGCATATCACTGGGTAAATATCCACTGCTGTAAATATCATTCAACATTTTGGTTAATATATCTACTCCAAATTCTCCCAATACTTCTAATTCTTCTATTGTGATTTCATCTGGCCCAGCTGTTTTTCCTTTCTTCATACGTTTCATAGCGTCAGCGACTTCTTCTTTCAGAATAGGTGGACCTTCTAAGTTACTATCTTCTGTTAATTCTCCCCTTTCTCCTTCATATAATTCTCTTATATACTCATTCCACCTCTTCATTATAGCATCTTCCTCTAATATTATCTTTCCTGTTTTTGATTTCAAACACCCTGTATTTATTCTTATTTTTCTTCCTGTAAGCTCACTGATTTCTCTGTGCATATTTTTTGTATCTTTAATGGAATTTAATTCAATTTTTTTGCATTGCTCGTTTAACCAACTTTCTTTAGCCTTCCCACATTTATCTTTTATTTCTTTATTTATCTTAGCGTATTCTTGTTTGTCATTTTTACTCTGTTTTCTTTTGTCCATCAGTTTTAAGATATCTTCATTCATCCATTTTTTCTTAGCTATTTTGCCTCTCTCCGGTAATACTTCTTTGCTAGTTTGATGAATGGAGTCCCTTAACATTTCCCATTGTTCATCTATACTCTGTATTTTAGTTATTGCATTGTACCTATTTTTCACAGTCACTCTGTATTGTTCTTGCATTTCTTTATCTATTTTCAGAACCTCTTTATTAAGTCTCATGTTCTTAACCATTTTTTTCCCTCTCTTTAATCTTACTTTTATTTGTCCACATAGTGGTACATGATCACTATTACAGTCAGCACCAGGCATTGTCTTTACATTAATTAAAGCATTTCTAAATCTTTTATTAATTAGTATGTAGTCAATTTGGTTGCGTATTTTCTTATCAGGGCTTATCCATGTGTACAGTCGTCTTTTATGGTGTTTAAACCATGTGTTTCCAATTATCATCTCATTGATATTTGCCCATTCTATTAACATTTCCCCTCTTTCATTTCTTGTACCTAAACCATAATTCCCCACTACATCCTCCAGTTTTCCCTTTCCTACTTTTGCATTAAAATCACCAAGTATTATTTTTATTTCTTGTGATCCAATTTGAGCCATCGCCATTTCTATAAAGTGTTGTATTTCTTCATCACTACTGCTTGCTGTTGGTGCATATACTTGTATAATATTTATGTCTATTGGTTTGCCTTTGATTTTTACCATAATAACTCTATCTGAAATACACCAGTATCCATTAATTGACTTGGCTGTTTTTTCGTCTAATATTATTCCTACACCTTTTTCATGTGTTTTCCCTCCAGAATAAATTATTGTGTGATTGTCAGCTATAATTTTGCCCGATCCCTTCCATCTCATCTCACTAACGCCTAGTATATTCATTTTCATGCTATCCATCTCTCTTAGAACATTGGTCAACTTTCCTAGCTCATTTAATGTCCTAACATTCCATGTTCCTACTCTAAATTTATTTATTTTAGTTATGATTTTGCCATCAGTAGCTGGATGACGGTCTGGTGTCACCTGTGGCTCATGACTGTCCCTACCGGACGAGGATGCCCTAAGACAGCCATTAACGTCCTTCACTAACTTTGATTTATGTTTTGCCATGACGTCTTGGGAAGATAATGTGGTGGTTTCCCCTTGCCTTCCACATTCACATGGTGGTCTTTTAACTCTGCCTTTGACATTGATTCAGTCTCACGAAATGATGAAGTGACTGGGGTAAGTGGGGTGTTCGTTACGGAAGGCAGTTGTGAGGATACCATGGATAAAGAAGAAAACACACCGAGGTTCTGAGAGCTACGGGTGTTGCATGGTAACTAAACCATCAGGAGCATACCCGTTAATTTTATGGAACATATAATTAGAAGAGGTGAATAGCCAAATTAGCAGTTTATAGAGAAATACTAGGCATGTGAGGCAGAGAAGGGCAGAGAAAGATGAGAAGATTAAACGTTCGCGCAGAAAATAATACAATAAACGTCAACTTCGTCAACAATCAAAGGACAGAGAATATTGGTGGATCAAGATCGCCAATGTCTGCTCCAGATCTGACACCTGAAGAAGAAGATGTTAGCAGCCCCAGGTAATCACGTTAAACAGGACAGCTAAAAAGTTGCCAAAGCAAAACCGGAAACAGTATAATACATTATATGATTGTGGTGGAGTGTTTCTGCGTGTTTAGCAAAAGCAATCCATAAATGTGTTATTTATAAACTGAAAACGTAGACATCCAAATATACAACTTCAGGAAATCTGGTTAGACAGACAGACAGACATACAAACAGAAAAAGAGATAGACAGAGAGACAGACACATACAGAGAGACAGACACATAGAGAGAGACAGACCCAGAGACAGGGGCAGAGATACAGACATAGAGAGACAGAGTTGTGAATAATTTATGCCCTTGCGTATTCTGGACACGATATTAATTATTAACAATAGACATACATATGTTTTGTGACATCAACAACATCCAAAAGGAAGATCAATATAGAAATGAATGTAAAGAGGCTACAAAAATAGTTAGATAGCAGAAGCGAGAATATATGAGTAATATAATCAAAGACATGGAAACTAATCACCAGAAAAACGAATCCTGAAAGTTTTTTAAAGAACTGAAGTCAATGAGACACAACACATATTGTTTAAAAGACAAAAATGGGAATATGATAAGTAACAATGAGGAAATGTGCAACACATGGAAACATAGATACTTTGTTGAATTACTAAATTGTGAAGCTCCAAGTAACACTTTCCCACAGGAAGAGGTTCTAACGTTTGAACCACAAATTGAAGAACCTGCGTTTGAAGAAATCCTATATGTAATCACACCACTTAAATACAATAAGGCAACTGGGGCTGATGGAATTGCTACTGAATTTATAAAGGCGGGTGGCCATGCATTACATCTAAAGCTATACGAACTAATAATAAAAATCTGGAGGACTGAAGAATTACCCTATGACTGGAAAGAGTCATTATTGATACCTATCTTTAAGAAAGGAGACAAGTTCCAGTGTGAAAATTATAGAGGAATATCACTACTGTCCATAAGCTATAAGATACTATCCGCAGTACTATTAAATAGACTAAAACCATATTCAGAATACATAATAGGTGACTACCAGGCGGTTTTAGACAAAACAGATCAACAATAGATCAGATATTTTTCTTACGACAAATAGCCGAGAAAAATTGGGAATATAAAAGAGATCTCCATAACATTTTTGTGGATTTTAAAAAGGCTTATGATAGTGTCCATAGGAATAGTCTATGGAATGCTATGCGGGAATTTGGAATACCAAGGAAGTTAATCAACATGACCAGACTATGCATGGAAGATACTTATAATATAGTAACATATAAAGGCACGAAATCAGACTCTTTCCAAATGACATCTGGCTTGAAACAGGGTGATGCACTATCGCCGCTAATCTTCAATCTGGCGCTATAGAAAGTTGTAAGGAGGGTAAAGGAGGAATGTGAAATTGGAGGAACATCCAAGCTGCTTGGTTATACAGATGATATAGATATTATAGGGGAAAATGAACAAAAGACATTGGAAATATTGACTCACTTAAAGGAAATAGCCCAACAGATGGTGCTGGTTATCAACCAAGATAAGACAGAATATATGGTAATTTCAAGAGAAGAAATGGCTAAAAACCCTGGCCACATACAAATAGATAATATGACCATTAAAAGAACGGAACCATCCAAATACCTGGGTACAATCTTCAACTATTCCAACATCATAAGGGAAGAAATACAAACTAGAATCAATTCTGGAAATAAGTTATACTATGCACTACAAAATCTACTAAAATCAAAGGCGCTATCTCGTAACACCAAGATCACAATATACAAAACACTGATCAGACCAGTTGTGCTGTATGGCTCTGAAACCTGGAGTACAACGAAAGGAGACGAAGCCTTGCTAAAAGTTTTAAGACGCATCTTTGGACTCATTAGGGATACTGTCAACGTCTTACATGCATACAGGTATTCAAAATCCTTCATACGCACTCAAGAAGTACATCCGTCGTACGTATGGTATACACGTTTTTATTCAGGAGAACCTGATCATTGCCACAATGTACACGCAAGGCGGTGAAATGATTATATACAAAATGCCGCCTTACAAACACTTATAGCACTCAGCCAATTACACAAGCCCTACATAGAATTACTTGCTTTCTTCAACTAGCACTCTCGCAAAAGCTATACACTCGCTCCAGAACACAACACGTCCTCCCTCCAAACTGTCTGAGTCCCGTCTGAGGTTTTCAAACTGGTCGGTTCGTCTCGTGGTACTGGAACACGTGTCTCTCGTGACAACCCGGGCTGTCTCACCAGTCACGTAGTGCGTTAGTCCGCCCGTGTTGTGATGGGTCGTTCAGTGTAATGACGTCTGGTCAGTTCAGGACAACGTCCCGTGAACTTATGTCCCCTCATATTACTAAGTCCTGTCCTGTCTGTGTCCTGTCTCTGACATCTCTGTGTCCCCACCGATGTCCTGTCTCTAATCTCTCTACCGTCCTGTAGATGTCCTGTCTTATGACATCTCTGTGCCCTTACCCATGTCCTGTCTATCGTTATCTCTGTAGTCCTTGACTCTATTATGTCCCTTGTCCTCTCTATGTCCTGTCCCTATTCCCACAACACGCTGACAGATACACAAAGTGGAGAGTGAAAAAGAAGAAGTAACAAAGACATTTATGATCTGTTTAAGTCCCCGCTAATCACTGGTATCGTGAAGGCTAATATACTACAATGGCTGGGGCATATAGAAAGAATGGAAGATAATAGGGAAACAAAACTAGCTTACACTCAGGACCAAGAAGGCGGTGGAGAGATAATATATATATATACAGACCTACAAGCACTTGGAATCAACGACTGACAAGAGAAGGTCAACCAGAGAGACGAATGGAGACGGATTGTAGCAAAGAACCTCAATGGCTCGGAACGCTGAAGAAGAAAAAGAAGACATACATATGTAGAAGTTTATACAACAACAGTGAATGCATAGTGAGAGCAACTGGAGGACACTCAGAACCCTTCACCATAAGATCTGAAGTACGACAAGGTTGTGTCATGTCCCCTCTCTTGTTCATAACATATATAGACAACATATGTAAAGAAACCAGCCAAATAGAGACCGCAAGAACTCCGCATGACGAGAACACGGAAGAAGAACCATCTGCAAATCTAACATTAGAGAACTCTTGTTTGCGGACGACCAAGCACTAATAGCAAAATCAGAAGCTGAATTACAAGACCACATGAATAGTCTAAACTAAATGTGTAGGGAACATAACATGAAAATTAGCACAAGCAAAACGGATGTAATGACTATAACTAAAGAAGAACAAACAACAACATTTCACCCAAACGAACATCCCTTGAAACAAGTAAAGAGTTTCAAGTACCTAGGAAGTATAATATCATCAAATGGCAGATCAGAAGACGAGATCGAAAATAGGTGCAATAAGACAAATCAACGCAATGGACAAATGGCACCAATACTAAAGAACAAACATGTATCAACAACTACTAAGAAATCACTTTACAACACAATCTTCTTACCAACTCTATGCTACCGATGCCAAACCTGGACAATGACAGAAAAAGAGAAAAGAAAAATCACAACAACAGAATACTCAATGTATCAAGAAGAGATAAGATCAGAAATGAAGAAATCAGGACTAAAGTGGGGTTTAAAGCAGCACTCGATTTTATTAGAAAGCAGCAACTCAAATGGTTTGGCCATGCAAGTAAGTTAACAGTCAATAGCATACCACAACAATCAATGATATATAGACCAGATGGAAACAGAGGAAGAGGCCGACCACGTAAACGGACGGAGAGTATAGCAGGGTTCATGGGAATATCGATATATGAAGTTCATAATCGGGCACTCTCACGATGCTTATACTTCACCTCGACACCGCAAGGTACAAGAGGAACATGTTGAGATTAGATGATGAGATGAGAGACATACATTTTAGTATTTTCACTCATAATAAGAGAACCTGTGTGACAATGTCAATTGAAATAAACAGAGGCGGTATTTGTGTGTGTTATCCTTTTTTTTTTTTTTTTTTGCATATCCTATTTACAGGACATCGCTGTCAACACCAGAATTCTACTGCTGTTGTTGATGTCTTGGAAAGTCTACGTTCAGTAGTTTGCCATTGCTTTCTGAACGATCGGCTTCCATACCAACACGTTAACACCCAGCGCGATACGGTTTGCTGCCAAATCGGTCTCAGCTGTGTTTCGAACGCAGGTAAGAGGGCTCACGAATCATGTCCGCAAATCCTTAGCCACGGTGACCCTGATCATTATAGCGACTAAATGTAATGCCCAGAGTTTCCTTAAAACAACTGTGCAATACTTCTTACAATGTTGTTATGTACCTGACACTGATACAATACTTCTTGCACTGTTGTTATGAACCTGACACAGGTCCAATACTCCTTACAATCAGTTATCAGTTATCAATTGGGGTATCTTCATTGCACTCCGGACAGGTCCACAGGTGCTCAGATCCTCCCCGCAGAATATGCATCAGAGTTCGGTGGCCAATAGTGCTAGTTCTGTGTTGGTTGTGTTGTTCTGTGTCGTTTTCCCGGTGTACCTCTCTTGTCTGGCCGTGCCAATTATTACTCCCAAGTCTTTAATCCTGGACAATGATGTGGATTCACTGACGTCAAAGTCCTCTGTTCTCGACATATCTTTAAGGACGTTAATAACATCGGCACGATCCATGGGCTGGCCATCTGCAGGGGGTGCAGGGCCAGCCAGTTTATCAACTCGTTCATTTCCCTCAACTCCCGCATGTCCCGGGACGAAGATGAAGGTGACTTTACGGACAACATACTTCCGCAGCGACTCATTCCACTGTCTATGTACAGATCCAGCTTCGACCTTCCGAATCATGCTCATTGAATCACTTAGTACACACACGTTCGTGTAATGCTGTGATTCTAGCCATATGAAAGCCCGTGTTACTGTCATCACCTCCATCGTCATGCTGCTAGTAGTCATGGAGTCGGCACCACTGGAATCTTGAACGGTTCGGCCCGCTGAACGGGCTGTAAATGCCCACGCACTTCTCTGCTGCTTTGCAACAGATCCATCTGTATAGATGAGCACTTCGGGGCTATCTGAATGTTCATAGATGAGCGCATTGACCTCTACATTGACAGTGGCAGGGTTCTGCTCTCGGCACCGTCTGTCTAGTGTGATAATGCAGGAGAAAGTGCACTTAAAAGCTGGAGGCACCGGCACCCATTCCTTGCCGGGGTTGATACTGGTAAGACTGCAGACCTGTCTGACGACATCTTCCGCCTGACCCATCCATGATTTGCCCCTCTTTAGACTGTCACCCTTTTCTCTGAATATATCTTTATTTAGAGGGTGCCGCTCATCTGCACTTATTTTTAAGTATGCACGAGCTCTCGAGATCTTGATCCTGTGGTACATTGTCGGGAAGACAAGGGGTATCTCACTGCTACACAGCTGGTGACTCTCGTGCAGCCTAAAATGATGCGCATGGCTTCTTACAATGTTGTTATGTACCTGACACTGGTGCAACACTTCTTACAATGTTGTTGTATGCCTACCACTGGTGCAACACTTCTTATAATGTTGTTATATACATGACACTGGTGCAGTATTTCTTACAATGTTGTTATACTGACACTGATGCAGTATTTCTTACAATGTTGTTATATACCTGACACTGGTGCAATACTTCTTACAATGTTGTTGTATACCTACCACTGATGCAATACTTCTTATAATGTTGTTATGTACCTGACACTGATGCAGTATTTCTTACAATGTTGTTATATACCTGACACTGGTGCAATACTTCTTACAATGTTGTTGTATACCTACCACTGATGCAATACTTCTTATAATGTTGTTATGTACCTGACACTGATGCAGTATTTCTTACAATGTTGTTATATATCTGACACTGGTGCGGTATTTCTTACAATGTTGTTATACTGACACTGATGCAGTATTTCTTACAATGTTGTTATATACCTGATACTGGTGCAGTATTTCTTACAATGTTGTTATATATCTGACACTGGTGCAGTATTTCTTACAATGTTGTTATATACCTGATACTGGTGCAATACTTCTTACAATGTTGTTATATATCTGACACTGATGCAGTATTTCTTACAATGTTGTTATATATCTGACACTGGTGCAGTATTTCTTACAATGTTGTTATATATCTGATACTGGTGCAGTATTTCTTACAATGTTGTTATATATCTGACACTGGTGCAGTATTTCTTACAATGTTGTTATATACCTGATACTGGTGCAGTATTTCTTACAATGTTGTTATATATCTGACACTGGTGCAGTATTTCTTACAATGTTGTTATATATCTGACACTGGTGCAGTATTTCTTACAATGTTGTTATATACCTGATACTGGTGCAGTATTTCTTACAATGTTGTTATATATCTGACACTGGTGCAGTATTTCTTACAATGTTGTTATATATCTGACACTGGTGCAGTATTTCTTACAATGTTGTTATATATCTGACACTGGTGCAGTATTTCTTACAATGTTGTTATATACCTGATACTGGTGCAGTATTTCTTACAATGTTGTTATGTAACTCACAATGGTGCAGTATTTCTTTAATGTTGTTATGAGTAGTTTATAATGTGCAAAACGATTAGGATTTTGGTGCAGCACCCTCAAGGTGACGATATAAATTTTTATATGTGAGTTATATCGACCTTCGCGGGAAGGTACAAAAGGGGACCTCATACGACCTACTTTTTCAAATCTCGCGGTTCGTGGTACTCCCGTGCGAGGCGAGCGGCCGGCGCGAAACGGACGGCGGTCGACCGCCGAGGTGTGCGGTGATCAAACCCGAGATGATCAATGATCGAACCCGATCCGTGATCGGCGCGCAGGACAAGGACGGGGCGGTTGGCGTCAATATGATTTTCACCATTATCCCGTAAACCGACTCAGAATGATAGTCCTGTGATAAGTCAGCCACCAAAGCAGCTGACCATGGTTTAACCCTTACAGACTGTTTTCTAAAAAGCATACAAAATTTATTATACACATTATAATATATACATAATATAATATATAATATTAAACATATATAATATTACACCCCCCCAAAAAAAAATGAACTGATATGAAGCAATCGCGATTCATATGAAAAGGCATGATGGCCAGTTAAATGTTGTGTATGTCAGCATGAAGGATGTATTTATATTCAGGAACTTCTGCAATATGCCAGGAATTACAGTTTGGAACACTTACATTTGTTCCTAAATATAAATTTGTCCTTGGAATCTTCGGAAACAAGAAAGCTATAAGAGCAAACTTGCTTCCTGAGGTACACGTGGATATTTTACACTAGGGCCTGGAACCCAGTGGACATAGAGTCCATGAGCGTGGCGGTGCACATGGGAATTGCGTTTTTGATCTGAATTTTGACTTTTCTATTCGATTTGATTTCACCATTACCCCTACGCCGTCCAACCTCATGGAGAGTTTTTTTTTTCTCGCTCGCCCACTCACATATGCTTTTACATGTCCGCTTTTGTTTGTACAGTGAACTGCATGTTCGGAAATATGGCTACCGGCTGTTGCTTGATTGACTGGTTTGCATTTTCGGTTCACGAGTGCATTTTTCAGGAGGCTCCTGGGAGTCGGCGCAGGAGCTACGGAGTTCGTGCTTTATGCGACGCTTTCGGTGGTCGGCACTGCGGAAAGAGACCGAGCCATGTGAGAAAACCCGGGTCAATGGGGTCTTTCTGGTGACTGCCGATTCCATAGTCGAAGAACTGTGGTCTTCGTGGATGACTGTGTTGGCATTCTGGCGGCGGCATTAAGCACAGTGTACCTGTGCGAGCTGTTGGATTGCCGAGACTCCTGTCTGTTCCACTTTTCACATTGGACAATGGGGAGCATTTTGTGTGATATTCACAGGCACAGGAACGGAGCATACTGGGGACGACCCGTTGCCGTGAAGTTGGAACCTCGACTGACTGACTAACTAACTAACTAACTCACTCACTCACTCACTCACTCACTAATTAATTAACTAACTAACTAACTGTCTGTAGTGGATGAAACTTAAACACTGGCATCATATCAATAGCGATGTGTTAGAGATAGAAGACTCTTCATCGGTTGTGTCATGGTACACATTCGGTATCATAATCACGAGTGTAATGGTAAATCCGAGACACGAGGGTATTGGTTACCTCCAGTCAAAGATGGCGACGCATCAGGTCACATGTGTAATGGTACATCCGAGACACGCGGTTAATGGCTACGGCCGGACCACGTAGGGGCACTGCTTCCGGTCACAAGCATTAGAATACATCCGAGAAACTGCGTAATGGTTACAACAGGTCACAGATGGCGTCGCATCCTGTCACATGTGTAAGTGTGCATACAAGACATGTGGGTATTTGTTAACTCCAGTCAAAGATGGCGTCGCATCCGGTCACATGTGTAATGGTGCATCAGAGACATACGTGTAATTGCTAGACTAGACTACGTGATAAATCTGCAAATATCTCAGTCAAACTTATAAATAGTAGGAAATTTTGTTAACCAAAAGTGACAAAATATTGTTTAAGTAACGTAATGTCGAAGTCAAACTTATGAAAAGTAGGAACATTTGTTACTCAAAAGGGGAAAATATTGGCCAAGTAAAAACATATTTTAACAAAACTTTTGAATATCTCATCCAAACTTATGAAAAGTAGGAAAATTTGTTAACCAAATGGAACATAATATCGGCCAAATACAGAAATATCTCGTATAAACTTATGAAAATTAGGAAACATTATTAATCAAATGTGAAAAAAATTTCGATCAAAGAGAGAAATATTTCAACTAAGCTTATAAATAGGTCAGTCCTACATATAAAATGTAGGAAAATGTGTTAGTCACGGGGGAAAATATCGATCAAGTAAGAAATATCTCGTTCAAATTGATATAAAATAGGAAAATTTGTTAACGAAAGGGGAAATATATTTGCCTGGTATGGAAATATCTCGTTCAAACTTATAAAAAGTAAGAAAATTTGTTAGCCAAATGCAAAATAAAATATTGATCAAACTCATAAATATCTCAGCCCAAACTTATAAAAAAAAGTACGACAATTTATTAACCAAAAGGGAAAATTTTTGACCAAGTGAAGAAATATCATGGCCAATCTTAAAAATGTAAGAAAATTTGTTAGACAAATGGGAAAAAAATATTGGCCAAGTAAAGAAATATTTAAACTAAATTTTTAAACATCTCGTCAAAACTTATAAAATGTATTAAAATTTGTTGCCCAAATGGGAAATATAGCGATCAAGTATAAATAAATTTCAACCTAACTTGCAAATATCTCGGTCAAACTTTTAAAAAGTAGGAAAATTTGTTAGCCAATAGCGAAAAAATATTGGCCAAGTAAAGAAATATTTCAACCAAAGTTATAAATATCTCGACAAAACTTTTAAAAAGTAGGAAAATTTGTTACCCAAATGCGAAAAATGCCAGCCAAATACAGAAATATCTCGGCCAAACTAATGAAAAGAAGGAAACTTTGTTAAACAAACGGGAACAATATTGGTCAAGTAAAGAACAATTTCAATCAAACTTAGCAAAATAGGAAAATGTGTTAGCCAAAGGGAAAAATATTGGTCAAGTAAAGAAATATTTCAACCAAACTTATAAAAAGTAGGAATATTATTTAGCGACTAGGGAAAAAATATTGGCCAAGTAAAATATATCTCGTCCAAACTTATAAAAAGTAATAAAATGGCCCAAATGGGAAAAATAGCGATCTAGTATAAACATATTTCAAGTAAACTTGAAAATACCTCGGTCAAACTTATAAAAAGTATGAAATTTTGTTAGCCAAATGGAACAAAAACTATTGGCAAAGTAAAGAAATATTTCAACCAAATTTATAAATATCTCGACAAAATTTATAAAAAGTTGGAAATTTTTTTACCCAAGTGCGAAAAATGTCGCCAAAATACAGAAATATCTGGCAACATTTATGAAAAGATGAAACTTTGTTAACCAAATGGGAAAAATATTGGTCAAGTACAGAAATATTTCAACCAAACTTATACAAATAGGAAAATTTGTTATTCAAAGGGGAATAATACTGGTCAGGTAAAGAAATATTTCAACCACACTTAGCAAAATAGGAGAATTTGTTAACCAAAGGAGAACCATAATGGTCAAGTAAAGAAATATTTCAACCGAACTTATACAAAGTAGTAAAATCTGTTAGCCAAAGGGGAAAAATACTGGCCAGGTAAAGATATATGTTGTCCAAACATATAAAAAGTAGTAAAATGTGTTATCCAACTGGGACAAATAGCGATCAAGTAAACCATTTTTCAACCAAACTTGCAAATATCTCAGTCAAACTTATAAATAGTAGGAAATGTTGTTAACCATAGGTGACAAAATACTGTTCAAGTAAAGATATATTGCGGTCAAACTTATGAAAAGTAGGAAAATTTGTTACTCAAACGGGGAAAATATTGGCAAAGTAAAAACATATTTCAGCTAAAATTTTGAATATCTCATCCAAACTTGTAAAACGTAGGAAAATATGTTAACCAGATATTTAAAAAATGTCCGCCAAACACAGAAACGTCTCGTACAAACTTATGAAAATTAGGAAACTTTGTTAACCAAATGTGAAAATATTTCGGTCAAAGAGAGAAATATTTCAACTAAACTGATAAATAGGTCATTCCAACTTATAAAAGGTAGGAAAATATGTTACCCATATGCGAAAAATGTCGGCCAAATACAGAAATATCTCGTTCAAACTTATGAAAATTCTGAAACTTTGTCAACCAAATGTGAAAAAATGGTGGTCTAAGAGAGAAATATTTCAACTAAGTTTAAAAATAGGTCAGTCCAACATAAAAATAGTAGAAAGATTTGTTAGTCACGCGGGAAAATATCGATCAAGTAGGAAATATCTCGCGAAAACTTATAAAAAATAGGAAAATTTGTTAACGAAAGGGGAAAAAAATATTCGCCTGGTAAGGAAATATCTCATTCCCACGTATAAAAAGTAGGAAAATTTGTTAGCCAAATGCAAAAGAGTATTGATCAAACTTATAAATATCTCAGCCCAAACTTATACAACAGTACGACAATTTGTTCACCAACTGGGAAAATTTTTGACCAAGTGAAGAAATATCATGCCCAAACTAATAAAAAGTAGGAAAATTTGTTAGCCAAATTGGAAAATGTATTGGCCAAGTAAAGAAATATTACAACCAAGCTTATAAGTATCTTGACAAAACTTATAAAAATTAGGAAAATTTGCTACACAAATGGGAAAAATGTCGGCCAAAAACAGAAATCTCTCGGCCAAACTTATGTTAACCATATGGGAAAAAAATATTGGTCAAGTAAAGAAATATTTCAACCAAACTTAGCAAAATAGGAAAATTTGTTAGCCAAAGGAGAAACATATTGATCAAGTAAAGAAATATTTCAACCAAACTTATAGAAAGTGGTAAACTTTGTTAGCCAAAGGGGTAAAATATTGGCCAAGTAAAGAAATATCTCGTCCAAACTTTTAAAACGTGGTAAAATGAGTTTCGCAACTGGGAAAATTTGCGATCAAGTATAAACATATTTCAACTAAACTTGCAAATATCTCGGTCAAACCAATAATTAGTATGAAAACGTTTCTAGGCGCTCCTGTCTGGGAAATTGCGAGTACTAAGGACACTACTTTCTGAACTTAGCAGTCGACATAAGGTCACCATTTCACTGTTGAGTACGCGGAAACTATAGCACTGATAGATTGGCTAAGGAAGAGCAAAGAAAGAACAGTCTGATGAGCCTGTTACATGCCAAAAACGACAATTTTTAGAGCAGAAGTCATGTCCAGGCTTGCCTCCATGAGATAGTTTGAACGTCACAGTTTTGTAGTGGTTCTGGGAATACCCTAAAATACATTGCTAATGTATGAGTGGTAACGACTACTAACACTCAGAGGCTGATTCTCCGCGATATTACACTAATTTTAGAGCAAAAGACATGCCCGGGGCTTGCTTCGCTGACTTCGTTGGATCGTCACAGTTTTGTAGTGCTTCTGAGAATGACCTAAAATACTTTGCTAATATATGAGTGGTATGTGCTCTGATACAGCCATCCGAATTTTGTATTTTCGTGCAGTAAATACGCTGCTAGCAGTATAATTGTAAACGCTTTTGTTAGATTACTGCAAACTAAAGCAGATGTCTCAAAATCCACAGTCTCAAAATATTATTTTGTTGGGTGGACATCATGATAAGATTATATGCTAAATCTCATCATTTCACATCAGCTGGTTACTGAGATATGGAATTTTATATTAGGGCAGACAAAAGTAAATGGACTATAGCACAGACATACAGAGGGAGCAATGCTGGTTTAGCAGGTGATTTTAATTGTTGTTTAGCTTCGGCTGACATAATAGGCGTTGAAGTGAAAACGCAGTTAAGAAGAGCTGGCCGAGACGACATGAATCAACTCGATACACTGCAATACATAATCGACACACATAACCTAGTAGACGTATTCAGACAAAAACACACCAACAGTCAAGATACAACGCACATAAACCATGCACATAACAGATCATCTAAGTTAGATAGAAAATAGTATCTACAACACACCACATAACACAGACTAAACAATTACAAGAAACTCTCCAGTACACAGATCACAAAGCAATACTAGCGCACACCACTATACATAACACAACCACACAGCCTTTCAAACGATCATCACACTAGAAATTTAACTACACATTACAAAACACAGAATATTGCAATATATAGCAGAACTGATACATACATACACTGACAGTATACCAACTGACAACATTAGATAATACTGGGACTTACTGAAAAACACAATACGGAGCAGGACCCAACAATTAGCATCCATCATACACAAGAAGCGTAGACTATAACAAGAACAGATCAAACAAACAGCAATACATTTAACAAAGCAAACCGACAGAAACTCGCCATGCTTGCATGCATTAGAAATGCAGCTGGAACAACACAAACAGAACAGATATCTTGGTGCACTAATTAGAATAAATCTCAACACCATCACACAAGAGACACCCAGCAAACAATACATGACAATAGAACAAAACATGCAGCGTAGCAAACAGATAAACACAATAATAGACATGCAAGGAATCACACAAACAGAACCCACAAGAATAACAGAAGCATTACAGCAATACTATACACACATATTTACAGCAGAGCCAGTAAACACACAAATGCAAGATATCTTCTAACAATATACAAAAAAAAAAGATGTCAGCTAAAGACAAAGAGATATTGGACACACATTTGACACTGGAAAACATAACACACGCACTTAGCGAAATGAACAAAGACAACATACCAGGACCAGGCGGATTAACAGTAAAATTCTATCAACAATTCTTTCCTATCATAGGTAACCTTACTCTAAAAGTCTATAGAAGTCTTTGACAAACAAAACCTTTCGGATAGTTGCAACATGTCTTATATAATTCTTATTCACAAAACAAAGACAGACAAGACACAACTAAAAATTACAGACCAATTTCACTTCTTAACACAGATTACAAAATTCTGGCCAAATCACTAGCACACAAAATCACACAATTTCTACCAAAACTAGTACACCCAAACCAGCAATGCAGTGTGCAGCACATGAATATACAAAACCAAACACACCTCATTAGAGACATTATAACATACACACACAGAAAGACTGTAAATCCTCCCTCTTGTGTTTGGACGAAGAGAAGACCTTTGACAGAATCGCACACTCCTATTTGCACAAAACCCTAGAACACTGCAATATAGGACAATACTACAGAATGTGGATACAGATTTTGTGTAACAACATTGAAAGCAAAGTCTTAGTGAACCATTCACTGACTGAAAGCTTCAGGCTGACAAGATCTGTCAGACAAAGGTGCCCACTATTACCACTTCTGTATATACTGAAACTGGAGCCATTATTAGAAAAGATCAGACAAGATACCAGCATTAAAGGCACATTTATACAGGGAGACAAAAGGTCATTGCTTATGCAGACGATACTGTATTCTTCCCTACAAGCAACACAGCCATCAGAAACATACTGCACACCTTCTCCCACTTTGGGAAAGGCAGTGGAGCCAAAATTAATATACAAAAATCACAAATTATGGGCCTGGGAAAGTGGAAACAAAAGTCTGATTTCCCTTCAGACCTAACACATACACACAATATGAAACTGTATGGGATCACATTTCCATGTGACCCCAGAACAACACACAAAGAAACATGGCTAAAACTAACACAACATATCACAGATATGCTACACAGGTATAAATACAAAACAGCAACAATATTTGGCAGAAGCATAAGAGTTAACGCATACATCATACCACAAATAATATACTTAGAGACAGTGACAATCACAGACATAAATAAACAGGTATGACATTTCATATTTAGTAAGACAATACACAGCGTACAGCATAAAACTCCCGTACAGGACAAGAAACAAGGAGGAATAGCACTTCATGACATAGAAACAAAAATTCAAGCACTTAGAATCAGCCACATAGGCAATATTATCAGACATCTAGAACAACATAGATTATTTTTATATTATATAGCACACAAGATAAAATATCTTACAAAACTAAACAATGCAGCTGCACATTATCAGGGTATACTACCAACTTTCTATCACACTTGCGTACAGGCAATACATTACATGAACATTTAATATATGAAACAACACGAGAAATATACAAACAGTTAGTTAGTAAACAAGCCCATCACTTAAACTGAGAATCAAAAGAGGACAAAAATATGTCATGTAAGATTACACAACCACCTTTACCAACTTACACAACAAACACATCACACCTAAGGCGAAAGAAGTCACTTACAGACTGATTTTAATATGACTCCCATAATACCCAAAGTAGCATTCAGATTCAGACAAATAGGAAAATGCCAGCTATGCAGGAACAACACACAAAAGACAGAAGAACACATATTCTACACATGTCAAACAGTCGCAAATGCAGTGGAAACTCTGCAACAACTAATACAAACACACACAGGCAAACAAACAGACATTTACAAGGCAATTTTTCTTAATACTCTTCCTAAAACATCCAAAGACTCTCTCTCTCTCTCTCTCTCTCTCTCTCTCTCTCTCTCTCTCTCTCTCTCTCTCTCTCTCTCTCTCTCTCTCTCTCACACACACACACACACACACACACACACACACACAAAACTACTTCAAACACTAGTAGAATACAGAAAATTAGTGGGGCTGAGTAGACTCGAGATATGGTGTCCGCCTCGATTGCTGGAGATCCCAGGTTCAGGCCCCGGTGGGGACCGGGATTTATTTAAAAAAATCCACCTGGACTTCCAGAATTAAAATTTTCCCCTGGTCTATGGGTAGTGTGATCGGACGCCCGTGTGTATTGTTGCGCACGTAAAAAAATCCCTAGGCAGTTGGAAATCGAAAAAGAGTAGCCTAACGGCGCTGCCCGGGCAAAATTTCGAGTTAACAATCTACCCAAAGTATTTCAGGAACCTCGCCGATGCAACGAAGTTCGTGCATTGACTTGAGTTTCTCCAGACTCAGGTTTGAGTTAGGAGGAAAACGGAGCACTTATGGGTTAAACCGTGTGCCGTGATGTTGATCCAACGACTAAACTAAACTAAACTAAACGAAGAAAATTAGTTTGGATTGCAGAATCAAGGCACAGTTCAATTCCCTTACATACAACAGAAACCTATTTTTACTAATGTTCAAATAGAAACAATCTACTATTTTTCCTTACTGAAATGTGTAAATTTTTTGTAATTTAATTTTCTCTTGCAATTAGAATTACTGTTGATTCTATTTTAATATATATATATATATATATATATATATATATATATATATATATATATATATATATATATATATATATATATATATATATATATATCGTTGACAGTAACATATGTAGGCATATGTCTCAAGTATTAAAATGATATTATATGGCAATGATACGTTTGAAAAGAGAAAGCATGGACCACCACGTATGCATAAATTAAATGAGCCCTTTAGGTACCTATAACCTTTAAGTACCTATAAACCAAGGGGTTTGTAGTGGTCAGTTTTAAGTCCTCCCCATTGTATTTGACATTCAGACACTATCACAACTTTGGACCGATTATCTCCCTCGGGACAGGTCATGGACTCTAATTGCTAGTTATAGGTCTCTGCTCCTGTCCCCTAAACAATAAGTGTCATCGAATTTCCAAGGCATTAGAGCGTCACCATGTAATTTGATATCAGACCAACAACACCAAATATGTGATCGTTCATCTCTGTAACTATGTGACCTAGTAATTATAGGAAAGCGACATTTTAAAATGAATGGTAATGTAAAGGTTATTGCCAAGCTCACGGCAATCAATGTACTACTATCTCCTGAAAGCACGAGATAAATCAAGATAGAATGTGTGTGTGTATGTGTGTGTGTGTGTGTGTGTGTGTGTGTGTGGTTGTGTATGTGTGAAAGATAGAGAAAGAGAGGACGCAGAGAGAGAGAGATGGACAGGTGTAACAAGCATTTCGCTTGTAGGGGGTGGAAATGAAGCATATGCAAGGAACCTTTGTTTACATGCATTATGCCATAAATGTCATATTACCATAAATATATATATTTGTATTTGTTTTTATCACACATTTGACACTTAACACTAACAAACGGCAATACTCTGTGATATACACAAACAAGAAGCAAACATTACACCTTGTAAATATACATTGCTTTGTATCAAATAAACGTTTGGAAAAAAGGGCTCATAAGTGCTCCGTTCTACTCCTAACTTAAGCCTGAATCCGGAGTGTCTCAGCTCAGTGCACCATCTCCTTAGCACCTGCAGGATCCTGAAATGCTTTGGGTAGATTTTTAACTCGAAATTTTGCCCTGGCAACGCCGTTAGGCTATTCTTTTTCGATTTCCAACTGCCAGGGGATTATTTTACGTGCGCAGCAATACACAGGGACGTCCGATCTCACTACCCGGAGACCAGAGGGAATTTTGTTGCTAGATGTCCACATGAAAACAATCCCGGCTCTCACCGGGGCGTGAACCCAGAACTTCCAGCACTTGAGGCGGACACCTATAGACCACTTATCCCCCGCCAAATATCCTTTTTATCGTTACCTCGTATGGACAGTAATCACCTTCGGATTAATAAGACTGTGAGGGTAAAACCAAGGGCAGCTGCTTTGGTGGCTGACTAGTCACAGGACTATCATTCTGAGTCGGTGTACGGGGTAATGGTGACAATCATATTGACCCCATTCGCCCCGTCCTTGTCCCACGCCCCGATCACCAATCGGGTTCGATCATTGATAATCTCGGGTTCGATCACCGCACACCGCGCCTGTCGACCGGCGTCCGGTTCGCACTGACCGCTCGCCTTGCCCGCGAGATTTGAAAATAAAGTAGATAACACGCGGTCCGCCTTTGTACCTTCCTGCGATGGTGGATATAACTCACATATAAGTATGTATATTGTGACCTTGAGGGTGCTGCACCCACAGTCCTAATAGTTGTGCACATTACAAATTACTGTTATGTACACGGTGTCAGATCTTAGCCAGATATGCCTGAGCTACCGTATGACAGTAGACGGTACTACCTGCTTTCTGTTTTCGCCGAAAGTTGGGCGGCGCTTACCAAACCCGACATCCTACATTCGGGCGGAAGAGCCCAATTGAAAGAGTACACGCCTTATCCTGATGCAAGGAAATACAAACTAAAGACACAATGTCATGGCAGGGCAGACCAGGCCTTAAGCCTTGGTTGGCAGCTATATATTTTAGCCCAGGCTTTGTGCTATGAAGAAGTATAACTCCATCCCTGGCCTTAACCGGTCTCGGAATCAAAGCGCGAGGTAGCAGTTACGGGTTATAAGTCCTTGTCAATTGGCGTAGACATTGGGCGTCACGGGTTGCCTCTGACGGTGGGAGACCCTTAGGTGTTGCTGATCAGTTACCGCCCGCCTCATGCTGGGCATCCCCCAGCATCCGCCACAGCCTGCCTGCTTCAATGGGTGCTTGGGGCTAGGACAAAATCTGGATAGTATGCTGTAAAACCAATGCACCAGGTACTACTAAACAGAAAAATAGAAACCTCAAGCTACGGCTTGCAACATGGAACGTAAGAACCATGTGTCCAGGATTTTCCACTGACCTGACGAATATTGACGATGTGGGGAAAACGGCTGTGATTGATGCCGAACTCAGTCGTTTTAACATTGATATTGCTGGCCTGCAGGAGAATCGCCTCGCTGAGGAAGGTTCACTCAGGGAAAACGATTACACCTTTTATTTTGAAGGGTAGAGGGCAGACAGAAAAAGGCAGCTTGATGTGAGCTTTGCAGTGAAGAATTTGCTACTGGGAATGATTGAAATTCCAGCAGGAGGAAATAAAAGACTAGTATCCCAGCATTTGGTGACCTCTTGTGGTTTTGCCACCATTATCACTGCATATGTACCCACACTCACTTCCTCTGGTGATGTGAAGGACTTGTTCTATGAGAAGCTAGACTCTGTGATCAAGGCAGTTCCAAAATCCGATTACATTTATATGCTCGGTTATTTCAATCCTCGTGTGGGCAAGAACTCGAGTTCATGGCCAGTGTGCCTTGGAAAATACAACATCGGTCGCATGAATAAAAATTGGCAACGGCTGTTGGAGTATTGTACCAGAAATGCCTATGTATTACAAGCTCCTTTTTTAAAACAAAAGAGCTGCATAAGGTCACATGGAAACATTCAAGATCTGGCCATTGGCATCAGCTGGGCTTCATCATCACATGGAGACAACATCTGAACCAAACATCATTAACTCGAAGTTACCACAGTGCTGACTGTGATACGGATCATTCTTTGGTTGTTGGAAGAGTTAGACAGACCAAAGGGAATCTACACGACATAACACAAATCTAGCCCCAGGATTAATATTATTAACACCAACGATCCTGATAAGTGCTTTGAGTTCCAACAGCAACTTGAAGACGCTTTCACTGATACATCAGACAATTGTACAGCAAGTGAAAAGTGGAGTACACTTATGGAAACTCTTTATAAAACAACGGTAGGGGTTTACAGCACTGTGGATCATATGAGGCGGGACTGGTTTGCGGCAAACAGTCAGACATGCAGCCCCTGATTGACAAAATAAAGATAGCTCTCTTAAGAAACTAGGAAAGAACAATGCGTAACACTCTTAGTGAGCTGAAGCAAGCTAGGAAGGATGTGCAAAAGAATGCCAGGCAGTGTGCAATTGACTATTGGATCAAGTTATATGTGAGTCTATTCAAAATGCAAGTGATAAGGGAAACAGCAGAAGCATGTATGAAGGGATAAAGAAAGCCTGTGATCCAATGATCAAAAGAAGTTCACCCTGAAAACCTTGATTGGAGAAATCATCACTGATAAGAAACAGCAGATGGATAGATGGATAGAGCACTATTTGGAGCTTTACGCAAGTGAGACCAAGCTAGCGGATGATGCCCTCAACGCCAGAGAGGCCCTACCAACTCTTGACCACCTGGACACACTTCCCACCATAACAGAAGTTAAGTGTGCTATAAATGAACTTGCATCTGGCAAGGCTCCATGTAAGGATGGGATTCCAATAGAGGTTATCAGGAATGGGCAAGACACACTCACTCTACAGATTCCCCCAGCTAATAGAGCTATGCTGGCGAGGAGGACAAGTCCCACAGGATTTCAAAGATTCAAGCATCATAACATTGTACAAGAACAATGGCGATCAGAGCGACTGTAACAACTATATGGGTATCTCACTTCTGTGTATTGTTGAATAAGTATTTGCCAGAATTGTTCTGTGCAGACTTCAAGTCTGGGAGATCAAGTCCACCCCGAATCACAGTGTGGCTTCCGACTGATCCAGTCTACCATCGATATGATATTCTCATTGCGACAAAATGCAAGAAAAATGCAGTGAACAGAAACAGCCACTGTTTATTGATTTCATCGACCTCACAAAGGCATTTGATTTAGTCAATCGTGAGGGTCTGTTGAAGGCTGCCCACCAACTCTTCTTTTAATTGTGGAATCGTTCCATATAGGCATGAAGGGTATAATCAAGCTTGATGGTGCAACTTCAGAAGAGTTTATGTGCTGTTATGTATCTGACACTGGTGCAATACTTCTTAAAATGTTGTTATGTACCTGACGCTGGTGCAGTATTTTTTACAATGTTGTTATGTACCTGGCACTGGTGTCATACTGGTTAAACTGTTGATATGTACCTGGCACTGGTGTCATACTGGTTAGACTGTTGTTATGTACCTGGCACTGGTGTCATACTGGTTAGACTGTTGTTATGTACCTGGCACTCGTGTCATACTGGTTATACTGTTATGTACCTGACACTTGTGTCATACTGGTTAGACTGTTATGTACCTGGCACTGGTGTCATACTGGTTAAACTGTTGTTATGTACCTGGCACTGGTGTCATACTGGTTAGACTGTTGTTATGTACCTGGCACTGGTGTCATACTGGTTAGACTGTTGTTATGTACCTGACACTTGTGTCATACTGGTTAGACTGTTGTTATGTACCTGACACTGGTGTCATACTGGTTAGACTGTTGTTATGTACCTGGCACTGGTGTCATACTGGTTAAACTGTTGTTATGTACCTGGCACTTGTGTCATACTGGTTAGACTGCTGTTATGTACCTGACACTTGTGTCATACTGGTTAGACTGTTATGTACCTGGCACTTGTGTCATACTGGTTAGACTGTTATGTACCTGGCACTGGTGTCATACTGGTTAAACTGTTGTTATGTACCTGACACTGGTGTCATACTGGTTAAACTGTTGTTATGTACCTGGCACTTGTGTCATACTGGTTAGACTGTTATGTACCTGGCACTGGTGTCATACTGGTTAGACTGTTATGTACCTGGCACTGGTGTCATACTGGTTAAACTGTTGTTATGTACCTGACACTGGTGTCATACTGGTTAAACTGTTGTTATGTACCTGACACTGGTGTCATACTGGTTAAACTGTTGTTATGTACCTGACACTGGTGTCATACTGGTTAGACTGCTGTTATGTGCCTGACACTGGTGTCATACTGGTTAAACTGTTGTTATGTACCTGACACTGGTGTCATACTGGTTAAACTGTTGTTATGTACCTGACACTGGTGTCATACTGGTTAAACTGTTGTTATGTACCTGACACTGGTGTCATACTGGTTAAACTGTTGTTATGTACCTGACACTGGTGTCATACTGGTTAAACTGTTGTTTTGTACATGACACTGGTGTCATACTGGTTAAACTGTTGTTATGTACCTGACACTGGTGTCATACTGGTTAAACTGTTGTTTTGTACCTGACACTGGTGTCATACTGGTTAAACTGTTGTTTTGTACCTGACACTGGTGTCATACTGGTTAAACTGTTGTTATGTACCTGACACTGGTGTCATACTGGTTAAACTGTTGTTATGTACCTGACACTGGTGTCATACTGGTTAAACTGTTGTTATGTACCTGACACTGGTGTCATACTGGTTAAACTGTTGTTTTGTACCTGACACTGGTGTCATACTGGTTAAACTGTTGTTATATACCTGCCACTGGTGTCATACTGGTTAAACTGTTGTTATGTACCTGACACAGGTGTCATACTGGTTAAACTGTTGTTTTGTACCTGACACTGGTGTCATACTGGTTAAACTGTTGTTATGTACCTGACACTGGTGTCATACTGGTTAAACTGTTGTTTTGTACCTGACACTGGTGTCATACTGGTTAAACTGTTGTTATGTACCTGACACTGGTGTCATACTGGTTAAACTGTTGTTATGTACCTGACACTGGTGTCATACTGGTTAAACTGTTGTTATGTACCTGACACTGGTGTCATACTGGTTAAACTGTTGTTATGTACCTGACACTGGTGTCATACTGGTTAAACTGCTGTTATGTACCTGACACTGGTGTCATACTGGTTAGACTGCTGTTATGTACCTGACACTGGTGTCATACTGGTTAAACTGTTGTTATGTACCTGACACTGGTGTCATACTGGTTAAACTGTTGTTATGTACCTGACACTGGTGTCATACTGGTTAAACTGTTGTTTTGTACCTGACACTGGTGTCATACTGGTTAAACTGTTGTTATGTACCTGACACTGGTGTCATACTGGTTAAACTGTTGTTATGTACCTGACACTGGTGTCATACTGGTTAAACTGTTGTTATGTACCTGACACTGGTGTCATACTGGTTAGACTGCTGTTATGTGCCTGACTGCTGGAGCAATGAATGCCTCTTACACAGTTGTTGGCTATCCTACCACTGGTGTAATGCCTCTTACAATGTTGTACCCACCACTGGTACAGTGAATACACATGACCAGTCAAGTTAATGGTTACATACTGCGATGATAGGTTGGCATCTGTTTCTTCCTGCCACGGGAATGGCTGTTGACATGAGACGAACATGTAATACATCCCATAGCTGACCTCAAGGGCATGGGTGATTGACCGGAAGTATGTCATTATCAGCAAGGCCACTGCAATCCCTGCAATAGATATTAAAAATGCTACTGTAATGCTCTTAAAAACATATCGTGTTTTAAACGACTAGTTCAAAATATTCCCTGGTAACTCTTTTCGTTTATTATTTTGTTCTTGTTTTATTGTTATATTTTTCACTTTAATATTTATTATACCATCATGTTCTAAAATATTAGAACTAGGAACAGTTTA
Organism: Cepaea hortensis; assembly: GCA_963921405.1. Classification (NCBI taxonomy): domain Eukaryota; kingdom Metazoa; phylum Mollusca; class Gastropoda; order Stylommatophora; family Helicidae; genus Cepaea; species Cepaea hortensis. The sequence goes on along the minus strand of OY992877.1, from coordinate 121,929,870 downwards.
ATTTAATTCACATCAAAACACTGCTGCTCCATCCGATAAATACAATATTGGAAGGGTAATAATACTAATATAACTACCTTTCATAATTGGCACAAGATGGGAAAATAGTCCGAGGAGCCCACTCTTGTACATGGCGCCCAGCTTGATCTGTACATAGCATACTGGCACACACACAAGCACTAACAGGGTGTAGTATGCGAAGAAAAACAAGCCTGAAATATAAAAGTGGACGATATTGTAAAATATGCCCCAAATTGGCCTGGAGAAACATGACCTGTTATGAACATTGACAACCGGAGAACTGGCAAAGTAATTATATTGACTAACTCATTTTTTACGAGAGGTGACAGTCTGTCTTTTACTCCTTCCTCGCCATGTGAGCGTAGATTATGACCAATCCCTTTTTTGTTTAAAGTAGTCCCAATCGATATTCCTCTCGCGTTGTTATTTCATCTTCTACATATAGAAGATGGCATTCGAATTTGATCTGTATTCTGTTTATGTATTTATTGAATTGTCACTTATAGAAGTAAACAAACTGTTTACCTCAATATGATCCGTTTTTATCAGGATACCCAGCGGATCTTCATCGAAAACCCTGGAATGATTTATAGGTGGGATCACAACCTGAAAAACATACTTGTTAGAAGCATACTCCCAATCCAAACAGCAACCACTGCTCCTTCGCTAGATGCTAAACATGTCGATTTGTTGACTCTCCGCCACCATCAGTTAAAGATGCAATATGTCGGTGAAACCCTGGGGTAGGAGCCTGTCCTACTAGACGTGTACACCGGGTGGCGGATGATGGGGTGGCCTCTAGATATGTTGTCTGGAGATTAGCTGCGAATATGTTAGATAAGCAGCCATGGACCATCCGGTGGTCACTGAGAGGAGGCGAATTCGTTGGTGGGACCGCTATCTCTATAAAATACCTCTAAACTCTATGACGTGGACATCGGCGGATAAGAGGCACGATAATTAACCTCTTCCCCCCTCCCCCCTTCCATCATTGCTGCCAGGCAGAATCTGTCTTTTTTGGACAAAGGCTAGTGGAATCAACCATACACAAACCGGCTGAAGGCAATGGGAAACCATCGCTGTATTTTCACAAGATACTCATGCTTCAAGACACCGCGGTGATAGCAAAAAGCCAGAACTATGGGAAAAGATAGACACAGTGTTTGTAGAAAGTGAAAAATGTGCCTTAGCTTGAATAATAGAAAGACAGAAGTCATAGTCATATCATAGGACTACACTGCGCCTAAAGTTACAATTACAGCAAATGATATTATTCTGGGGCAAGGGAAGAAATTCAAATATCTAGGCATATGGATAACATCAGACAGAAGATGCATTAAGAGATAAAGAATAGAATTCATTCATTCATTCATTCAGTAGCATGACCTTTGCAGAACCTCGCTCCCATAACAACCTTCCTGAAAACTGCTCCATCACAAGCAAGATGTCCCACGTCCGATACACCCATTTGGAGATCATCCGCCACATCCTGCACCCATCTTCTCTTTGGCCTTCCTCTTCCTCTCTTCCCAGGCATATACTCCTCCATTATTGTTCTCTCCAAACTTTAATGAAGTTTCAAGTGACCAAAATATATCAATTTTCTTTGTTTTATCGTCTTTAATAGAAAACCCTCTTCAATATTCAGCTCTTGAAGTATGGATGCATTTGTTCTTTTTCTTTACCCAAGATATTCTTAGAACCCGTCTATAACATTTATATTCAAAGGCATGTATGCGCTGTTCAGCTTCTTTCTATCAAATGAAGAAAATTTTATGCAATAAGTCATTGCGGTGAAAGTTAGAGAAAGATTTCCTGTATGTTACATAGAACCAGTTTTAACATACGGATGTGAAGACTGGCCAATTAGTAAACAGCTCAGGGTGGGGGGGGGGGGAGAAAGAGAGAGAGAGAGAGAGAGAGAGAGAGAGAGAGAGAGAGAGAGAGAGAGAGAGAGAGAGAGAGAGAGAGAGAGAGAGAGAGCCTTGGATGTGTGGTTTTATAGAAGAATGCTGAAAATTACTTGGAAAGCCAAAATGAGCAATCTGGATATTTTGAGGGAACCTAGGTCGCATAGAAACTTATCATAAACATCAGAAAGAGGCAATCATACACTTTTGCAACATTATGAAATGACAAAAATGTGAATATTTTGTGACAACTGGAAAGATTTGTGGAAAGAGAGATAGAGGAAGACAGCGAGAAAACATTCTTGACAGTCTTGTGTCAAGACACAATGGGAGAAACACATGAATTCATCCATGCCACCGTAGATCGCATTTTGAAGAGAATCATGATCACCCATGCAAGGCACTTTATGATGATGATGACTATGGTGGTGAGACCAGTACTAAGCTGGCGGGTCTTTTCCGACAACATCTTAAGGACATTCAACTAAGTGCCACAAACCGGTCTTAAAAATTTAATTTGTTTAGTACTATCTGTCCCCCTCCACAATTTATTCAGTTGCTTTAGTTTCTGAAGAGCAATAGGTATTCGTCTTTTCATTTCCTCTATTGTGTCACCATTGTTGGTAATTAATGACCCATGATATTCGACATTTTTCACTACCTCCAGTTTTTCTTTCTTCTTCTTCTTCTTTCGATCGCTTGAAATATGTCTATAACTGCAATGTTGTCTCTTGTATGAATCTAACAGTCTTTTTTAGTTCACTCAGCGGTCCATATAGTTTATCTTCCACTGTTGTCTCTCTAGGCCAGAAGGTTCGCCTGGATATGTTGTAGTTTGGGCAGTCCTGGAGTATGTGCTCTGCTGTCTGCGACGCCAAACCATATGAGCACATGGCTGAGGCACCAATCTTGAATTTTGTATACATGTGATTTCGTAATCTATTGTATCCTGTTCTGAGGCGCCGAATAATGACCTGTTCTGGTCTGGCCATAATGTGGTAGTCGTCTTGAGTAGGGTTTGGTGGCCTTCTGACTGATTTGATCATTCTTTTCTTTTGATGGAATGTAATGGGCACATCAGGCTGTTCTTCTTTTGCTCCTTCCTTAGCCAATCGATCAGCTCTGTCGTTTCCGGGTACTCCACAATGGGATGGTATCCACTGTATGGTGATCTTATGCTGACTGCTGACAGTTTCTCCTCATTAACATATATTTATTTCTCCATATTAGTTTTATCTGTATGCATTATCATAGTTTTTGCTATGTTAAGATATAAGATGTGATTTTCACTATTCTTTTGGGTTAAGGTTATTAGTTTTGCTATAACATTCTGTGATGTCGATAGTAACACTGTATCATCAACATTTCGAATCTCTGCTATTTCATGACCACCGATATTTAGGGCATCATATTGCTCCTTGTTTATATTATCTCTAACATGTATCATTATATTTTTTGGCGTACTAGTTAAACAAAGAAGGGGACGGCACACAGCCCTTACGGACTCCTTGCTTGATGTCAAATCAATCTGATGTTTCGCCATCTATTCTAACCGCTGCTTGTTGGTTTAAATAGAGCATTTATATGATTCTTACTATATATTATGAAAATCCCATTTTCCTCATGATTTCCCCGATTCTGAAGTTGTACACAGTCAAATAGTCAAAACAGGGGACTGAGTGGTCTCGAGGTATGGTGTCCTCCTCGAGTGCTGGAGGTCCCGGGTTCAAGCCCCGGTGAGTGCCAGGATTTTTTAAAGTGGACTTCTAGTAACACAATTTCCCCTGGTCACTGGGTAGTGAGAAAGGACGCCCGTTGTGTTGTTTTGTGCGTTAAAAAAAAATTCCCTTGGAAGTTGGAAATCGAAAACGAGTAGTCTAACGGCGCTGCCAGGGCAAAACTTCGAGTTAAAAATCTACCCAAAGTATTTAAGGCCCTCGTCGGTGTTACGGATTTCGTGCACTGAGCTGAGTTTCTCCGAACTCAGGCTTGAGTTAGGAGTAGAACGGAGCACTTATGGGTTACACCAGTGTGCGATGATGTTGATCCGTCGACTAAACTAAACTAACTAAACTAAACACAGTCAAATGCCTTTGAATTATCCCCAAAATATGAGGATATGTTTACATTAAATTCTCTACACTTCTCTTTTACAGGGTGTATTTTTACTGACTGTGCATTGTTTGAAAATATTGCCGGTCCAAGATTTGTATTTACCTATTGTTGCATTAACTTTACAGAGGGTGAATACAAAACTTGGACCGGCAATATTTTCAAACACCACACAGTCATTAAAAATGCACCTTATATTAAATGCATATTGAGTGATACCTCAACACTCTTTTTCTCGTTGAAATTGACATATTTTGACTGGTCAGTATGTTTTCCAACTTGCAAAAGGCTACCTTCGCCATGGCGAATCTTGTTTTTAATCTCTTCAAGACATCTCCCATCAGATGTTATGACTGTTCCGAGATAATTGTACCGATTCACTTGCTTAAGAATATTCCCCTTTACTTGTATATTGCATTGTGGTATTTCCTTCTTCATAGTGACGACCATAATATGTGTCTTCTTACAATTTAATTCATAGTGCAACAACCGCATCTACTAAATGTTGCAGATCCTGCTCATTGTCTGCAATCAATACTGTATCATCTGCATATCTAATGTTCTTGCTAGCCCTGATTCAATGACTATTCCTACACCCTGCCTTGCCCTTTCTTGTTGTTCCACTTCGGAGTAGACGAATGTATAACTGCGGTGGATCTCCTTGCACATCCTCCCTTTTATTCTGGTTTCCGCTATTCCCATCAGTCCAATGTTCCTCTTTTCCATTGTTCTTTCAGCTCTTCTGTTTTATTATTAAAACCGCAGCTATTCAGTGTGCCTATTTTTATAATCGCTGATCTGTCTCGTTTTCCTTCAACATTGTCGGGTTTGTTACCCTTTGGATCAGTCCGTGTATGCTTCTTGTGTTTTCTTCGAGTAGGAAAAACAAATTCCTTGTCGGCTTGCTAGCCAGTCGCAGGGTTAGAATGAAAAAAATATGATCAAGACAAGTCCGAACTCCTGGCGATCCAGAACCCCGTTGGCCCATGAGCTCGCGGTCATTGTTTCCATTGGGGAGGTGGGATTGGCTTGTGTAGTTTGCGAGTCATCGGCAAGCTACTAATGTTTACTTGTCACCCCTCCTGGGAGAGGCTAGCCGATCCTAACCCTGCTGGCTCAAGGGCAGGGCAGTCTACACCTTGTGTGTGAAATGCTGTAAGTAATAAAGATATGTGAGATGTCATAAGTAATGAAGGAATGTGATTTGCAATAAGTAATGAAGGTATGTGATTTGCAATAAGTAATGAAGGTATATGATTCGCAATAAGTAATGAAGGTTTGTAAGGTGCAATAAGTAATGAAGGTTTGTGGGGTGCAATAAGTAATGAAGGTTGAAAATAAAGTCACTTAAAAGTCGACGTTTTTTTTTATCCCATATGGCTCAGTCTCTTTCTGCAGCACGGAAAGCATCACACAAAGCACGAACTCGGTAGCTTCAGCGACGACCCACAGGAGTCTCCGAAATAAATTAACTCGTGAACTGAAGGACGCGGCCAGGAATTGAACCCAAAACGTTTGGAGCCTGAATAACGTGAAGTTTAATAATGAAGTTTCGTGAGATACAATAAGTAATGAGGGTATGTGGGATGCAATAAGTAATAAAAGTATGTGAGGTGCAATAAGTAATGAAAGTATGTTGGGTGCAATAAGTAATGAAAGTATGTGAGGTGCAAGAAGTAATGAAGGTTTATGAGATGCAATACGTAATAGAAGTATGTGAGGTGCAAGAAGTAATGAATGTTTATGAGATGCAATAACTAATGGAAGTATATGAGATGCAAGAAGCAATGAAGATAGGTGAAATGCAATAAGCAAAGAAAGTATGTGAGTGTGACATTTTCAATATGGCACCTAACAACAACTTACAAGCTGGAGAATAAGCAGAGCACATTCCCAGAAACCAATATTATGTGTGTCAGCCAACGCACAACGCTTGTTGATTTTATCAATCCAGTCAAAACAGACTGCGCCAGTCTCGTAGACAGAGCCTAACACCATGTTTTAATTAAGAGGATGCCCCTAAATTAAACAACAGGTAATTGGTAGACTAAACATCACATGCAAGAATCTGTTTATTTTACTCTGAAGTTTAAACAGAGAGAGTTTAGGGAAGGGAATCACCCTACGTTGTTAAAAGACTAGGACATAATGTATCCGAGGGCACTTTACGATGTAGTCTCCAACAGACAAGGTTGTGGCGTGGTTTCGTGGATTAAATACAGCTACATTCTGAATCCCTTGAAACAGACGGTAAGAGAACGCTTATAGAAACCCGATTGCATAAGAAAAATATAATGAAAAACATTTGAAACCTTTCAGTTAATATTTCTTTCCCTGTGTAGAATGTGGTTAGTAAATTCCGTCCAACTAAGTGACATATTCTGAAGATATATCATGATTAGTTCCCTTGGCTAATAAAATATCAAATGGTTGTCTTTCGTTGCTTATTATACATTTAATGAGAGGATCTTCTGCTAGACAAATCTGTAGATAATATATCTTGGCACGAACAGTCGATTTTCTGTCAGGTGTAAGAATTTTGACTTCAGTATATCCTTTTATCTACTGTGCGTGATTATTCTATATATACTTTTGTGTATAATAAACATGTGATGATTTTATGAGACCCTGTATATAAAGGGAAGGAGTACCAGGACTCTGTGACAGTGTCATTCCTGATTTGAACCACCTCAGTACACTAGGCAATAAGTATGCGAATGTACGATTGAGTAAGATACCCAGAGTACGAATAAAATGAGACATGTTTTGCAGACATGAGAGTGGTTGCCTGTATCATGTGGTTATGGGGTAGTATGCACATCAAATCAATGTAGTGATAACACAACATAAAAAGGTCTTGCTAACCTACCCATGTTAAGTAACACCGTCCACTTTTCCCTTCACCCAACTTTTTATGGGGATGGGTACATGGTTGTTGTTCGTGTGTTAACAGATGAGGGAGGTGGTCAAGTGGATTACCTATGGTGTTCCTACACGGGGAATATCTGTCTTATGCGTCTGTGTTCATCCGTGAAGGATGAGAGCCTTCGCCTTCATACTGCATTGAAGAATAGAGGGCATTTCGTCAACATTTGTCACTTAGGACTGCCCAGTGCCACCCAAGAATGAAGCTGCGTATGATCATAACAACTTCATTGACGACCAAAGGCCAATAGCCTAAACCAAATTGAAATCCACGCTTAAAAGTCAACCAAGATTTACCAAGATTTACTATTGCCCCCCGCCCCCAGTTATATGAAATAGCCAGAGAACTATATATTTAGCCTCAGAAACGAAGACGGTCAAATTGTTCTATTAGATCAGAGATTTACGTGTGATCCGGAGAACTTCAGAGACAGAACACTATAGATAGTCACATTTGTTAGTGATATAGATTAACAATGGTATCAGTTATGTATTTTTGGTTCTGAAAATAGGAATGCCCATGTCGCATAACCTCCCCCATTTATTCATTATAAGATTTTGATCTTATTCCAACGAGTTAGTTTTATTTTATCAGAGTGATATGTGTGTATTGTGTTAAGCAATAGTGTGATAGAACTATATAACTGAACAACATCAGGAGAACTGTGTGGCAGGAATACTACTAGCTTTCAGTCTAACCAGACTGAGCATTCTCTTCTTTTGAGAGCAGTGACGTTCCTGTTCTCTCCTGGCCTTCTGCTGGAAAACCTTAGTGGAATCTTACTATATGTGTTTAGTGCCGTACTAGGGAGTCTTACGAGCCATTTCTGGTTTTCAATTAGTAGTCGGCAATGACGATTTGGGGATATCTATCTCCCATTTCAATTTAACATAACATAGTGAGATGCAGTTAGTAATAAAGGTATGTGAGATGAAGTAAGTAAAGAGGGCAAATAAGATGAAGTAAGCAATGAACGTATAATTTACTTATTATATTGTGAGTATATAATCTTCAAGAATTGCAATGCATTATACGATATTTGGTATAGAAAGAGTTAAAGAAAATCAAAATAGATATAAAGAATGGACTACAAGCAAAACAGGAACAAGATTAATTTGAACATGCAATTGCAATTGCAAGAATACACAGATGAAGTACTGATAATGCCAAAACTCAATCATTAAGAAAATACAGGGATAATTTAAACACAAACTATAAAGGACCATTAAGAAATGATTATCAGAAGATTAACGTTATGACAGACAAAAACGAAGATGTCAGTCCCACTTTCAAGTTGTGCACACTAATATGACCCAACAGAAATATAAACAGGGAAGACGAGAAGCTGTATGTTGGAGCTGCATGACCACTTGCGCCAGTTGATGATGATGCCCACAATGGTGGTAGCAATGGCAACGATGATGATGACGGCAATGATGGTGTTCCTGTTTTTCATCAGCATTAAAATAATCACCTGCGTGAGACAACTTGCACATCAGAATGAAAATATGATGACAAATGTAAAACCAATAGCAGCTACGATGCCTGACAAGGCTTAGATCAACTGCCACAACTGAAAGGCAAATTGTAAGCAAGACGAAATACAAACAAGTTAAGGAGATTCACAATGTATATGTCATGAAATCACTGTGGATTAACCAAATGATAAAAATACAGACAGTCTGATTCACGGCATGTTTTCAAGGCCACAATTGTTTTTAACCAATACAGAAAAACAAGTCGGATCAAATGAATTGCCCAACTCGCGAGATGAAAGGGACCGACGAATGTTTGGTTGTGGAAAAGGGAGATAAAATTTCCGGTGAAGTTAGAGTCGGATTGTCTGCCCCTAAGAGCATTTGTTGTTGACACGAATGACGTCACTAGAAACCCTTGGTTGGGAGAAAATAGAAATTCCGTTGCTAGCAGTGTAAAGAATATGATTGAACTAGACTGACGTGTTAGGTGGCTCTGTTTTAATATCGAAAAGATTCTAGCGTGTTCTGTATCAATTCAAGTTGAGGAACATGTGTCTTTCATGGCAACGTATAGCGTCGATTCATAATAGAGCTGAGTGTTCATAACGTATTTCCTAAATCGCATTTAGATGTAAATAATATAGGAATAATCTAGTGTTTGATAGAACTAGAGCTTTAACATAGTGTTGTTATGTGGTGGTTAGGTATTCAAGGAGTGTCGGCGCCAGTAGGCACCCGCATTGTTAAAATTAACTAGTGTGAGAAGTCAATTAGCTCAGCTGGTTGGAAATAGTGAAGTGGGATGATATTTAGAGAGATTGAGGATGGTTGGGGGTATGGGGGAAATGTCCAATGGTGGGATCTTCCAATGAGGTCTGCTGGGGTTCTACACTTTGCATTTTGCTCTGTCCTGGTCTTAACCCACCTCAGACCGGATCGATGAGCTCCTCTGCCCATGACAGAGTTGGTTCACTGTCATGTATCTGAGTGAGGCTGTCAACCTACACCCATCTAATGGAGGTCAGGGACAGGTGCTCTCACCAAGTGTATTGTTCTCTCTTTTACAGGTTCCCTTAGGTTACTTAAGTTACTGAGGTTACTCAAGTTACTGAGGTTACTCGAAGTACTCAGGTTACTCAAGTCACTCAAAGTACTCAATTTACTCGGGTTACTCAGTGAAGCTAAAACCTAAATGCTTACTAGAATGGAGACCTTAGTGCAGGCAGTTATTCAGCAGCTTTTGCACTGGGCCCATGATGAAAGGGGTTTAAAGGAACAATCATGAGAGTATTTATCAAACGTCACACGTTAGCCGAATACTAGAGATTGTTTTTTCCGCATCATTTTGGAGAAGGAACAATCGTGAGATTAATGTTTCAAACATCACATGTGAACAGAACAATAGAATGGTTGTTTTTTTCCACACCACATGAGAAAAGTCCAGTAGGTATTATGTTTTCACATGACAGGTGAAAAGTCTAATAGGTACTGTTTTTCCACATCACATGGGAAAAGAACAGTATAAACTGATTAGGCAGTTATTATAACAGCGGTCTTGTGAACAGTAGAAACTTTAGACAGGAATTACATTTATTTCAAGGAACAGTATTTTCGTGTCCTCACTAGACAAGGTTGTTATGAGTCTCAGAACAATAGGGACATGTAATAACGGTGTGTGACCCAGGCAGGATCAGTGTCAGACTGTGACTAGGTATATGAGTGATCAAACAGCGACCGGTGGGAGTCTACATCTAGCAGGAGGGACACATCCCTTGGTGAGGTTAATGTGGACTGAATGAAGATGTGGTGTGATCCTTTCCGGGATGATAGGGCTGGGCTCTTCAGCTGCTTGGTCTGAGTCTGCACACACTAGAATATTCGACACACATTCTACACAATACACACACACTTCTCACACACATACTCTTTGCTTTAATAAACTATTTTGTATTTATTTGTTAAGGCTAGAGTTGTTGAGTATGTTGTGTTGGGGAAGAGTGAGAGGGGGCATGATCTAGGGGTGAGTGAGAGTAAGAAAGAGGTGCCTGCAGACTGATGGAGTTTTGTGGACGGAGTCTGGTGGTTTCTCTAGGACAATAATATTGGGGTAATAAAAATGTGGGTGTTGATTCCCTTTACTCCAGGGACGACACTAAAGTAAGGAAGGATAACTTACGACAGTATAGGAAATTCACGACCAAACAAGCTTGATTTTTCAACTGGACATTTTTGTTATAATTGTCATAGAGAGGAAAATGAATATTCACTACCCAACAAGCTTGTCTTTTCAACCAGAAACTCCTGTTACAAGTGTCTTAGAGAAGAAAATGAACATTCACTACCCAACAAGTTTGTCTCCTCAACTGGAAACTTCTATTATAAGTGTCCTAGAGGGGCAAATGAACATTCACTACACAACAAGCTTGTCTCCTCAACTGGAAACTTCTGTTACAAGTGTCTTAGAGAGGAAAGTGAACATTCACTACCCAACAAGTTTGTCTCTCCAACTGGAAACTTCTGTTACAAGTGTCTTAGATAGGAAAATGGACATTCACTACCCAACAAGTTTGTCACATCAACTGGAAACTCCTGTTACAAGTGTCTTAGAGTGGAAAATGAACATTCACTACCTAACAAGCTAGTCTCTCCAATGCTAAACTTCTATTATAAGTGTCTTAGAGAGGAACATGAACATTCACTACACAACAAGCTTGCCTATTCAACTTAATCAAAGTGATGTCAGCGCAATAAGTGATGGCGGTCATGAACCGACCCGGCAGAGAGAGTATTCGGTCCAAGTCTCAAATCGATATCACCGGCATCGATCACATGAAGATACAATACAGCTGCTAGCAAGTACTGTCACTGACTCCACAACAAGGCCTGGCAACATAAACCAGCTTAGCTTTACACTACAGGCAGGGTCAGAATACACAAGCTATCTTACGACATCTTTGACTTGGAACTTGATGGAACTTGAATGCGACAGCGTCTGATGACTAAACAGTCAAAATGGTAAGACGTGGGTCAGCTGATCTAGTTCAAGAATAGTAGATGATCACGTAATAACATGGGTTATATTCTTATGTTTACCGCAGGCCACCATAGACAGAAGCATCGTGCGAAGTTTATGTTCTTGTAAACTCATGAAAGCTAAATTTTCCTTTCTTTAACAAGCTGCATGACAATACTATGTTAGTGTCGCCTTTCAATTCTCTCTCTGTCTCTCTGTCTCTCTGTCTGTCTCTCTGTCTCTGTCTGTCTGTCTGTCTCTCTCTCTCTCTCTGTGTGTTTGTGCTTGCGTGCGTGTGTGTGTGTTTGTGTGCGCGCGCGCGCGTGTGTGTGTGTTCAAAGTGACAAAATAATTGTATTTTCCAACATCACTCTTTAACTCAACTTCCTTTAAATTACTAGCCAGTCTTTATCATTGACGTGCTTGAATTATCGCTATACATAGACATATGTGCTGTGAGATTAACATACGAATACATGTTAGTTCATCAATGTATGGCCCGGTGATATCTTCACGAGTTGCCCCATTCAGCGTCTGAGAACAACATCAGCGTTTAAGGCGCTTGACAATTGTAGTTATTCGATAATCACTTCAACACGAATCTGAACCTTTTGTCAAATTATTCATGTAATTATTGTATTGTAATGAAATTTGCCGCGCTTTGCCTGCAATAAAATGGGGCTAGAGAAAGATACAGATAGGTTGATTCTATGACGTGTATGCTACACACACATTCACACACACACACACACACACACACACACACACACACACGCGCGCGCGCGCTCATCTCCCTCTCCCTCTCTCAAACTACACGGCGACACTTTTAGCTAAATATCTACTAGTTCAACTTCCCGTGCACGTAACCACCAATATGTACCATCTATCTATCCTCCTTATGGGACTAGACACCAGAAATTGACATTGTGTATTCACGCAAAACGGATGCAAATAACACCGAATGGTAAATGGGCACAGGCCTCAGCTTAAGCTTACCAGAAGCGACGGCATCTACCACAAAGATTAAGCATACAATGCCACAAGAAGAGATGCTGCACAATATGCATGTCTGTAAATAAAGGGCGATGAGCCTTGTTCGGGGCACTGTGTAGCATCATGTCCGCTCCCTTGTCGTAACTGCGAAACCAGAGTTACACGTTGAGGCAATTGAAACGTGTCTTAAGTGTAAAGTATTCTTAATGGTCAGTCGGGGTAGGACTATAATGCTGGTGGTATTGTGCGAAAGTAATATACCTCCTCCAATCTCATTTCCTGTTCTAGCTATCTAATCCTATTCAGGTTACCATGGGTTAACTCGTTAGACCTAACCTAACATCTAGAATCAGTCTGTCTATTTGTATGTCTGTTCAGACAGACAGACAGACAGACAGACAGACAGACAGACAGACAGACAGACAGACAGACAGACAGGCAGGCAGACAGACAGGCAGGCAGGCAGGCAGGCAGACAGACAGGCAGGCAGGCAGGCAGGCAGGCAGGCAGGCAGGCAGGCAGACAGGCAGGCAGACAATGAATTGAAGCTAAGAACAGAGAAGACAAACTCGTATGTTCTAAAAGACATTGACATCGCATATTACTGACTTTAAAACAAGCTCCAAATAATTGAAAGTATGTCATGGTTCTCCAGTCAGACTGCTTAGACAAGCTGTGCTAGATGTTGGTTCAACTAAGACAACTACAAGATTTGTGTGAGCAAAAAGTAGAATTTGTACATTCTTGTCAACAAACCTGTGTGCGCAAACACATAGTAAGGCAGAGACGTGAAGCCACAGTACCCAAAAGAACTGAAGGCACACACAGCTGCGATCTGCAACAGGCTCCATTTGGATGGACTGACGCTGAAATCTGCACTTTCTGCCATCTGCTAGCTCCGAGGCACTTGTGTTCAGACTGTCCACTGAAGCAATAACACGGAGTAATCCTCACAGTTTAATCCGCGAATTCGTTTTAGTAATCCCAAGAAAGCAGTTCGTCACTTGAGCAGCTTTACTTTAACACTTCTAATATACATATGTAGTTGAGACACAAGGAATATTCCCACAGATATTAATGAGCTATATTCAAAATGCTTGCAACAGTAATTATTTCATGCATAGTTGTTTAATTAATAGGGAGCCGCACGACACAGTGGCTAGCGTGCTTGTCTGTGGCTGGGCGGTCATGTTCGAATCCGATTATTTTAACTTGACCTAGGCTCTCAGGTGCTAAGATGGGGATCAGGGAATATTTAGGAAAGTCAAGGAAGCCAGGCTGACATTGCACACTGATCAATCATAATAGGGGCGCTGCCATCATACACCCAACACCCATCAAATATCTAATCCAGGGTCTCTTTCTATTCTTTAAATATTTTTCTTTACGCATATTCTATTACAGGACATCGCAGTCAACATCAGTATTTTACCGCTGGTGTTGATTTCTTGGCAAGATTACGCTCAGTAGTTTGCCGTTGCTATCTGAGCGGCCGGCTCACATATCCCGTTAGTAACGGGCTCTGCGAGAATCGCCACCGATCCTCGCCCAGCTGCGTTTGCTCACGTGGATAAACGGGATTACGGAGAAAGTCGCTAACACCTAGGCCAGGGAGACCGAAATTAACAAACTTTATTGACTGAAATATCTCTTCCATATAATCTGAGTCAATAATAATTGACATTAGCCATTCGCTGAATCAATGGAGATACATCCAGAGTCGGTCAGTTATATCAGACCTCTCTCTCTCTCTCTCTCTCTATATATATATATATATATATATATATATATATATATATATATATATATATATATATATATATATATATATATATATATGTATATATATATATATATATATATATATATATATATATATATATATATATATATATATATAGGCAGGCAGGCAGGCAGGCTTATATATATATAAGTTATCAGTTATCAGTTGGGGTATCTTCATTGCACTCCGGGCAGATATATATATATATATATATATATATATATATATATATATATATATATATATATATATATATATATATATATATATATATATTATATATATGCCCGGAGTGCAATGAAGATACCCCAACTGATAACTGATAACTGATAACTGATATATATATATGTATACTGTTAAAATGTAATGAGTAATCATAAAACACGAAGATAGAAATTGCTGGCGAACGTGAATAATTCCCCTCTCTGATAACTGATAACTGATTTATATGTATACTGTTAAAATGTAATGAGTAATTGTTACACTAGTATACTGCTTAAAACACGAAGATAGAAATTGCTGGCGAACGTGAATAATTCCACTAGCTAGAGGGCAACCACGCGATCGGCAGCTCATGAATTCCTTCTCGAATCATTCACTCTCAGGCGCAAAATGTAGCAATGACCCTTGCAGAGAATAAATCTAGTCGGCCTGCTCGGGCGGCAGAGGGTGACACTGCCCTTTGCTGAAGATAATAGTGTTGCACTCCCGGGGCGTTGTGAGGACTGCGCGTGCGACAGGGCCGGGACTTGCCGCACGGCGGTGATAACCTCACCAAGATGGCGGGGGATGTTGAATGAAGGGCTCGCTTGGGGTTTACAGTGACAGTGAGTAAACCAATCGATGAGTCAACAAAGTGTCAGGGGGTGCACTACGAAGTTTCTATTTGTGAGTCCGTGAGCTCATGTGGGTTTATTTCTGTGTTCGATCGTGTGTATAAGTACCTAGTATGTGTTGTGGTGTAGCGAGTTAGTTAGCTAGTTAGTCGCGGTTCCAACTTCACGGCAACGGGTCGTCAGTGAATATCAATCGCACAGACAGGAGTCTCGGCAAGCCAACAGCCCGCACAGGTAGCCTACACTGTGCATAATGCCGCCGCCAGAATGCCAACACAAAAGTCCTCGACGAAAAATACATTTCATCGTCGATGGAATCGGCGGTCACCAGAAAGACTTCATTGACCCAGGTTTTATCTCACAATGCTCCGTCTCTTTCCGCAGGGCGACCAACCGAAAGTGCCGCACAAAGCGCGAACTCCATAGCTCCAGCGACGACTCTCAGGAGTTTCCTGAAAACTGCACTCGCGAACCGAAAAGACAAACCAGTCAATTCAGCGACACGAGTGAACCATTAAAATCAACGAAACACCCCAAGTTCACTTAAAGAGTTATGAGTTGTACTACTAGCAAGTCTTCCTTATATTAGTTAAAACATAATTAATTATCTAGAAGATTTCTTAGCTAGGTTTAAGATTAAGATTATTTTCACTATACACAAGAACAATATTAGGGTTGGAGAATTCCCCCAAGGTTTGAACTTGTTAAGTGGGCCATCTTGGACCACATGGTAGTAATCTGACTATGGGCAAGATAAGAGATTAATAAAGAATAATTAATTGGGACTATTCACTCTCTGAACTAATTCCTTCAACTAATAAGTATATTATCTAGAGAAATACGCTAGTTCCGAAGTTTAAGCACATAATTAAATTATCTTAACTCTAATCGTCTACTGACTAACTCAGGTGTCCTTCCGCAGGCAGATACCTAATTTCGAGAATCACGTAATGTAATTTATCCATGTTTTTAATGCCACATGTGACGAGCTTTTCGTTTTACCCTTGTCGGCAAGCCACATGGCACAAACATGGTCCTAATTCTAATATTAGTTAACTAACACTAGTTTTAATTAATAGTATCTATTATCGTTCGGCATGGCCGGTAGATTTTGCCGGCATTTTGACACACAGAAAAATGTTTAACAAAATTATTATTAACTCACCCTGCAACTAGATTTTGACTGGCCTATCGGGAGTGGAGACTATCATTGGCTTTTCTATGTTTTAGATTGTTGTTCGGCTTAACAAGAGCCAGCAATAAACTATGTTTAAACACAGACAGGTGTTCAATTTTAGCCAATTGACTTGATAGCTCCTCCTGCTCCTTCCAGGTTGCTATCAGAAATGGCAGAAGTTAGGGTGCTACCGGAAGTTAACTTCTCATCCAGGAGAGTTCCCTTCCTGTGGCCAAATTATTATTCACAGCCAAAACTGAATATAAAATTCAGCCTGACTTGATTTCTTGGCTTGTAAACGAACTCTACCCTACATCTACTTCTAACTATAAGAAGAAATAGTATTTAACTCTCTCTATAGTTTTATGTATATAAATACACTAACCAAAGACGATTTTATCTAATATTTGAAAATATAGATAAAAATAAAAATTACTACAGGATACATAGAGGGGTTTATTGAGGGCTATCTCCATCTAGTAACAAAACGATCTGAGAGGTGGGCCAACCTGTCACAAATGCCCATCGTTCAAAAAAAGTTGGAGAAGCAACTTTTTCTCCAGCCCGAACTCTCATATAGTTTTGTCAGCCCTTACTCTGACGTTTATGGGTCATTTGGACAGGTCCCCCTCTTCATCAATAGCACAATGTCTATTCACAATTCTCAGACTCTTCGTTTCTAAGACACCTTCTAAGAAACCTCCTCGCTTGATGTCGCTTCCATGGAAATCTTCTCTGGAAACTTGGCTTTCGTTGGTCGGGATGTCCGTCTGTCACTGATAAAGGTCCTACAATTCCAACATCTCTCCTTCGACCCAATTGGTCTTGATACCTATACTTCATGCGCGTCGTCCTTACTTTCCCTTTAGACGTCTCTAAGTTGGGATCGTGTTCAGCCGCGTCATCTTCCTCACATCTGTCGGGGTTGTCTTCCCATCTGGATTGATCCCCTTTTGATCCATTATCAACCACTGCCAGAGTCATAATATGAACTGGTGGGTTCGTGTTGTTCTCAAAATGTCTTTTGAGTAAATTCACGTGGAAGACTGTAGTTTTCCCGCGAATAGAAACAGAGTACTTGTTGCTGGACACCTTCTCTTTAATGATGAATGGTCCTTGCCAAGCAATTTCTAACTTATTATCCCCTTTGGTTAATAAGACTAGCACTTTATCTCCTACCTCTAGAGACTGGTTTCTAATAGGTTTATTATAGAAGGAAGCCTGTTGTTTTCTGGCACGACGGAGAGTGGAGTTAGCTAATTTCCATCCCGTGTGCAGTTTCTGTTTCAGTTCCTCTACATACTGTGAAGACTTGACGACACTCTCATCTGTTCCTTCATCAGTCCAGGTTCTCAAAAGAGCCTCCAGCGGTCCTTTAATTGGTCGTCCGAACAATAGTGTAGCAGGTGGAAGACCGGTGGTGACATGTGGTACTTCTCGATAGGCAAACATTGCTGCTGATAAGTACGTGTCCCAACTATCTGGTTTCTCCTGGACTAACTTGTTCATGATCGATTTGAGAGTCCCCGTATATTTGACCACAAGTCGCTTATTCTCTGTGAGACTAAAACCTGTGGTGATATGGTGCCTCCTGAAGATGTCGGAGATTTCTCCCCTTAACTTCTCATTCAATAATGACCCACTATCACTTACAATAAGAATAGGGAATCCTACTCTGGTAAATATTTCTAGGAGAGCCTCTGCTACCCTAGTTGCATTGATGGAGGGCAGTACAGTAGCTTCAGCCCACATTGTACCTGTATCTACTACAGTTAAAATATAAGTATTTTTCTTCTTAGAAGTGGGCAGTGGACCAATAATGTCTATAGCTACTCGCTCAAAAGGAATGTTCAAAACTAACCCTTCCCCTATGGAAACAGGAGTAGACCACTGCTTGGGGGAGCCATGTTGACACTCCGGACAAGACTGGACGTATCTTCGTATGTCAGCAGTCATTCCCGGCCAAAAATAATGACAAGAAATACGCTGGGTAGTAACTCCTACAGTCATATGTCCACTGAAGGGTATGGTATGTCCCATATGCAATATCTGATTACGATATTGTTTCGGCACGACAAGTTGCCCGTGTTCGGTACCCATAGTTCCTGCCCTATGGTACAACAACTTGTCCTTTAAATAGAAATTTCCAGCTGCTGGAGGATTTCTACCGTTTGGCAGTTTGCCAAAACAAGATACTAAAGTCGGACATTCATTTTGTGCAGCCCTAATCTCCCGAGGTAGAGGGTTGATTGAGAGTATAGGTTCATGTGACTGTGCAACCTGACTCCGGGTCTCCACTGCTGCCATTATCATTGGTGATGATGGTTCTCCTAAATATACATACTTATGACCAAGCATGAAAGGATATACCGGATCATCGATCACTGCAGCTGAAATGAGTCCGGTGACATACTTAGATGTCACATGTACTTTGGCTATCTTAGCTATTATAGTTGGAGAGCTCCTGGTAGCCCCTTTAACTACAACTGTTTGTTTTGTTAACTGTGATGGTTTCACTAACTGCTTAGCTATTATTGCATCACACTGGAGTCCACTGTCATAGAGACATAGTACTGGACTACCGTTAACTAGAATAGTTTCAACCGTGGGTGGCCTAGTTCCATTACTAGAACATATGCTCTGTTGGGTACTTGCCCCCGTAATCATACATGCAGCATACTGGGTAGGGGGATTATTTCTGCACACGCTCGTGTGGTGATCATTACTTTTGCAGTTCTTGCAGTAAGGTTTACCCCATCCACTATTGTTCGCTGGTGGTTTTTGTTTTTGAAAACCAGGATTTTGGTGCGGACCCCCAGTGTGCCCTCTGGTGTCTTTACCGTAAGAGTTGTTCTGCTGAAAACCCTTATTCTGTGTTGCAGGAGTATTTTGAGCAGTAGAAGAATTACAAGATTTAGTGGTAGCTACTTCGCCATGGGCAGTTAAATATCGTTCGGCTAGGGAGATAACCTCCTCTAGCCGAGCACCACCATTCTCTGCAATAAAGGTTTGTAACTGTTTTGGAAGAACATCTTTAAATTGCTCAACAAGTATTAGTTCCGCCAGCCCGTCATAAGTAGCATCCAAATCACTCAGTTCTACCCACTTGTTAAAATAAGTGTGTAACCGTGAGGCGAACTGAGGAAATGATTCTCCTTGTGACCGTTTGGCTGTACGGAACTTCAACCTGTAGGCACTAGAAGTTAACTGATATCGTTTCAAGAGAGCATTTTTGAGTGTGACAAAGTCCTTCTCAAGACCTGGAGGGAGTTTTGCAAACACGTCATACGCTGGACCGCGAAGTGCTTGGGAGAGTTTAATATTAAATTTATCCTTAGGCAGATTGTAGGCTTCACACATTAACACAAATTTGTCAAGATATTCATCCATCTGATCCTCCTTCGGGTCGAAGTGGGCCAGTGGAAAACTCATTGATCCTGGAGTAATATGTGGTCCTGAGGAAATGTCTTGGCTGTCAGTTGGAGAGCTGGCACTGCTAAATCTGGAGGCATCAGGATTTTGTAGTTCTAATCTCCTCAGTTCTAACTCGTGCTGTCTTAACTGCTCAGCTAATTTCAACTCCTTGTCCAGTTCTGCTTGCTTCAACTGGTTGTCCAATTCAGCCTGTTTCAACTGGTTGTCCAATTCAGCCTGTTTCAACTGGTTGTCCAATTCAGCCTGTTTCAACTGGTTGTCCAATTCAGCTTGTCGCATCTTCTGTCTGGATTCAATTTCCGCCATCTGGATTTTTAATTTAATTCTTTCCTCTCGTTCGTCCTTCTCTTTGATGATGTCCCTTTGTTCTCGGCGCCATGTTCTTCCTTCTTCTATTACATATTTTTCCAACTCTGCACCCTCATAACCTAACAATGTTCCTTGTTCTCGCAGTTCCTCCTTAGTAGGTGGCTTTTCAGAAGACATGTTAGTTATGTAATAATATGATATCTGTTGATACACCTGGATAACTCACTCACTTAATCAAGAATGTGTTTGTCGCAAAGATTCACAAATATCTTCAATGACAAGCATAAAAAATGTTACACAATGACACAACACTTACCCGTTTGCCAGCAATTCACCTTTGCCCTAACTTATGTTATCTTATATCTATTCTTATGTTAATCCTATGTTATAAGTATATATATATATTAACTAGTATTATTAGTAGCTATCTCTTTTGAGTGACTGAAAGTTAGAAATATCTATGAAGTTGGATACTCGACTGAACCCAACAATCTATAGGATTGTCATGCCCGGACCGAGCCACCAGTGTCGCGTAACGTATTCTACTAGGATGGAATTGGATCAAAGTAGATACTAAATAGACTTCTACAAATAGAGAATCTAACCACTGCTGAAGAAGCGATCAAATGGCTCGCAATTCTAGAAGAATGATTATCAAAGTCCCAGAATGGATCACTACTTCTAAACAGTGCCAGGCGGAAAGTTATGACGACTAACTGTGCTAACAAACGAAGACAGTATGTCAAGAGATTCCTGCTAACGTGCCTGGATGAAAAAAATGAGCCCCCCACTGCCTAATGTATTCTCACACAACAGGAGATAAGACAGAATGATACGTATAGATGTAGTCCTTTCACTCGTCACACAATCTGATGATGCTAATTCTATAATGACAGACGCAGTTGTTAAAAGTACAAATATAACATAACGTTTAATCCTAAAGAACACTACGTGAGCCCCACTGGGAACTCACTGACACATAAGAGATACGCAGATCCCTGAAATCTTGACCAGATAATGTTCAGCTAGAGGATATAATCATAGACTCTTAGCCAATAGCGGACAAATTAGGAATGCTGTGCAGTGGCAAACGGGTGGGTAGCCACTCATCTGATAATCCTTAGTCTCCTGGATGGTAAGCTGGCAGTGCTGACTGGATCGTGGTATGGCCTCCACTCTCTGCTGCATCAAGTGAGTGGTTCGTAGCTCAATCACCGGTCGTGACTACGGCTACAGATGATCAGGGTGCAGGCTCTGTGAATGACAGTGAGAAGGAGTGAATAATCCTTCAAGACAGAATTGTAAATTCTTTTGGCCATGTCCTGCATGGCATGCTTGGCTCATAAATTTTCATAGCATGTATTATTTAAATTTACAGTTTGATTCCTTATCTGAAATCTACAACAGCACACTGATCTAATGGAAACAGCACACAAATGATATCCTATTCTCTCTGCTGACATTTAGATCAAACATGTACAATCACAATGCTCTACTTCAAAGACCACATTCCAAATATATATTCTAAGTCACGATTAATCATGGAAACATGAACCACAATTCACATAATGACTTAACAGTACATATAGGATGACTTCAATGGAATGGAACTCAGACGCCACAACTCCGACGTCACATATACATTAACAAACCATTAAATCGATGAAACACCACACATCATTTTCCAAGTATGGAAACATACAAACTACCCTCCACACGATGAATTAACATCACATGATGAATTCCATAGAATGAAATGAAATCACACACAACAACTATAGGATTGTACGATGTACACGAGTGAACCATTAAAATCAATGAAACACCCCAAGTTCACTTAAAGAGTTATGAGTTGTACTACTAGCAAGTCTTCCTTATATTAGTTAAAACATAATTAATTATCTAGAAGATTTCTTAGCTAGGTTTAAGATTAAGATTATTTTCACTATACACAAGAACAATATTAGGGTTGGAGAATTCCCCCAAGGTTTGAACTTGTTAAGTGGGCCATCTTGGACCACATGGTAGTAATCTGACTATGGGCAAGATAAGAGATTAATAAAGAATAATTAATTGGGACTATTCACTCTCTGAACTAATTCCTTCAACTAATAAGTATATTATCTAGAGAAATACGCTAGTTCCGAAGTTTAAGCACATAATTAAATTATCTTAACTCTAATCGTCTACTGACTAATTCAGGTGTCCTTCCGCAGGCAGATACCTAATTTCGAGAATCACGTAATGTAATTTATCCATGTTTTTAATGCCACATGTGACGAGCTTTTCGTTTTACCCTTGTCGGCAAGCCACATGGCACAAACATGGTCCTAATTCTAATATTAGTTAACTAACACTAGTTTTAATTAATAGTATCTATTATCGTTCGGCATGGCCGGTAGATTTTGCCGGCATTTTGACACACAGAAAAATGTTTAACAAAATTATTATTAACTCACCCTGCAACTAGATTTTGACTGGCCTATCGGGAGTGGAGACTATCATTGGCTTTTCTATGTTTTAGATTGTTGTTCGGCTTAACAAGAGCCAGCAATAAACTATGTTTAAACACAGACAGGTGTTCAATTTTAGCCAATTGACTTGATAGCTCCTCCTGCTCCTTCCAGGTTGCTATCAGAAATGGCAGAAGTTAGGGTGCTACCGGAAGTTAACTTCTCATCCAGGAGAGTTCCCTTCCTGTGGCCAAATTATTATTCACAGCCAAAACTGAATATAAAATTCAGCCTGACTTGATTTCTTGGCTTGTAAACGAACTCTACCCTACATCTACTTCTAACTATAAGAAGAAATAGTATTTAACTCTCTCTATAGTTTTATGTATATAAATACACTAACCAAAGACGATTTTATCTAATATTTGAAAATATAGATAAAAATAAAAATTACTACAGGATACATAGAGGGGTTTATTGAGGGCTATCTCCATCTAGTAACAAAACGATCTGAGAGGTGGGCCAACCTGTCACAGGCAGGATTATTTTTGTTGAGTCTTCTTGTTTCCATATATATATATATATATATATATATATATATATATATATATATATATATATATATATATATATATATATATATATATATATATATATATATATACTAGCTGACCCGGCCCGGCTTCGCCCAGACCCTTGTGGGGAGCATCTAATTTAATTCATATAAGTAGTCATATAAGCTCCCGTTCCCGTTCCCTACTATCTATCTATCTGTCTGTCTGTCTATCTGTCTGTCTATCTGTCTGTCTGACCCGGCCGGGCGTTGCCCAGACCCTGATGGGGAGCATCTCATTTAATTCATATAAGTAGTCATATAAGTTCCCGTTCCCGACTATCTGTCTCTGTCTGTCTGTCTGTCTGTCTGTCTGTCTGTCTGTCTGACCTGGCCCGGCTTCGCCCAGCTCCTGGTGGGGAGCATCTCATTTAATTCATATAAGTAGTCATATAAGCTCCCGTTCCCGTTACCGACTATCTACTGTCTGTCTGTCTGTCTGTCTATTATTAGAAAGAGCACTTGAAAGATCTTTACATCTTCCCCCCAACAATTAACTTGGGTAAATGGAACGTCTTATTTAATTCATATTCGGCCCCTGCTCCCGTTCCCGTTCCCCAAAAAGACGACCCGGCCCGGCTTCGCCCAGTCCCTGGTGGGGAGCATATCATTTATTTCATATTCGGCGGAGGGAGGAGGAGGAGGGAGCAGGAGGGAGGAGGAGGGAGGAGGAGGGATGAGGAGGAGGGAGGAAGAGGAGGGAGGAGGAGGAGAGAGGAGGAGGAGGGAGGAGGAGGGAGAAGGAGGAGGGAGGAGGAGGAGGAAGGAAGATGAGGGAGGAGGAAGAGGGAGAAGGAGGAGGGAGGAGGGGAGGAGGAGGGAGGATGAGGAGGGAGGAGGAGGGAGGAGGGAGAGGGAGGAGGGAGAGGGAGGAGGAGGGAGGAGAGAGGAGAAGGGAGGAGGAGGAGGAGGGAGGAGGAGGAGGGAAGAAGAGGGAGGAGGAGGGAGGAAGACGGAGGAGGAGGGATGAGGGTGAATAGAAGGAGAAGAAGAGGAGGAGGAGGAGAGAGGAGGAGGAGGCGGAGGAGGAGTTCGGAGGAGGGATTAGGAGGAAGGAGGAGGAGGAGGGAGGAGGGGGAGGAGGTAGGAAGAGGGAGGAGGAGGAAGAGGAGGATGGAGGAGGAGTAGGAAGAGGGGGAGGAGGAGGGTAGGAGGAGGAGGGGAGAGGAAGAGGAGGATTATAACGCATATGCCTGTAGATAACTGCAGCGAAAAGGTCCACCTATTTGAGAAATATGCAACAATTTTACATATATAGCAATTCTATTAGAAGTTATGTCCCCTCGCTATATATACATTGTAATGTAAATTAAATATTAAATAATAATAAGAAAATATGTTTGTACACTAAAAAAAAAACTATGACAGTTGGCAGCACGGGAATGATTAGAAGACGTGTAGAAAATTTCATCTCAATCGGATGGACCGTTCGCGAATGCATAAAGGACATACAGACAGATAGACAGACAGACAGATAGACAGACAGACAGACAGACAGACAGACAGAGATT